>CM056057.1:113753519-114353519 GCA_029574335.1 Rana kukunoris
TACTAGTACCATTTTTATTATTATTACTATTACCACATTTATTATTATTATTACTATTACCATTTTTTTATTATCATTACTATTACCATTTTTATTATTATTACTACTACTATTATTGTTACTATTACCATTATTGTTATTACTATTACCATTACTATTTACCATTATTATTATTATTATTATTATTATTACTATTACCATTTTTATTATTATTCAACTACTATTATTGTTACTATTACCCTTATTATTACTATTACCATTACTATTACCATTATTATTATTACTACTACTATCCTCATTGTGTGCTTGTACATGTATACACACACTCTCTATACAACAGAGTGAATAGAGGTTTGCATAGCTACATATTTCATCTATTTGTCGCTGGTGGCTAAAAAAAAAAATCTAAGCAAACCATTTCTGCCTAATAGAAATGCTGCTCACCTCGTTTGTTTTTTTATCTGTAATGTTGTTACCATTTAGTCTTGCCTGTTATTTAGTCATATTATATATTGGTTTTGGTGCCTGCTGCTTGTTTTCAGTAAGTCTGTTATCAAACTGTCCGTTAGGTGATCTACTGTTTATTAGCGTTAACTGAGGGAGGGAGGGAGGGGGGGTTAAACAGCTGAAAATAGGGGAACCCATCAGTCACATTGTCAGGGAGCACAAACTAAAGTTATTGGAAGGTAGAGCTTCCAATGCGATAAAAGGCGAGTGGTCCTAGAAAGCTCACCGTGTGTAAGTAACAGTCAAGTCACATCCGATTAAAATGTCAGTTTTTATGGCACAATGACAAGATTTTAGGAATTGCCGTTACGGTGAAGAGGGACGACTCTAACAAGGGTGCAAGATGTGATGGTGTGCAGTGCTTTGGTTTAAAAGAAAATTGTGTAAACAAAATCGTTTAGTGAGCAAGCCTTGCTGTAATAGAAGAAGGTGTGCTTAACGCTTTCACTACATTGCAGGCCAAAACTACTCTGGATATGACAGTCCACTGGCAGGGATATCCCAGAGGAGGAGGCAGCATCCTTTAACCTAAATGCAATTGACTAAATACTTAACCTTGTATCTTATTTCTTAGTCTGCAGTTATGTTATGACACTTATTGTCAGACGGCCTTTGCCTGTACACTCTCTTTCTGTAATATATATATATATATATATATATATATATATATATATATACACAGAGCTTTTTTTCTCAGAAAATAGGTGCAGGAACTCAACCACGACCCGTTCAGATTTCACAAACAGTAGAAGGGTCTTAAAGAGGCATTAAATACCAGAATTGCACTACATACAGAGTGCAGAGTTCAGGGGGCTTACACACAGTGCAGAGCTGTCACTTGTAAACACAGAAACCAGACTTCTGTGTTTACAAGTGATTGTGGTGAGCGGGCACCAAAGGGTCTGAGCCAAAGGTGGTGGAACTGAGTTCCCCCAAGTTCCCCCAGAAAAAAAGCCCTGTATATATATATATATATATATATATATATATATATTATACAGTATTTATATTGCGCCATCAGTTCATACAGCACTTTACAATAAAAGGTGGACTGTATAATTTACAATACAGTTCAATACAAATGGAATGGGAGGGCCTTGCTCATGGAGCTTGCAATTTATATATATATATATATATATATATATATATTTTATGTGTGTGTGTGTGTGTATAGCTTAGTTGGTCATAAACATCAAGTAAAAACACTTATTGTAATGTATGCAACTTGGTAAGTCAGCAGCAGCAGCCCCTTTCTTAAACAATAACTTCAAATGCAATGCTGTGTACTTAGCCAGTGAAAGACTAGGACTCTTATACTGAATCCTGTGATTATTTTAGTATAGCTGTCTATGCGGGTAGTAAGAATACACTGTATGTGCTTCAGCAGTCTTAGTTCATCCTTTGAACGTCAACACACCGAACATCTACAGTCTCTTCTTATTTACTTTCTATGATCAATAGATGTACAGTGTCATCTTTTTTCATAGCAGCTTCTTTGAATGCATTTGTGAAAGTAGGAGCTTTAAGCAAATCTACAGACACAAATAATATTGGCTGTCACACCTTTTTGCAATGCCAACAAGATGTTCTTTCATGCAATCATATAGTCTTGAAAAGCATCTTTCTTAATTATTATCTATTATCATAGTTATTAGTCATCATAACCCCCAAAAAGGAGTTTACAGAAGAAAATATAGAAGGTCTGATTATTTGAATCACGGTATTGTATATTTACGGTTTGTCCTGAAAGGATTACATTGGAGTCTGTACATTGGAGTCTGCCAGAGTAGAGTGCTGCCTATACATAGAATTCCTTGTTTATATATTTATTTTATTCCTTTGCACCAGCTGTGAGCCTGGAAGAGATTAACTACTTCTTGCCCACCAAATGGATTAAATACCCAGAGAAATCAAATATTACGCAGTTGACTCAGATTTTGTCTGGCTTAATAAATCGCAATTTCTGCTCAGGCATCAGTGGACTAAAAAAAGATAGATAATATACAGGCAGACTTGGTCAATAGTATTTTTTTTTCTTATACTAGCATTCTATAATGCCTAGAATGGGTAAATGGAATGTGTAACACATGCAATTATAAAGCTTATATAGTTAGTTGGGTTACAGGTCTAGCTGTTACTCAGGCATATTTTAGTTCTAATTTATTTTAGTTGGTACACAAGATACCCATGCCAACAGTTAATTACATTTTGTTAACACTGTCAGCAGATAGGTCACTTTAAGGAGGTTATTTAGCCTATAAAGAGCGGTGAGAGTATACAAGGTGCAGAAACCCATAGAAAGACATATCTAAAATGTATCTAACTTCTTTAAACTAATGAGCGAGAGAGAGAGAGAGAACATCTCACCATGGCTGTGTTTGCTGCCTTATTAACTAATCCCCAGTATGCCTTCAGTTGTCATTCTGAATATAATACTCAGCTCTTTTAAGAATTTCTAAGCCTTCTCCATACACAGCATCATCATTACCATAACATTTTACACGCATTGGAGAATTATGGAAATATTTAGACACACACTTATTTTTTTACTAATTCTCCTTTAAAACTAGATAATAATGCAAGCTGGCCATAGTCTAACAGTTTGTAATAAATTGGAACATAATTTTTGCAATCCTAATAAATTCTCAAATTCATGACTGTTCAACCGATTATCTGCACTGCTATATTATATTTCTCATTTTCATGTGTATGTAAGAGTGCAGACACGGCTTTTGTGCATAAGGATACATAAAATAAGTATTTATTTTATGAGTAAGTGCTTTATGACTTTTATGCAAGGTGAGCATGCGTATAGTCAAAAATTAAGGTCAGAAATTTGCCTTCTGACATTCCTAGTTACATTTGGACTTACATTCAATGTGCAAATCACTGTAGCCCATAGTAATTAATTGGCAATGAGCTATCAGTTCCCTGATTGTTGTCATTTGATTAACAGTAGAACATAATTGGCTGTTTTGAGTTCATACACTTTGAAAATTAAAAATACAGCCTGCCCTACATTTTTTAATTCCCCTACATGTATTCCGGGTTACTTCAGCTCTGTTGTACAACATATCTAAAACTTTTCATGCAGACAGGGCAATGCACTTACAGTGATGGACATGTTTGACTGATCCATATAAATTCAATAATGACATTCTTTATTGGTTAAGTTATCTGCTACAACAATCACCACGTCTATAAGGCAGCTAATATAGATATTATCACGCATCAGGATTATTTTCTTTGAATAATCAACATGAATAAGAAAGCACTTATCAAGCTATATGAGGACAGCATACCTGGAAATCAATACAGGTCCTCCAAGCAATTTCCAAATTAGCAGTAATGACAAAATTGTTCATATAAACATTACCACTGCAGCGCCATAGGCTGCAGTGCAGATACAAGCTGCTGCATCTTCTTATGGAGCAACAGAGTGGAAGTGACAGACTGCTGTGAAAAGAATCCGTCCTTCCATCACGGGACTTAGTTGCATGAGATTTACTGCTGCAATACCTTGTAAATGGCAACACTGTACACAACCAAAAAAACATGACTTGTAATTTCCAAGATGTAATAAATTCTAAATACCAATATATACATACTGCAATTTGCTACTTGGAAAGAAGCAACAGGCAATATAGCTGTTAGAACTAAATAATCTTTGTGTTTCTATGATAGGCTCTTTCATGTATATGAAATTACACTCTAAATACCCATCACAAGCCTTCAATACTATTAGCAAAATTAAATGTAGGGAAATATATATGTATTAAATTACATATATTCTGTTAACGGATCAGTCCACCCAAAAATGACATTTTATAGTTGGAGTCAAGTCTTGTCTTGGATAGTTTACTAGCAAAATTTCCTTGCCGCAGTTACTGGCTCTATTTCTGTCCACTTGAGTGTTTGGAGAGTTCTTTCTTACAGTGTAGCACCCCCTGTTGCATTCTCCATAATATAAGTAAAAAAAATAAAATAAAATTCAACAGAGATTGGGACCTCCACATTGTGCCCATAGAACACAAGCAGTCTTGGAAACTTAGGTTCAGAGCTCTCAGATCTCAGTTTTGGGTGGACTGGCCTTCTAAGATGGTAATACACTGTATAAATAAATCTCCTTGTGCTGACTATTTTTGTATTTGTTTCAATAACAGCACCACTAATGTGCATATTAGACCTCAATAATTCCTTATATGTTTCTTACACTGGGGTAATTGGCAGGAGAATTATTTAGTCTGGGTGAAGCTAATGAAAATGTGTCCTAAACGTCTAATCATATGCAGAAGAAGTTCCAATTGTGACTCATGCACATGATTGGGAATTGCCAGTGAGCACCATTCACTTCTCTAAAGTTGAAAATAATTTAAGCCTATTTCCCATCCTATACGCAATATCACTTTGACTGACAGTGTGACTCACAAGCAAGAGCCCAAAGTCAGGAGCAGGGAGCTCTTTTTATAAGTAATAGGGCATAGCCAGCATCTGTTTAACATGATGATAGGTTAAGCCCTAAGTGATGTATATTTCTTAATGAGCCCATGCTCCTAAACCTAACATAATAGGTTAACCCTATTATGGCTCACTTTAGGATTCTTGTCTCATTACAAGGATTTACTGGACTAGAAGCTTTAGTAATCTGCATTAAATGGATTAATGTGGGTGATGCCTTGTTTATTAAAACACAGATAACTTTGCTGTTTTATAGCCATTTTTTGTATTTTGGTTCAGACTGGTGAGTATTTGCACACATGTGTCCTCACGGGTCACATGCATTTATATTGTTAAAGTCACAGGGTGCCCATAGACAGTAAAAAATGTTGTTCATGACAAAGATGGCGTTTTCCTAACATTATATTGGGGTTATATTATGTAGTGCAGGTAATGATTGGCAGAGTTCTTTTTGAAATGGGCAGGGTTAGCACACATAAGTTTGGCATATATGTGAAAATGAGCACATCACTATGCCAAATAGTTGGATGCTGTTTGCAGAACATGTTTTAAAGTAAAAAAAAATAATATTTAAAATGTATGTTGTATTGTGAAACGCACGCATTTTTAGGTGCACAGAATAGATCTGAGAAAGACTTGATTGTCTGGTGCACTAACAGACAACATAATCCAATTTGTACAGTTTTAGAGAGTAGTTCACAATGTCAAAATAATCTAGTTGCAAAGCATAAGTTTTCAGCATGACAATGTAAAAAGCAGCCCACACATGTCAAGCGAGATGTCATCATGCAGTTGTCCTGAAAGAGAAACTGGTTATCTAAATTTGTACTGAATGCAAAATCGCTATTTATTATAAGGCTGGAAGCTAGGCTATGGTTTTGAAACAAGCTGCAGATGGAGCTGCTGCGTGTCTGCAAAAAAAAATGTATTAAAGGCTTTGAAAGGAAATGGCTGGGGGTGAATTTCTTATGTTTATTAGACAAAAACACTAACTTTCTTAAATAGAATCTGTAATGAAGCAAAATACATGTGTGTGTGAAAAGTCTCAGAATAATGCCAACCGTTTTTAGTGTATCTGCTACTATTTTACATGACCCCTCACTCTCGCAGGCATTAATTGAACATACATTTGAAAATGGCTTTAAATCAACTTAATCCTGTGTTGCCTAAGTTAACTAGAAGATAAAAAATGCACAAGATACCTACCTGTGACCCAGGCAGCCTAATGCTGTAGCTGGGAAAACAACAATGTGAGAAGAAAATGTGTTGATTGGCTGCTCATGTAGAGACAGTCAAATAATGTGTCTGCCTCTCAGTTTGTGTCCCATTAACATAGTCATTAGGCAGGAAGTTTAGAGTCAAAGGTAAGTATTTTGTATGCTATTTTTAGCTTTTACAGAATCTAGGAAACGTGAGAGGGCCTCCAATTCCTATTCATTACATATTAGAGACAAGATACATCAAGGTTAATTTACCAAAGGTGAATAGGTTGCTTGCTTTGCAAGAGGATTTGGCCCAGAGCTTGATGAATAAGATTAATCTCTGTTGACTGTCATCATTCAATCATGTGCAAGAAAAAAATGCTGTGATCATGCATAGTTTGGGTTGCTGCTCTAGACATGAATCCAAAAGGCCAGCAATTCCTACTCTTGGATGCAGGCAGAAGAAAGAGATTTTGCCATCTCTAAGCAAATCCTAGTACAAAAAGATCCAACCACCACCCACCAGCTCAGGCTGAGTGTAAACTCCCTTGCAAAGTGAAAATCCTATTCACCTTTGTTAATTCAACCCAATTGAGTTGAATTATTCAATACATACAAGAATATAAAAGGAGAACCAAATGGAACTCATAGAAGAAGACACATACATTTCATGGTTTAAATCCTTGCATTTCTTTAGCCATTACTAAGGCCAGCCATACATGGTTCAAATCCCTTAATGGGCAGGCTGAATGTACCTAGTTGATCCATCGATCGCCTGCCAGTAAACTTGTGATTATCACTAATGGCAGCTATAGCCGCTAGCGATAATCACTGACTTCTCCTGGCGGTGATGGCTTCCCCTGCCTGCCCTTGCTGGGAGAAGGCAATTGCTAATTCCCCTGTCAACACTGCCTGTGTTGATAGGAGAACTGTGCAAATTTCTTTCCTGCTACCCGTGGTTGCATGAAAGAATTGTGCACCGTGTGTTGCCTGCCTAAGGGTTATAAACCCTAGTTTGAACCTAAACCTTAATACCTTTAAAAGATGCCTTGGCAAAGGTTGCCTTGCCATGCCCTGGCTCAAACTAAACTACCATGTTGGTGTACAAAGAGATGACATATACAGCAGATAGTACTTTGATTATAGTGGTATGACAAGGCTTGGAAACACTAGAGTGACAGTTTAATGTATGTTTAAATGTAATACTTAACTTTAAGTTAGAATCATATGAGTGGTAAGATCATGAACTGCAACAATGGGTTGATTTTTTTTTCTTCTTTATTTTACATTTTCTGAAACGTAAAGACATTTTTAAAACCATTAAAATGATATACTTATAAGTTCATATGAGCAGAATAATGTAATGTAATAGAGGGAAAACTCAAACCTGCAGCCTTGAAAGGCAACATAATTGTACAGCTGGTCAACATCTGTGTGGGACAGGTCCAATATAGTTACATAGTTAGTTAGGTTGAAAAAAGACACATGTGTATCCCATATACACAATTCTATACCCATAGTTGATCCAGAGGAAGGCAAAAAAAACAGCAACACACAATCCGATTTACTCCAGAAGGGGAATAAAATACTTTTTTTCCCCCGAGAGGCAATTGGATATTTCCTGGATCAACTTTACCTATAAATGTTAGTACCCAGTTATATTATGTACATTTAGAAAATGTATTACACATGCCTTGTATTTTAAGGGGAATCATGTGCTTTTTTTGTGTATTGCCGCATTAATGTGACGTTCCCCCTAAAATTAATACCCGATCATTATTCAGAGATGAAAACTGGGTGGGTGAGTAGAAGGTGCATGCCCCTGCTTCATGAACTGCACAAAGTCACAGGAAAAACCTATCCCCCTGGAAAGCACCTTGACTTAATGTTAAGGGGGCTAATGGCCTCTTCCCCATATCCAGTTCCTAGGAGGATGTGGGGTTAGTAGGGGGCACTTATAAGAATCAAAAAGCCCCTTTAAGTACAAGGGGTCCCCACAGGGGTGAACTGACCATTGAGTCACTCGGGTACTGCCCAAGGGCCCCATGCCACTAGGGGGCCCTATCAGGGTTGCCAGGCTCAGTTAAACCAGGGAGAGTATGTAAAAATCTATGTTTTTTTTACATCTGTCCCTGATATGTCCGAAACAGACATGCTTTTGATGTGAAAATCCCGAGATTTTAGCTGCCCCGCCTCTGCACTGCCTCCTGGCGTGGTGGCCATCTGTAAGCCCAGGGGCCCCATAATCTTCTATTGCCCGGGGGCCCCATGAGTTGTCACTCCGCCCCTGGGTTCCCAAGATACCCACCCTCCTAAGGGTTTGAGTATGAAGTACATTAGTACCCCTTTTTACCCATTCAAAAAACAATGTAAAAAATAAATGAAAACTCATTTTACTGTTCAATCTTACTGTTTCATAACTTTATGTGCAGCTTTAGGTCATCCTCTAAGCATGTTGTTTAGAGGATTATTGTATAATTAAATGTTGTTCTTTAAGCTACATAAAAAATCCCCTCCCTATCAAACAGTATTTTTTATATTTTTTTCTCATCTGTACATATGAACACTTGACTACTTATGCCTTTTTTTTTAGAAATAGCTTGCACATTATCCTTGAAAAAGGGCAGAAAAGTACAGCATTCTTTTCCCCATAGACTTTAGTAGCGCTTATGGCTATGCTTGGGGTTTGTAGACTTTATAATGGGTTCTCCGTACCTCTTACTATTCAAGCTTTGCTCCTTTCACTCATCCCTAGTATACACCAATCTTATAAATCACTGACAGTCTTTATATTCTATATTATATTCTATAGTTTTAGGATAGATGCAAATTGATTCGATTATGGTAAACAGATTATACCCAACTCCAAAGATTTTTTTTTCCTTTTGTTTTGGACAAAGTGGGAATAAGATAGAACCGCTGTCTGGTTTTTGTTTGCGGTGCGCCCATTGGTAATTTCTTGGGATAATTGTCCTGTCTTGGGGAATACCTGAAGAATGTTGTAAACTGCAGGAGTGTAAGTAACAGAAATATTTGTTATTAAAAGTATGAGAAAAACAGATAAGCAGGGGGTATTCAGTAAGTCACAGTGATAAAACTTTCAGCATAAATCACAACCTTAAGGACTCTCATATGTCCTGCTTTACAGTTATACTCCATGTGCACGTAAACTTCACGTTTTTAAAACCATGTTTGCATATTTTGGGTAAAATCTCAAATAGATTTCTCAAATGTTTTTCACTTATTACAATCCTGGAAATGGTCATATAATTTAAGCAGACAGACCCTACACTTCCCTCCATTTAATAAAATGGAATTTCCTTTCTTAGTTCCTCACAATATAAGTATGGCTCTTCAAACACCAGCACTTGCATTTTCTAATCAAGAGTTATTTAGCATTTTTCTAGAGATAAGTCTAGAGAGCAGTCCTGAAGTAAAGGCATCACAAATATATATGTTAGTCTTTAGATTCTTTTTTGGGTGACCTTTGATTCTAAGCCCTGATTGTAAAAAGGGCTTTCACTTTAAATCCTGACATTTATAATTAATCTGCCAAATGCTAGAGCCCCTACTGCCCACTGATGCTCTGGCATTTGATGGTCGAATAATAAGGCCTGTGGCTTAGTGCTTTGTGGCTTACTGCATGAGAAGTGGGCTTAATTTCTACATGAAGAGCAGTTGAGGCTCTATGCACGCCTGTGTCTAGGATACAAGGGGCACCACATGATGATAACATGGATGGATTTGAAGACATTACGGCACTGTCTTTTTAGGTCAGATCAGGTTCAGCATTGGAAAAGCGTTTGTATTGTATAGGAATGTGATTACAGTATGTGTACCACCAAATATAAGTATATTCAGTCACATTTATATACTTCTGTTACTTAAAGGGTCACTAAAGGAAAAATACATTTGGGCTGAAATGACTGTTTACAGGGTATAGAGACATAAAAGTTAACTGATTCCTTTTAAAAATGATTAAAAATAGATACAAATCAATCATATAATCAACCTACAGTTCTAGTTTTGTTTGTGCTGTTATTTCCTGTCTCTCTGATGTACAGAGCCAGGGAGCCAATAGAGGGCAGTGATGGTTTGTCTAAAACCCCTCAGCACCAACCCAGTTTCAGTTTACACACAGTAATCACACCTCCTTGATTAGTGACCACAGTGAGAAAGCTCACAGCACTGTTGTTATAAGGAAACAGACAACCAGGAAGTGTGGAGATCAGAGCAGAATTACAGCAACATCAAAGCAAAAATGAACAACGAGGACATGAAAACAGCACTGCAGTAAGGTAAAGAAAGCTATTTAGCAAAAAAAAAATCCTTTAGTGACCCTTTAACTGGGATTATTATTAAAAACAGTACCAGGAGCAAATCACCAAATTAAATGCAGTAATCCAAAGCCATGCTAGCAGAGCCTGGGTTCTGATTGTCTTCTACATGCAGTTCTTTGTATTATCCAACTTGCTTCTTACACTGAATTTTCCCTGATTACACAATGCTTCAGATTAAATGATTTGCCAATCTTTAAAAGTATATCCGAGAACCTGCTCTGTAAGTTTCACCATGTACACACGGCCGGTTTTCCCTGTCAGGATCACTGCCAGGAGAGATTTGGCCAGGAATTCCTGGCCGTGTATGCTCCCTCGCAGTGTTTACCCATAGTAAAACTGACGGGTTTAAAAAAATAGAGAGCACGCTCTTCCTGTCAGGAAAACTGTGAGAAAGCATACACACGGACGGTTTTCCTGGCCAAAAGCTCTCCCCACAGATTTCTTGGCAGAAAAACTGGTCGTGTGTATGAGGCTTTACTGTTAATATTACAAATATTTAGAGAAGCATACTAAGCCAGAAGTATGATAAGGCAACTGGGCATTAACTGGACATTTAAAAAAAAAATTACAATTTTATCAGATGGCATAACACCAGCTATTTAATAATGCAGCTAATGCATAGCAAGCTATTCAAAATCAACTAGCATTTTATTTTATTTATCCCATTTTAGGTTACTAGAAGGTGGTAACCTTTAAACCTTTTAAAGCCCTTTAAAGTAGGTAATAGAAAAATAGCTGGAATATTTGCCAATGACATTTATTTTTGCAATCACCAGTTTAACTTGGTTGTGATTAAGACACTTCTACTTCAGAAAAAGTGAGACACTAATTATTTCTCTAGAGATGAAAACGAAGAAATCATTTCTAGTTTAGAGAATCTGAACTTGTAAGTTTCTGATTAATATGCCAGTGGTCTATGTACATTTCACTTAATTTGATTCAGCAAAAACTACTTCAATTTGCATAACATAACAGATAACTTTAGACACTTTTTAGCATGTAGACCAATAAACAGCAAGTTCAGCAACATGACATGAAAAGATAATTAACTGTCACATGCTGTACAGAGTTCCATTCTGTGCACACTGGCAACAGATGTGGTCCTTAATTTTAGTTTTCATTGAAATTTTAATCATCTTGAGTCTTGTAGTGTGTTAAGCATCTTAATCTTACAAACATAACAGCAATAGTTGAAGTATTGAATACCACTTGGGCTGTGTTAATGTTCAAATACTGTATACATATGCTTATTCAGGAAGACAAAGGATAATGTACAGGATAAAGTGCAGTAACTCATAGAATAAATAATCTTTCAGTGATCTGGATACATAAAACTACACTATTTTAATAAACATATACACCCAGTGGCATTCTTTTGTGAGTCACTGCTTTGTTGCTTCACACCAGGTCCCATGCTTCCATCTTGCTTTCCTATGTCATTCGGACCCAGCTGCCTTTTCTGGATTCTTGCAGCCATCCCCTTGAAAGCGCAGCTCTGGCAGGACATGGACATCCCTGGAGGAATCAGTAGCAGGGCTTACATTACTATTTCCTACCAAGAATGGAGGCAGGAGGCAAAGGGACTGTAAAATAATTAAATCAAAGTATATAAACGCATAAAAAGTGGCAGCATCATTAGGATGCTGGAGAGGGAATCATGAAAATAGGTATTTTTATGCGAAGGTCTCCTTTAGGCTAGTGTAAATTGTATGAAAACCAAATTCTCTGCTATGACCTTGAGAATGAATTAGAAATTGCAGTTACACAGGTCAGTGAGGGTATATTTTAAATCAATTTAACTGTTTGTTAAAAGTGCCATAGTCTGGAAACAGGTATATTTTAAACAAAAAAATAAAAAAAAATATTTGTATTGTACCATTATTCTTGCAGCCTAGAAAAACTAAATGAGAGACTGCACATTAATTGAAGATGTGTGTCTCCTCTCTGTGTTATACAAGTCTCCGCAGCCAATAAAGAGAGAACTGGATGAGACAAGAGAGTTGTGGCCCAATCAGCTTAATGAAAAATCTGTCTCCTGCCCTTACTATGTCTAGAGTCTGCACTTAAAATGTTGATATGCCATACATGATATGCCATGCCATACCTACTATAGGCTTTAGTAGGACTTTTTACTATAGTACATGGCAGAGATAAAGGGGAAGCTTGTAGCCACATAATTAACTATTTCATACATTTCCCTATCATACACTGATATTAGTATAATCTCTAATAAGCTTATTTAGACATTGTCAAAATATTCTAAGCCAGATAACAACTATATATTCTACACTGTAAATGTAGGCATAGAGCTAAAGTTGGAGACAGAGAAAGAGATAATGACAGAAATCCATGTTGTCTCTCATTTACTCTATTTTCTTGTTTACAGACTAAAGGTTGAAAATATTTCTCAATCTACTTCAGGGTCATTTCTCAATCGCCTCCTACCAGACCCATTTAGCAGAGAAATTACATTTATCAAATATGTATCCATTGTGTATTGCTGATGTGGTAATTATGTATCTTAGACTCTCAGAAAATATTCGGATTTCTCAGAAAGGATCTTAGTCATGTCCAGTATCAAGCAAGTGTGGGCTGATATTTCTTAACATATACAAGGGTATATATAAAAGCTTTGTATATTATTATCAGGAGTACCGTATGTCTTGATACATGTTACTAGAACCTGTAGAATATTCTATATAGCAATGTTAGAGTTATTTTAGAGCATATTGGTTTTAAAATTGTATGTTTATAGTAGCTGCTTTTTGTGAATTTAAAATATTTGGAATAACATGCACACCTATGAGCGCTGGGAGAAAGGATTATTTTTAACCACTTAAGACCCGGACCATTATGCAGGTAAAGGACCTGGCCCTTTTTTGCAATTCGGCACTGCGTCGCTTTAACTGACAATTGCGCGGTCGTGCGCCGTGGCTCCCAAACAAATTTGGCGTCCTTTTTTTCCCACAAATAGAGCTTTCTTTTGGTAACACAAGGAACGCACGGAACAGACAATCAGTGACAGCCACACTAGGAAGAATGGGGAAAGGTTTGTTTACACTTACCACCCCCCGTTCTTCAGCTCTGTGACCCGATCGCAGGACACCGGCGGCACGGTCACGGAGAACAGGAGACCCACGGCTGGGCTTTTAAAGGCGACGTACAGGTACCTGCTTGTGCCTAGCCGTGTCCTTCTGCCGACGTATATCGGTGTGAAGGGGTCCTTAAGCGGTTAACTAAGATTGATTGATCCACTTGTTTTTTTTTAATAATAGAAAGACATTGTTTGATAGAATAAAAAAAAAGCAAACATGTGTTGTGTAAAACAGGTGAGCCTAGCAGAGGAGTGTTGCACTGGGCACTAAAAGCTGTGTGTTTACAGGCTTTAGTGATAAAAAACGATCCTTGCATGTAAGTAAGAGTCATGTTTCCGGCATCTCCCTGTTCTTCTAAGACCGCGTACACACGATCGGTCCATCCGATGAGAATGGGCAGACGGACCGTTTTCATCGGGTCACTGCTGAAGTGGCCTGATGGTCTGATGTGCGTACACACCATCAGTTCAAAAACCGATCATGTCAGAACGCGGTGACGTAAAACACAACGACGTGCTGAAAAAAACAAAGTTCAATGCTTCCAAGTATGCGTCGACTTGATTCTAAGCATGCGCGGGTTTTTGAACCGATGCTTTTGCGTACTAACGATCGGTTTGGACTGATGGTCAGGCATCCATGAGTCCGATTTTAAAGCAAGTTTTAAACCTTTGGTCCGAAGGACAACAGACCGATGGGCCGTACACACGGTCAGTTTGGACCGATGAAACTGGACTTTGGGTTTGTACGCGGCCTAAGACCAATTTCGAATGCCACATACACTAAAATATGCTATTGTGGCCTGATCCCTTATAATTTTTTTATATGGTATTATATGAGTATCTCTATGTAATAACAATTTCAGCGAAAGTTTCAAGTGTTACTTGCAGGTGGTTTAAGAACCATGTCAGATGGCTGATTGTGACATTTTGCCAATGCCAGAGTTATTAAAATGTAACCTAGAAAAGTAATGTAAAATAAGGGATGTGGTGTCTTTACACTTTATCCATTAATTGAAATTTAACCTATTTAATCACTAGTGGAAATCACTCATTGCTGTTCCAAATGCAGCTAAATATTATTCGCTAGTGCTGTAGCAGTAACATACTTCTGATTTGGGCAACAAGGGCGAGACTACATAGAACAATGTGAGCTGAATGTTAATAAGGTGTTGCCAGCAACTAAATAGCCCATGTGATAGTAATGTTTAAAAACACATTAAAACAAATCTAAATGCTCATCATGTATTTGTAAAATTTGGATCTGGATATGGATGTTTAAAGCAAACACAAATTTGCCTTGTCTCATTTAACACTTAATAAACTAGAGCCATATCCCTGTGGGGTATATGAAACCGACTACCAACCAAAGAGCAGTCATAAAAAGCTATTATTATACTTGCATTTATGTGCATTTATATAAACAGTATTAAATTAGAACATTTTGTTATAACCACAAGTTTCCCTTTCCTAGAACTATGGACAGATTTTGTTTGCAAAAAAAAATATCTATGCAAATAATTCAGTTGAAATACTGCAACAGTACAATGATTTATAGTCATGCAGAATTAATTTCACTACTTGCGATAGCTCCCAGCTTTATTTCACCTTCATCAAAGAATTTCACCAGCCCTATCATGCAGTTATGGTGATAAAATATAGATAAAAGGTGCTGCAATTGTAAGCTTTGACTGTCTTGTCAGTGATTCAAGAAAAGGGAAAAAAAAACTTATATAAACACAGTCAGTCCTATTTTTCTATGTATGGAGTACTTCATTGATTACTTACATGTATTCGCAGGTCTATTTGATTACTTGTCAGTCAGCTAAGCCAGAGTTTCAATCCACCAATAGTTACCCTGGGGAGCCTTGCAGAGAGTATGACTGACAGATCCCTGTCAAAAAAAGTCCTCCAGTGCTTCCTGCTGGCTGAATAGGCTAAACCCCCCATCAAACCCTTCTTTAATAGTGCTGTGGAAAAGTACAATTTCTCAGTTCTACAATAAACAGCAGTCAGGGATGACAAAACATTATTGAGTACAGTAGACTAAAGTACATTATTTGATTAAAGAAAATTTGAGAAAAAAATCATTGTAATGTTTTCAGAAGGAAATCATTGTAATGTTTATTAAATTTTTCCTGCAACATTTCTACTACTGATTAAAACAAATTATCTAAAATGTAATTAACTATGAAAACCAACCAGAGTAGATTAGCTAGTTGCAAATGAATTTTACGTTGTAATGAATATTGGATACACGTGAAACATATGCAGAAGATTGTAAATCATTTTATGAACTGTCAATATTGTTTTTTATTTTTCTTTCTTTAGCTGTAGGGGGAACAAGAAAGCAGAATTTACTAAAGAATACTTGAATTTAAAAAAAAGAAAGCAGAATTTACATATTTTGTGCTATTAAACGACATATGCGTACAAAAGCTACCTTTTAACGTTAAATGTATATAAAGAACCTCATAGTTTAAAATTGTTTCATTAGATACACAAGTGAGACACTAAAGACACATCTTAGGTTTCAGTTTAGATGATAAGACCTGGTTTCCATGGCTTCTGGTATATATACTGTATATACAGTATTTCACAAAAGTAAGTACACCCCTCACATTTTTGTAAATACTTTATTACACCTTTTCATGTGACAACACTGAAGAAATTACACTTTGCTACAATGAAAAGTAATGATCGTACAGTTTTAATAACAGTGTACATTTGCTGTCCCCTCACAATAGCTCAACACACAGCCATTAATGTCAAAACCGCTGGCAACAAAAGTGAGTAGATCCCTAAGTCAAAATGTCCAAATTGGGCCCAATTAGCCCTTTTCCCTCCCAGGGGTCATGTGACTCGTTAGTGTTACAAGGTCACATCTCAGGTGTTAATGGGCAACAGGTGTGTTAAATTTGGTGTTATTTCTTTCACTGTCATATACTGGTCACTGGAAGTTCACATATGCTCAACATAAAGATGGCCTAGGTTATAAGAAGATTGCCAAGACCCTAAAACTGTCAAGAAGAGGATTATCAGAGTTGATTTTCTAAAGTGCCACATCCAAATGAGAAATCAAAAAGAATAAAGGCAAAGCCCCCTAGTCGGACTTTAAAGGCACTGTGGTGTGTCAAATGTAGTTAGAGAAAACATAGTATTACAATATAATTTATTGAAGAAGTATCAGATAAAAGTTGATTACATGATCTATAACAAATACAAAAAATACAAAATAATGAAATATAGTTCAACATATATTGCTGTGTGATGTGATGCCCTGTGTGGTCCCGACGTTTCAGGGAGACATAGTCCCTTTCTTCAGGGGTATTCCAGGATTCACAGCTCTAAAAATGTATGGGAAATGATCAGGATAATCCTAATAATGTTGATGATGTTGTTATATAGATTAATACTGAAGTACTTACAGTGAACTGTATGGTACTTCAAGTCAGTAGATCATGTATTTAAAAGCATGGGTTTCCGGATGATCCGAGTCTGCTGGCCTGGCCACTGATGACAGAGCAGAATTGTGAGCAGGGTGTGTTGTTGCCAGATATAAATATGCTGCTGGAATCAGAGGACATTGGAGCCTAAAGTTGTAATGATGTGTGTTAATATTTATGGACATAGTTGTAATAATAAAATGTGAAATAAATTGTGTTTTATAACATTGTGTTTTATAACATTTTCTTGGAGGGATATGGTATGGCTTACGTAGTAAATAGCGATGGAGAGGCTCGTATTAGGCTGGAAGTGTACAAAAGTAATAAGAAATAATGAGTAAATATGTACAATGTATGTAAGTAAAAATATCCATGTTATATTAATGTGGTTAAACCATATATAGTTAAATGTTATAGCAAAAATTGCTCAATAGATGGCGTTCAATGGGGATATTTAGATGTTATAGCAAAAAATGCTCAATAGGTGGCGTTTAAAGGTTGAGTATTAAGGAGTTGATTAAAAAGGACATTTTTTTTTTTTTTTGTGTTCCTGTAAGTATGAAACTGAATGTATGTAGATAACCAAAACCAGCAGGGAAACTGATAATGTGGTAGCTGTGATTGATATGAAGAAAATAAAATAAAACGTTTTTTACCTTAGGAAGATGGATGCAGAGGAACCGTCATGTTGTCCAGCAAGTTGCTGGATAGCAAATGACTAGTTCCTCTGCTGCTATATAAAGTGCCCATCAGCCAAACTGCGACGCCCAGTGCAAAGGGTTTGCAGCTGTGCTCGGACGGCTAATTAAGGCAGGTGTTTTTTGTGTTCCTGTAAGTATGAAACTGAATGTATGTAGATAACCAAAACCAGCAGGGAAACTGATAATGTGGTAGCTGTGATTGATATGAAGAAAATAAAATAAAAATAAAATAAAATGAAACGTTTTTTACCTTGGGAAGATGGATGCAGAGGAACCGTCATGTTGTCCAGCAAGTTGCTGGATAGCAAATGACTAGTTCCTCTGCTGCTATATAAAGTGCCCATCAGCCAAACTGCGACGCCCAGTGCAAAGAGTTTGCAGCTGTGCTCGGACGGCTAATTAAGGCAGGTGTGGGGCTCACAGGGCAACTGATTCCATGGGTCATGGCGCATAACATCCGAGATGCGCATGCGTGCGCAGCAGGATGACACGCCATGACCCGTCACCATGACGCGCGTATCCCGCAGCGCGCATGCGCGCGCGGCGGGATGGCGCGGCGTCACGGATTGAACCGACGTCGACCTCACTGTGCGCACGGAGCATGCGCACAGGAGGAGAAAGATGGCGGCCATGGCATGAGTAAATGCCAGGTTGCCAAAAGTTCACCAACAAGGAGACCGATTGGTCTCCTGTAGTGAAAAGTATGTCGGGCAGCATAATTAAACTAGGCAACAAATAGCAGTACAAGAAACTTGTGTTTTATATCTTGTTTCACAAATAGATATATTGAATAGGCAGAGCGCCCTCTAGTGGATAAATTATAGAATTGCTGAGTTTGTCAGGGACAGATCAACTTGGCTCGGACCAGGAAAGAACTTTTTTTTTTGTTCTTTCCTGGTCCGAGCCAAGTTGATCTGTCCCTGACAAACTCAGCAATTCTATAATTTATCCACTAGAGGGCGCTCTGCCTATTCAATATATCTATTTGTGAAACAAGATATAAAACACAAGTTTCTTGTACTGCTATTTGTTGCCTAGTTTAATTATGCTGCCCGACATACTTTTCACTACAGGAGACCAATCGGTCTCCTTGTTGGTGAACTTTTGGCAACCTGGCATTTACTCATGCCATGGCCGCCATCTTTCTCCTCCTGTGCGCATGCTCCGTGCGCACAGTGAGGTCGATGTCGGTTCAATCCGTGACGCCGCGCCATCCCGCTGCGCGCGCATGCGCGCTGCGGGATACGCGCGTCATGGTGACGGGTCATGGCGTGTCATCCTGCTGCGCACGCATGCGCATCTCGGATGTTATGCGCCATGACCCATGGAATCAGTTGCCCTGTGAGCCCCACACCTGCCTTAATTAGCCGTCCGAGCACAGCTGCAAACTCTTTGCACTGGGCGTCGCAGTTTGGCTGATGGGCACTTTATATAGCAGCAGAGGAACTAGTCATTTGCTATCCAGCAACTTGCTGGACAACATGACGGTTCCTCTGCATCCATCTTCCCAAGGTAAAAAACGTTTCATTTTATTTTATTTTTATTTTATTTTCTTCATATCAATCACAGCTACCACATTATCAGTTTCCCTGCTGGTTTTGGTTATCTACATACATTCAGTTTCATACTTACAGGAACACAAAAAACACCTGCCTTAATTAGCCGTCCGAGCACAGCTGCAAACCCTTTGCACTGGGCGTCGCAGTTTGGCTGATGGGCACTTTATATAGCAGCAGAGGAACTAGTCATTTGCTATCCAGCAACTTGCTGGACAACATGACGGTTCCTCTGCATCCATCTTCCTAAGGTAAAAAACGTTTTATTTTATTTTCTTCATATCAATCACAGCTACCACATTATCAGTTTCCCTGCTGGTTTTGGTTATCTACATACATTCAGTTTCATACTTACAGGAACACAAAAAAAAAAAAAAAATGTCCTTTTTAATCAACTCCTTAATACTCAACCTTTAAACGCCACCTATTGAGCATTTTTTGCTATAACATCTAAATATCCCCATTGAACGCCATCTATTGAGCAATTTTTGCTATAACATTTAACTATATATGGTTTAACCACATTAATATAACATGGATATTTTTACTTACATACATTGTACATATTTACTCATTATTTCTTATTACTTTTGTACACTTCCAGCCTAATACGAGCCTCTCCATCGCTATTTACTACGTAAGCCATACCATATCCCTCCAAGAAAATGTTATAAAACACAATGTTATAAAACACAATTTATTTCACATTTTATTATTACAACTATGTCCATAAATATTAACACACATCATTACAACTTTAGGCTCCAATGTCCTCTGATTCCAGCAGCATATTTATATCTGGCAACAACACACCCTGCTCACAATTCTGCTCTGTCATCAGTGGCCAGGCCAGCAGACTCGGATCATCCGGAAACCCATGCTTTTAAATACATGATCTACTGACTTGAAGTACCATACAGTTCACTGCAGGTACTTCAGTATTAATCTATATAACAACATCATCAACATTATTAGGATTATCCTGATCATTTCCCATACATTTTTAGAGCTGTGAATCCTGGAATACCCCTGAAGAAAGGGACTATGTCTCCCTGAAACGTCGGGACCACACAGGGCATCACATCACACAGCAATATATGTTGAACTATATTTCATTATTTTGTATTTTTTGTATTTGTTATAGATCATGTAATCAACTTTTATCTGATACTTCTTCAATAAATTATATTGTAATACTATGTTTTCTCTAACTACATTTGACACACCACAGTGCCTTTAAAGTCCGACTAGGGGGCTTTGCCTTTATTCTTTTTGAAGACCCTAAAACTGAGCTGCAGCACGGTGGTCAAGACTGTACAGCAGTTTAACAGGACAGGTTCCACTCAGAACAGGCCTCACCATGGTTTAGCAGAGAAGTTGAGTGCACTTGCTCAGCTCTAGATCAGATCCAAAGGTTGTCTTTGGGAAATAGACGTATAAGTGCTTCCAGCATTGCTGCAGAGGTTGAAGGGATGGGGGGTCAGCCTGTCAGTGCTCAAACCATATGCTGTATACTGCGTCAAATTAGTATACTTGGCTGTCATCCCAGAAGGAAGCCTATTCTAAAGATGATGCACAAGAAAGCCTGCAACCAGTTTGCTGAAGACAAGCTGACTAAGAACATGGATTACTGGAACCATGTCCAGTGGTCGGATGAGACAAAGATAAACTTATTTGGTTCAGATGGTGTCAAGCGAGTGTGGTAGCAACCAGGTGAGGAGTACAAAGACAAGTGTGTCTTGTCTACAGTCAGGCATGGCGGTGGCAGTGTCATGGTCTGGGGCTGCATGAGTGCTGCCGGAACTGGAGAACTACAGTTCATTGAGGGAACCATGAATGCCAACATGTACTGTGACATACTGAAGCAGAGCATGATCCCCTCCCTGCGGAGATCCAACATTGCAACATAATAAGGACCCAAACACACCTACAAGATGACCATTGCCTTGCTAAATAAGCTGAGGGTAAAGATGATGGACTGGAGAAGCATGTCTCCAGACCTAAATCTTGTTGAGCATCTGTGGGGCATCCTCAATTGGAAGGTGAAGGAACACAAGTTCTCTAACACCCACCAGCTCTGTGATGTCATTATGGAGGAGTGGAAGTGGACTCCAGTGGCAACCTGTGAAGCTCTGGTGAACTCCATGCCCAAGAGGGTTAAGGCAGTGCTGGAAAATAATGGTGGCCACACAAAATATTGACACTTTGGGCACAGTTTAGACATTAATGACTGTTGAATTATTTTGAGGGGACCGCAAATTTTCACTGTTATACAAGCTATACGCTCACTACTTTACATTGTAGCAAAGTGTAATTTCTTCAGTGTTGTCACATGGAAAGATATGATAAAATATTTACAAAAATGTGAGGGTGTACTCACTTTTGCAAGATACTGTACATAATATTTAATAGGCTAACTACACTTGCAGTGCCCCCCTCCTCCCACTGTAAGGATTAATGACTTGTTAACTCTAGGGGGTGAGAAATAAGGCAGTCACGTATTGACATAATCATTTACAATGCAGGACCAATAGCCCTGCAATTTACATGAGGATAGTGAGGGACCACCTACAAACTCTGGAGTGGAGGAGAGTGTCAGAGCCTGCCAGAGTGAGGTCCAAAGTCTGTTATACATCCTATAACTTATCCCCTAGATGAGTAGCTCTGCTACTGGCACTAGTATATATCACTTCAGTTACACTTTTTGCTATTCTACTGTTACTTGTTTCCTCTATCTTTTACTTTCCCTTTTAAATAGTCTAACTACTACATCTTGTCGGCTTATATGTCCTAATTTCCCAACTTCATCACCTTCTCCGCAATTTTAGGAACAATGGGATCAAGTTCCTATTCATTTTTTGCCCTGCTTAGGAATCTGAAAGCCATCATATAAAGAGTGGTTGTCATAAAGCACCATCGTATCTGTATGGCCTCACAATAATGCTTATTGCAAGTTCAAATGTAAAAGCAGAGCTCCCTTTTCTTAATTCCTGTAGAGTGTGGAATTAACAGAGGGGTCTGAAGTTGCATGTAAACTGAAAAGCCTCTTTAAACATTTCCTGATCTTTAAATCATTTGCAGTGCCACCCTTCCAGAGGAGAGACTGGGAGGCTAAAAGTGTATGTCAGAATAAAATAATAATTCAGCCCAAAGCCCTTTCATAGCTTTCTACACTTGTTCAGGAAAAAGTCAAGGACTTAACAGCTGCTGACTCTGAACAAAATGCTCAAACAACAAAACAAAGTCTGCTTGGACATCTGCAGTTATTTTATTGAAATACTTCAAGTGAGGCTTGTGATTTTAATGGTTCAGAGCATAAACATTTAAAAGGGGTTTCCATGTAAACAATAGAATTGAAAAGCCTATAGTTTTTGAAGAACCACATTTTCCCCAAAGATGCTTAAACTTGGTGGAGCCTCAAAATTGTAAATATATCTGTTATTTTACGTTGTCTTAAAGACCTCAGCTTGTTGCATTTGATGATATTTGCTTTTCTTATGTCACAGGAAAGATGAAGCCATTTATGCAAGTGCCTTTAGCTATTTTAAGCACAGCTAAAAAAAAAAGCTTGTTATCTTCAACTGTAGAAAGCTAGCGTAGGTTTTTGACAATTTTGTGATTAGCTGTATTAAAAAATAAAGAATATCATATGGACTTCATTATAAAAAACACACATTAGTGTCCATTGGCTGAACTACTGCTATAGCAGCCCACACAGCTGCTAAGGATCTCAGAGTTGGGAGGACAAGTTAATGCCCGAGGGATGAGGAGCGGAGAGTTCCTCTGCTCTGCAGATGCAGTGACAGCTCAGACATTCACTGTTGTCACTGCTCTCGTGTAAACAAAAAAAACAAAAGGGAAAGGACTTACTTATTTCATTTGCCAGACTGTGGATTAGATGATGTCACCAATCAGAGATAGGCAAAGTAAGTGAGTAGTGAAGCCTTCTGCTGCTCAATGGAAATTTTAATAGATGGGAGCATGGGATCTGGTTAGAAATATGTGTGTTTATTCTGATAAAACATATGCAAAATTACATTCAGTCAGAAGGATGAACGCATGGATCAATAGGACAGAGACACACTTGACTGTGGCGACAATCTTAAAAAGCATCAGCACCAACTGAAACAATGTAAGCAATCATACAGTGAACATCAGTGCAGGCTGGCACCCACCCAAATGGCTGGATTCCCTAGAAACATATTGCCACCCCCTCACCCGATGCAAAGGTTAGAATGTAGAGCATATTGCAGCAGGGAATGCTGCTCTAAATTCAGCCATTTGTGCAGGTTTCCAGCCAACACTGATGTTCTCTACCGGATCACTTCCATTGCTTCAGCTGGTACTAATGCTTTTATTAGATCATTGCTACAGTCAAGTGTGTCTCTGTCTTATTGATTCATGCAGACATCTACAGTAGCTGCCTAAATGTTAAGTTTGCTTATGTTTTAATCAGAATAAACACAACACAGCTTTCCAACAAGATCCCATGTCTACTTTTGTTTTATGTGTGCTAGAAATGACCAGCCCAGGTCTACAGGAGGAGCCTGCAGGGACTGTCCCAGAGCCTAATATGGATCTTTGCTATGGTGGCCACTAACTTCATTCTTTTCATTCATTCATCTTCAATGATTATGCATATTTTTCGTTATAGCCATCCACTGCTGACTCTTTGTTTCCAAGTTACAATCGCAATCTGTCAGTGTGGCTGCGCATGTGAACATGTCCCTTATAGAATTGACTGTGTGAGATACAACAACCAATTTAGCAATACAGTATGTTGCTAATCTTGGCCTTTTTGGTATTCATCATGTTATTAGAATTGGCATGAAGTAATTTTAAAATAATGGCTAAGAGCCATGTTCATCTGGGGTTCATGCTAACCATGGGTATTTTGAGTGCAGGACTCAAGGATAAAGTTCCAACTATTGCCTGCTGTCCCAGGTGATGTAGCTGCTGCTACCTACCACTCTGCTGATTTCTGCAGCTGTCTTTGCACCTGGTGTCATCTGCAGACTTAAAGTGGTTGTAAACCCACTTTGAAAACAAAAAACAAAAACTAACACCTGCAAGACGAAGACATAATAAGCAAGTATGCACAGCACGGGCCAGCGACATCACTCCCAGGGGCTACTTCCGGGTATCGTGGCTCAGGCGCTGTGATTGGCCAGAGCTGTGATGACGTCACTCCCTGTATTAAAGTGGTTAAATTAAAAACATGTTTTTCAATAAAGGGGTCTTATTGGGCATTCCATGGAAATTCTTCCCCCTCATATGACAGAGAGAGAAGTTTGTTTCTTTGCCTCTACTGCCCTTCTTTCCCCTCCTGTGCATGTATCATGAAAATATATTCTTGGACATGTAGTCTCATACCAAGGCACTAAACTAGAGTCCCAGATGACGTGGAGGCAGGAAACAAGAAAAGAAGCTCTTCAGATGCATTTTTTTTAAAACAGTCTAAAAACCAAGGATATCAGAACACATGGGTAAGTACGTTTTTCTATAAAGTGAATATTCTCTTGAGCATTGAATCGTATATTAGGCATAATAGCTGATGAGATTAGAATTTGAGGCTTTCAGTGACAAAGGTGAACTACCGGTAACTACTGTAGTTAAATCTTGACTTTTTTCTCTATAAGTCTACATTTTTAAACTCAATTTGCATGCAGCATACATGAGTGGATGTTAAATGTTATACATAACATTACTAATCATTACTTTGCTGATATGTCTGATATTCAAAATCACATTTAAATTATTTACCATAGACCTGTGATCATTTTGTAATCTTCTGTATATATTACCCATAAGCAGAAATATCACCATGGCCTCAGTTTTATAGCTGCAAGAGATTTTGAAGTATGTTGTTTTTTTTTCTTTCTGATAGACATTCCAAAAACAACCAGTAGGTGGCCATAATGTATGATATTCTAACAGTACATGTAATAATCGCCTTTTCAGCATGCTCTGAGAATTGTTTTTTTTTTTTTTTCATTACAATTCTACAGTGAAAAACAGAACAGCTTGTTTATCTGGAATTCGGTTATTTCAAAACTGTTACTTCAAAATCACAAAATACCTGATGTTAGTAATGATAGAGCACTGCATCCTATTTATTTAATCACAGTCAATAAAAAGTATTGAAAGCAACAAGCTACTTCCTCCTGAAGATCTGATGATTTTAATGAGTTGAACATATAAATACAATTGAGTTCAGGATTGTTTATTTGTTCTTTTTAATACAAGTGATAAAGTGCACCCCATATTTCAAATAACAATAGTTTTTTTTTTCTTTTTTTTTCATTTTTATTTTGTTGTAGAAAGCAGCAAATAAGTCTTTAACAAGTGTGGCTTATATGAAAAAAAGGCTATTAGACTGCTTAAGGCATTGCTCACCTTAGATTTTACTAGGGATGAGCTTTGCGTTGGATACAAACGTATGTTCAATTCAAACATTGTCTGTTCGTACGTTCGACGAAATTCGAACAAAAGCGGTCGTTCGCGCCAAATTCGAGTGACGCAAAACGGCCCATAATTCACTGCAGCATTGCGCGCTGAAGATTGGCTAAGCATGCTGTATGTCCCACATGCTTGGCCAATCACAGTGCACAAAAAACGAAGAGCCATAATTGGCCAAAGCCTGGGTGGCTTTGTCCAATTATGGCTCAGGGCTTTAGCACACGCCCCACACTATATAAGACCGCCTACTGGGCGGCCCCGTGTAGTGTGTTCCGGCTTGTTAATGAAAGCAGTCAGAGAGACAGAGAGATTGTCTTTTTAGATAGCTAGATAGAGCAGGCAGGCAGGCTAGTCAGTTTAGCTTAATTTACAGTGTGTAGAGAATATATATACATCCCTAGGAGTTGTACATATATTTATACACTGTATAGCTTAGATAGATCAGTTCTTCCTAATTTACTGGCAGGCAGGTGATTGTGCTATTTAAAGACGTTATCACAGGTATAGACACCCAGCAGGTACAAAATTTAAAGGAATTTTTATTTTATTTTTATTTAAGCATCAATAAAATCACTGCTCCTGGAGCAGTGATTTTAATGATGCTTAACTTAAAAAAAAAAAAAAGAAAAATTCCTTTAAATATTGTACCTGCTGGGTGTCTATAGTTTGCTTGTGAAAACGTCTTTGAGAATCCAGGTCTTGCCCAAGGGAACATGTATCAATGGAAAAAAAAGTTTTGAAAACGGTCATTTTTTCAGGAGTCCTTCAGGAGTCCTGCCAGTTTGAGAAACATTTAAAACAAAGGAAAACAAGCTTAAAAAATGAATGCTGCCACCACACCTAAGGACTGGTTAGCTGGTTATCAAAATTTTTGGGGTTTAATACTACTTTAAAACTGAACTCCAACTTTCTTTTTACTAGAACGAAATGGAATGATCAGTCCCAGCATAGATCATACCTCTATCATGTTGCTCTCTTGTCTGCATATCCTCTGATATTGTGGGTTTAGCTGAGGTTTTGTACCATGGGACACTCTGTATAGTCTGGATGTAGACTGGGGGCTTTCCAGACACTTCCTGCCCAATCTGTAGCCTAGAACACCCCTCTGTAGTCTTTCAGAGTCTGCAAATTATGTAACTTTGTTCATAGCTCTGATAGTGGGTGGGGTGGAATAAATCAGGGGTCTCCAAACTTTTAAAACAAAATGACAGTCTATTGTCCTTCAGACAAGGAGTGCTGAATTGTGGCCAGCATGGGCAGAAAATGTCCCAGGCCCCAGCATTAGTGACAATAAATATGGCCCTCGGGTTGGTGGTCAATAGCAGGAGGGGTAGAGACCCTATTAGTAGCAGAAATAGTATCCCATGATTGGTATCGGGGGAAGAAATATTGCCCCATTATTGGAGTCAGTGGGAGGATAAGTGCCCCAAGGGCTGGATAAAGGCTAGCAAAGGGCCACATCTGGCCGCAGTTTGGAGATCACTGGAACACATCAAAGAGTCCAAACCTCTCAAGTCCCTCCTCACACATTGCAGCATCATTCAAATAGAAACCCCTTCATACACATCCAAGGACTGGTTAGCTGTTTTGGGGGTTTAATACCACTTTAAAGCTGAACTCCAACTTTATTTTCACTAGAACTGAATGGAATGATCAGTCCCAGCATAGGTCATATCAATGTTTCATGTTGCTCTATTGTCTGCAGATTCTCTAATATTGTGGGTTTAGCTGAGGATTTGTATGCCTGCGATAATAAATTAGAATCACTTGCAGAATTGAGCGATATCGATTTCTGGTAAAATTCATCATCAAATAATAAAAGTAATGACAGAGACAATTCTGCAACTTAGCAAATTTCAGTGTTTTGATTTGATTACATTATTGATTGATTTTTATTATAATTACATTATTATTTGTTATAATTATTTATAGTTATTTATTAAATTGTAATTTATGATTTTATGTTTCTAACTTTATCATACCCGGGATGTCTTTAGACTCTTGTTTGGTCATATTTAAGTTAGTTATTCCTAAGAATTACAGGCCTGCAATATAAAATAATTGTACGACTTTTTAGCATCCAAAATCTGACATAATCCACCAGGGAGGTTAAAAACAAGATTATTCCCACAAATTCATCACCATTTTTATAACTAAAAGTGAAAACACCATTAAATGAAAAATGTCACATGACTGAAAGTACCAGTTTTGGCAAACTTTGTCAGACGTGTAGCAGTGGAGAAAAAATGGGATTTAACTCCTTCCCGTGCATACTGCCAGGTTAAATTGTCCTGGCAAAGTACAAGGTGACTTTGATAATGCCTTCATTATTGCCTTTTATTTAAATATTCTTTAAATATAATACAACCTTTTTATTATGACTGCGCTCCATTTTTTGCAAAGCCACATGGATGTGTTTAAAAATAATTTCAGTGTTCACTGCAGATAAAAGTCCATTGCATTTGTTATATTTTCGGTTCAATGATAATGATTGTAGCACAATTGCACAGTAGTTATGCATGAACAAAGAAGAAGCTTATCCATATAGCATTTATGTCCTGAGTGTGCTAGAAATACAATGACCAGTATAATAATCTGCGCAGCATTTTGCTGCCAAGTAGCTGCACAGACAGCTTTGCAATACTGGGATATTAACTAGATTAGGTTAACAAGAGGCCTGGAAACACAGGAAGCATCATAAGTGGAACAGAAGCAAGCCTTCTGGGCAAGACAGAAACTGTCAGTGGATCAGCACTAGCCAAGAATCACTACTGAATTGCCTGGCTGCAGTAGCAACAATCAGGAATGTATGTGAAATGGCATGACCCTAACCATTCAGAAATCTGAAGTCAAGCCAATTCTGAGCAGGCAGCTGTCCAAGGTACTGCAGGTGTTAGGTTAAAATGGTTCCTGACAGCTGTCCAATGTGTAGCAGACACACCACAACACTGTTTTTTAGCATCATTATGCGTTTCTTCTCTTTATTATTACACTATCATTTTAAACATTACAGGCTGAGCTGCTGCTATGTGATTTTGCTAGTAAACCTGACCACATATATCATTTTATTTTTAAAACGGAAATAATTCCTATGAGCTAGTGGCTATAAAAACCTTGAAAAACATAGTAACGTAACAGACTGTTTTTCTGCATCATCTGGTCTGTGTATAATTCTGATGATGCTTCAGGTTTTTAATTCATTGATCAAAAAAAAAAAAAAAAACAACATACAGTACGTTTACCATGCAATAATAATACAATGAATAAAAGCTAGATAGATTGATTTAGTATTTTCCAGTGTTCATCTGTAATTATTATACTCCTAAATGGAGAAAAAAAAATAACATACACTATATTTGATATATTCATTATTAAAGAGGATGTAAACTCTGATGGGTTTTACTTCCTTTTTATTTGCCTGCAAATGTAAAGCATACTGGGCTACTATGCGATGTAGCCCATTATGTGTCACTTACCTGAAACCAAAGACTGTGATGTCACTGCTGTCCCCTGTTGCAGGAAGCATCCATTCCTCACCCCTCTTCCTTTCCGAGGCCGCGAACTCTGGCTCTGTGACTGTCCGGAGTCGCATGACATTACGCCCGCCATTTCTAAGGCCGCATACACACGATCAAATCTGTCTGCTGGAAACGGTCTGCTAGACCGTCCCAGCAGACAGATTTGATCGTGTGTACGGGCGAGCCGACGGATTTGGCCACCCGACAGATTTCAAAGCATGCTTTGAAATCTATCGGGTGGGAACCCGTCCGCCCGACATGTCTGCTGGTTAGTACACTTACCAGCAGACATGTCGTCTTGCACCGGCGCCGAATGGATTCGGCGCATGCGCGGAAGTGTTTTACTTCCTGGTGCGGTGACGTGGCGGCGTCAACGTCACCGCCACGTCACCGACACGTCAGCGCGCTGTCTGTTGGCGGGGATTTTGGTTTGGTCGTGTGTACGCGCGAGCAAACCAAAATCCAAAGAGACAGATTTGTTCAAATCGGTCGGTCCAACCGATTTGAACAAATGAATTGCCTCGTGTGTACGAGGCCTAAAGTGTGCCTGCGCCATTGTCTATTGCGCATGTGCTGTAAACATCGGCACTCGTCTCTTTTGTAAATATCGCTCAACCGTGGAGGTTTAGGAGATTTTTCCTGGTCCTACAGGTACGCCTTAAAGCGGAGCTCCACCCTAAAGTGAAGTCACGTTGATCGGCACCCTCCCCCCTCCGGTGTCAAATTTGACACCTTTCAGGGGGAGGGGGGTGCAGATACCTGTCTAAAGACAGGTATTTGCACCCACTTCCGGCCACACGTCTCGGGCAAAAGACGGGCATTTCCTGACATCCCGTCCGTCCCCTGTTGTGTGCTGGGAACACTTGGCTCGCACATGCGTCGTAGGGAACCGGGCAGTGAAGCCAGAGCGCTTCACTTCCTGGTTCCCTCACCGTGGATGGAGGGGGGAGCAGCAGAGTGATGAGCGATCGCTCGTCCTCTGCTGCGGACACCGATAGACTCCAGGACAGTTAAGTGTCCTAATATTTTTTTTTTTTTTTTTTAACAACAAGGTTGGTCTTTATTGGAGAAAAATATGGCATCTCACAAGGCAGGCATTAAAACATTCAAATACAAATCAGGGGAATTGGGCACATACGCACCAGGGAGAGAAAAAAAAAAAAAAAAAAAAAGGAAAAACGGACAAGTAAAAAGTCACATAAAGGCTCAGCACAATCAGTACAACAGAGATCAGGTGCAAGGCAAGTTACTACACAAGTTAACTTTTAGTCACAGGAAATCCCACAACGCCACTCCGGGTCCTGGTCGGGGAATCGCCTCCACCAGTAATACCCAAGAACTACAGTTGTTCCGTCCATGGCAGCCATAGACGATCAAATTTTTGGGGGCAACCCCTATTAATATAGGTCAGCTTGTAGAGGGGCATCACCCTATTTATAGAGGAGTCCCAGGAGTCAACCGTAGGGGAGGAGGGGGACAGCCACTTGAGGAGGATCTCCTTCCTAGCATAAAACAAGACATAGGAGATAAGCAGTTTAGTGTAGCGGGGCCGCTGTTCATCATCCTGGATCCCCAATAGGGCCAATGCAGGTGAGGGCGGGAGAGACAACTGCAGGCGGGCATTAATACTTTCAAAAACTGCGGACCAGAACACAGTCAGGGAGGGGCAGGACCAGAACATGTGTATAAACGTACTATCGGGGGAGTGACACCTGGGGCAGTCAGGGGACCTCTGCGGGTATATCGAGTGCAATCTTTGTGGTGTAAAATAGACCCGATGCATAAATTTAGTATGTATGAGCTTATCCCTAGAGGAGATCAGCAGCCTAGCACCAGCTTCAAAACAGTCCTCCCAGTCCTCTCTATCTAGGTCAGGGATGTCGGCCCGCCACCTTTCCCACAGGACTTCTATCCGAGGCGAGTCCACTCTCAGGAGGGCCGAGTATAGGGTAGAGAGAGTTTTTTTAAGGGTCTCCTGCGCTAAAAGAGCCTCAATGGCATCCGCTTCCAGACTTATGGGGAGTGGGAATTGTGCTCTGGCCGCATGCCGCAGCTGGTAGTATCTGAATAACATCATCCCAGGGAGCCCAAACCTATCAGAGAGGACAGCAAATGACAGGAGCGTCCCCCTAGGCATAATATCCCGAAGGGTTTTAATCCCGAATCGCGCCCAGAGGTGCGGGTCAGGCAGCATCCTGAAGTGTGGCAGTGAAGGGTTCCCCCACAACGGACAGAAGGGTGAGTAACAGAGACTACGAGTGAATCTCTTCCTAGCCGCCCCCCAGACTTTTAAGGTCACCCTAGTAGAGGACGGGAGGGAGGGGTAAGCTGCAGCCCCCCTATATACCAGATTACCCAATTCCCGGAAGGACCCCAGAATGGCCGCCTCTAGGCAGGTGGCCGCGTTAGACCTGGATTGTTCGAACCACCATCGTACTGTGACCAGCACGGCCGCCCAGAAGTAGACCCTCAGGTTGGGGGAGGCGAGACCCCCGCCACTCACCGGGAGCTGCAGGGTCGTCTTGGCCAGCCTAGGGATAGCACCCCTCCAGAGAAAAGCGCCTATACAGCTATCCAGGTCTCTGAACAGAGACGCCGGGAGCCAAACGGGACAGTTACGAAAAATATAGGTGAACCTGGGCAGGTAGATCATTTTTAGGACATTAATACAGCCCAAGAGGTTGAGGGGCAGGTCACGCCAACGCATGCACTGGTCCCTAAGTTTTAAAATTACGGGTTGCAAATTGAGGCGTCTAAAGTCACCAAGGTCCCTTGACACCACAATGCCCAGGTACTTAAATTCCTCCACCCACAGCAGTGGGGTCTGCGTCCCCACTCCCCGGGCCTGAGGATCCAAAGGGAACACTACCGACTTCGACCAGTTTATCCGGACCCCAGAGAAGTGTCCAAATACATCAAATATTTCTAGTGCAGCCTGTAACGATTCCCCAGCATCCTGCAGGTATAGAAGGGTATCGTCTGCATAGAGTGATATTTTCTCCTCCAGGGGGCCGATCCGGAGTCCCCTAACGGTGGCGGACTCCCGGACCCGAATGGCCAGCGGTTCAAGGGCTAGTGCAAATAGGCTGGGCGATAGTGGACAGCCCTGTCTGGTGCCCCTCTGGAGAAGAAAAGTCTCAGATAGGGTGCCATTGGTGCGAAGTCTGGCCCTAGGGGACTCATAGAGCATGCCCAACCAGTGCATGAACTTGGGGCCAAACCCGAACCTCCTAAGCACTTCCCATAGATAGCCCCACTCGACGGAGTCAAATGCTTTCTCCGCGTCGAGCGAGGCAATAACCCTAGTGCCTCCGTTGTCATGGGATGCGCCCAAATTCAGAAACAGCCTACGAATGTTAATGTCCGTGCCCTTCCCCGGCATGAATCCCGTTTGGTCCTGGTGAACCAAATCTCCAATAACAGCCGTCAGCCTAACTGCCAGAATTTTTGCCAACACTTTAGCGTCCGCATTTATCAAGTGTCCTAATATTAAAAGTCAGCAGCTGCAGTATTTGTAGCTGCTGGCTTTTAATATTATTTTTTTTAGCGGACATCCGCTTTAATCTGGGTTTTACAGGGTGTACAACCGCTTTAATGATTATCTATAAAGTGGAGAATCTGGTACCAACCCACAATATCTGAACAACAATTGTATTTCATCCTTCTGACTGCTCTAAACTAATTGAAGATTTGCTATGGGTTGGAACCCCATCATTTTTCTCTTTTACAGTATTAATCCCTTCATGACAATAGGTCACTGAAACCTAGATGCTCTGACCATATTTGACAGCAGCAGCATGTGTTGGTTAAAGAGGAACTTTAGTCAGAAAATTAAAGTGGTTGTAAACCTCAGACATAAAATATAAACACATCCAATAGTGTGTACTTGTCTCAATACAGAACATTAAGTGTAATTTTTGTCTGCTGCCGTGTTTTCTGTCTTCTGCTATCTGAATGAGTTACTTCTAACATGTTTTCCTGACACAAAGGGGTTAAAAAAGTGACAGAGGGGGTGCTCCAGCCCACAGCCTGAGATTGACAGCCTCATCTCTGTTCTTGTGTGCTGAAGGGGGTTTTGTCTTTCACTCCAGTCAGTTCTCACTGAGCCCTGCAAAGTGTAACTGTGGCACCCCATCCCTTGTTTTCTGAAAGCTCAAACAAGCTATATAGATTATGTACTTTGAATGGATGTAGAGAAGAGCAGACTGCAGATAAGCAGGTACTACTTATGTAGACATATTTGTTTCTTCTCTGTGTATCACCTGAGGCTAACTACTATGGGTATTAACATCATAAGTCCTCATAGATAACTTCAGGCTGGCCTTTTGCAGGTAAAACTCTCTGTATTGGCAGTTGTGCCTTCTTGCAACCTTCCCATCTAGCTGAGACAAGTAGGCTGGAAATGCACTAATTTTCATTACAGAAAGTGACAAAACATTTTTGAGACTAAGGAGGTAGCAGTTCTGAATAAAGAAGTGATTGCTCTAGGCTTCAACAAAATGGCGACCCCCAGCAAGAATAAACAGGAGAAAAACTGGAGGCAATTTACAGCATGCATACATTTTGGTAGCATTATGTGAAATGTATGCTCCTTGCTAAGGAACATCATATTTTATCAAGTTTTTTTTAGTTGTTATAGGTAAAGTTTGGCTTTAACTTGGCAATCACTGTGTTTAATTTGCCTAAATAATGTTTGTGTTCTTTTTAACCACTAGCCGACCAACCGCCGCAGTTTTAAAGCAGCAGGTCGGCTCAGCTGCGCGAAACGACGTAATATTACGTCATTTCGCATTTCAGCCATTAGGGGCATGCGCTCCTGGTGCCGACGCAGCAGGTCGGCTCAGCTGCGTGAAACTACGTAATCTTTCGTAATTTTGCATTTCAGCCATTAGGGGCGTGCACTCCTGGTGCCGACGCACGTGCCCGGCAGGCGGGATCACCGCTGGGCACCCGCGATCGCTTGTTATAGAGTGAGAACGTCTCAGGGGGAGAAATCACTGATCGTCTCTTCATACAATGTATGAACAGCGATCTGTCATTTCCCCTAGTCAGTCCCACCCCCCTTCAGTTAGAACACACCTAGGGAACATAATTAACCCCTTCCTCGCTCCCTAGTGTTAACCCCTTCCCTGCCAGTGACATTTTTACAGTAATCAATGCATTTTTATAGCACTGATCGCTATAAAAATGCCAATGGCCCAAAAATGTGTCAAAAGTGTCCGCCATAAGGTCGCAGTACCGATAAAAATCACTGATCGCCTCCATTACTAGTAAAAATAAAAAATATTAATAAAAATGGCATAAAACTATCCCCTATTTTGTAGACGTTATAACTTTTGCGCAAACCAATCAATAAACACTTATTGCGATTTTTAGTTTAGCCTAAACTGAGGGAAAACAATGTTTTTTTTTTATATATCTTTTTGGGGGATATTTATTACAACAAAAAGTAAAAAATATTCATTTTTTTTTTCAAAATTTTTACTCTATTTTTTTTTATAGCGCAAAAAAAAAAAAAAATGCAGAGGTGATCAAATACCACCAAAAGAATGCTCTATTTTTGGGAAAAAAAGGACGCCAATTTTGTTTGGGAGCCGCGCAATTGTCAGTTAAAGCGACGCAGTGCCGAATCGCAAAAAGTGGCCTGGTCATTGACCAGCAATATGGTCCAAGGCTGAAGTGGTTAAGAGCAGGCAGCTTTTATCTGTTCTCAATCATTAGTGTAGGGCAACGATTGTCAGTAGCAGCACAATCATTGACCTAGGACCACACACAGCTGAGTGCTCCAACTTCTATAATGGAGAGTAGATTAATGTCCTCTCTGCACAGAGCACAGTGTAGAGGGAACTTAATCTACAGATTGCAGTCGGTAATGGGCTACACTTGATTGTCATGGAAACTATCTACTATCTAGCCATGGCAACATTAATCAGGGGCAGTGCCTCATTTCTTGGCTTTGTTGCAGTATACCAAATCATCCCACTCCCATTGATAGTAATTTGGTGAAAAAGCCTGCTTTTAACACAAGAGAGCACAGTTGCAGTCTTTGCTTTTGAACAAAGTGCAAGCAGAATGAACCTACAGTATCTCACAAAAGTGAGTACACCCCTCACATGTTTGTAAATATTTTATTATATCTTTTCATGTTATAACACTGCAGAAATTACACTTTGCTACAACATAAAGCAGTGAGTGCACAGCTTGTAAAACAGTGTAAATTTGCTGCCCCCTCAAAATAACTCAACACGCAGCCATTAATGAAACAAAAGTGAGTACACCCCTAAGTGAAAATATTCAAATTGGGCTCCAATTAGCCATTTTCTCTCCCTGGTGTCGTATGACTCAGTGTTACAAGGTCTCAGGTGTGAATGGGGAGCAGGTGTGTTAAATTTAGTTTTATCACTCTCATATTGGTCACTGGAAGTTCAACATGACACCTCATGGCAAAGAATTCTCTGAGGATTTAAAAAAAATCATTGCTGCTCTACATAAATATGGCCTAGACTTTAAGAAGATTACCAAGACCCTGCAACTGAGCTGCAGAATGGTGGCCAAGACCATACATTAACAGGACAAGTTCCACTCAGAACAGACCTTGCCATGGTTGACCAAAGAAGTTGTGTGCACGTGCTCAGCGTCATATCCAGAGGTTGTCTTTGGGAAATAGACGTATGAGTGTTGCCAGCATTGCTGCAGAGGTTGAAGGGTGGGGGGTCAGCCTGTCAGTGCACAGACCATACGCCACAAACTGCATCATGTTAGTCTGCATGGCTGTCATCCCAGAAGGAAGCCTCTTCTAAAGATGATGCACAAGAAAGCACGCAAAGAGTTTGCTGAAGACAAGCAGACTAAGGACATGGATTACTGGAACCATGTCCTGTGGTCTGACGAGACCAAGATAAACTTATTTGGTTCAGATGGGGTCAAGCATGTGTGGTGGCAACCAGGTATGTCAACATGTACTGTAACATACTGAAGCAGAGCATGATCCCCTCCATTCAGAGACTGGGCCGCAGGGCGGTATTTCACATGACAGTGACCTCAAACACACCTCCAAGATGACCACTGCCTTGCTAAAGAAGCTGAGGGTAAAGGTTATGGAATGATCAAGCATGTCTCCAGACCTAAACCCTATTGAGCATCTGTGGGGCATCCTCAAATGGAAGGTGGAGGAGCGCAAGGTCTCTAACATCCATTAGCTCCGGGATGTTGTCATGGAGCAATGGAAGAGGACTCTAGTGGCAACCTGTGAAGCTCTGGTGAACTCCATGCCCGAGAGGGTTAAGGCACTGCTGGAAAATAATGGTGGTCACACAAAAGATTGACACTTTGGGCCAAATTTGGACATTTTCACTCAGGGTGTACTCACTTTTGTTGCCAGTGGTTTAGATATTAATGGCTGTGTATTGAGTTATTTTTAGGAGACAGCAAATTTACTCTGTTATACAAGCTGTACACTCACAACTTTACATTGTAGCAAAGTGACATTTTACAAAAATGTGAAGGGTGTACTCACTTTTGTGAGATACGGTAGCTCATACTACTCAATAGGATTTACCCCATGCAATAGAGAGCACTATTTGGTAATGTTTGGAGTAAAGTAAATGTACTTATTTTGAAGTTAAACTATAACTCTATTAATAAGAATCCACTAGGTCAAGCGTGCATAATGCATCTGTGTAAACTAAGCCTTATGATAGTTAGAAAAGCTCTACAATGTAGCAAAACAATAACCAACTTGGACTTGTCACATGGAAAATTTAATGCAATCAAAGAGATGCCATTGCAGCTGATTGTTTTTCTTGAGAATTTTCAGTAATGCTAAAATAGCTAGAGATGGTGCATTTGCCTTATCAGTTGTGTGATTTCTGTGTTTAGAGAACAGTTGTTTTTGAAGCATACAGATTTTTTTTTCTTTGCTAAGCAAGATATCCACTGCCTGGGCTTTCACTGCAAGCTTTGCAAAACAAATACATTTTATGCTAAAAACATTTAGCAAATCTTGGAAAATGTATGTATATATATATATATATATATATATATATATATATATATATATATATATTGTGGTATTGGGGGAATTAAACTCAGGAGGTGCATTCACAATGAGCTGCACCAGTCCAAACTGTAGTTTTAGGGCGTGACAGACCACTTTTATTGAGTAAAGAAAACGTTCACTCATACAGCAGTTGCCCCACGCAGGGGTTTCTTCCACAAAACAAGAATTAATGAAAATACAAACCCACCTGGTTTACGTGTTGGTAGCACTGCTGCTCTTACCAGTCCTTTGACTGTGTCATTCAGCTCTTTCGCACACTTGGCTCTCTAGCCTTCCTTGCTGCATGGCCCACCTCTGGCCTAGGAATTCTCCTGACACCCCTGATAGGAGCTGACTTAAATCCTGGAATCAAGATCCGCTGGCCTGTGGCTGAGTCCTCTGACCCCGTGATGAGACCTCTGTCCCGTGACTTCTGTCTGAGGCCCCCTGACCCCAGGTGAGACCTTCCGTCTCCCACACTGGAAGCTGTGTCCAAAATGAGAGCCATGAGCAATTTTCAGACCTAACTATATAATGACCCTGCGCACTCGTGTAGTGAGTCAGGTTGCAGGCATCTAGCATAACCTGGAGCCAGGATTGAATGTTCTGATGCAGAACTACAGAATCTGGAGAGATGCTAGTTCTGAACCTTGCATTAACCCTGAATGAGACTCCTGAGTCACCTTTTCCTATAAACGTATAGTGACAGAGCCTCTCTCTGTCACAATATATATATATATATATATATATATATATATGTATGTATGTATGTGTGTGTGTGTGTGTGTGTGTGTGTGTGTGTGTGTGTGTGTATATATATATAGTATCTCACAAAACTGAGTACACCCCTCACATTTTTGTAAATATTTTCTTCTATGTTTTTTATTTGACAACACTGAAGAAATTACACTTTGCTACAATTTAAAGTAGTGAGTGTACAGATTATATAACAGTGTAAACTTGCTGTCCCCTCAGAATAACTCAACACACATTAATCAATATTTTGTGTGGCCACCATTATTTTGCAGCACTGCCTTAACCCTCTTGCGCATAGAGTTCACCAGAGTTTCACAGGTTGCCACTGGAGACCACTTCCACTCCTTCATGATGATATCACAGAGCTGGTGGATGTTAGAGACCTTGCGCGCCTCCACCTTCCATTTGAGATGCCCCACAGGTGCTCAATAGGGTTTAGGTCTGGAGACATGCTTGGCCAGTCAATCACCTTTACCCTCAGCTTTTTTAGCAAGGCAGTGGTCCTCTTGGAGGTGTGTTTGGGGTCATTATCATGTTGGAATACTGCCCTGCGGCTCAGTCTCCGAAGGGAGGGGAGCATGCTCTGCTTCAGTATGTCACAGTACATGTTGGCATTCATGGTTCTCTCAGTGAACTGTAGCTCCCCAGTGTCAGCAGCACTCAAGCAGCCCCAGATCATGACACTCCCACCACCATGCTTGACTGTAAGCAAGACATACTTGTCTTTGTACTCCTCACATGGTTGCTATCACACATGCCTGACACCATCTTAACCAAATATGTTTATCTTGGTCTCATCAGACCAGGGGACATGATTCCAGTAATCCATGTCTTAGTCAGTTTGTCTTCAGAAAAATGTTTGCAGGCTTTCTTGTGCATCATCTTTAGAAGAGGCTTACTTCTGGGATTACAGCCAAGCAGACCAATTTGATGCAGTGTGCAGTGTATGGTCTGAGCACTGACAGGCTAACCCCCCCTTCCACCCCTTCAACCTCTGCTGCAATGCTTGCAGCACTCATACATCTATTTCCGAAAGACAACCCCTGTATATGACGCTGAGCATGTGCACTCAACTGCTTTGGTCGACCATGACGAGGCCTGTTCTGAGTGGAATCTGTCCTGTTAAACCGCTGTATGGTCTTGGCCACTGTGCTGCATCTCGGGTTTCAGGGTTTTGGCAATCTTCCTATAGCCTAGGCCATCTTTATGTAGAGCAACAAGAGAGTGTTTTGCCATGAGGTGCCATGTTGAACTTACAGTGACCAGTATGAGAGAGTGAGAGCGATAACACCAAATTTAACACACCTGCTCCTCATTCACACCTGAGACCCTGTAACTAACGAGTCACATGACACAGGGGAGGGAAAATGGCTAATTGAGTCCAATTTGGATATTTTACTGTACTCACTTTTGTTTTCAACGGTTTAGACAATGTGTTGAGTTATTTTGAGGGGACAGCAAATTTACACTGTTATACAAGTTGTACACTCACTACTTTACATTGTAGCAAAGTGTAATTTCTTCAGTGTTGTCACATGAAAAGATATAATAAAATATTTACAAAAATATGAGGGGTGTACTCTTGTGAGATACTGTGTGTGTGTGTGATATATATATATATATATATATGTATATATATATATATATATATATATATACACGTTTGACCCTGTTGCTGTGACTTGTATGATTTTTTCAAACACAGTTTAAGACAAAGGTTCTAAAGCATTTGTGTCATAGACAAATGCTCATGGGAAATCTTTCCTGAGACAGCTACAAGTTTAAAGGATAAGCTCTACGTTATATGGCCATGTGTACTGTAACTGAACTGTGTTGTTTCTGCACTGTAATATTTCCTTTACAACCTACATTAATAAACATTGGGCCAGATTCACAAAGCGATTACGCCGGCGTTACAGGAGATGCGCGGCGTAAGTCTAATTGTGCGCGTGCGTTTCGATGCACGGCATTCCCGAAAAGAGATACACAAGAAATCTTTTTTTTTTGTCCTGCGTAATTTCGTTAGACAGGCGCATCCGTCCGCGCAAAACTGCGCTAGACACACCATTGATTTGCTATTCAAATATGCTAATGAGGGAGTTACGGGGATCCACAAAAGAACGTTAGTGCAGCGCAGGCTACGCGCTGTGCGCAACAGCTAAATGTCCTGTCTAAAATTAGACCATATAAAAGCTGGTATAAAATTAGACAATTTGTCTACATGTCGGATAAAGCAACACTGTTAGTGAGGAGCTGAGAGGTCACACGTGTTGCCCAACACACTGTATGCCAACATGCCAGTGTCATCCATGCTCAGAGCTATACTACTGACTTTAGATGAGCAAAGAAGGAGGAAAGCACTGAGGAGGGCACTGAGGAGGGCACGGGATTTTTATTTTTTTTTAACTTTTTTTTTGCTTATATAAACTTTACAATTTAATCTAATCTAATACAATATTCTTATCTGATACAAGCCCCTCACTCTTCACTCTTCACGGGAGAGGATATATCACACACGCATAGACATCTATGGCATGAGTGATTCTGAGGTGTCTCGCATCTTCAGATTCACCCCTTATATGCCATCATGGAATTAACCACAACCCTGCAGGAGGACATCACCAGCCCAACACATGACACTACCCATGACACCCATGACAGCTACATATACAATCAGAGCCCCATCCCCACAGATTTTGAACAGAACATGTACACATCACAAGGGGCACATGCACTACTAACATCATCCTGTCTTTTTCCATTCACACGGACCTGGGGATCACTTCTCTACCACAAATGAGGGTGACACCCCTTTTCCGGCAGGAATGTCACCCCCACATTCCCAAACAGAACCAAAAAATAATAATTGACCAGCAAAAATAAAAAATGAATGAATGAATGAAAAACTTATAGAGCGCGGCACATGCGAACTGAATCGCCTCTGGGCGCTTGTTGTTCCTGTCTCCTTTGATATCAAAAGAGATGAGTCTTGATCTTTCTCCTAAAAGCTAAGTGATTCGCCTCCAACCGAATGCTGGCTGGTAAAGCGTTCCATAGTCTGGGACCTTGGACGGCGAATCTTCTTTCTCCTTTGGACTTGTAGTTGGCTTTTGGGATCTGTAGTAGGTTCTGATTGGTGGATCGCAAGATGCGATTGGGATTGTGAGCTTTTATTTTATCGCATAGATATTGGGGGGCATTCCCATGGACACATCTATGCGTTAGACAGAGAGCTTTAAAAGCAATCCTGTCTTTAACTGGTAGCCAGTGAAGGGATCTCAGTGAAGGTGAGATTGATTCCCAGGGTTTTTTTCCAGTCACAAGTCTGGCGGCCGTATTTTGAACGACTTGCAGACGAGCGATTTGGTACTTGGGGAGTCCGAGGTAAAGGGCATTTGCATAGTCCAATCTGGAGTTGACAATTGCTCCCATCACGACCGCTAAGTCTTCTTTGGGGATGAAGGGGGTAAGTCTGCGTAGTAGGCGCAACAGATGGTGAGATCCGCTGACTACTGATCCTATTTGTGCGTCCATTGTCATAAAGGAGTCAAAGATGACCCCGAGACTTTTGACTTTGGCGCTAGGGGTGATGATTTTGCCCAGAATGGGCGGGGGTGTCCAGGTTGTTGCAGGTTGATTCCTTTGCTTGGCGTGAAACAGAAGAAGTTCTGTTTTCGCTCCATTGAGTTTAAGATAACTCTTTGTCATCCAGTCCTCTATCAAAGAGAGGCATGTCTCTAGATTGAGGTGGTGATCCTTTCTGTTGCAAATGCGGAAATAAAGTTGCGTGTCGTCTGCGTATGAGTGATACAGCAGGTTTTGGCTGTTGATAATCTCAAAAAGAGGACGAAGATAAATGTTAAACAGCACTGGTGACAGAGGCGATCCTTGAGGGACTCCGCATGTTACTGTGCGTTTCTCAGATGTGAAAGGTCCTAATTTCACTGTTTGCGATCGGTTTTCCAAAAAAGAGGAGAACCAAGATAAATCGCCTTCTGCGACTCTGGCTACTTCAGCAAGTCGCGTCAGTAACAGTTTGTGATCTACGGTGTCGAAAGCTGCACTAAGGTCCAACAGAACTAGAAGACAAGATTCTCCTTCGTCTGCGGCCTCGAGAACATCGTCCCATACTTTGAGCAGCGCGGTTTCAGTCCCGTGTCCGGGACGGAACCCTGATTGCAATGGGTCAAGTAGCTTGTGGGTATCCAGATGCTGTTGCAGCTGTTGTACCACTACTTTCTCCATTACCTTTGAGAGTACATTGAGGCTTGTTATGGGACGGCGGTGGAGTGGGTCCTTGGGGTCCAGGGAGGGTTTCTTAAGGATGGGTTGGATTATACCCTCTTTCAACTGTGAGGGTACTATGCCCTCCAAGAAAGACTGGTTGATAAGCTGCGTGATGGGAGGAGCCAAGATGTAGGCGCATTCCTTTAGCAGTTTTGTGGGGATAATGTCATTTGGCGCTGTGCCGTTACGCAAAGCGTCAATAACATTCTTGGTGGCCTCGATGGAGATGGGTTCCAGGGTGAACTTACCTGATATAAGAGAATTACTATGGGTGTTATGTGAGAGGCTGCAGGGGGGGCTAAGGGGGGGATTGTTTTGCTGAATGCTTTCACGGATTGCCTCAATTTTATTAATGAAGCAATCCGATAGTTCATTGCAAAATTCTTGTGTGTCTGTATTGGGGGCTTCAATACATCCTGGTTTCATGGTCTGAGTGACCATCTTGAAGAGTTCGCTGTGGCGGTTTAAGGCGCTGTTGATAGCCTCTGAAAAATAATTTTTCTTGGCTTGGAAAATTCCTTTGTGGTATTTTCTTGTCGCCGCCTTGTAGATGGACAGGTTTAGCTCTGAGGCACTTCTTTTCCAGGCCGATTCGGCCCTTCTGCGTTCTTGCTTCAGTAACGACAGCTGGTTGTTAAACCAGCTGCGGTTGTTTTTCCGGATGCGGGTTTTGCGTTTCGGCGCTACCAAGTCGGCTGAAATATAATTTAAACAAAATAATAACACATAAAAGACAAAAATCACTCTGCAAAACAGTCCCTAAATATCTCAAGGACACGTCACAAACAAACAAACAAACGCTAATAAACAACAGAACAAAAGCACCTTGCTGTATAGGGAGGGATACAAAGGGATGTACTATTGCAAAGGAAGTGCGTTTGTCTCTATTTATGCTGTTTGCGTAGTTCACTAATTTGCCCTAGTCCACTTCCAATTTCACTGATTGCGCGGTTCCCGAGTTGTGAGCATGCGCACAGAGTTGCTGACCATGGTCTGCTTCAAGCGTGCATGCGCGAGCCGGCCGGCCCTTTATTTGCATGGGCTCACGGCTCATTTCAATGTAACACTCCAACGTCCTTCCCAATTTGTATTACTCCGCCTTGCGCCTCTGAAATAATGTTGCGCAGGAGCAAATTTCTGCGTAAAACCGACGAGAATAGGGTGATTGCGCCGCTACATTGCGCCAGTCTAACGTAAAGGCGGTGCGCTACGTCGGTCCAATAATGCACAGATGTACCTGAATCTGGCCCTTTGTATTTAGTAAGTGGAATATTTCATTAAAGGGGACATTGTTCTTAAAAAAAAAAAAAAAACATGTCTTGTAAAATAATGTAATTAAAAAACATTTTCCATTTCTGTCTGCAGCCGCTGAAATTTTCTAACAATGTAAAAAAAAAAAAAAAATCAATGCAATAGAGATGGAGATGGAAAGTGTATTTCCTGCTTTTGTGATTGGATCACTGATTTGCTCAGAAGTTTGCACAGATATAAGTAAAATTGTAGGCATCCCCTGCAAAGGGAATTCCTTTTTATGGGGAAATATTATTTAATCCGTTTATTCCCAGAGCTGTTTTTGCATGTTTTCATACCTTTGAAAAATATATTTAGGTCTGAAGATTACATAACATCCCCACAACACTATATATATTTTCTAAAAACAGACACTGTAGAGATGAAATCAGTGGTAGTTCCAATTTTATATGTCCCATGATATTAGTGCAATAGTTTAGGAATTGCTAAATTTCAGTAAAAAATGTACTAAAAAAGTTATTTTAGAGCACACAAATGCAATAATTGCCAAATGTTTGGTAAAATATAAAAGATGAGGTCATAGCAAGTAAATAGAACCCAACACGTAAACCTTAAAATTGTATTTTAAAATTCATTTAGAATTGACCCTGAATAATGGTCCTTTGATCTAATGAATTCAATTCCGGTGTGTGCATCAGTATGTAATATGTGTAGTGTGAATTACGTTGTCATGTTTGGGCTTCCCTAATGCATGCCTAAATATTTATATATGTGTGTATGTGGGGGTCTTAAAAAACAAGTTGGGGAGGGTTTTAAGTGCTTGGGTGTAACTTTTAAACTTATTTTTTACTATACTTTTTTTCATCACATAGGGGACAAACTGTCTCCTATATTATTCATTTTTGGTGATGGGTTCTCTTTAATAGGACGTCGGGGGTCTAAAAGACCTCTAATGTCTCACCTGCCCCTCATTGAATCTAATGAAGTGCAAATTCACTCCCATTAAATTGTTCCTCAGCCATACTGGCTAGGGACAGTGACACCAGAACCCAGAAGTGGTGTTTTACACATCGCTTCCGAGTCAGTAACAGGACCAAGTGGCACCTGCCATTCTGGTCCCAAGTCTGCAGATGGGTGTGAGGTGACCAAGAAACATGACAGGGCCATGTGTGTGTGTGGGGGGGATAACTCACAGTAATTGTGGATGGCTGCTCAGCCACTGGATTGGGTCCATCTGACAGCCAACAGTGCGCTTCTTAGATTTACACACATTGCAGCTGCCAGGGGTATATGTAAAACCCCCAAAGCCACCACCATAATTTCTAAGGCAGTGTCAGTAAAAGGGTTATGGCATGTCTAGTAAAGGCTCACTGCAGCTTTCCTCATTACAGTACTGAAATATGCTCAGTTGGTTGTAATAATACCAGTCCCTCCTATTCAGAAACCAGTCTAGGAAGAACATGTCGAAAAAGCAGTGCACATTGATCACAAATGGGGCTTGTTTTTTTTTTTCCTCTCAACTAAGGTGAAGTTCCATTTTAATAAAACTTCTTTCCTTCTGAATGCAGGCAGCCTGGGTCTATACTTACCTTTAAAATGCCAATCCAGCAGTTTTACTGTCAACCTGGACTCAAATAGTTCCTTGTTTAATTCTGTACATGTGCACTATAGCCCATTCATTCCTATTAGTCACACTGCAGCAACTAAAGAAGTGAAATGGAGCCGGCCGGAAACAATATCAGCAGTATGAATAGTGGATCAGGGCTGTAGATAAGTATAAGGCCTCGTACACACAACCGTTTTCCTCAACAGAATCCTTCAAGAAACTTGGTGGCAGAGCTTTTTTGCCGAGGGAAACAGCCGTGTGTATGCTTTTCATCGAGAAAACTGACGTAGAACTCGACGAGAAAAAAAAAAGGAAGTTTTCCTCGTCAAAAGTCTCAATTTCCTCGTCGGCTGGTTTTCGGCTAGAAACACGTTTGTGTGTATGCTTAGAAACCTGCGCATGCTCAGAATAAAGTATGAGATGGAAGTGCACCTTCTGGAAAAGTAGCGTTTGTAATAGAGATAGCACATTTTTCACGCTGTAACAGACTGAAAAGTGCAAATTGTCTCTCACCAAACTTTTACCTAACATGCAGTAACATGAGATTAGCAAAAGCAGCCCCAAGGGTTGTGCCAGTGGCCCCAGCTCTGAAGTCTGATTGACTTTATTAAAGGAAAACTTCACAAAAACCACGTGCCTTTTTAGGCAAAGCAAATATATAAAAAACTTTTTTAGGTAAAGGTAAGGGCAGGTTTTATATATTTTATCTGTAACAGGTCCTAGCAAATGTACCTAATCATTAGGGTTGTCCCGATACCGATACTAGTATCGGTATCGGGACCGATACCGAGTATTTGCGGAAGTACTTGTACTCGCGCAAATGCTCCTGATGCTTCTGCCGATACTTTTTTGTATTTATCAACATGTTCTGTGAAAATTCTTTGAGTTTTTTACTACTGCGTGACAAGCAAATAAAACATTTTTATTCATTTTTACTAATTTTTATTCTTTTATAATGTCTTGAGTTAGAGTTCTTCATAATTCTAAAGAAAATATCCTTAGTCTGTATTGTGGTTTGAAAACCGTCACATGACATTTAAAAAAAGTATCGGTGAGTACATGAAAAAAAGTATCGGTACTTGTACTCGGTCCTAAAAAAGTGGTATTGGGACAACCCTACTAATCATAGTGCCTTACATGTTAACTTGTTACTGGGGCAGCCATCATTCTCAATATAACAGGCACTACATTTTGGAGCTGATCTAAGTAACAGATTCCTGTATCATGCCTTTTCAAAGCAAATTTCCTCCCAGGGTCATGTGAGTATATCATGTGTTACCAGTGTTAACCTCTGACATATTACCTACTACAAAGTTTATTTTAGAAGATTTATTTTGTAATTTCACATTCTATTTTTAAAACAGTTTTAAAAGATTTGCTGCTAAGTTATCTTCTGAATTACTCACGCGGCACTTCTGGGTTTGGCGATTACAGCATTTCATTGTAAACCAGTTAGTGCAAACCAATTTTATGTATAAATTAATAAGGTGGAGTTATGCTATGGGGCCCCTCTTGTTTGTCTTTTTGCATGATGAGAGAGACATCATTATAGAGCCAAATTTACAAGGTGGAGGAGTGGTGGAGAGCAGAGAGCAGCATTGAAGAGCATATTCAGGGAGTCTAGTCGTGTCAGTGGTAACAGCACCACATGCGTTTTGACTCTAGATTCTATTCCACAGATCGTGGTGAGTGTGAAAACACCAGGGGGAAGGGGGCACTGAATTGGATCCATGCATGTGGAAAAGTGGAGTGATCACATCAGCACAAATGTATATAGGACTGCACAAAATGTATAAGGCACCAGTACCATAAAGACTCTAATATTTGGACACTTATATTTACAGTATGTGAACATTGTTGGATGTTGTGCGTGTTAAATAGGGAAGCGCTGTGAGCTTGAATTACATCTTCTGAATTTTTTCTGGTGCTGTGACTTACAAGTTTTGAGCTTGTCTTTTTCTTTTGTCACTAATTAGTAAGTCACAGTCTCAGAAAAGTATGCAGGTCATGTCTCTTGAATTCACTGTCTGGATACTTATTTTAGACTTACAATGTAGTGAAACAAGTATATGGACGACACCAGTTGAGTTTGCACATTTAAAAACCAGTCAACCGTTGCAGATCTCAGTATTCTATGCCGGCAGGTTTCTCTAGACTGTGTTCATAATTAATTGTGAGATTCAGAATTCCATATGATCTGGGATTTTAAGTTCTTGGTGGTTAAACTTCATAGATTGACAAGATTTGTGAAGTATATCTCTCTTGATAAAATACTATTCAAGTGCCAGTCTTTTTTTTCCTGATACATTGTTTGTTATTGAAATTGCTTTGGCCCCCAAATGCTTTGTATATTCTTTTTAATGTCTCCTTGACCCCCACATCAATAATGTTGTATCTGGACTATTACACAGTGGCGTGGGGCTTCACATTTTTTCTTGCTGTTTAGCACTACACACTAAGGAAACTATGGGGATCCACTAGGGTGTAAAAGCTGCCCGCTTAGTGTAAAACAGATCACCTGCAGCAACATCATCATGGATACCAACATTGATAGGATAGGACATCCATGTGGGTCCAGTGCTATCTTTCTACTTTTCCAAGAACAAGGTCCATTGGCAGCCAGGATATAGATGGCAAAATTAGTCCAGCACTGCAGATTACAATGAAAAAGCATCTCCCCAGTTAAAACAGTGATCTCCACGTCCCCTTTCACAGTTATTACACAGAATAGTACCCACCTGTCAAACTGAGATAGGAGCCCCACTTACAGAATTACACTGGAAGAAGCACTCTCTTAGCCTAACCTCTGTGTTAGGGCTGCCATTGTAACAGTCAATTCCATTAGAGTGCAGGAGACAGCTCTATTAACTAGAAAAGGCTTCTACCATACCTGCACCAACCTTCCTTCTACGACGGGATCTGAGGTTTTAGCTTTAGCTTTCTCAACAACAGCCTGGCCCTGGTGAAGTCCTGCGGGAATGCATGTGACACTGATTTAATATGTTTATGCTTAACCACTTAAGGTCCCCTTCACGCCCATATACGTCGGCAGAATGGCACGGCTGGGCACAATCACGTACCTGTACGTGTCTCTTTAAGCCCACCCTTGGGGTTGCAAGCTCAAGGACCACGCACGCGGGAATCGCGGACACGATCGCCGCCGATGACCCGCAATTGGTCACCGGAGCTATAGAACGGGGAAAGGTGTGTGTAAACACACCTCCCCTGTTCTTCACTGTGGCAGTGTCATTGATCGTCTGTTCCCTGATATAGGGAAAGACGATCAATGACGTCACACTTAACCCCTACAGTGCCCCCTAGTGGTTAACTCCTAAACTGCAATTGTAATTTTCACAGTAAACAGTGCATTTTTATAGCACTGTTTGCTGTGAAAATGACAATGGTCCCAAAAATGTGTCAAAATTGTCCGATGTGTCCACCATAATGTCGCAGTCACAAATTTTTTTTTAATAAAAATTAGTAGTAAAAAAATACATATTAATAAAAATGCAATAAAAATATCCCCTATTTTGTAAATGCTATAAATTTTGCGCAAACCATCCGATAAACGCTTATTGCGATTTTTTTACCAAAAATATGTAGAAGAATACGTATCAGCCTAAACTGAGTGTAAATTGACGTTCTATTTTTGTTTAAAGCGCAAAAAATAAAAACCACAGAGGTTATCAAATACCACCAAAAGAAAGCTCTATTTGTGGGGAAAAAATGATGGCAATTTTGTTTGGGAGCCTCATCGCACGACCGCACAATTGTCAGTTAAAGCGACGCAGTGCCGAATTGAAAAAAGGGGCAAGTTCCTAAACCTGTATAATGGTCCGGTTCTTAAGTGGTTAACAGCCATCAGTTGAGAATTTGAAAAAAAATATTCAGAGATTTGTTTCAGTAATTTAAACAGTTAAATGTTCTCTGGTAGCTAACATTTTAGCTAAGACTGGGTAATAGGACCATATGCTGTTGTGCTGCTGTACATATGCTAATGTATTGTTTATAATAAAAGTAAGACAAACTTTTAGTTATAGTGAGTATTTTAACAATTGTTCTAAAACAATTCATTTATTTTTCAATATGATGTGTATAAAATGTTATATATTTGTGAATCCCTTTAGCAGCTAATAAGTACAGTTGTTGCATTATTATGCAGCATCTACTAAACATAGCACTGAAGGGAAGGATGTTTATAGTTATAGATTTTTGTTAATGACCATGTACTTATACAAAACATAGCTGTATACTTGAGACATAGAATGTATTGTTTTCCAGGCAATACCTGGAACAAGAGAGTGCTTCCCAGAAAAGAAAGAGCAATAAAAAACAGCCATTCCAGCAGTCTATATTGTAAAGATTAATTAATTGATACTTGTCAAGGGGATATGCAATTAAAAGGTTGGCTTGTTAGTATTGTTACCTTTAGAAGCATGTCTTCTCAGAAGCAGATAAGCTCTGCATGGTCACTTGCTATTTTCTCATTGTGTTTGGTTCATTTGTTTGGTATTGATGTGTTAAGTCAGCTAGGCAAAAAAATCATCACTATACCTTACAGAGATGTGTTTGTCATATACAGAAAACCATGGAAATGTGTTACATGTACATTATTTTTTTTTTAAAATACAGCTTCCAAGGTCACACAAAACATTTGCTGCAATAAAATATTCAAATAGATAAGCTAGAATGATGATCATCAGACATCCGTGCTAGGAGTACAGTAATTATTTCCTATTCTGTATGCATAAAAATTGAAAAACAAAAAAATGTTCTTTGTTTCTTCCACTAAGATTAAGCCTGAATGATAATGAAAAATACAGAGGAAAAGAAACACAAGCCTGGCATACTAAAATTTAAAGAGTGCTGATCTGATTAGCTGTATGTACTTCCAGCATGTCATGTGTTGGGGGGGGGGGTAAAAAAAAACTGCTTTTTGTTTAAAAAAAAAACGTACACAAGAAAAAAGACAGCAATGGGTTTGGAAATACTCATTATATATCGGGTTTTTCTATTATAGTTAACCCTGGGTAGGATGTTGTCTTGGTTCTTTAGACAAATGTTAGATCAAGTTGCTTTTGGGGAGGTTGGGTGGAGGGGACAGGTCCACCTCTAGGATACAGAGTGATCCCAAGAGGGGTGTCGGAGAGGCAGAGATTGTCCTGGATACCCACCTTCTTGGGGTCTATGAAAGATTGGTCTACTACATCCCTCATTGCTTTAATATTCTGGATCAGACCATAGGATATATGAGATCTCGGGGGATTAGGGAGGTGATTTGGGACAAACTATATTACCTATGGGGTTCTGATTTATCTTAATAGTTCTCATTTCTCTTTGCAGTTCAATAAGTACTACCCTCTGGGGTTAAAAATGTTGGAAACGATAAACACTGAATGTACCTGTTTATTCTCAAATGTATGTTCAGCTGTAATATTTACTGTGTTATTTGGCGCATAGCTGTATATTTTATATTTTTTTGTTTTGAAAATAAACTTAAACTTGAATGATAAAAAAAAGAAAAAAGACAGCTGGACTTGGCTTAGAGTGCTACTCGGTTTAGTGATTTTGGTTGCTCTCATGAAAGCTGACCTAAAGTTTTAAAATGATAAGGTAAATGTGGCTTTAATGGGGCTCACTTAATTTTAGAGGTTAAAGCTGATATTTAGGTATGATGTTTTTTGCAAAGATAAATGTGTCTAGCTTGGGCCAATGTTACTTTACATATCTTATACCTGAACGATCCCTGCATTAACTGAAAATCACTGTTGTAGTCACTACTATTAAGGTGATAGCAGCAATTTTCTGGGCCTAGTGCTGGGAAGCTGCCCTTCTGCATAATAACAATAGGGGTAATTTCCTCAGCACCACTGCCATTTAGAGAAAACCTTTTTTTAAACATTTTTTCAAAGATTACAAAGGCTTTCTCTTATTAAATCAGATGGATAGGAGTGGGTGTGATGTCACAATCTCCACATTGTCCAATTAGTGAATGCATTAATTGAAAAAAATACTAGGAGTTCCCTGAATAGTGGCAGTGCAGAGTGAGAAGTCCCCTGTGGTTGCTGTGCAGAAGGAAGACTGGCAAAAGACCCAAAAGACTGCTGCTATCACTGTAGTAGAGATTCCACAGGGATTGGTTAGGTATGAGCTATGCATACTTTCATTGGTCCAAGTTGGACTATTGTAACTATGCAAGAAAAATCATATCTAAACTTTAGCTTTATGTTCAGAGGTTTTGTTGAGGTTATGTTAAGAATGAGGAGTTAAAGTGGTTGTAAAGGCAGAAGTTTTTTTTATCTTAATACATTCTATGCATTAAGATAAAAAAAACTTTGTGTGAAGCAGCTCCCCTAATACTTACCTGAGCCCCATATCGATCCAGCAATGTTGCAGGAGAGACTTGACTGTCCGGACTCTCCCTCCTCATTGGCTAACACAGCAATGAAGAACCATTGGCTCCTGTTGCTTTCAATCAAATTCAGTGTGCCTGTCAGGACCTGGGCTTGAACCTGGGACCTCTTCTGTGTCTGGCAATAACTCTTCCCATTGAGCTATCTGGGATGCTGGACAGCTCCCTGTCTGATCTGCTGGACAAACCTACCTGATCCATTGGAATACTCTGCCTTTTGTCTTGATTGTTGTTGAACCTTGAACCCCTTGCTTCTCCCATGAACTTCCTATAAAAGCCTTGTCTCAGCACTTCCCCATTGCCAGGTTATTGTGCCTTCTCAGCCAGTGCCTTTGTGATTTGTCTGCTCTGCTGCCATTTGTACCTGCAACCACCCGTCTTTGACACTCAGCCTGTTCTTGGACTACTCTTCTGCCTGATCCCAATCTGCAACCACTTGTGATTGATCCCTTGGCTTGTTTACTGACCATGCTGCTGTTTCATCCTTGTCTGCTCATCTGCTACTGTACCCCAGCCTGCTAACACCCTGGTGGGGCAAACTTGAGGACCGTGACCTGGTACGGCTACGACTCCGTGTCTGAATAGACAAACCAAGCAGCAGCTTAGCTCAGGTGCCCCCATAGCAAGCTGCTTACTGTATGGGAAACTCAACAAGAGGGAGGGGACAGGAGTGCTGGCGAAGGACGTGTGAAGAGGAGGATCTGGGCTGCTCTGTGCAAAACAACTGCACATAGAAGGTAAGTATACTTACCTTAATATTACTTTAAAGTGCATGTAAACTCTCACATATACCCAGTGAAGTGAACAACATCAGATGATACACAGAGATTAAACAAATCTCCCTATATAAGTTTTACATGTATATCTGCAGTCTTCATCTGTATAAATCCTTTAGACCCTTTCACACTAGAAGCGTTTTTCAGGCACTTTAGCACTAAAAATAGCGCCTGTAAAGCTCCTGAAAAATGCCTCATCCACAATCCCAGTGTGAAAGCCTAAGTGCTTCCGCACTGGGCTGCTGCGCTGGCAGGATGTCAAAAAAAGTCCTGCAAGCAACTTATTTGAGGCGCTTTAGGAGTGGTGCCTATTGAAATCAACGGGCAGTGCTGCTGAAGTGCCTGCAAAGCGCCTTGGCAGTGGCGCTTTAAACCCTTTAAAATGACCATAAAGCGCCGCTAAAACTAGTGGCCGATACCCCCACGCTGTTAGTGTGAAAGGGCTCTTAGAAAGTGCTCTTTGTGTTCAAGTGCTCTTCCTGAATAGCACTGGGAGTGGATTATTGGCATTGAGCAGATTGGAGGAAAGGCACACACCCCCTCTCCTCATAGGCAAAGGAAGAAAGAAATGTACACTTCTGCTTTTAGATTTCAAGCTGACTGCTAATTTATTTATAGCAACCTCCCCTGACACACTTCTATCTCCTGTCTCAGAGAATGTGTGAAAAGTTACCAGGCTGATAACAAAACTACGGAGCAAGAGACATCTACGGGACTCAATGCTTTGGAGAAAGATAAGAAAATACTACAGATTTTTGCGCCCAGCTCAAATTTCATGAATCGGGTTTACATCCACTTTAAACCTATACAGGAAACCTAATCAGGATCATTAAATAATATCTGATGAACATGCCATGAAGTGTCTAAATATTTTCTGTTATAGGAGAACAATGTCCCTCTCTCCCAGTTTTCTTCTATGCAGCCAGTATGCAGCACAAAATGCAACAAAAAAGGGAGAGGAAAAAAAAACAGGAACAAGTGCTGTATTTTAAAAATGGTAATTGTTTATGATACCAAATGCTTTATCAAACTAAATGCAATTTAGTTAGGGCTTACATCTATTTTAAGATCTAAGATTCACCTTAATTTCACACAAAATGTACACATTTTTGAACATACGCTTTTTAAAAATGTGGTAACCTTCGCAGATTGTTGTTTGAATCTTGGATTAAAACATTGATACATAGACCCTTGAATGTTAGGTTTGAGGGTTAAGGAATTCATTTACAGAGTTATTTTAAGGGCTATGTGTAGGGTGAGGTTTAGGCTGGGTTCACACTAGTGCGGTGTGAATTTCAGCTCTCTTATCTCTGCAGATAGATAAGGGAAGTGTTCAGCAGATTAGCTCCGTTTTTAGTTGCGAATCTGGAGACCTGGGAGAAGTTCCGGGTGAGAGGAGAGTGGGGGCGAAGTGTATTGAGCTGAATGACAGAAATTCCTGAAGAGAACTGAACCCATCTGCGAATCAGCTGCGTACCCATAGAAGATAATGGGCCTGAATTCGCACCTGAGCCGCACCGCAAGGCATAAAATCCGCACACGTTTTTTCTGCAATGCGCAGTGCGAATGCATCGCACATATGTGAACCAGCCTCATTGAAAACAATGTATTTAGAAAAGTTCTACGTATTAGATGCGGTATAAGCCGCACTCAATTTGCATAGGTGTGAACCCAGCCTAAAGGTTTAGTGTTAGGTTTTGTGTTAAATATCTGGGATAAGTGTTAGAGGGGAGGTTAAAGCGGAGTTCCAGCCTTTTAATGTTTATTAAAGGTCAGCAGCTATAAAAAGTATAGCTGCTCACTTTTAATAAACAGACACTTACCTGTTCCACGGTCCAGCGATGCAGCCGCACGAAGCGTCTCTCCATTCACACTCTGCTTTCGGCTTCACGGGCAGGCACACATTGTGCATGCGTGAGTCAAGCTTGAGTCCCTGAATGGACAAGCAATCTCCTGGGACCTGTACGTAACAGATCCCAGGAGATTGCCTGTCCATTCAGGGAGCGCAGCATGACTCGCGTAGTCCCAGGAGGACGCCTAGAGGGAGGGACTGCCTAGGTTCCCACTCCTAACGAAGCCCCCACAGCCCCCTAAAAAATTACATGCCAAATGTGGCATGTAAGGGGGCGAGGAGTGCTTAAAGTGGAAGTTCCACTTTTGGGTGGAACTCCGCCATTAATAAAGAAAATACGTTAAAGGCAGTGTTGATGTTAGCCCACTTCTTTGTAGTTTTCTAAACCATTCTAAACTTCTTTGTATTTTGTGCAATTAGATCATAACATATGTGGCCAACATTAATTATGTCACTTAATTGATTAATTTGGTTGAGTGTTGCAGGATACAAGCTGTTCATGTGAACTTTTACTCTTTACAATATTTAAAGGGTTCACCGCAAAACAAGGACATCTCCACTTATTTTACTTTTTTGTCAGTAATATATCCTGTCTTGTTCAGAAAAAGCTGTTCAGTTTATTCAAAAAAGGTGGCTGTTCTGAACATTAGTTCCTATGTTCCTCAAAAAATTGCCCTGCTTTATACAGTAGCAGATAACTATGTATGCAAACAGTGCTTAAAGTGGTATTATATCTTTGTTTTTGTTTTCTTAAATAACAAACTTGTTATATTGACCTGCTCTATGAAGTGGTTTTGCACAAAGCAGCTCTGATCCTCTTCTTTTTGGCTTCTCTGCCTCAGCACTCCCCCTGCGCTCTGTCCTCATTGGCTCACTGGCTGTGATTGAAAGCAGTTGGAGCCAATGGGCTCCTGCTGCTGTCTCAGCCAATGAGAAGGGCAAGTCCTGGGAGAGCTGAGGCTATTGGAAACATTGCTGATCGAAGAGAGCTCACGTAAGGATTGGGGTGCTAAAGGGGCCACTGCATACAGAAGTTTTTTTCACATTTGTGCATAGGATGCATGAAGGTAAACATTCTTCAGCCTTTGGAACCACTTTAATCATGGAAAACAAGTTGGTAAAATATTTTGAACTCCAGTTGAAAAAAATAGTTTTTCTTAGTTTGCTAAAAGTTAGTAAAATCTGAGCTGCATCCTTATTACTGCATGCTCTTCAATTGTTAACTACAGAAATGCATGTTGACTATCCACTAAGTGACCAAATACATTGGACCTCATCTATCAAGTATCTTTTCTAAAAAAAAACATGTTTTCCAAGCAGATTCATTGGAAAATCCTTTAACATATGGGTCGTTTTATCAGTGCTAATGTATAAAACAGTGATGTACAGTCAACCATAGCGATCATTTAGATGTCACCTTTCATTAAAGTGGTTGTAAACCCTTACAATCCACTTTTTACTATCATAAGGCTTACCTGTACCTACCGTGGATAACTCCAAAACCTGCAAGGTTTAGGAGATATCCCTGTATCAGCATCAGCCAACATGCCATTACTGGCGGCTCCCATGTGCATGCGTGGAAGTGACGTCATTGCGGCTCAGACCAATCACAGCGACAGAGCCCACGATACCTGGAAATAACTCCGGGAGCAATGTCCCCAGCCGGAGCCGTGTGCTGTGACCACAGTGAGGGCTTTTATCTAAGGTGAGTATTTTATAATGAGCTTGTATGCTGTGCATACTAGCTCATTATGTCTTTGTCTTGCAGTTTTTTTATTTTATTTTTGTAGTGGGTTTACAACCACTTTAACAGTAAGACCAATAACATATGGTTTTGTGTTGATAATGACAGTTAACACATCACAATATTTTTTGCTGAGATCATTATTGTTTTGCACTATGAAATAAGTTGTCAGGAAATTGCAGTGGTCATCTCATTCTAATGATCTGTTTCAGGGAGAATGGAAAGCCATTCAGTGTTATGCTGCAGATACTGCTGCTATGCTAAATAGGAAATCGTATTCCTGTATAACAAATTATATTCACAATTTCAGAGCAAATGCTAATCTAATTGGTGACTGTGTAAAATATATAAGTACTGACATTTTTCACATCAAATTTCCTGTGAGCGATAACCCCAGATACTACAGTAAGTGTATTTGGGAACAGCTCACCTGCATCAAAGTTGTTCATAGATCACCATAAGCAGTTAAATATACAGACTAAAAATATATAAGAGAGATGTCTTACCCGCCATGAGTCAGGAGTACCTGCCAGGAGTTGTATGTATGTTCTTAAAATCCTAAGATTTTGTCACAAAAAAGACAAAATGGAAGGCACTCACACCTAGTGAATTACCAGTGACAATTTAATGAATGGTCAAATCATAAAAAGTGGGTACTCACAAAAGGAAACTCTCAATTGAGTCATAAAAATCACACAGTGTGTGGACATGTGCAAGACCATATTACAGCATATATCTGACGTGTTTTAGGGGTGCACCCCCTTCCTCAGAGCTAGGATAATCAGGAAGGGTGCTCCCCAAAACATGTCAGATATAGCCTGTGATATGGTTGCACATGTCCATACACTGTGTGATTGGTATGGCTAAATTGAGAGCTGCCTTTTGTGAATACCCACTTTTTATGATTTGTTAAATTCTCATTGGTAATGCACTAGGTGTGCACACTTTCCATTTTGTCTTTTTTGTAGTTTCCATCGGATCACCCCATCTGAGGAAGGCAGCATTGATCCAGTCTTGGGATACCAATGTCCCTGTTGCCCTTCACTTTAAAAGACCCCTTAGCCCTGGAAGTGCCATTGGCTGAGAGCGCTGTTCGGGAGTCGGTAGGATTCTGGTTTTCCAGCATGCACGTCCGACAGAAGCCAGCTGAATGGCCAGCTTCTGTCGCACAGACTGACATCACATGGGCCGATTGTCGGTCTTTTTTTTTTTTAACCGCTGTTGTCTCCTGATATTAGGCTTGTGTGTACGGGGCTTTACAGTCTCTGAGAGTGATGGGTGATCTATTTTCTGACCCTTATATCACTGCTAAGTCCTTTAGTGACAAAAGGGTTGGGGTTGGAGATTGAAACAACAGCACAAAGCAGGTATTCAATGCTGTACAGTTAGATTCATTAAGACTTCTGACAGGGTTGCTGTCAGGTAGAGAGTTTAGGGGTTAAGGCTGTGTGGTGGTGCTTGTGGTGTTATTGCATTCAAGGTGTAAATATACATTTTGATTTGAGTGTACCTTTTAGTGCCCTTTCACATCCACTAGTTGGTAAACACAGAGGATATTTTTTTTTGTTTTTGGTAACTTTGTTAAAAAGCCAGAAGCACATATCTTTGATGCTACAACATGTGTAAAGAACTTTGACATGTGTACTTGTGAATGTTTCCTATATAATGCCAATTGTATTTTAGGTTTGGCTTTCCTCTAATCTCAGTTAACTGAGGTCATGTCCTTCAGTGTTCGCAGCCCAGGCACACACAGCATCATACACATGAAGCAGCAGGGCTTATGTAAGAATTGCTTTTTACAGGATTAACAATTGAGCCTCTTTTCCCAGCAAGGGAAATTTGAGAGGCACCCCTTGACTTCTGATCCAACCTATGGCTTGGCTTACACTTCATTGACAAATCAAATAGCTTGGTTAGAAAACCTTTGTGCTGCTCTGGCAAAAAAAAAGCATTACATAAGACATTAAATAGCATGTAAAATAATATATACAACACAATTCATTTTATTATTTCAGTCAATAAGATGAAACCGAGAACAAAATAAAATCAATGTTTAATGAATTTGCAACATCAAAGCAGACTGATATTTCATTTACTCTTGAATGTTGGTGGACAGGGTCTCATACAAGCCTTCTTTAAATGTGAGATCTCCTCAGCAGAGTTTCTGGTTTATCTATATGCTTCACTATAGATTCTTACTCCTCCTGCTGCAATAGAACATATGTTGCTATCCCTAAACTGAGATACACATTTGCAGTTGGTCATTTTTTTGTCTTCTAATCTCTGAGGCCGCGTACACACGATCAAATCTATCTGCTGGAAACGGTTTCAGCAGACAGATTTGATCGTGTGTACGGGAGCGGACAGACAGATTTTGCCAGCAGACAGATTTTAAAGCATGCTTTAAAATCTGTCTGCTGGGAATCCGTCCGTCCGACATGTCTGCTGGTTAGTACGCTATATGCATGCACGGAAGTTTTTTACTTCCTGGTGCGGTGACGTGGCGGCGTCAACGTCATCGCCACGTCACCGCGCTGTCTGCCAGCGGGGATTTTGGTTTGATCGTGTGTACAGCGATCAAACCAAAACAGCCCAGCAGACAAATCTGTTCAAATCGGTCTGTCAGACCGATTTGAACAAATGTATTTGGTCGTGTGTACGCGGCCTGATATAAAACAAAAAATCTGGTTGTTATAGTAACAGCTATACTTTTAACTAAGTTCACTTATGTGTGGTGCATTTACACTGAATGGGCTGTTTTACCAGCAAGACACATGGGAAAAAAATCCCTGCCTCTTTTCTTAAAATCAAATTCACACTGAGTTGCATGATGCAGTAGCACAATTTGATCTGGCTTGTGCAAACACGGTTCATTTTTCAATGCGTGGGGTTGCCATTAGGAAATAATGTCACCCCCATGTGTTTGCTAAAGAGTAGCATGTTTTTCGAGCATTCCTGACCAGCACAAGTGTGAATCTAGGCTTAAAGGGGTTCTAAAGGTAAAAATGTTTTCCTAAATAGCTTCCTTTACCTTAGTTACACAGTAATGCGACACTTTCTCCATGGTGTTGAAAAAGCCTCTTGAGGGGGGAGGGGGCGAGCAGGAGGTGTCAGGACGCCCACTAACACACAGCTCATTTCTCTATCTGCAAAGTAGAGAGTGTCCTGACACTCCTGCTTCCCCCCTCCCCCCTCTTCGCACCAGGGAGAAAGCCTCACATTATGTTGTGTAGTTACAGACAGAAGAACAAGAAGTGAGGATTTCTCAGAAGAAATAAGGACATTTAAAAGCAAAATCGAAGGATGAGGTAATTAAAGAAGGACTGCACCAAGGTAAAGGAAGCTATTTAGGGAAAAACATTACCTTTACAACCCCTTTAATCCAATTTTCTTTGCTCAATTTTTTTTTTATAAATTAGCTTTAGTTTCTGCAGCATGTGTGAACATATAGGAAACAGATACTGAAATCTTATGGTTAGGTTCCCCTATAAGAAGTCAGTAAAAATTGTAACCTTTTAACTTCTACTCAAAGTTTACATTTTGGATGCATTTATTTGTTTAATCCTTTCTAACTTACTTTATGCTTACCTGTTATGACAGAAATATGCAGACTGTTATTACTGGAAAATGGTGCCTGATTCCTATTCATCTTGGAGGTGCAGCAACACTTTAAATATTGGTTTACATCAAAAAGTTTTAATGAAATGTGTGAATAAGGGCTTAGAAATGTTTGAAAGACACATATATGTAGAATAAATGGTGGTAAGGTTTTAAACATTGTTTCCTATATTCAGATATGCAACAATCCTGTAACAAGCCAGTGTCAGGGCCTCTAGCACCCAAGATGAAAATGCTAAAGTTTACACTCAGAGCACACAACGTTAGTACTTTGAATTAGAGAAGACAAGTGTCTCCCAGACTGAAAGGGGTAGACATCAAAATGTCCATCTTATATCAAAACTGAAAACCAAAGATGCATGACGATTGACTTTGTAAAGACTCAGCTGCTCACCATTCAATCATCTGTCTATCTATCTCATATTCAAAATGATCTTTCTGTGCTAAAAAGTTAATTGCCTTTGCCAGTGACCTCATCACCAGCCAGCGTGTGCATTCAATTAGCTGCCGTCCCAGCTCATATTCAGAACTGTCTTTCTCTACTAAAACATACAATTACCTCTAGCAGTGACCTCATCACTGGAGAGTATGTACTTGAATTTTTGTGCTAGTGATACTTATTATTAACCACTTCAGCCCCGGAAGATTTGGCTGCTCAATAACCAAGTCATTTTTTGCGATATAACACTGCATCGATTTAACTGAACTTAACTCCTTTTTTTCCTACAAATAGAGATTCTTTTGGTGGTATTTGATCACTTCTACGGTTTTTATTTTTGTGCTATAAACAAAAAAATAGTGACAATTTAGAAGAATACATAATATTTTGTACTATAATAAATATCCCAATTTTTTTTTTTATAAAGCAAATTTTTAGGCTGATATGTATTCTTCTACATATTTTTTTTTTGGTATTTTTGGTAATAAAAATCGTAATAAGCGTAAATTGATTGGTCTGCGCAAAAGTTATACCATCTACAAAATAGGGAATAGATTTATGGAATTTTTATAATTATTATTTTTTTACTAGTAATGGCAGTGATCTGTGATTTTTATCGGGACTGTGACATTATGGAGGACATATTGGACACTTTTGACACATTTTTGGGACATATACAGCAATCAGTGCTATAAAAATGCACTGATTACTGTGTAAATGTCACTGTGTTCCCTAGTGTGTGTTCCAACTGTAGGGGGATGGGAGTGACTGAAGGAAATCACAAATCATGGTTCCTAGCTAGTAGGAACTCGCAATCTGCCTCTCCTCTCCTCACAGACTCCTCACAGAACTGGGATTGTTTGTGTTTACACACACACACACGTCCCTGTTCTGCTTCTCGTGCCCACGATCGTGCATGGCCAGCGGTCATGGCAACCATCGGCCATGTGCATTGGCACCCTACTGTGGCACGCACCTGCTATCCTGCTTAAAGAGACCAACCTACAGCTACGACGGTTCACAAGATTGTGCTGCCATGCCACTGTATAATGACGGCGGCTGCTAGGCAAGTGGTTAAGCTGCTTCTATTCCCTGGAGTTCCCTTTACAAAGCCCTGGCCTTAATAAAGCTTTGACTATAAATGTTACCATCTGATTGTACAATTTATTATGGATCTACTGACTACATTGTAATGTAAGAATATAATTTACTAGTGTATATATATTTTGTAAGAGGAGAAGGCCCACCTGGTAGTGCTAGGAGTGTGGAGAATAGGGCGCTCTGGATGACAAGGAGACTTTAACAAACAGTACATGACTGGCTCTTGAGATGTGATTAATGCACCACAGCAGCACTTCAGAAGAGGTAAGCACACTTTATAAGAAAAATAAAGAAGAGAAGAAGGCGCTTCTAAGTGCAGTAATAAAACACTTTAATGACAAGGGAGGTTAAAAAAACACTTACAAGATGAAAGTGAAAAACAGGAATATCAATAAATCCATAATGTCCAGCGGGATGCCTCCTGGGATTAAAACAGCTGCAGGTGGAAGATTGCCCAGTCGTTACTTATTCAAAATGGTTTAAAGAAGGAGCGACTGGGCATGTTCCGAAACATGTACCACCCACTCTGACATCACTTCCGGTTGCCAGTATTCCATGCTGGTCCTGACAGCACAGCCCTCCATCTGTCAGAGAGACAGTATTTGTCTTACTCCCAGGAGGCATCCCACTGGACATTATGGATTCATTGTCCACAGCATAAAACAAATAAAACACAAGCTTGTTCAAGTTCATTGTCCACAGCATAAAATAAATAAAACATATGCTTGTACTAGTCAACTTATGTTAGTCCCTAACAGGGATCCTCTAATAACTACCCAACATGGTATTTACCAATGCTGGTCGGCTGCAACGTCCACCTGCAGCTGTCTTACACCTAGGAGGCATCCTGCTGGACATTATGGATTCATTGATATGCATGTTTTTAACCCCTCCTTGTCATTAAAGTGTTTTATTACTGCAGTTAGAAGCAACTTCTTCTCTGCTTTGTTCATTTGGTAGTAATGTAAACTTGAACAAGACAAGGACTTAAAGGGACAGTTTGTCCTGTACTTTTATTCAGCAAGGAAATACACAAACATAGTTCAATGCATGAGGGCAAGTCCACAGCATAAAACAAATAAAACACATGAACAATACGTTTTTTTATCCAAGAATGGGGGGTCTCATTAGAATGCACCACCTCCCCATAAAACAAATACAACACATGCTTGTTCAAGTAACCAACTAAACTTATATTAGACCCTAACAGGAATCCTCTAATAACTACCCAACACAGACAGCACATGTACCTTTTTAGTGTTCTGTCTTTTTTTGGCCTTTCACCCAGCAGCAAGCTCTTACAGCAGAGAGAAATCCATTGAACTTAAGTCAGTTCATATCTATAAACTCGTGTGCACAGCTGAGTAATTAGGGATGTCTGGCTAACAGGTAAATCATGAACCTCAGGACTTAAGCCCTCATTCACACTGAACGCGGGCTTGAAATTGTGTGAGTTTGGGTTTGAAATCGTGCAAGTTCAACTGACTTTCAGTGCGTGTTTCGGGGTGATTTGAAAGCCATCTGTGTGGGTTCATGCACAGATGTCTATTGAAATTGCAGGAACTACTTTTTAAAATCAGCGCAGCACCACAAAGTCAGCATTGCACCGATTGGGGCAGTGCTGTTGCCGGAAATAGGCAACGAACAGGGCTGAAGCACAACTCCAGGAATTACAAAAAAAAATGACCCTTGCTGTGGGACATCATCATGTAACCACAGCCTGGAACATCTTATAGAGGACGTTTTCGGAAAAGGACACTTAAGTATTACATCTTTTTCCTCATCCCCTAGAGTATTTGAAGTGAATGTGTATTTTGTTTAATTAATTCCTGGAGTTGAGCTTTATGTTTTATCCCCCCCAATAATCTGCAAATCTTTCCAAACCAATCTGACAAAACAGAATTAATTTTCTCTCTCTCATGACTGTGAAATAGCACCAGAAAATAAACACAAGAAAGTTTAGTGATAAATAAACTCAATGGTGGTTATTTACGAAAGGCAAATACACTTTGCACTACAATTCAAAATTACACTGAAAGTGCACTTGGAAGTGCAGTTGCTGTAAATCTGAGGGGTAGGTCTGAAATGAGAAAAATCTCTGCTAATTTTATCATCCAATCATGTGCAAGCTAAAATGCTGTTTTTTTATTTTCCTCGCATGTTCCCCCTCGTTCCTTCAGTGCACTTGCAAGTACACTTCTTTTCTTCTTTTTCCAACTGAACTCTTAGGCCGCGTACACACGGAGGGACATGTCCGCTGAAACTGTCCGTCGGACAGTTTCCAGCGGATATGTCTCCGGATTTTCATCCGACGGCGTGTACACACCATCGGATCAAAATCCCCGCCGGCAGACAGCGCGGTGACGTTGACGCCACCACGTCACTGCACCAGGAAGTAAAAAACTTCCACGCATGCGTCGCATCCATTCGACGCTTGTGCGGGCAGATATGTCTGCTGGTTAGTGTACTAACCAGCGGACATATCCGACGGACATGTCTCCGGCGGACAAATTTTAAAGCATGCTTTAAAATTTGTCCGCCGGTCAGACATGTCCGCTAGCCCATACACACGATCGTATTTGTCCGCTGAACTGGTCCGTCGGACCAGTTTCAGTGGACAAATTTGATCGTGTGTACGTGGCCTTAAATGTTAGGCCTCGTACACGTGACTCAGTTTCTCGGCAAAAATCAGCAAGAAAACAGATTCTTGCCTAGATTCCCATTCGTGTGTATGAGGCATTCAGGTTTCTCATCTGGAAATCTGGCCAGAATCTCATCAAAATTCTTGTCGGCCTGTTTCCCGACGAGAAACCAGAGAGTGTGTATACTTACCTGTCGCCGTGGAAACCCGCGCATGCTTGAAATGACTTTGACGAATGCTCTGTAGCTTCCACGGCATAGATAGGGTGAAGCAAGATTGCGGCAATGCCATTGAATGTGACGAGCACATGCTCGTCATACACGATGACGTCACCGCGTTCTTTCCTTTCAAGAGAATCGCGGTTCTTTTGAAATGAAAGCCAGTACACTCCAGTGGCAAGAGTTTCTTGCCAAGAATCTCGTCAGGGAAAATGACAGGGTTTTCCTGACGAGATTCTCAGACGTGTGTACGAGGCCTTACAGTGTAACAGTAGAACCTGCAGCAATGATGATTTTGTTTTATTTAGTGGTAACATTATGTGTAAATACTTGAGTGCACCTTCTTTTGGTTCTTAGCTCCTGGGCCACTAGCTTTGCTTCATTCATGTGACTCATCATATATCAGAAAACATTTAAATGCAATTAGGATGGAAAGTTGTTCTCTCATTCCCCAGTGTGTGCTAATGTGATAAGAGATCTGATTTTTAAAGCTAAATCTAAACCTAAAAACGAAAAAAAAATGTATATTGTAGCTTATGGGCCAGATTCAGGTAGAGCAGAGCATCTTTGCTCTGGAGTAACGCATCTCATTTGCGTTACGCTGCTGAAATTTTAGGAGCAAGTGCTGTTATTCAGGAAGCACTTGCTCCTAAAGTTGCGGCAGTGCATCGCAAATGAGCCGGCGGAATTCAAATTGGGCGGGTACGGGGCGTGTAGTATTCTAACTAAGCGCGATCCCGCCGCCAACGTACTGCGCATGCGTCGAGTGTCCAAACATCCCCGTGCGCATGCTCCAAATTCTGTGAATGAACGTCAATGACGTCACATTCCCATTCATGAACTTTTTACGCAAGCGACGTGATTTTTTTTTTTTCCCGACGCGATGACGACGCCTATACCTAACATAGGATACTCCAACCCCATGTAGGTATATCTATGCGCCGCGTATCCCGTCCGGAAACGTCGTACCGTCATTGCGTTGCGCCGGAATTCGATCGTGAATTGCCGATTTCCGCTCATTAACATATTTTTTGAGCGTAAATCGGCGGGAACGCCCCCGGCGCCATTTTTAAGTTGAAGTAACGATGCGATGGCGAAACTCAGTTACGCTGCTCGCATCGGAGCTTCAACCCGGCGTTTCTTGTTTTCTGGTTACAGAAAACAGAAACGCCGGCTCAAAGTCACAGTTAGGCTGGCGGATCACTGGATCCGCCAGCCTAAGTGTTCCTGAATCTGGCCCTATAAGTTTTATTTTTTCAGAATTTGTCCCCTTTACTTTCACCTGATAATGCTGCATGTAATACACTTTCTGTTTCCAAGGAGCTGCGCTCACTCACTCTGCTGTATCTATGGAGAGGGGGCATAGCTGCCACCCTAGGAGGGGACTAAAAATATGTATTAATTATGTGATGGGGTAATATTAGTTTACAGTTGATGGTTTGAAAGAAAAATAACATTGTTCATATATCAGTTAATTTCACAGAAAGTGACAAGAACTATGGCAAGATGAACAGTTAAGCCCCATACACACTATCAGTTTTCCTGCAGGTTTTCTTTTCAGGTTTACCAAAACCATCTAATACAGTATGTGGTCAAACCTTAAAAGTTTCAATTTGTATTCAATCAGTCAGGCCCTTGCACTACATGGTTTTGGTAAACCTGAAGAGAAAAACCTGCAGGGAAACTGATAGTGTGTATGGGGCTTTAGTTTCTTTGCTTGCTGAAAATGTTCTTATCCTGAAAAATTAGTACTAATTCAGGAACTATATCTAACTAGTAAAATGCAATATAATACATGTTTGTCCTTGTGTTTCTTTATCCTTTTATTGTAACAAATTCATTACTGAAATGTGTGTCTGCTTAGGAAATGTTTTAAGTAATGCAAATCACTATGATCATTAACAAAGTATAAAAAAGCATGTGTTTTTGGTCTATATGTACAACATATGTGCTAAAATTGTCCCAATGCAGTCTTAAAGTGTAACTAAACCAATTGATTTTAATGTTTGCCAAAACAATTACATTTAAAGTGCTTCTAGAGGCTGAAGGTCTTTTACCTTCATGCATGAAGGTAAAAAACTTTCTGTGTGCAGCAGCCCCCCCCCCAAAACCTACCTGAGCTCCCTCTAGATCCAGCAATGTGCAGAAGAGCATCAGCTTTTCAGGGACTCTCCCTCCTCATTGGCATAGGGAGCCACTCGGATTTAGCTTTTGAGCAAGACCTAGACCACTGGCACTCCTTCCAATCTGCAGAAAGGTAAATTACAAAGGTACATTTAATGTCTTATTGGTGGAGGCGAGTGGTAAGTTCCTCAACAGATAATATATGGTCCCAGCACATCTTGTGAAGATATTACTGACATTCTCACCTTTCTGTTTTTGGGGCTGTCCCCCCCTTTGGCACCATGTTTCATAAAAGGTAGGAATGTGCCAGAATCTGGGGATTGTGGAACAAGGTTTTTGTTCTGATACGAAACGTTATGGAAACACCAGTCCTACAAATACTCTGCACTGCCCTATTAAAGGAACAAGTTAACAATGTACCTCAGTCAACAATATAGCCATGTGCTAGCTACATCAATATATAACTTTAGGGATTCTTCTTTCCCTACTCCTACCCACTTTCTTAATGACTTTGCAAGATCATTCTCTGGGGTTTCCCCCTCCCTGTTCTGTCTCTCTTTTCTTTTCTCTTTCTTTCTGGGACCTGCTTTCTTAATTTCTAGCTAGGAAATTTCCAGCTTCTCTCTCTCCCCTTTGTCTGTTTTGTTCTTATTCTTTCATTTTTTTAATTATATTATGGGCTAGACTCCTTTTTACACTCCATATGTCAACCAGACTATGATGGCCTTTTTGGCAACTCGGAAAGTTTTGGTGTTTACTTGTTTTGTGCCCATTAGTTCACCCATTGCTGTTGTAGTCACCTTTCTTTTGCTGTAATTTTGTCAGGGCTCTGGCTTATGTGTTTGTTTTTCAAAAACATTACATTCTGACTTTCTTTAATAAAAAGATTGAAAGTAAAATATAATATTATCTTTACATATTAATGTAAATTCCTGTTATAGGATGACAGTATTGTGTCCCTGTCTCCAGATTACTTTCCTGCATTATCACCCTATAACAACTGAGAATATAAATGGGGATTCCAGCACATGCTGCACAGACTTTGTCCACTGTTCACCATCGTAAGGAGACCAACCTGAGAATTAACATGCAGCTATCGCTGGAGTGCATGTAGACACCAAGTGACTGCAAAGATGCTGCAAAAGATTAGCAGCACTGAAGGGTTAAAAAGGTGAATACAAATATTCTGTAAAAGAATATTGTTTACAATACACATTACTTTAGCCAACCAATTGCCATCCAATTCGATTTTAGCCACCGACTCTTAGGCCTCGTACACACGATAGGATAGCCAGAGGATAACAGTCTGATGGACCGTTTTCATCGGTCAAAACTGATCGTGTGTGGGCCCCATAGGTTATTTAACCTTCGGTTAAAAAAAGCCAACTTGCCTTAAAATTTTAAAATCCACGCATGCTCAGAATCAATAGGACGCATGCTTGGAAGCATTGAAGCATTTTTTTTCAGCACGTAGTTGTGTTTTAAGTCACCGCGTTCTAACACAATCGTTTTTTTAGACCATCAGTCAGCTTTATCGGACCGTTCTCATTGGATGGACTAATTGTGTGTACGAGGCTTAAGTGAAAACATAAGATAAGGAATCCTGAATTTCCTGACTTCTTTGATGGCATTGGATCAGTGACTCAGAATGTATTGAAACCAGTATGTCATTGACATAATATTTTTTTTTTCAAAACACAGATAAAACTTAGAATTTCTGATATAATTGCTTTTCCGACATTATCAGAAGAGGTCAGCAACTGCAAACTTTACATTTTGAAATTATACTGAAGGCATGTTCAAAGTACATAGCATAGCACTATATTTTCTCTTTAACCACTTCAGCCCCAGAGGAATTCACTCCCTTCCTGACCAGAGCACTTTTTGCGTTTCGGGACTGCGTCACTTTAACTGACAATTGCGCGGTTGTGTGACATGTTTCCCAACCAAAATTGGCGTCCTTTTTTTCCCACAAATAGAGCTTTCTTTTGGTGGTATTTGATCATCTCTGCGGTTTTTATTTTTTGCGCTATAAACAAAAATAGAGTGAAAATTTTGAAAAAAATGCAATATTTTTTACTTTTTGCTATAATAAATATCCCCCAAAAATATATAAAAACATTTTTTTTTCCTCAGTTTAGGCCGATACGTATTCTTCTACATATTTTTTGTAAAAAAAATCATAATAAGCGTTTATTGATTGGTTTGCACAAAAGTTATAGCGTTTACAAAATAGGGGGTAGTTTTATGGCATTTTTATTAATATTTTTTTTTACTAGTAATGGCGGCGATCAGCATTTTTTTTCAGTACTGCGACATTATGGCGGGCACTTCGGACACTTTTGACACATTTTTGGGACCAATGGCATGTTTTTAGCGATCAATGCTATAAAAATGCATTGGAATACTATAAAAATTCCATTGGCAGTGAAATGGTTAACACTAGGGGGCGGGGAAGAGGTTAAGTGTGTTCCTGGGTGTGTTCTAACTGTATGGGGGGGTGGCCTCACTAGGGGAAATCACTGATCTTCTGTTCATACATTGTATGAACAGAAGATTAGCGTTTCCCCCGCTGACAGGACCGGAGCTTTGTGTTTACACACATAGCTCCCGGTCCCCGCTCTGTAACAAGCGATCACGTGTGCCCCGGCGGCGATCATACCCGCCGGGCACGCGCGTGGGACGACAACTATACTGACTAAATGAAAATCGTACGATCTGACATCGTACGAGGAAAATTTTTGCGCTTATCCGATCGAATAATATCGGATGAATGGTCGTGATCGGCTCTCCAAAGTAGTGTACACACGATCCGAAAATCGTACGATTCTTTCTCGGACAATCGTTTTTGTCCGATATTCGGATCGTGTGTACGGGCCATTAATCAAGATCTGTAAAAATACTGTATTTGATTGCATTTTTGTAAAATATCTATGTATGTTGTTTTTTTGGGGAAGATGAATGCTACATAAACTTTCTTTACAAAGTTTATATTAAAATTTACAAGCCTTTTGTAGGTACCAAAATAAGCAACATTCTATCTGTAGAACATGATGCTGTTTTAAATTAGAATGAACTGAGCAATATCCTATTTAATTTGAATGTTTCAAGTCTCCTTCAGAAATGAATGTAACCCAAATTAATAATTAAAATTTATATTTTTAAACATGTTCAAGCAAATTGTGCATAATTTTCCTGCACTGGGAAGCTTATCTTTATGAACACTTGCATTAATTAATATCAAAAGACTTGTCCACAATTATTTCCTTTAAATTACAACGTAGGACCTGTTACATTTTGTATTTTTTGAAGTATAATGATTGAATATACTGCTAGTGGTTTTCCACTGGTCCAGTAAAGGATTGTGAAAGTAACTTCTATATTATGGTTAGATCTACAGTAGTCAAGTGGAATGCAAAGAATAAAGCATTGTACAAGAATGGTAAGTGTCAAGATCTGCCTTTGCCAATAGTTACGGCTTTAGACATCATTAGCAGTGACCTAATGCTAAACGGAATAAGCAAGATGGCTTTTGCAGGCAAATATAGATAACAATAACCTGCATATTTCGGTAGTAAGGTAGATATCCCTTTTTGGTGCACATTTCTTCTATGCTGCACAGTAAAGTGATGAAAAATAAATTATTCTATATATTTTTTTAAAGACTAAATCCTTTTATTATACTGGTCTTCAGTGTCAGCTTATATCACCGGTTTTTGAAAGTGTTGCATCTATTCTGACATAAAATCCTGTAAGCCCATCTCCAGTTTATTTGTTTAGATTTTTAAAAAGGGAATGTTTTGCCAGGACATAGTCATCTTCATTTTTTATTTTTATTTTTTGTGTACAATGTAAGTCGTCATCATCTATGGTAACCCCAGTAAAATACTGACCATAAATAAAATGCAGGGTTGTAGACAACATTATCCAAGACTGGTTAAATGGGTAATTTTGACAAATATAATAGTCAGCATATGGTTATCCATGTCTTGTTTATTAGATGGGTCGTATTGATTTACAACTGCATCATAAGCTTCATGTTGATTAACTAAAATTACTTTTATGTAGTGTTTGCTGTATGTACTGTACATTAAAACCTATAAAGAATGCAATGAATTGAAGCCTAAAAATAGATGCTCAATAATTCTATAAATTGTTACAATGTACCCATACTTTCAGCAGATGGCTTTGGCATACAGATACATCTTATGTGTTTTGATTTTTTTGTTGTTGTTTCTAGGACTACTTATAATGGCAATTTTGGCACTAAAAAGTCAACAGGTGTGAAAAAGAATAAACAAATATGTTAGGTAAAAGTTTAATTACTGGCAAACATAAATGCCCTTCTACTATACAGACATAATTTGCAAAACTACACTGGTTTCCTAAATAAACTCATTATATACTGGCAGCAGAACTATAAAACAAGGTGTGACTAGCTCTTTTTCAAAGAATCATGCCATACAAACAGATGGTCTTGAGAATTTTTTTTCCCCTATCAGTTTAAGGAATAAGCACGTGTTAACACAACAGTTTATAAATCCACCCACTTGTTATGATAAAAAGCTCAGACAGGAAAGCTGTCATGTAAAATCATTAAAACAATTCCTTCTGCAATATTATTTTCCCTTATGAAGTTAGAGAATTATTTGTGGTTGCACCAAACTGGCTAACTTAGATTTCATTATAGCAGCTGGGGCTAGGTAGTGGCGTTGGCCATGGAGGAGACACAGAGCACTAACAGAGTCACTTAAAGACTAGATACCTGGTGGCACCAAAGAAATAGGAATTGCCATGGTAGCCTATTCAGCATAGATCAGTGCCATTACAAGGACAGAGGAGCAGAATACAATGTTTTTACCAGTGAACCCTGAAATGGGTGAGGGGGATTCACTGCTGAAGACTCCTAGGCTGTGGCCTTCTGACTCACCTGAGCAGGCATCTACTGGCAACTGAGTGCAGGTATGTAGGAAACTCTGTCCTGCAGCACTAGGGTGCTGGGTGCACTCAAAGTTATGGTAACACGTCCCTTATAACATAAGCTTAGGGAAAACATCTGGAGAGTGCAGGAAACACACAAATGTAGGGAGACATGATTCCAGCTGGAGTGTTTGGAGAATCGCACAGATGCTAGAATGCAGGTTGCTGGCTGGGAGTCACAGAGGTGAAGGATGACCAGTGTCTGATATCTGGGGTGCACAGGGTCACAAAAGCAGGATACAGACTGAAATGCACAGGGTTACAGGAGCTAGAAATGGACTGAAGTATACTGGGGTTGCAGGAGCAAGATACAGGCTGGACTGAATTTGGATCACAACAGCAGGATGCAGGAATAGCACACAAGGATCACTGGGGATACAAACAGCACTGGAAATGCTGGGGTCACTGAGACAATGCCAGCAGAATTCACTAGGGAACCAAGGAGGTGTGGCTGCTAGCGATTGGACTTGTTTCTTTAATGCCAAACAACATGTGTGCTGGCCCTTTAAGACAGAGCCTGGTTATGGGTTGGCTGAGGTGATGTTGGCCACTGATTGGCTGTATAACATCCCTGTATAAGAGGGAAGACTTTGATGCTGGAGTGTGGAATGTGCTTCCAATTAGGATGACATTTTTTTTAAAAACTGGAAGTTTGCTTGTATCTTAGTGTGTTGATCTTACTACATTGACAAGAAAGCATTGACCTTCCTCAACTGAATAAATGTAAACTTGATGATGGTCAGCCATAAAGTTGCACTCAGTATTGTATTAAAAGAGTAACTATGGTTCTGTGACAGAGACTAAAAGTGGGGGTGAAGAAGATTCTGTTTAGCCATACTTTTTACAAGGCCCTATATTGCACAGTGACACTGCTATGAGTGTTATGATTTTCTCTCATAATCCATATGTATGATGTAAGTCATTAATCTATGCAATGAGACACAGATAGGGAAATACAAATAAAATGGGTTATAAACCTCCCTTGCTCTATCCAAAATTAAAAACAAAAAAATGTTGCCTATAGTTCTACTTAAATACATTTTTTTTGTAAGATCCTGGATCAAAAATACAAAGCAGTCGATAAGATGTTTTTACCTTTCCACACAATCCTTCATCTTTAAGTGAATAAACATACAATCAAATGTACATGTGTGCACTTATTAAGCATTTTTTTTTTTAAAGGGGAACCATCATAAGAAAAATAATTGTGCTGACCTTCATGAAACCTTTTTGAAAGTACCAGTAGACTGACCTATATTAATGCTCTGGGTCAAGTGGCTCACTAAGAATGGTAGCTACAGATCAGCATAGTATTTAAGTATCAAATAGGAATAGCAGCATGAGTATTTCGTGTTCCCTTTAATCATCCATGCAGCATTTTTTACAAGTAGGTAACCTAATGAACCCATCAGAACTGATTTATCACTAAGAGGAACATCTTAACCTAGGTTTAATTAGTTATGAATTGTTCTTACAATAGTATTATGATACCTCACTTATTCATTTTGAGCCACTGTTTCTGATACCACATATGTTAAAATAATGATGGTAACTTTTTCTAAAGGATTTAGTAAGTAAAGTAAGTGGAAATGTCCAGCCATTGTAAGAACAAGGTTATTATTAGCATAGGAACCAATAAACAACTGGTAACAGGGTGCAATTCTAGAACATTAAAGATACAGATACCCAAAGTACAGTGGCCACTCTGTTTGAGAATTGCCCAGAAGTACTTCAAGACTGGGGTACTTTTCATTTTTAAACAGTAAGCCATAGTGCAATATCAAATCTAAAATGATTTAAATCAAATGCAAGACAAGTCAGGAAGAAAATGAATGGGGGGTGGGGGTGAAATGAAAAATAAAGGTAGGAGAAAGAGCTTGCCCATCCAGGAATAGTACAGCACTTAATCAGTCCTCTGCCTATAGGTGTCTGGCACCTGTAAATAAGAATGCCAGGGTCTCCAGACCTTTTTAAAAATACTTGTGTATCCCTTAATACACTTAAAATCTTTTTTTTTAAGCATGATCCAGGTCAACTTACGCTTCAGTAAAGAGAGAAAAGATTTCCCCAGGTGGGGAGAGAGAAAGGAGGGCTACCGAAGTGACAAACAGTTCAGATTACGGATTAATAAAGCATATAAATCCATTATTACAATTTAAGTCTAAAATCATAACATTGTGACCACAATCATCGTAGTGAGGGAAATACTGTATATGGTTTATTCAGCTTGACCATTTTGGCAACCGGATATAGATCAAAAACATGCAGGTACTACATACAACATGTAACACTTAACATAAAACGTCTGGACGCCAAGTTGATTGGCATATGTTGGTCTTGGCCGTGTAGTTATTTAGCAATACAGTGATCTATGTGAAGCACACGTGTCAGCTCCCTGGAGGCTCGAGCTGGAGAGGAGGGAGGGGAGGGGGAGGGAAGGATGGTAGGAGGGGGAAACCAGGCAGGAGTCAGTAGACCTGGTTATATTTGGTGATGCTCAGTCCATGTACATCTTAAGGCATCTCCTCATGCAAACAGGTTGGTCGTCCCCTTGTCCCTGCAGAACTGGATGTAAAGTCCAATAGTGCCGAGCTCCAGTGGATAACATAAAATAAAATAAATAATAAAGTCCAAATAAATGTGGTCATCAATGAAGTTGAAATAAAGGACCTCCACCAAGACTTCAGTGTGCAGACAAGGAAACACACCACACCACTGTGCAATCAATCTGCTTATCAGAAAGACATCAATATGGGCATGGAAATCAAATAATGCATAGGTCAGTGGCAGTTCCACTTTCCAACTCGATGGGTAGATAAACGGATGTTCACAAAGGAATATCCAGAGCTCACAAGGACCCAAAGGTTTATATTGCAATCATCAACAGGAGTGTAACCAGCCCAGAAGGTGACCAGTACCCAGCACTGCGTATATAAAGGGATGCTGCCTCTTACCTCTTACAGGTAAGAGGCAGAATCCCTTTATATACGCAGTACAATGCAATAGTATCTAAAACGTAAAACAACAGCTCTCTAAGCTAGTGGACAAAAGGAACAATCCCCACAAGGGGCACTGTCTGCACACCTTCAAAACAGCAGGTCTAAGTGAATAGCTAAGAGATATTGAGCTGAAAAGCAAAAATTTTAATTTATAAAAAAAAAAAGAATACTCAATAGTTAAACATGAAACAATCAGGGGACCCTGAGGTAAAAAAGGGGAAACACAACTTGTTCTGAATGATGAGTTCAGTAAAGTAACAGCAAAGGTCAAGCTGAACATTGTGATTGTTGTCATGAGCAGCTTCTGATGCTCCTTGTAGAGGACCAAAGGGGAGAAACTGAATGTTTTGGATTCTGCCCTGCCTCTGCCAGAAGATGAGGTGTGGGATCTCAGTGATGATGGGGGAGAAATTTAAATAAATGCCCACCATAACATTTAAGTAGAGACTCTCCATCGACAAATGTAGAAAAGGAATATGATTTTCCCTGGTATGAAAAGTCAGGCAAAATGAAAGGACCAATGGATATTTAATTCCTTTATTTTGCAACTACAGGGGCTTAAAAGATCATGCTACAAAAAAAAAAACATGACAAAGTTATGCTGCACCTCTAAGGGCCCTTTCACACGTGCGGACGAACGGTCCGCTTTTTCTAAGTCCGTAAACGGACTTAGAATGGGGCCCTATGGGAGCGGATCCGTTAGCGGATGATGCATCCGCTAACGTCCGCCTACTATCCGCGTCCGCCTGGATCCGTTTTGCGGACGGAAGAAAACCCTATTTTTCTTCCGTCCGGTGGATCGGATCGGATGCGAACGGACAGACGGTCCGTTTCCAACCGATTCCCCATAGGGGATAGCGGAGGAGAGACAGGGCGGTCCCTGCACAGTGTGCGGGGACCGCCCTGTCCGCCGACAGCTGAGCGGGACCCCCCGCTGAGCCGACGGACACACACGGTGCGGACCGAAGAACGGTCCGCACCGTGTGAAAGGGCCCTAAAGGTTAGCCCTACCCGCTCTCTGGGGTTGATTTACTAATCTGGTGCAGCTGTGCATGGTAGCCAATAAACTTCTAACTTCAGCTTGTTCAGTGAAGCTTTGACAAAAAAACATGGAAGCTGATTGGTTTCTCTGCAGTGCTGCACAAGATTTTGCACTCTCCAGTTTTCATAAATAAATATTGTGTCACTAAAAAATGATAGTGTCTCAGCAGGCAATATCACCATTTACTGGTTAGTGGAATTACAGGTGAGGGGGCTTTTTTCTTTTTCACAAAAATTCTGGTGTATCTGGGGCAGCAAAATGTCAAAATATACCCATGAGCAGAAACATTTGACAAGTAAAATATGCAACGGCAAATCTAAAGGAGAATTTTGGACCTATTTCTCCTGGGGATCACAGAAGTGCACTTTGTTCTACACTCCTGTGATGTATTTTTAGTCGATAGCGGGCCAAAATTCGCTATCGGCTGACATTAATCAGCTGCTCCACACTCTGTTGAGATCCTGACTTTAATGTTGGGATCCAACCAGATGCCTGACTGACAGCTGGCTCAGCCTCTCAATGAGAGCCAGAGTGCTGAGAGCCAGAGCCAGACGCTCCCATCCCCACCACAGCCTAGGACAGTGAAATGACTGTCACACTCTGGTCACTGAAGCTCGAGTACTGAGCCATCAGTGGTCTTTGAACACTCACTTCTTGGTCTTAAAGGAGGTGGGGGACAGATGCAGCATTGGACTGATGTTGCATCTACCAAGGTGTGTATGTATGTTTATTTTTTTAATACCCATACTTCTCTTTTAATCATTGATGGACAGTGCAGAATGTGCTAAGATATAAATGATTAAATATCAATTATGTTGAGATAAGTTATCCAAATAAGCTATGAAATGAAAATGTAACCACATAAACAAAAGCTGTATATTTTTCTGAAATACATATTATAGCTCTATACTGTACATTTTTAATAGAATAGGAATTAATTACTCTTGCCCTTCTGAAGATTGTTTTAATTTAGTTTTTTAACTGTTTCAATGACTATGTTGTCCATATGAGCAAACTGTCCTAATTCAATCATTTGTTTTTATTGTGAAGACAGGCTTAACTGTAATAAAATGCATTGTACTAGACAATAAATGTGATTACTACAGAACCAATAGCTTTGTCACATTTGTGTGGGCGCTATGGAACCTTGCTCCTGACAAGTCAATAATCATTTCTGTGGTGAGCTTGGAGACTGACAGGTTGTTAGCATTGGTAAACCTTATAATGATGCTCAGTAATTGCATTAGGAGAGTTGTTGAAATCCTCTGTTAATCTCCGGTGTGGGCTGAGCATGTGTAAACTGGCCCACTCGCTCCTAAAGGGAATACCTCCGAAATGACAGAGTAATTCCAATTGAGTCACTATGTCACTTAATAATTAGTCTTTCTTGGGATCGTTCCACAAAGGTGCCTTTTGGGAAATTGCCTGTGTAGGATAACAAATGCATACTCAACAGTGACCATTGCAGATACATAAGACAAAAATCCACAGTACCTAATAACCTAACATATGCTATTTCCAAATGAATGCAAGTTTCATATAAGGTATGCATGCTTATGCTATTTCCAAAAGAATGCAGGTTTTCTATAAGGTATGCATGCTAGTTTTGATATTTTTTTTACAAACTATTGAATATACAGGTGAAACTCGAAAAAAATAAAATATCGGCAAAAATGCATTTTTTTCACTAATGCAACTTAACAGGTGAAACTAATATTTGAGATAGCCTAATTACATGCAAAGCAAGATAGTTCAAGCCATGGTTTGTCATAATTGTGATGATTATGGCTTACAGCTCATGAAAACCCCAAATCCACATTCTCAGAAAATTTGAATATTGTGAAATGGTGCAATATTCTAGGCTCAAAGTGTCCCACTCGAATTAGCTAATTAAGCCATAACACCTGCAAAGGGTTCCTGAGCCTTTAAATGATCTCTCAATCTGGTTCAAAAGGAATCACAATCATAGGGAAGACTGCTGACCTGACAGTTGTGCAGAAAACCATCTTTGACACCTTCCATAAAGAGGGAAAGCCTCAAAAGGTAATTGCAAAAGAAGTTGGATTTTCCCAAAGTGCTGTATCAAAGCACATTAATAGAAAGTTATGTGGAAGAGAAAAGTGTATAAGAAAAAAGTGCACAAGCAGCAGGGATGACCGCAGCCTGGAGAGGATTGTCAGGAAAAGGCCATTCAAAAGTGTTGGGGACTTTCACAAGGAGTGGACTGAGGCTGGAGTCAGTGCATCAAGAGCCACTACACACAGACGGATCCTGGACATGGGCTTTAAATGTTGTATACCTCTTGTCAAGCCACTCCTGAACAACAAACAACATCAGAAGCGTCTTACTTGGGCTAAAGAAAAACCGACCTGGTCTGTTGCACTTTTCTGATGGGAGCAAATTTTGCATCTCATTTGGAAACCAAGGACCCAGAGTGTGGAGGAAGAATGGATAGGCACACACTGCAAGATTCTTGAAGTCCAGTGTGAAGTTTTCACAGTCTGGTTGAGATGGGGAGCCATGTCACCTGCTGGTGTTGGTCCTCAGTCCAGGGTCAACACAGCCATCTACCAGGAGATTTTGGAGCACTTCATGCTTCCTTCCACAGATGAGCTCTATGGGGATGATGACTACATTTTACAGCAGGACTTGGCACCTGCCCACACTGCCAAAAGCACCAAGCACTGGTTCAGTGACCGTGGGATTACTGTGCTTGATTGGCCAGCAAACTCGCCTGACCTGAACCCCATAGAGAATCTATGGGGCATTGCCAAGGGAAAGATAAGAGACATGAGACTGAACAATGCAGAAGAGCTGAAGGCCACTATTGAAGCATCCTGGTCTTCCATAACACCTCAGCAGTGCCACAGGCTTCCCTGCCACGCCACATTGAGGCAGTAATTGCTGCAAAAGGGGCCCAAACCAAGTACTGAGTACATATGCATGCTTATACTTTTCAGAGGTCCGATATTGTTCTATGTACAGTCTTGTTTTATTGATTGCATGTAATATTCTAATTTTCTGAGATTGTGGATTTGGGGTTTTCATGAGCTGTAAGCCACAATCATCACATGACAAATCACGGCTTGAACTGTCTTGAACTTGAACTATCTTGTGTCTGCGTAATTACGGCAGACAATCGGACACTAACTGACACTTTTGACACATTGCACAAACCAGTGACACTAAGGCCTCGTATACACGAGGAGACATGTCCGCTGAAACTGGTCCGCAGATCAGTTTCCGCGGACATGTCCAATCGTCTGTACGGCCTAGCGGTCAGGTTTACAGCGGACAAAAGTTTCTAAGCATGCTTAGAACTTGTCCGCTGGAAACCTGTCCGTCGGACATGTCCGCTGGTTAGCTGGTTAGGACCAAAATCCCCCGCATGCGTCGAATTGATTTGACGCATGCGTGTAAGGATTGAACTTCCTGGTTAGAGCATGTTGCGGCGTCAACGTCACCATCACGTCACCGCGTTCTCTGTCCGTGGGGATTTTGTTCTGATGGTGTGTACACACATCAGACCAAATTATCCCAGGAGACATGTCCGATGAAAACGGTCCGCGGACCGTTTTCATCGGACATGTCTCCTCGTGTGTACGCGGCCTAATACAGTGCTCAGTGCCAAAAATATATATGACCACTGAACTATTGAATCTGGCAGGGAAGGGGTTAAATGTCTAAAGTTATTAAAGGGCTAACTGTGTGCCTAGCCAGTGTTTTTGTGTACCGAGTTCAGTGTTTTACTGGGGCAAGAGATGGATTTTCTTCCCTGCTTTGCAGGAACACGAAATCCATCCTTTCCCCCGGTCAGAATGGAAATTTGCCCTGTTTACAGATCCCCATTCAATGTATTTCACCAACTCATAGGTGAGTTCAGGGCTAACTTAAAGGGTCACTAAAGGAAAAAAAATGTTTGCTGAAATGACTGTTTACAGGGTATAGAGACATAAAAGTTAACTGATTAATTTTAAAAATGATTAAAAATAGATAAAAATCAATCATATAATGTGCCTGCAGGTTAGTTTCACTTTTAAACTGGCTTCATGTTTCTGCAAAGTAGAAATAGAAACACAGAACAAAAACAAACAAATCCAGGGCAGTGTTTTGTTTTTAAAATGAATCTGATTCTGGGAAGTTTTAGACACACAGTAATGACAGCTTAGAACACCGTGAGAAAGCTCCCAGTATGGTGGTGATAAGGAAACAGCAGGAAGACAAGCAGGAAGTGTGAAGTGAGAACAGAGCAGGATTACAGCAACTTCAAAGCAAAAACGAACAATAAGGACATGAAACCAGTACTGCAGTAAGACAATTTTGGCCCCTATTATTAGCGGACAACACAGTACGGAAATTCATCAAGGAATCTCCGGAAATTACTTACCGACGGGCACCCTCATTGAGGGATAAGTTGGTCCAAAGCCATTTTGACTCCAAAGGTGACTTACCAAGAAAAACCACTGGCACATATCTGTGCAAAAAATGTAGAATGTGCCCATATATATTATATGGCCCTACCACCTTACTACCCAATGGACACACTCATAACATCAGGCATCGGGTTACATGCCAAACGATTGGGGTAGTATATCTGGCTAAATGCCTCTGTGGGTGTTTCTATGTAGGGAAGACCAAAAGGCCCTTTCATGTAAGAATTTCCGACCACATAGGACCCATTTGTAAGAAGCTGATGACCACTGCCATCAGTCGTCACATGGGCAAGGAACATAATTTTGAATTATCAATGATCCGATTTGCAGCCCTTGAGCATGTTCCCCAACACGTGAGGGGCGGCGATATTGATCGCACGCTACTCCAACTAGAAACACGGTGGATTCAGTCCCTGAATGCGACCCAATACCCAGGATTAAATGAATATATTAGCTACAAGTCATTTCTTTAAATATGTCCACTATTTGACTAAGTATGTGAGTCTATATATATATATATATATATTTTTTTCGAATGCCTTTTGAACCTTTCTTAAAAGTTTATTATATTACTTAATTGATGTATGAGCCAGTAGCTCACCCACCTCGGGTATTTTCTGTTTGTCTTATGTGTCCTTCCCTTTTGGGTTCAGTGTCCCATTCCCCCCCCCCCTCCCCCCTTATAACATATAGGCCCTCCAACAACTCTCTCTCTCCCCCTTTTTCCTTCCCCCCTCCCCCTTTTTTGTCTCTAGAACTCCTTAAGATATCTCGATGTTCATTTGTATATTTATTTATCCTAATATATAATACTGTTATAAATGTACAATTATTAGTACGTACACTTCTCTGGCACCATTGTGCTGGTTTGTTCCCCCTTTTTTTTATTTTTTTATTTGGTAAATGTTTTTGCGCTGCTATGTGTGTGTACGGCTTCCTCTTCACGCCATTTGTTTGGCTTGGGAGGATATATACCTTGCGTGTCTTAGGTAATGGAGATGTTGACCTGTTTATGTTCTCCAGAGTATTTTCAACCAGGCTTTATTTTACACTTGCACCCGATCCAGTGCCAACACTCTCGTCTCTTGTTATCCTGCGCGCCGTTCTCTTGGGCGAATATGCCTCTCTGTATGGACACCCAAGGGCTTTTTTACACTCTTAGCCCGCTTGTCACTGTGCTGCAGTCATATGGGACCTTTCCACACCCTTCCCATCTGTGTATCGGGCTAGTGGATATTATCCATTGGCTCTGATGTTAAACTCCTCCTTGCAGGTGTGGCTTCTCTGCCCCCGTGCCTGCCGATGATCGTGGATGTGTAAGGGGAAATACCTTCCCTCTCTGCGCATCAGATCGTGGGGCATTATGGGCATTGTAGGCGCACGCGGACATTCCCCAGGCTGCAGCGCGCTGACGTTTTTTGTCCTCTCACGCCCGATGACGTCAGACGCTCGGACGTGTGGGAGAGGAGGCCTATTTAAACTGGCTGTAGTTTCCTTTCTTTCTCCACGTTGAATGCACCTGCCAGGAACGTTACGGTGTGACATCTTCACCATAGGTAAATCGTTTACACTCCTATATGTCTCTTGGACTGTGTTTGGCCATTTTATGGATATGTGCTCAATTGAATTAATGGTCGTTGTTATGTTTTATTTAGAAAGTCACATTGACTGATTTAACATCACACCTTCCTGGATGTTGTCGGTAATGTTTGGATGCTCTCTTGTGGTTGTTCCTGGCATTGCATCATTTTTCTAAAGAATTATGTGAGTTTAAGTGGATTTAGCTAATTTTTTATCTTTGAATATACAATTGAAAAAAAGTGTTGTGCGATATATGTAGGTAGGCTATAATTCTTATTAAGTTTTTTTATGTTTTTTTCAGCCAGTTTTCTTTCTCCTCTCCTATGGAGATGCATCTCTGGCCCTACTTTGGTGCATTGGACCACTAGACGAGTTGGTTGTCCGTTTGGATTGCAAGTGTCTAGCCGCTCTCTTCCTCCCTTATCCCCATCCTTTTCCTTGTGGACAATTCCATCTTCTAGTGTGTCCACTCTGCCCCCCCCTTTCCCCCCCCCTCTCCAGGTCTGGATGTCCATTTTCTGACACGCAAGGTTAGCAGAGTATACACATATACCTGTATGAATATATGGTTATGTTTTATATGTCTTTTTGTAATATGCAATTTTTTCTATTAATAGAGCTGTTTTCAAATTATCGTTCTCAACCTAGCCCCTGACGAAGCCGGAATCTAGGCGAAATATATTGGGCTTAACAACTTTCTGGTTGTGATCATCTGTAATACGCTCTGCTTGTGTAATCAGGATCCACAGCTGCCTGGTTTTATGCCTTTCCTACCCTACTGTTTTGAAATATGTGCTTTCTGTATCATATTTTGTGATAACTACTTTTTTTACTTTTTTTGAAAAAAATGGGACATAAATGGCATAAAATAAACTGACAGGGGTTATAACCTTCCCCTACTCTATCTGCAATAAAAAAATATGCCCATAGTGCTACTTTAAGGCATTTTTTCTGTTTTGGATAGAAAGGGAAGAACATTTCTATCAACTTTCAATTTCCATCTGTGAGCTTGCTGATTTTCCCTCACTTCTTGTCCTTGGGACCCTTATACAGGAAATTGGGGACTACTGGGACAGAAAGGTACAGGCAGCAAAGGAATCACTGTCAGATGTTCTAATGTTTCCCTCTACTAAAGGTATTATAATATGCATGGGGGTATCACTGAAGTGTAGTGCTTTTAATTAGGTCCACTCCAGCTAAGAAGTAAAGTTTAGTAATTGTTGGCCTACTTTTACTTTTATCTATAGGATATAAAAAAGTTGTAGCAAAACAAAGTTTACTCTCACAGGGGTCTTTGCCATCTTGTCTAGCCCCTCAGACCAATCCACAGCACCACTGTACTCATGTACAAAAACGATGTACCTCACTCACTCTTTTTCTTTCTTTTGCAGCTCCCTGCTGCTCTGGCACATGCCCTGGTTTCTGGGCAGGGGATCTCCTGTTCCCTAGTTAGAGCCCTGGTCATTGACTATAAAGAGTGTGCACGCCTGCACACTCACAGCCCACTGGTCTCCATCAAAACATGGACACATGTGTTAAAGGATTTGCCCCACCAAAGACTCTTTGAAGCCTTTGGACCCAGAACTGGTTTTCAGAGCCCCTCACTCTGCAACTTTGAGAACTTTGTGTGCCTCATTATCTAATACAATGGCAGGGCCTAGCATTGTCACATATTTTTTGTTTTTGTTCACATTGAAGCAGGATTCAAGCCTCTGTGCAGTAACGCATTTGGCCAAAGACACGGGGACGCTGGTGACACTCGGAAATACTCAGTTGTGAGTGTTTCAGAACCTTTCCGAGGGTTTCTGAGTTCAGCCAACCTGTCTCCAAGTATTTTTAAGTCTCTTCGGTGCCCCCCCCCCCACCTCTGGCCACATGCGGTATTGCATGAAATAGAAGTCAATGGGGACTGAATTATCTTTGTTTACATAGACTTCTATAGGAAACTCACTTTGATATGAGAGTGCTTTGGATTACAAGCATTCTCCTGGAACTGATTATGCTCATAATCCAAGGTTTCACTGTAGACCTCCTTGAACGCATCTGGTCTTGTTGGGAAAACTCCCCATTTGGTCTTTTAGAAACTTCCCCCACCACCCCGGCAATTCATTCACCTGGCTCACATTATCTGGATCCTTTATAACCACAACCTTTAAGAAGATGTGTAAATATATATGTTAATTCGTTACGGATTACCTGATTTAGTCCTCTATTTTCCTTTTTTATAAGTTTTTCTTATTTCCATTGAACTCTACCTGCTTTATATTAAATCATTGACTACCTGAACCATATTTGTTAGCATTCATATGTTGGACAATAATGATTTTTAGCCACCCTCCTATTGCTCTGTTACATAACCTGTAACACTTTGACCTAAGTGATTGTATTGACCTTGTACCCTAATTTGTATATTACTTTGTGATGCAAGCCCACTTGCTACCTACTTCTTCCTTTTTACTTCTATGAGTAAACCTCATGATGTACCCTTTGTCACACTTTATGTTTTGTGTGCCATAATCTATATTTTAAAACTTCAATAAAAAGACAATTACAAAAAAAGATGAAATCTACTGTAGGTCTACTGATTTTTCTGCCTTTTTAGAAAATCTTATATTTTTTCCGGGAAAGAAAGAAAAAAAATCTACATAAACTTGTACAACGTAATGTTTTATGTTATGTACATACAAAATGTGTACAATAGAATTATTCTTTAATTTGTATCATTTTATTACAGTAACATTTTAAATGGAAGATGAGTTTTCTTGTCAGAAAGCTTCTATGCAGCTCTATTCTTCTGTGCAAAAAAGGAAAAGTAAGACATGAATGACATTCTTACTGAAGTATAATACATAGATGTTGGTGTCACCCTGGGGTTCGGAGACCTTCCAGACACAACTTTGTTAAGGTCAAAACAGCTCAAGCTTCATGTCCTTCATAAGTTAGACATTTTTATTATTATGTAATCCAATCTATGCTTCCTGCAGTCCAGTGCTCAGAGACATCATGCATTACTTGAAGAGTTATGGATTGACAGCACTGTTAATAAAAACAAATGGCAGAGTCAGTGCTATTAATATTAATATTGTGAATAATGCATCTTTGCACAGCGGTTCTCATCTCTTCAAAGTGAAACTATAAATGCAGGGGTAACTACACTATCATATTATTTACATACCTGTTACAAATCAATAATTCTTGGTATGAAAATAATAAAAAAAAAAATGACCTTTTCACTGAAAAAGTAATTTTTTATTACTTATTTTAAAACAAATCAATTGCTATTAAATGTTAAGAGTATCAAAAAGTGAAATTTACTATACTCAGTTTACTGTCAAACATTTTATTTATAAAAAGTATAAAACAGAACTCAATATTAATTCTGTTACATTCTATGAAGCTGAATCGGTGATTATGTTGGAATATCACCATTCACTGAAAGCCACAATTATGCAGAAGCATATGCAGGGCCTCTGATAGGGCCCACCACTACCGAGAAAATATCAAATCTATAAAAATACAATAAAATCCTTATTAGCAGACAAAAATACAACATAACTTACAAAATTCCTGCTAAATCAAAAATATTAAGCTGTATTGAGTTAATAAATAAATGTTTTTTTGTGGATAAGGTCTGAGGCTCATTCACATGGGTGCTGTAGTCTGTACTGTGTAAATCAGTGGTTCATTTATGTGGCTAGAGCCACCTGGAGGTTTAAGAACACAACTGCAGGTCCTAATTTGACAGATGTGGGAATTCAGGTGTACAGCCCTTAAAAAAGACAGTGTCCATTTGGGGCCACTCACCTGCACACCTGTCAAATTGGGGCCTGTGGCTGTGTTTGTACAGCTGCTGCATCCCCATAGAATGACAGGTGGCTCCAGCCCAAACCCCTTCTTCACACAGCCAGAGTACCTGTGTGAATAAGCCCTAATGCCACGTACAGATGGTCGGACATTCCAACAACAAAACCCTGGTTAAATTTCCAGCAGATGTTGGCTCAAACTTGTCTTGCATACAAAAAGAGAAAAACTGCGCCAATAAAAACATAAACAACAAAAAAGTCCTTATGTATACAATGTATTAAAGTCCAAGAAAGTGCTTGAAGATAAACAACACCCAAGTGCGTAGTATAATCCAGTGAACCATCACCATATGGACAGAGGCTTACCAGCAGGTAATGGGATATTGGCATATATCAACTCCACAACCGTTCACAGGATAGAGGCAGATGACAGTAGATGGAATCCAGAATCAGCAGATAATAATATACCAGCGTACATCCACTTAACAGCCGTTCGAAGGATACGGCAGATGGCAATGGATGGAATCCAGAATGTAATCTCATAGAAGGTCCTCAATACAGGTGCAGGTATTGCCAAACATAATGAAAAAAACGAAGGGACCGCACATAGTGTAAAACCATCAGGGAGATTTAATATTGAATAATAAAAAACTACTTACAAACGAAAGTGAAAATTCGATCATAAATCGAATGCCGGCTGGGAATCATCCCCATTGAAAACGTCATTCTGTGACGAAACGCGTCTGGGTAATTGGCGTGCAGTGACGCCACCGCGTTCGACGTTACGAGGAAGGGCTCCATTCGTTTTATGATCGAATTTTCACTTACGTTTGTAAGTAGTTTTTTATTATTTGATATTAAATCTCCCTGATGGTTTTACACTATGTGCGGTCACTTCGTTTTTTTCATTATGTTTGGCGATACCTGCACCTGTATTGAGGACCTTCTATGAGATTACATTCTGGATTCCATCCATTGCCATCTGCCTTATCCTTTGAACGGCTGTTAAGTGGATGTACGCTGGTATATTATTATCTGCTGATTCTAGATTCCATCTACTGTCATCTGCCTCTATCCTGTGAACAGTTGTGGAGTTGATATATGCCAATATCCCATTACCTGATGGTAAGTCTCTGTCCATATGGTGGTGGTCCACTGGATTATACTACGCACTTGGGTGTTGTTTATCTTCAAGCACTTTCTTGGACTTTAACCACTTGCCGACCAGCCGCCGCAGTTATACGGCAGCAGGTCGGCACTCCTGCGCGAGAGCCCGTAGCTCTACGTCGGGACTTTCGCGGCCACTAGGGGGCGCGTGCGCGCCGCCTGCCACTCGCCCCCGAGTCCCGCGAGCGTGGCCGGCGGGCGCGATCGCCGCCGGGCACGCGCGCTCGTTCGTTACAGAGTGGGGAACGAGAGCTGTGCGTGTAAACACACAGCTCTCATTCCTGTCAGCGGGGGAAACGCTGATCTTCCGTTCATACAATGTATGAACGGAAGATCAATGATTCCCCCTAGTGAGTCCACCCCCCCCACACAGTAAGAACACAAATAGGAACACACTTAACCCCTTCCCCGCCCCCTAGTGTTAACCCCTTCACTGCCAATGGCATTTTTATAGTAATCCAATGCATTTTTATAGCATTGATCGCTATAAAAATGCCAATGGTCCCAAAAATGTGTCAAAAGTGTCCAATGTGTCTGCCATAATATCGCAGTACCGAAAAAAAACGCTGATCGCCGCCATTACTAGTAAAAAAAAAATATTAATAAAAATGCCTTAAAACTACCCCCTTTTTTGTAAACGCTATAAATTTTGCGCAAACCAATCAATTAACGCTAATTGCGATTTTTTTTTACGAAAAATATGTAGAAGAATACGTATCGGCCTAAACTGAGGAAAAATAATGTTTTTTTAAATCTTTTTTGGGGATATTTATTATAGCAAAATGTAAAAAATATTGCATTTTTTTCAAAATAGTCGCTCTATTTTTGTTTATAGCGCAAAAAATAAAAACCGCAGAGATTATCAAATACCACCAAAAGAAAGCTCTATTTGTGGGAAAAAAAGGACGCCAATTTTGTTTGGGAGCCACGTCGCATGACCGCGCAATTGTCAGTTAAAGCGACGCAGTGCCGAATCACAAAAAGTGCTCTGGTCTTTGGACAGCAATATGGTCCGGGGCTAAAGTGGTTAATACATTGCATACATAAGGACTTTTTTGTTGTTTATGTTTTTTATTGGCACAGTTTTTCTCTTTTTATATGTTATTGTGGTTTACACGCTTACTGCTGCCTTTGCTATTTTGATATCATTATCATATTTATTTTTGGTTAGCTCAATTTTTTTTTCCTATTTGTCTTGCATACACATGCTCACACAATTGTTGTCGGAAATTCCGAACGTCAAGAACGCGGTGATGTACAACACAACGACAAGCTGAAAAAAATTAAGTTCAATGATTCTGAGCGTGTGTCCAATTGATTCTGAGCATGCATAGAATTTTTGTGCGTTGAATTGTGTGCACGAGGTCGGAATTTCTGACAACGACTCTTGTTGTCAGAAAATTTGAGAACCAGCTCTCAAATTTTTGTTGTCGGAAATCCTGACAGCAAATGTCCAATGGAGCATATACACGGTCAGATTCTCCAACAACAAGCTCACATCGAATATTTGTTGTCAGAAATTCCGACCGTGTGTACGCGGCATTAGGGTCCTTTCACACATTCATGTCTGTTTTCACAGACTCTGCTTGCTCAGCATGGATCGATCTGTTTTCATCCACTCCGATCCACCAGATGGATGGAAAATAGGGTTTCCATCCATCTGTATTTAGTGGAGCGGAATGGATGTCAGTGAACATGTCACCGCTGACATCCGTCGACCCACAGCTACAGTAATTGAACAGGGAAGGAGACTGGTGAGGGAGGACAATTACAGAACAGTGCACTGTGTCTGTGTCTCTCTCTCCAGGAGAAAAGGGGAAAAAAATGTTTTTAAGCTACTGGAGAGAAAGACAACCATCATTTTGTAATTGTCCTCCCTCACCATTCCCCCTCCCTGTGCAGGCCCCCTGTGTGTCTGGGTACCCTACAGGAGGACCAGAGGTACTCCATATCGGCAGCCCTGAGCACAGATACTACGAAGTATAAAAATTTAAAAACAAAATCTAAACCCAAAAACAAACCAAAAACAGAACAACATAAACAAGATAGAACTATAAAACCTCACCAAACTTCAATTTTATATTTCTGTATACCTCAGAGAACAAAGTAATTATTTAACCACTTCAATACCAGTCACTTTTGCCTCTTTCCTGTGCAGGCCAATTTTCAGCTTTCAGCGCTGTCTCACTTTGAATGACAATTGCACAGTCATATAACATTGTACCCAAACTAAATTTGTATCATTTTGTTCACACAACTAGAGTGTTTCTTTTGGTGGTATTTAATCACCACTGTGGTTTTCATTTTTTGCTAAATAAATAAACAAACAAAAACTATTTAAAAAAAAAAAAACAAAGAGCGTTTTTCTTTGTTTCTGTTTTAAAATGTTGCCATAAATTTTCTTCATACATTTAGGCCAAAATGTATTCTGCTACATTTCTTAGGTGAAAATAACCAAATTCAGTGTATATTATTTAGCCTGTAGGAGTCCACAAACTATGGTATATATCTGAAAATTTACCAATCCTGATGTTCTGTTGTTTCGCATATTATCAAGCAAATTCAAACCTGGAAAATGTTTCACAGTTCAGATTATCTGCTATGAATTCCTAGCTTCATGTTAACTGGATCCTCTTTGCCATTCCAGTGTAATATCCTCTATGGGCCAGCAGAAGATTGCCTATTATTGAATGAGGGTATAATGCCTAGGCTCATGGATGTGTTGTGTCCTGTATCTTTAATTTTGTAAGCTCAAAAGAGGATTTACTAACTCCCACAAATTAACAGTTGACAATAAATACATGATAGAGATTTTTGAAATGTAAATTCCAACCAAAACAGTGGAGTGGGTTTTGCATACAGCGAAAAAAGGTTAGAACCTTTGTTGCTACCCTTGCTTCCTATGCAATTGATCACCTTCCATCAATGCAGATTGTTGATTACAGGGGCACAGTCAGCAATACAAGTATGGCATAGGTTACCCTTCTACTTTTTATTAAAGATATTTTAATTCTCATTGAAGAATGAATATATTTCTTCTCACTCCTGTCCCATGACCACCAGTAGCCATGGGAGGAATAATTTCTCCATTTGCAACCATGACAGAAATATGAACCTAAACAAGGTCCTGAAAATGTACCATTTTCTATGTTACATTTTGGAATTAGCTGTGGGTTAGATTATGGAGCTAACTTTTTTTTTTTGGTTTCACAAAGTTGTTGCTAACTTTTGACTTGTAAACATTAGTATATATAGATTAGAAGACATTTGATAGAACTCATATGGTTAAAATATATGTACAGACATTTTTTTTTCAGTTTTGCTTAGAGTGAGGCCACGTACACACGTTCAAATCTGTCTGCTGGAAACGGTCTGCCAGACCGTTTCAGCAGACAGATTCGATCGTGTGTACGGGCAAACAGACGGATTTGGCCACCTGACAGATTTCAAAGCATGCTTTGAAATCTGTCGGCTGTAAATCCGTCCGCCCGACATGTCTGCTGGTTAGTACGCTAACCAGCAGACATATCTGCTCGCACATGCGTCGAATGGATTTGACGCATGCGCGGAAGTGTTTTACTTCCTGGTGCAGTGACATGGCAGCGTCAACGTCACCGCCACGTCACCGACACGTCAGCGCGCTGTCTGCCGGCGGGGATTCTGGTTTGATCGTGTGTACACGATCAAACCAATACATCCCAGCAGACAGATCTGTTCAAATCGGTCTGTCCGACCGATTTGAACAAATCTATTTGCTCGTGTGTACGGGGCCTAAGAAGGGTTACATTCAATGGTATGTTTGTTTTGCAATCCGGTACATTGCTGAAGAGATTTTCATTTCTGTCTCAGTGACAACTGTTTTACCATACAGGAAGTGAGGAAAATCTGCAGTAGGAGCATAGATTGCAATAAAAGCTACCAAAATGTATCTCTGTTGCTATTGAAAATTTGCCATCACTTTCTGTCTGGTAAAGCTGTTGCCACCAGGACAAGAAAAAATGGAACATCTCTTGCATGGTGCCTCAAGTTGAAGTAAAAACCCTACAGGGGTTTTAATTCTAAATCTGTGTATCCAGGAAATTTACACAAATGCGTACATGTCATTATAATTATACAACATAATTTGTCTGAAATAGAACACTAAATTAAAGATGTTTGTGGCTCCCCAAACAATCAAATTGTTTTTAATTCTCATTTACTACACTGTAAGCACAGAAAGATGATTTATGTGCTTTTGCCTTATTTATTCTTATGCATATCCCATATAGTGATTCTCTAGATTAGGCATCCAGTCATCTATTATATTAGGTATAAATTGATTGTTTAAATTGGACATACAGTGATCCCCTATATTAGGCATACAGTAATCTGCTGTTCTATATAATAAGTATATTTGTCAACAAAACAGATCTGCTTATCAGTATAACACAAATTTACTTTACTTATAAACCAGCTTCCGATATGCAGGGTTTATTTACCAGGAAGTAACATATAAAGCGCTAATTAATCCTGCCACAGAATAGACTCATCCTAAATATCGGCTCAGTTTTTTACTTTTTCCCACTTTTTCTCTTATGTGTGCCTTTAAAAATCACACAGCTAATCTTTGCAATCAAAATAACAGATGGCAACAATAGTATTTCTTTTTAAGATTAAGTTGAGCAGAGATCCTTCTTTTACAATATATTTGCAGCACTGTGCTGTACACACATAACAGGGGAAATAGTCTTTATTAAAAAATAGCACTTAAAACATAATGATAAAACCCTTTTATCTCTACGGGTGAACATCACAAAGTAGGAAACATATAATTGTTTTTTTCCCTGTGTATTCAATTTGTACTTTGATGTACTCAACACACATTATTTCCACTGCACAAATTCAGATAATAATGCTTAAAAAGCCCCACTGCCTTTGAAATTTTAATGATGCTGTCTTTACGTCCTTCTGCCTGATCCACCATGATGCTTGAATTGCACAGACCTGATCAAAATAACACTAACTGCACAGGAGCACTGGAGAAAACAGAAACCCGGTGAGATATTCCCTATATACAAATGATCAAAGTTTTTCCATGATGACAGTCAAAAAGTTCTGAACTGCACATATTCTGCAGTCCAGTTATGTACATAAATCACCTGTAGGAATGTCCAGGGCATTTATACTGTACTTCCTCCACCTCAACCATCAGCCACGTCACTGCACCAGGAAGTAAAAAACTTCCACGCATGCATCAAATCCATTTGACGCATGTGCGGGCAGATATGTCCGCTGGTTAGTGTACTAACCAGCAGACATGTCGGACGGATGGGTTCCCAGCAGACAGATTTTAAAGCATGCTTTAAAATTTGTTTGCTGGAAAAACCTGTCTGTCCGCCGTACACACGATTGAATTTGTCTGCTGAAACGGTCCGTCGGACCGTTTCCAGCAGATAAATTCGATCGTGTGTGCGCGGCCTCACAGTTTTGCTGTAAGTGTAAAAACCTAACCTGAGTAAACTATAAATAACCAGTTCACTGTCTCACCAACAAAAACACAAAAACTGTGGGGAACACCAATGATAAGATCCCATGTACATTTTGCTAACAGAGAGAATGCCTTGACAGGTATATCTCCCTTATGCAACGTACACACGATCGGAATTTCCGATGGAAAAAGTCAGCCCGTTTTTTTTATATCGGATATTCCGACCGTGTGTGTGCCCCATCATTTTTTTTCCTTCGTAAATTCCGACGGACTTAGAAAGAGAACATGTTCTCTTTTTTTCTGATGGAAAAAAATTCTAGTGGAAATTCCGTTCGTCTGTATGGAACTCCGACGGAGAAAAAAACATGCATGCTCAGAATTAAGTCGACGCAAGCTCGGAAGCATTAAACTTAATTTTTCTCGGCTTGTCATAGTGTTGTACGTCACCGCATTCTTGACGGTCAGAATTTGGTGTGACAGTGTGTATGCAAGAAAATCTGATTGTGTGTGTGTGCGGCAATAGAGTTCAGTATTTAGTCCCAAAGTGAACGTCTTTTTCCCCCCTCCCCTGAGGAGTAGAAGAAAACCGTACAGTGTTACTTCTTTTCAGACTACAAAAGAACTCAAGCCTACATTTCTTTGACGAGCTTACTTTATTCAACAAATACAAAAATGGGAAAAAACACTGATATTTATCATGAAATTCCAAAACCCCTTCTATGGCCAGTCATTCAGGATTGGATTTCACTATTCCATATGAGCTCTTGATGGCGATAAAGGCTGTTTGTCAAACATAAAATAATTATTATTTTGTCTTATGTCTTATATTCAATTCATAAGTGTCATATAATGTACATCATATACAAATTGCTAAATTTTACTTAAAGTGGTATTAAGAGCATATATATTTTTTAACCACTTGGCGTCCGCGCTATAGCCGAATGGCTACAGCGTGGACCTGAATTGTGGGGAGGCCATCAATAGACACATACTAGGATCTCTTTTCATTTCTTGGTCACCATGTTTGAATATTGAGACTATTCTTCTCCTCCCTCGTGTCTATCGGTTTGTGGAGGATTCAAGTCTTGCTTATCCAGACTTGTGAAGGCCTTTCCTTTTATTTCCTTATTGTGAAACTCATCACAAAGCCTGTTTGACTTAGGCGGTATATGCCTCCTTAAGTCTATCATTTCTGGTAAGCTTCTACACAGTTGATGTTATCTCAAATCTTCACTTCCTTGATGTCGTTTGCTCTAGTGATGTTGCCGTGATGTTAAGTGTGAATGGAGACTGAAAGTGAAATTGGTGTATTTGCACAAGAATAATGAGGCTATATTCATATCTATTCACATTTCCAAATGCATGGCAAACCACACAGAAAATGTGCACTGTGACTTGAGTTTCAGAGATACGCTGCAAATGCACCAAAAAACACAGTAAATAATGCACCACACTCCGCACCATAAAAAAAGTTTCAAGTCAAGTAACAGAAAGCTTGGGTGGGGGAGTCCAGCTTGAGGCAGAAAAAAAGAGGGGACAGTAACCTCCTAATTATGTTTTTTGTAATTGTGTTAGGAATTTGTTTCATAGTAGAATTGAAGAATACTTAGCTCATACAATACTTCAAAAAACATTGTTTATTCTTCACATAGCAAAGACAAGACTTACATAGTGACATCTGGTAACATATGGTATGGTGATAGCTTCAAAAGGAGGTAGAGATAGATGTTACATTCTTCCAAAGTATAGGTTTCCTTCCTTTTCTAATCTCTTCCTGACTAGGCATTCAACCCTCTTGAATTCTTATACTGTTTCATAAAGTTATGTCAGCATTTTACAAAAGTAACACCCATTCTTGCATATATGCTTATATAGAATTTGTCTATGGTTAAGTTACATGACTCCACTCATTGTCCTGACATAGTAACTCAGAATAGAAGTACATACACAGCAAAATTACTTTTCTCTGTCCTCTGTCAGTAACCTTCAGAAACTAACAATACTATTACATTATAACATTCACGTCTTTCATATATATTTCAGAAATTTTTATCACTCAAAATAGTAATAGTAACTCAAAATCTCTATTTTTCTATATTTCTTCCCAATAATACAATTTCTTAACCTGATTTCCAGAATTATCTCTGAGACCTGCAGTAAGGTCTCCCCTAGTCTGAATGTCATTCACCTGAAAAAAACTACTACCAAAGTGTCAGAGGGGTAGATTGTATACAAGCACTAGGGATACAAGCCTTGGCAGTGTGTATTATATAAATTAGTAATGATTTCTTGCATTTCTTCTGTGACATGGTTGTAAGATAAAGAAGGATGGCATTAGGGTTATCAGTCAGAAACAATCCTGTAATTTACTTTATAATTACTGAACCTTGTTGCCAAAAGGGTCATAATACAGGACAGTGCCAAAAGACATGTAAAAGGAAGCACGTATGTAGTCTACATGGTGAACAATTAGGGTTCTGCTGTGGATGACATTTGGGAAAAAACAGTGGGGGTCCTATACAATTTGGTCACAATCTTTTTAAGAAACCTCCTGGTATTTATTACAGATGGTGGCTTTGTGGCCAAATAACAATATTAATTTTTTTTGGGTCCCCTGAAAAGGTACACTGAAAGTTTTTCTCCCATTAAGTGAGAAATCCAGGATCACCCTCTGAGTTTGCAGTCACTAAACATGGGTACAAAACTGGTGTCAGATCCCTCAGGAACTCTGAGGTTTAGGTTGGAAATGCAGAAAATGTGATACATTATGCTGATATCAGGAGCATAGCACAGTGACATTGTAAGCTGCAGAGATTGTGGAAAAAGTTTTCCACTTTTAAATTGATTTAAACTTTGATGATCTCAGCACCCCTCATCCAATCAAGGTATGAAAAAACAAATCTGACTGGCCTGGAAAGAACTCGGGGTGCCCAACAATAGGTGTCATAGGAGAATGAAAACTCCTAATATTAAGCCTATTAAAGGGTGTTTAAGCAAAGATCCTAGTATCTGTTGTCATGTCCACAGGAGCCCTAGTAACAGAACAGGAAAGAAATCCTGTTTAAGGGGGACCCGCAAGTTGATTTTGCTGTGTCTTCACCAGTCTATCAGTCCTGCCATATGTACCGCAGTTTAATATTATGCTGGATCTGGCAGTCTCACTCCTCCCTTCACTTTAGGCCTAATCAGAATGTTACTGCCAATGTGGGTTGCTTTACCTCGCCACATAAATCTGATGAATTCTGGGCTTATGAAATGGAAGGGGGCACATGCACAATGTTCTGGTAATGTCTGAAGTAAGTGTGGCGGCATGGATAGGCAGCACTGGTCAGCACCGATGGGCACTAACGGGCACTTATGGGTGGCACTGATGAGTAGGCACTGATGGGCACTGAATGGCAGCACTGACTGGCATCACTAATGGGCACTGATTGGTGTCACTAATGGGCACTGATTGTGTCACTGATGGACACTGCTGGGACTGTACTGTAATCAGGGCAATGATTTCACAACATGGAACTGCTGTATGTGCTATTCTTCTGGACTCTGTTACCACTGGCATGGCTTCCTTTCGGAGTTCGGCATATTTAAATGTTTTCATGGTTGTGGACAATTTATTGCCTGGCTATGTAACTGTTAACTAAAACAGTTTACAATTCAAAGCATGTTGTGAATGATAATTGTCACGGCTAAATGTGTTCTACCCGGAGCCATCCAACCTTCAAATGCCTGGTGTCATCGCTGATCACATGTGCAGCATCATAGCAACTGCAGATCAAGCAGAGACTAAGAAAGCAACATCATTGGCTTTAAAGAACACATGGGTTTAGTTCAGTTTTAATTCAGACAGGATATGTGTCACCATTCTGCATTTACATGCCTTTTGAAATGTTGATGTATGATATCTATGTAGTTTGTTCACAACAAAATCTTTTAGCACAGAAATTGGCCCTTTTACATCATTAATGATGTAGAACAATGGCATCAAAACATTCACTTTTTTGGCTTCTTTATAATACACATATCACCCTTCTGCCTTTGACACTGGCAGTCACAATTTTTTAGCGGAGACTTGCTCTCTATTAGAGTTTGTGGCACTTTACTTAAAGCTTGATGTCATACCTAGTGTTCCTAATCTTTCTTACAGATATAGCAACCTTCCACTCTATTTCATGAGTTTCCCATGAGCTTCATCCTATACCCTTTTACGTAATATCTCTAACCCTTGAAACAAAAATTACAGATTTATTTATTATTTTCAATGTATTGCCTTGTTTATGCTGAAGCTAGTTGTTGTATACCCATTTATTTAGATAGCATTTGTTTTGCAATTGATGCATATTTCACTTGAAAAAGAACACTTTACAGCTATATTGGCCAGCTGACATAATGCAATTACATTTAAAAAAAGCAATAACCCTTTAGCTTAAGAAAAAAAAATCTTAGGAATACTTAAAGTGCAGCTTCAGTTATTTTTTATCTTTCCACCAATAAATCTTCTGCCCTTGTTGTTTTAACTTTGGATAGTAAAACATTTTTTTTCTGCCAGTAAATACCTTATACAGCCCACTTCCTGTTTCTTGCCTGGTCACTAGCCTAGGCTTATGACATCATGTACATCTCTCTCTCTCTCTTACTCTCTTAGAGTTTGTTAGCAGGGGGGGGGGTGAGTCATAATAGTCATAATAGGGCCAATTAGAGCTGCAGAGCTGGAGGTATGCCTCTGTGTGTCTGTTTAAATCTAGGAAGTTAACAAGCAACAGCTTCAGCTGCCCACAGCTACAATGGTTGCAGCCAGACTCATTGGAGGGAGAACTCTGCAGCATATTTGGCAAGTACAGAATCACAATATATATAAAATAATATGCAAAGTGGTTGGAGGGAAGCTTTAGAATGGCAAAGATGTTTTCATTAAAAATTATGTGAGCAGGCTGCAGTTCCTCTTTAAGGGTTGATCTACTAATTATTATTATTTCATAAGAACAGTTATATTATTGAAAAATACATATCTTTTCTTTTAACCACTTAAGGACCGCCCCACGCCTATGTACGTCCACAACATGGCTTGTACAGGCACAAGGCCGTATATATATATACGGCCTCGCCTTTGTGCGGTTCGGGGGTCTGATCGGGACCCCCTCCTCGGTGTGCGGCGGTCCCCCTGGCTCTGGGAGCGATCACCGAAGGGTGGGAGGATGTCAGTTTTTTTCCACTCCCCCCCCCGATCGCTCCCAGCCAATGGGAGCGCTCCCCCTTCGTGTCACTTCCTCCTCTTGTGTTTACACAGGAGGAGGAAATTATGTAATCTCTCATCGCAGCGGTGTTTCCCACTGCTGCTGATGAGAGAAGACATCCACAGTAAGTGTGCACCAACACAACACTGACACACACACACATAGGCACATTAACCCCTTGTGATCACCCCCCCCCCCCACCCCCCTGTCACAGTGTCACTGAATGCAGTGATCTAATCACTGCATTTAGTGTCAGTGTGACAGGCAGTGTGAAAGTTAGTTAGTGTTAGTTTCAGGGTAGCCCCGTACCCCCCCTAATAAAGTTTTAACCCCCTGATCACTGCCCTAGTTAACCCTTTCACTCCCTATTGCCAGCGTCACTAAGCGATCATTTTTTTGATCGCTGTATTAGTGTCGCTGTTCCCGCTAGGTAGCTATTTTTTTTTTATTGCGATTTTTTTTTTTACTAAAGACATGTGGCTGAATTAATTTTGGCCTAAATGTTTTACTAAAATTTAGTTTATTTGATTTTTTTATAACAAAAAGTAAAAAATAGTGTTTTTTTTTCAAAATTGTCGCTCTATTTTAGTTTATAGCGCAAAAAATAAAAATCGCAGAGGCGATAAAATACCACCAAAAGAAAGCTCTATTTGTGGGAAGAAAATGATGCGAATTTTGTTTGGGAGCCACGTCGCACAACAGCGCAATTGTCTGTTAAAGCGACATAGCGCCGAATTGTAAAAACACCTTGGGTCATTTAGCAGCATATGTGTCAGGGTCTTAAGTGGTTAATAATAGTGGGTTAATATAGGAATGATTATACCATCCCTTCCTTTATAATCAGGACATGCATCCAAAACCATGTCAGGAATCACACAGTACTTTTCAGTGAATTGTTTTCTAAACTCTCAGTTAAGTTTGGCCTGTCATGATAAATTGTGATATAAATGCAGGGCTTTTTTTCAGGGGGAACTTGGAGGAACTCAGTTCCACCACCTCTGGCTCAGACCCTTTGGTGCCTGCTCACCACTATCACTTGTAAACACAGAAGTCGGATTTCTGTGTTTACAAGTGACAGCTTTGTAACCCCCTGAACCCTGCACTTTTTATGTAATGCAATTCTGGTATTTAATGCCCCTTTAAGACCCTTCTGCTGTTTGTGAAATCTGAACGGGTCGTGTTTGAGTTCCTGCACCTATTTTCGGAGAAAAAAAGCTCTGTATAAATGTAATTACTTTCTTCCTTATACTTTCATTGGTCGTCCCTAGTTTTCTCCGCTAGCTCAGTCCACTGTGACTAAAGAGCCATGTGTGTGATTTTCTCCAAGACAAAGGTTTGCATGGATATACTGTACTATAGCACATTATTTTATTATTAGGCAAACCAATTGTTTGATTTTGCACATAAAGATCAGAATTTCAATGCAAATGGGCAATTTCTTTGTTTAAATCTTTTTTTGTCTAATGAATATTTTGTCTATTTTCGATTTTGAACACTTTAAGGAAAATGTTACCCCAACAGATTCTTTTATTTTTTAAAACCCTGGAATGGTACACTGGACAGGACTGTGTAAGCCTGGTAAATATTTGTTGGCCTAAAGTACCTCTGAGGTTTCCTGTATGACAGTCTAAGTCCGCAAAAAAACATCCTTTTCTTTCCCTGTTTGAGCCAAATCTTCTATTCATTGTGCTTTACACACACTGGGGTAGATTTACGAAAGGCAAATACACTCTGCATTACAAGTGCACTGCAAGTGCACTTAAGAGTGCACTTGGAGGTGCAGCCACTGTAAATATAAGGGGAAGATCTGAAATGAGGGGAAGCTCTGCTTATTTTATCATCTAATCATGTACAAGCAAAAATGCTGTTTTTTATTTTCCTTGCATGTCCCCTTCGGATCTACAGCGACTTCACTTCCAAGTGCACTTCCAAGTGCACTTGCAGTGCATTTGTAGTGCAAAGTAGATTTGCCTTTAGTAAATAAACCCCACTGTCTCCTAGACATTTCATTCTACAGTGGGTGCTTTTCAGTAACAGAGAGTGGGCAGGACTAGATTTGGCCAGGTGCTTACTGATCCAGGTCATGAAATAGGGAACTATCCTGTCCATGAGAGAAGGTAGACTTGTGTAGTTTGAATTTTAAAACATGTTTCAATATTTTTCCTGACTGCTACAACATTCAATTGAGCATTGTCAAACTCAATCCATAAACCAACAACCCTAATACCAAAAACAAAAGCTTTTACTGCAAACAATGGGGGTTATTTTACAAAAGGCAAATCTACTTTGCACTACAAGTGCAAAGTACACTTGAAATTGCACTGAAAGTGCACTTGGAAGTGTAGTTACTCTAAATCTGAGGGGTAGATCTGAAATGAGAGGAAGCTCTGCTGATTTTAATATCCAATCATGTGCAAGCTAAAATTTTGTTTTGTATTTTCCTTGCGTGTCCCCCTCAGATCTACAGCAACTGCACTTCCAAGTGCAGTTTCAGTGCAGTTTCAAGTGTACTTTTCACTTGTAGTTTGCACTTGCAGTGCAAAGTGGATTTTCCTTTAGTAAATAACCCCCAATATGTCTATTTGCTTTACACTAAGCAGTGCTACATACATAATTCTGTTTGTACCTAATTTCTGAAACTGCAGTGGGAAAATGGTTCACATCATTGTAAGCCCTGTGTTGTGGACTGGATTACAAGACTGGGCTGATATTACTTGCATTGGCACAGTATACGCTTTTAATTTAAGAGCAGTGCTAATGGAAAATGTAGTTCTGGGGTTGTCTACATATTAGGGTACAAAAAAATTGTCTGTAATAACTGTCAATGCACTGTAGACAGAATCGATTATTCAAAGGCAAATTGGACACTGAGGAGTGTGGGAATAAAGAAAGCATGCATTTTCATTTGTGCTACACATGCACTGCACATCTATTTGCGGAAACATTTTGAGTCAGGACTGAGAATTTTGCCCCTCCATGGACAAATTTAGAATTACGGTATTTGTAGTTGCAGCAAGCCTACATATTTATGATTGGTAAACTATCCTTAACGGTCCGAAGCTCCATGACCGGGACCGCGGGATTCGTGGACCCGATCTCCGCTGCAGTGCGGCGATCCGTCCCTGGAGCGGAAGAACGGGGAGAGCCGTGTGTACAGAAGCCGTGTGGCCTTCTCTGTGGCCGTAGCATCGATCGCGTCATCCCTGTAATAGGGGGACGCGATCGATGACGTCACACCTACAGCCACACCCCCTTGCAGTTGTAAACACAACACATAGGTCACACATCCCCTACAGCGCCACCTGTGGTTAACTCCCAAACTGCAACTGTCATTTCTACAGTAAACAATGCAATTTAAATGCATTTTTTGCTGTGAAAATGACAATTGTCCCAAAAATTTGTCAAAATTGTCCGAGGTGTCCGCCATATTGTCGCAGTCATGAAAAAAATCGCTGATCGCCGCTATTAGTAGTAAAAAAAAAATAATTAATAAAAATGCAATAAAACTATCCCTTATTTTGTAAACGCTATAAATTTTGCGAAAACCAACCGATAAACACTTATTGCGATTTTTTTTTTACCAAAAATACGTAGAAGAATACGTATTGGCCTAAACTGAGGAAAAAAAAATGTTTTTTTATATATTTTTGGGGGATATTTATTATAGCAAAATGTAAAAAATATTGCATTTTTTTTAAAATTGTCGCTCTATTTTTGTGTATAGCGCAAAAAATAAAAACCGCAGAGGTGATCAAATACCACCAAAAGAAAGCTCTATTTGTGGGGAAAAAAGGACGCCAATTTTGTTTGGGAGCCACGTCGCACGACCGCGCAATTGTCAGTTAAAACTACGCAGTGCCGAATTGCATTTTGGTCCGGGTCTTAAGTGGTTAAAGCTATGTTGATACTGATAAAAGCATAACTTTTGTTAGGTATAAAATAGCTTGTCACAATAAATCTGTCAGTGAATTTAGTTCTTTCAAAATTAATAAGCTTCTGCTTCAATTAAAGTGTAAAATAATCTCTGAAAATGATCAGAGAGCAAATTAGTGTAAGATATTCAAAAATAAACTCTGAGTTGTTAGGGAATAAATTTGGTTGCACAAAAATGTGTTTTTGCTTTCAGAAGACTCTGGGGACTGTGTTGCTATTAAAATTTCCCTGAAGTTATTTGCAATATGAAAAGCAATTAGTTTAAAGGTATGCCTGAGAGATAATCAGAGATAACATTTATCAGTGATTTTAGAATTTATTTTTCAGTGTAACTATAGAGTTTTCTTTTATGTAATAGTAGTAGGATGTGCGTAGTGCTAATTAGTTTTATATATAGAATATATGCTGTATATTAGAAGGTAAAAAGTAAATAATTATTATCAGTATCATTATTCCAATTATAATAATTATTATTATGAATACATAATTTTTTTTAAATGTCATCTGAGATATAAATTACATATCGTATCATATAGTGCTTCTGTATTTTTGAAGTTATCATTATGAATTATTTTCAATTGGAATACAATGTTCTATTAGGCCTGGTTCACACCTATGCAGGTTGCAGTTTGCATATTCCTGGTGATTTTAGCATTTTTCAATACACATTTTTGATCCATTGAAGTCTATGGAACCAAACACCATAAAAAAAGTCCCTGACCCTTTCTATAAAATGCACAGATGTGAACATGACCCATAGGAAACCATGTTAAATGGACTTTAGTGTGTGTTTGGAAAACTGAAAATAGACTATAAAAATGCATAGGTGTGAACCAGGCCTTAGCATTGATTTCAACAAACATTATGCTTAGCATTTAGTTTATAAGGCTGACTTATATAATTGAGTATCTATTTGCAATACAAGTTTAGTGCAGCAAGAATGCTTACTTTTTTTGCATTTTTTTCCCCACTATGATTAAAGTTCTCATTAACTACACTGAACTTTATACAGCTAAACACCATACTAAATAAAAATGGGAATATAATTATGGTTGTGCGATACCTAAATACAACCTCTTAGTGCCTCTCGTCTTGTTTACCAAGCAGGTGACCTGATTTATTCTAAATGAAACCACTGAAACATTTACCAAGGAAATCAGTTTAACCACTTGCTTACTTGGCACATAAACCCCCTTCGTGCCCAGGCAAAATTTCAGCCCACGGCACTGCGTCACTTTAACTGACATTTGCGTGGTCGTGCGACGTGGCTTCCAAACAAAATTGGCGTCCTTTTTTCCCCACAAATAGAGCTTTATTTTGGTGGTATTTGATCGCCCATGCGGTTTTTATTTTTTGCGTTATAAACAAAAAAAGAGCGACAATTTAAAAATATATATATATTTTTTACTTGTTGCTATAATAAATATCCCATTTAAAAAAAAAAAAAATTCTCAGTTAAGGCCGATACGTATTCTTCTACGTATTTTTGTAAAAAAAAAAAAAATTGCAATAAGCGACTGCTTTGCGCAAATTTATAGCACCTACAAAATAGGGGACAGAATTATGATTTTTATTTAATATTTTTTTTTTTACTAGTAATGGCGGCGATCTGCGATTTTTATTGGGACTGCGACATTACGGCGGACACATCGGACACTTTTGACACATTTTTGGCGCCATTCACATTTATACAGTGACCAGTGCTATAAATATGCACTAATTACTGTATAAATGTGACTGGCATTGAAGGGGTTAACACTAGGGGGTGAGGAAGGGGTTAAATGTGTATCCTGGGTGTGTTATAACTGTGTGGGGGGAGGGGGTGACTGGGGGAGGTGACCGATGCTGTGTCCCTATGTACAAGGGACACAGATCGGCCTCCTCTCTCCCTGACAGGACGTCCATGTCCCTGCTCTGTCACCGCCGATCGTATTGTACCTGGCGGACACCGCAGCCGCCGGGTACACGCATCGAATCCTCGGCGATGCGACGGCACTGTTTTACAACAACATTGACGTCCAAAGACGTGATCCCGGCAGCTCAGGTCCGCGCTGTTGACGTCTTTTGTCAATAGCGCGGATCTGTACTGGTTAAATTGGGGCCAAAATATGTAAGCTCACATCCATGACAAGGAGTCTTGTATCTATTTATTTATATACTGACTTTTTTTTCAATTGTCTTTATTTGAATTGAAAAAATAATGACATACAGTATGATATGAGGGTACATAAAGTTGTAGTATCCAAAACATTATAGATTTGTACATGAGATATTAGAGAATAAAGGCAAGGGACATTTGATGGGTACATCCCTTGAAAAAGAAAGAAAAGAGAACTGTGATTCAACAGTAGTATGAGCAACTGAAACAACAAGAGTGAGGTTCAAAGGGAACCTAGGGGGTTCTCATGTCACCATTACAGCTGACCATTGTGCACCAAAAAAATTGGCTTTTGCCATTTTTGACAGAAAACATGAGCTCAAATTGGTTCTGTGTGTTGAGGTGTATCAAAAAGAAATTACACTCTGGAGAATCTTGTTGTTTCCATCCTAAGGCAATGCAGTGGATGAGAAAGAGCAGATGGATTTTGGGCCAGTGTTCGTAGTTCAGTAGCAGGAGAGCTGTAGCAGGATCTGGAGAGTGCTTGAAGCCAATAATTGATGAGAGGAAGTGGAACACTTTTTCCCAGAAAGGTAGGATTTTGGGGCATAACCACAAGATATCTAGTAGGGAGCCTGTTTCACAGCAACTTCTCCAGCAAGTTGGTGAGGTAGATTTGGAGAATTTGGATAACCTGAGAGGTGTAAAATACCATTTGTGTAGGATCTTTAGGTGCCATTCCCAGTGTGATGTGCATTGGGAGACTTTCAGCAGATTGTTGGTTGCATTGAACCACTGTGAGTGGCTGAAGGTACAGGAGAGATTGGATTCCCAGTTTTTCATGGGTTGGGTTTTCTCATGAGAGGAGAGCTAGCAATAGCTGGTAGGTGCATATAATGCATTTTACAAAGCATTTAGTTTTATATCAGACACATAGATTTATCCTCAAACCAAACCCATGTAACCCTATTATTGCTATATTACACACATTAAAAATAAAATCTTAAAATATAAAATGGTACTATAGGCAAAAGAACATTTTTACATACATACTACAGTCTGTCACAAGGAATAAAACGACAGTGTTTGCTTTTCTAAGCCCCCTTGTAATAGAGTTTTATTGCCCATAAGAAGATCTGTTATTTTTACACTTTCTGTAACAGACCAAACTGTGCAAAAGTGACACACATTGCTTACAGAGGTCAGCCTTTATTCATATAGATTGAACCTTTTTTTCCTTCAAAACACAAACATCCTGTTGCCACAAATGCTTAAAAAATGTTGACTAGAATTGAGTCTTTATCACAGATGTAGCAATCAGCCAAGCTACAAGCATAGAACATAAAAAAGGCAAAAAACACGTGAGAAGAATTTAGACAGACAAAGGGAAAATATGAAGCTGTGTGAAAAGAATAATAGCAAAACAGAATTCAGGTGCTGACCTAATGTCTAGTAAATCTTTACCTATCTCTACCCAAAACTTATGGATGAAATTACTTGTTTATGTTCTTTCATATTGTTTTTTTCTGCTATATGTTTGAATGTTTAACATATATGATTTCATAATATTCCATTATTAGAATAATCTTAAAATGTTTGTATTTATTCCCATGGTTTATCAATTTTATACAATTTTACATTATACAAAATATAAAATACTTTGTTCAAAATTCTCATTAATAGTTACATACATAGTTACATAGTAGGTGATGTTAAAAAAATACACCATCAAGTCCATCAAGTCCATCAAGTCCAACCTATGTGTGTGATTTTTTTGTCAGTATTAATCCCCATACACACTGTTTTCCTGCAGATTTTATTTTCAGATTTACCAAAACCATGTAGTACAAGGGCCTGCCTGATTGCATACAAATTGAAACTCTTGAGGTTTGACCTCATATTAGATGTTTTTGGTAAATCTGAAGAGAAAACCTGTAGGAAAACAGTGTGTATGGGGCTTTACATTGTATACCTCTGTATGTTGTGGTCATTGAGGTGCTTATCTAAAAGTTTTTTTTTATCAATGTTCCCCACTGAAACCACTACCTATGGAAGGGAATTCCACATCCTAACTGCTGTAATGCCACGTACACACAATCGGAAATTCCGACAAGAAAACCGTGATTTATTTCAAACGGAATGTTGGCTCAAACTTGTGTTGCATACATATGACCACACGAAATTCCGACCGTCAAGAACGTGGTGACGTACAACACTACAACGAGCCAAGAAAAATGAAGTTCAATGATTCCGAGCACGCGTCGAATTGATTCCGAGCATGAGTGTTTTTTTTGCGCATTGGAATTGCATACAGACCGGAATTTCCGACAACTTTTCTCGTCTGAAAATTTAAGAACCAGCTCTCAAATTTTTGCTGTCGGACATGGTCGGAATTTTTGACCAAAAGCTCACATCAAATCTTTCATGTTGGAATTTCCCACCGTGTGTACATGGCATTACAATAAAGAACTCTCTATGGTAGTTTAAGGTTAAAACGCTTTTCTTCTAATTTTAGTGAATGGCCATGTGTCTTATTAACCACTTGCTTACTGGGCACATACACCCCTCTCCTGCCCAGGTGAAATTTCAGCTTCCAGCACTGCGTCGCTTTAACTGACAATTGTGCGGTCGGGTGGCGTGGCTCCAAAACAAAATTTACGTCCTTTTTTCCCCACAAGTAGAGCTTTCTTTTGGTGGTATTTGATCGCCAGTGCGGTTTTTATTTTTTGCGCTATAAACAAAAAAGAGCGACAATTTTGAAGAAAAATACAATATTTTTTACTTGCTATAATAAATATCCCAATAAAAAAAACACACACATTTTTTTTATCAGTTTAGGGCGATACGTATTCTTCTACATATTTTTGGTAAAAGTTTGTGCAAAAGTTATAGCGCTTACAAAATAGGGGAGAGAATTATTATTTTTTATTATTTATTTTTTTACTAGAAATGGTGGCGATCTGCGATTTTTCTTGGTATTGCAACGTTATGGCGGACACATCGGACACTTTTGACACATTTTTGGCGCCATTCACATTTATACTGCGATCAGTGCTATAAATATGCACTAATTACAGTATAAATGTGACTGGCATTGAAGGGGTTAACACTAGGGGGTGAGGAAGGGGTTAAATGTGTATCCTAGGTGTGTTCTAACTGTGGGGGAGGGGGAGTGACTGGGGGGTGACCGATCTGTGTCCCTATGTACAAGGAACACAGATCGGGCTCCTCCTCTCCAGAGACAGGACGCTGTCTGTGTGTAAAACGGCAATGAGAGATGATCTATGAGATCATCTCTCATTCGCCCACAGATCGCATCGCAAACGGACACTCTGACTGGCCATTCGCCGCGATCTGTGATTGGCCGTGTCCAAGAGACAAGGACAACACAGGGCTTCCCCGCAGCGCGCTCTACAGCGCGCGCTGGGAACGCCCAAAGGGGCGGCCGTCAAAAGACGGCAGGTTGGATATTCAGACCCGCGCTGGTGCCGTCATTTGATGGTAGCGCGGGTCTGAAGTGGTTAAATTCTCTTACGTGTAACAGTTTTATCCCTATTGTGGGGTCACTAGTACAGTATTTGTAGTTCTCTCCAGAGAAAACAAGTTCAGTGCACGTAACCTTTCCTCATAATTAATATCCTCCAGACCCTTTATTTGTTTTGTTGCACTTCTCTCTCATAAAATATAGTTTTCTCCTATTCCCCCCCCCTCTCGCCTTCCCCATACCACATTCCTTAATCACTTGCCGACCGCTGCACAAACATATACGTCAGCAGAATTGCACGAACAGGCAAATGAGCAGACAGGTACGTCCCTTTAAATTTGCTGCCATGTGGGCGCGCACTCTGTGATCATGCCCACGGGACCTGCAGACTCGATGTCCACAGGTGTCCCGCAGACAGGTCACAGAGCTGCAGAACGGGGGAGCTGCCTGTGTAAACAAGCATCTTTATATATTTTTTGGGGGATACTTATTATAGCAAAAAGTTAAAAATATAGTTTTTTTTTCAACATGTTCTCTCTATTTTTGTTTATAGCATAGAAAATAAAAACTGCAGAGGTGATCAAATACCACCAAAAGAAAGCTCCATGTGTGGGAAAAAAAGGACATCAATTTTGTTTGGGAGCCACGTCGCACAACCGTGTAATTGTCTGTTAAAGCCACGCAGTGCTGAATCGCAAAAAGTGCTCTGGTTTTTAGGCAGCAAAATGGTCCAGAACTGAAGTGGTTTAACATATGTTATAATCTTTCTTCATGTATTCCCTCTACCTTCCATGGTTTATACTAACAGGTAATGGGAAAACTCTCATTACTTGGATTGACATTGAACCTTGATGATCATACCGATTAATTACCTTTAGGTTGTTTATGCTTCTTTCTGAAAAAGCTAAGAAAATCATTATGTTTTGCCTAGCTTCAAAACACATTTAACACCCGATCGCTTAGACATCTTTGCTGACATTTATTTCATCTCTTAACTATGCAGTATGTATAAATTTGTCAATCTTTTTAAATCAGCAAAAAAAAAGGCAAGCAGCAATGACAATGAACAAAGTGCAATTACCCAAAGCGATTCAGTAGATTCCCTAGTCTATTAGTGTAGAGATGTAGTAAAAAAAAATGTGATTGTATATTTACTAATATTGCCATTTGTAAATTATTTTTTGCTTTATTAACATTGTCATCTTCTATTTAAGAAGACAAAAATCCTGTTTGAGTTCATGAACCATGTTTTTCTTGCCCACTTTTTCGGATTCTAAACAGCTCTGCAATTAAAAGAATGTGTAATTTGAAGGTGTTGATGCTGCTTTCACGTGTGTGATTTAATAAGAAAAGCTTTACTGAGAGTCTCACTAGGTATTGTACAATCTCACCTCCCTTAAGACCATGGTTTGCCTCATTAGTGGTAGGTGAAGAAATTATCACTTCACGGGCCAAAAAAATCCTCTCTAGCAGTTGAGGTGATTGATGTAACAAGGCTAAAAAAAAAAAAATGAGAAAACGCTTGTTCCAAAAGATAGATTTCAATGGCAGAAACTTCAAAGGCAATTAAATGTGACATCAAAAGAATGTTGCAATATTGCTTGAATAAAGCATTTTCAAATAGATGACAGGTAGAAAACATATTGTTTTTGTAATGCTGCATCCTTATCTTGTATTTATTTTTTAAATGTCTGTAATAAATATAAAATGTCTGCAGTGTGAAACTTGAGGGTGACATTTGAAGTAATATAGTACTTTTAGGCCGTCATTGAAGAATATGATCATAAATTATTCACTAAAGCCAATATACTGAAAGTAGCATTAGTTCAACAAGCTGACATGAAACCACACAGAATGTAGATGATTGTTATACTCTGTTATATAAAAATTGTTGTCTTTGAAATGCCATAGGAAGCAGCTCTGACTGCCAGTTATTCTTAACTTGTGTGTTTGAAATGTGGAATATGTTCATAAACAAGTCATATTTCGAGATAATTGTCAAAAAATAAATTATGCACCCCTGGCTGCATCTCTAAAGCCCTGTACACATGATGGGTTTGTCTGATGAAAACAGACCGACTGACTGTTTTCATCGGACAAACCGATCGTGTGTGGGCCCCATCAGTTTGTTTCCCATCGATGAAAAAAAATAGAACATGTTTTAAATTTTCCCTATGGATAAAAAAACGATAGAAAAAAACGATTGTCTGTGTGGAAGTCCATCGTGTAGTCTCATAGAATGTATACAGTAGAATGGACTTCATCCTTCGTATCAATGTAGTGATATAATAGGATGTATAGTGTATAGTCCAGTCCGGTTAGATAATTGATGTTTAGATATTAGTATGATGACTATAAATTAAGTTGTTGTTTCGCAGCAACCACCAGGCTCTCCAGAGAACGCACAATTTTATTCCACAACTTCAATACAGAATAAAGTCCAAATTCCACAGATAATACAAGTAGTTGTAACAGTAATTCAAAGTCTCATCTTAGAGAATATATATATTCTGATTGCTTCCAGACCAACATATATTCATGCAGAGGATACAAAGGGGTATATTCTCTCCACTTCTAGACCTGTGCCAAATTCATACAGAGAATCTACCGGGACTACATTCTCTGAGTGACAACCAGAACTCCCAGATTATATTTCCTATTCACTGAATAGCTGAGCAATTTGATTGGTCATCTTTGATCTGAAAGACAGGATCTACGTCCTGTCTTCCAGAGTGCCAGGTAATTGTCACTCCCAGCAGGAGTCACTAATTAGTATTAGGGAGCTAACTAGTATACATCCTTGCATACCAATAAGCTACCTCTAATAAGTAATTAGATTATATGTGACCTGAGTAATGGTTTGATGTGTTAAATCGACTCCACCCTGTCTATTTGCCTATTTGGCAATGGACAGGTGTCTTTTGACTTGTAACATGTAATTACAGGTTACTGAAATCTGGCCTGGTCAATTTTGGACTTATTATATTATATAACACCCAACATATTACTACATATACTACAACACATCGGTCAAAAATCCACACATGCTCAAATCAAGTCGATGCACCCTCGGAAGCATTGAACTTAATTTTCCTTAGCACGTCATAGTGTTTTATGTCACCGCATTGGACACAGTCAGTTTTTTTACTGATGGTGTGTAGGCAAGACTGAAGTAAGTCAGCTTCATCAGATATCTGATTGTGTGTACGAGGCTTAAGCCATCTCTTTTTGTTTTAGATAAAATGTAAGAAAAAAAAGTGTGTGTGTTCCGAAAGATATCCTCTGGACACATTAAGCACATGGCACTATATTAACACATGCTAATGAAGACCAAGATTTTCCACATTTCCTTCATACAGAGCGTGGTATGGAAAACTGAGAGACCTGGTAGCAGCAGCACCAGAGTTTAATAAAGTCACATGTGTAAAAATAAACATTATTTTTATAATGAATGCTAATAATAACAAATGTTATCTCATTGTCATCTATAATTGTATGGTTTTACTTAAATGTTACAAATGTGTGCAATAGAATGATTTGAATGCATAGAAAAGCATAATAGATGATGACTAGAAGCAATTGTATAGCAATTTACCTTTAATCTTTAAGAATACTCTACTTTCCAAGCTCATGCAGTTATCACTTTTCTATTCCTGCTGTTACATATCCCTTGCACATGATTCTGTTTTCAAAGAGAACAGAGTTTTTACCTAATTTATAGCAGCTTAATGGATAGCACTTCTGCACTGTGATCACCAGTTTGATACCTGGCCAGGACACTATGGGATTGATTTACTAAAGGTGGAGCATGCAAAATCTGGTGCATCTCTGCATAGAAACCAATCGGCTTCCAGACTTTTCTTTGTTAACCCTTAAAGCGGAGCTTCACCCAAAAGGGGAAGCTCCTCTTGTTTGCTTCCCCCCTCTGCTGCCACATTTGCCAGATTTTGGGGGGAGGGGGAGCAGGCACTTGTTTTTGACAGGTACTTATCCCCACTTCCGGGAGGTCCCCCAGAAGTTCGCCCCCCTCCTCCTTCCACCACCGCCAGGCCATTCAGAAAGTGCAGTGTGCTTTGTGCAGTAGGGAACCAGCTGTGAAGTCTCAAGGCTTCACTGCAGGTTTCCCTAATGAGGAATGGCAACAGCAGCACCTGAGAGCCAATTAAAAAATCGTCTGGGGTACTGACATTGCAGGATCCCTGGACAGGTAAGTGTCCTAATATTAAAAGTCATCAGCTACAGTATTGAATGTTGAATTTAAAATTTTTGATGGGGGGGGGCTGGAGCTCCGCTTTAATTGAACAAGCTGAAGTTAGCATTAGCTGATTGGCTATAATGCACAGCTGCACCCGATTTTTCACGTTCCAGTTTTAGTAAATCAAGTCCTTGGAGTTTTTCTGTTCTCCCTGTGCTTGCATGGCTTTCCTCTGGTTATTCCAGTTTCATCCCACACTCCAAAGGCATGCCAGTACATGAATTGGCTCATATCTGCAGGTCAGATAGGGACCTTAATTGATAATCTTCCTGAGGACAGGGACTGATGTGAATTTACAATATGCAAAGAGCAAATTGTGGAGGCAAATTGCACATAATTAATACCTCCCCACCCCATTGTTAATAAAGTATATTGGAAAAATACAATGTAATTGAACATGTTGAAATGTGCATATTAATCAATTAATCTCTTATAGTTAGACTATACCATAACCTAATTTATCCAGATAGCTACTGTATATACAGATATGTAGATAATGAAATTAATGATCAAATGTTGAAATTACCCTACAATAAATTAATTGGGGCATTTGATAAGCTGCATGTCAGGTAGTTTCCATTTTCCTTTTCCCCCAGCATAAATTATTATAAAATAATGAAAAATAACATTTACTAGAAGTCTTTTAAACTGATCTAGAACTCTAAGGTATCCTGAACAGAATTTATAGTTCTGCACAGATGACACAGCCCTTGTAAAGAAAGCCAAGATGCCTTGGTAAATTCTCCATAACATGGAATTAACAAATAATTTGAAACAGTTGCTGAAAAGTAAGGTATGACTGCTCAGCTATCAAAATAATCTGTATTATGAATAAATGTTGTATGAGTCACTGACAAAATATATATTTCATATCTCTAGACATTCATAAAAATCTATATATGTGTGTTTATTTCTGGCTGTTCTTGATCTTAATGGCCTGGTTGTTGCTAATGATTGCACACCCTGATAGTTTTATGTGCATGTTATAGAATGAGCTGATTGCATTTATTTTGGGCATTCTGGGACCTCTGGATATTTTTTTCGTAATTTGAGAAGAATCTACACCATCTGTTGCCTTGACACACAGAGATTTAGTAATCAGACACAAGACTAAGACTGAAGTCATCTAGGGAGGTTATTAATTAACAAACTTGGATATGGTTCAGAATCTAAACCATATTCAAGTCATGCCTAGCAAGAGCATTGGACCCTCAGAAAGTGTTTTATGTTAAAATTCTTAATGATTACGATTAAATTCAGAAGCCTAATACAATGTAGCAGCAAATCCTAATACTGTTACTTAACCAATACCTCTGAAGGAATGTAAATCTCAACTCATGACTTGGGATGTAAAAAAAGTGGTCATTCATAGGAACACCATAGGCAGATGTTAACAAAACATATGTTGGTTCCCTATTTATTAAATACCAAAACAGTTTATATTTAGAATGAAATGAAAATGTATGTTCCCTAACAAATTTCAAAAGTTATACACATCTAATAATAGAAAAAAAACTCTGATTTGTTTTTATTTTATTTCCCACATGATTGAGCTCTTAACTAGTTCCCAACTGGCTCACACAGATATACTGCGGCAGAATGGTTCTCCTGGGCTAAATCCTGTATATATACGGGTTCGCTCAGAAGAGCCACCAGATGGCGCGCAAGCACCTCCGGAGGTGTACATGCGCACCCGCTGCACGACAGGAGCCCAATGCATGTGGCCAGCGGGCACGATGGCCGACTGCCATGCACGATTGCATACCCCAGCGGCAGCACAGGGATTTGTGTGTATAAACTCACCAATCCCTGCGCTATCTGATGAGACAAGACAGATTGTGTGTTTCTAGTAGAAAACACAATCTGTCATCTCCTATCAGGCCCGGACTGGCCATAGGGCAAACCGGGCAAATGCCCTCGGCGGCCAACGAGCCGTATGTCAAGTCTCCCCAGGGATGTACACCACCAACATAGCACCAGATAATGAAAGATCAGCTGGGGTATCAAAGCCAGCTCTGACACTTCTCCCCTCCCCTTGCTGCCCCCACGACCAGGTAGAGGAGAGGAGCTGCTTCTACTCCTCCCCCTCCTCTCTTCTTCTCCTCCCGTGTCTGTCCCGCCCACTCTCCTGACAGACACTGTTCTGCTGCCTAAGGAATGTGGGCGGGAAGATTCAAGCTTAAGCCAAACAGAAAGGAAAGATGGAGTCTGATATCCATCCATCCAGTCAGTTCCCCCTGCCTTTGAGTGAGTACTGTGAGTACTGTACACTGATGTAGGGGGTGCCCTTCATTCCCTTCTCTCTCTCTCTTTTCACCTTTCTTTCTTTCTCTCTCTCTTTTTTCTCTTTTTTTTTCGTTTGCACCACCCCACCAGCCACCACTGTAGATAGATAGCTAGATAGATTCTATCTAGCTATCTATCTACAGTGGCAGCTGGTGCTCAACATTTTTCGGGGGCGCAAATGAAAAAAAAAAAACAGTTGCAGCCTCACTGTGCCCATTAAACGCAGCCACTGGGCCATCAATTGTCACCACTGTGCAATACCATCAAACGCAGCCACTGTGCCATCAATTGTCACCAATGTGCCATGCCATCAAACGCAGCCACTGTGCCATGCCATCAAACACAGCCACTGTGCCATCAATTGTCACCTTTGTGCCATGCCATCAAACACAGCCACTGTGCCATCAATTGTCACCACTGTGCCATGCCATCAAACGCAGCCACTGTGCCATCAATTGTCACCACTGTGCCATGCCATCAAACGCAGCCACTGTGTCATCAATTGTCACCACTGTGCCATGCCATCAAGCACAGCCACTGTGCCCTTCAATTGTTGCCACTGTGCCAATTGATGCCACTGTGCCCTTTAATTTTGCCACTGTGCCTTTTAACTGTTGCCACTGTGCCCATTGTCGCCACTGTGCCCATTGTCGCGGCTGAGCCAGAGGGGGCAGCGCTCTGGCGCCCTCTATAGACGCACCGCCACTGTCTATCTATCTATCTATCTATCTTTATCTCTATCTATCTATCTATCTATCTATCTATCTTATTTCTATCGATCTATCTTTATCTATCTTCCTTCCTTCTCTTCTTTCTTTCTATCTTTATCTATCTTTCTTTCTTTATCCATCTTCCTTCCTTCTCTTCTTTATCTATCTATCTATCTATCTATCTATCTATCTATCTATCTATCTATCTATCTATCTATATATCTATCTTCCCTTCTGTTTTTCTTTATCTATATTTCTTTCTTTATCTATCTTCCTTCCTTCACTTCTTGCTTTCTATCTTTATCTATCTTTCTTTATCTTATCTTCCTTCCTTCCATTCTTTCTATCTGTATCTATATTTCTTGTTTATCTATCTATCTATCTATCTATCTATCTATCTATCTATCTATCTATCTATCTTCCTTTTTTGCTTTCTATCTTTATCTATCTATCTATCTATCTATCTATCTATCTATCTATCTATCTATCTATCTATCTATATATCTATCTATCTATCTATCTATCTATCTATCTATCTATCTATCTATCTATCTTCCTTTTTTGCTTTCTATCTCTATCTATCTATCTATCTATCTATCTATCTATCTATCTATCTATCTATCTTCCCTTCTTGCTTTCTATCTTTATCTATCTATCTATCTATCTATCTATCTATCTATCTATCTATCTATCTATCGATTGATCGATCTATCTTCCTTCCTTCCCTTATTTTTTTCTATCTTTATCTATATTTCTCCCCCCCCCCCGGGCTGCTCAGTCTAAAATGCCCGGGCCTATTTTTTGTCCCAGTCCGGACCTGTCTCCTATAGTGAGTCCCCTTCCCCCACAGTAGGAACACACAATAGGAAACACAGTTAACCCCTTCCTGACGACGTGTTAATCACGAAACGTACGTCGAAGCGCCTGGATACGTAAAAACAACGCACTTCCGGTCCCGCTGGTCCTCTGGCTTGGAACGCACGCCAGCTCCCTAGCGAGGAACCCTTATCTGGCTTGGACTACACGCCAGTTCCCCAGCGAGGAACTCCCATCATAGCCCATCCTGCCATGCTGACCAGCCTCAGTGCCGGGTCCTAGGCACTACTAAAGTAAGAGGCCATTTGGCTATGCTGTTTTATCTGTGACATATTTTAAATAAACTGTACTTCACTATGGTGGTTTCCCCTCTCCCTCCTTCATGAGAGTGTTTGATTCCGGGAAACATAGAGCTGCGCAGCTGAATCATTCAACTGGTTTAGTGACCAACTGCTGTATTTGACCTTTTCCAAACAATCAGGTCAACACCGTGCGATAAGGAGCCATCCATTGGTGCACATTTGAGGGATCTTCTTGGTGGAGGTGGACACCTTTTACAATGAATTTTCAACAATTTGCATCTGAGAAAGATTAGCCTTGATTGGACTTTATCTAACACTCTTTGAATCGACTTGAGTTTATTTATTTATTCATCTTTTTTTTGTACAATCTATTACTATTTCACTATTTTCAGTGTGTTGCTGCTCACTAAGTCTGCTATTGTTGGTTCAGACGGACCATTTATTAGATTTCACTTTATTAATTATTCCCTTATTATTCATTATTAGCGCCCCCTCCATATACCATTACAGTTAACCCCTTGTTCAGCCCCCTAGTGTTAACTCCTTCCCTGCCAGTCACGTAGTAATCCATGCATATTTATAGCACTGATCGCTTTATAAATGTGTCAAAAGTGTCCGACCTGTCTGCCGCAACATTGCAATACCGCAAAAAAAGGGATTTTTAAATACAGCTTACCTGTAAAATCCTTTTCTTGGAGTACATCACGGGACACAGAGCGGCATATTCATTACTATGTGGGTTATATGGAGTACCTTCAGGTGTGGACACTGGCAATCTCAAACAGGAAGTCCCCTCCCTATATAACCCCCTCCCCTAGAGGGAGTCCCTCAGTTTTGTAGCAAGCAGTATGCCTCCCAAAATGGTCACCCAAAAGAGGGGTGGGAGCTCTGTGTCCCGTGATGTACTCCAAGAAAAGGATTTTACAGGTAAGCTGTATTTAAAAATCCCTTTTTCTTTCTCGTACATCACGGGACACAGAGCGGCATATTCATTACTATGTGGGATGTCCGAAAGCAATGCTTTAATGAGGGGAGGGAGACATCTTCCAAAGAAGGATTTAATTTAGAGGTAAACTCAAGCAAATATTAATTCCAACTTAGTCAAGAAAAAACTTTTTTTTTTTTTTTTTTTTTTTTTTTTTTTACAACCAAGGGTGCTTCTGATCCCGAGGATCTCAAACTGCAGCCTGTAGTACTGCCTGTCCAAAGGCAGAATCTGCATTCCTTCTCACGTCTAGTTGATAAAACTTTGTAAACGTGTGGACTGACGACCACGTCGCTGCCTTGCATATCTGAGCCATAGAGATCTGATGGTGTGCTGCCCAGGAGGCGCCCATGGCCCTGGTAGAATGGGCCTTTACCGACAAAGGAGGAGGCAACCTCTTCAAACCGTAGGCTTGAATGATTAATTGTCTAATCCATCTCGAGATGGTGGATTTTGCAGCTGCCTGCCCCTTCTTGGGGCCATCTGGTAGAACGAACAACACATCTGTTTTCCGGATCTTTTCTGTAGCTTTAAGATAGGCCTTCATGGCCCGGACAATATCCAAGGTATGCAGCAACCCCTCCTTTCTAGATGTGGGTTTTGGAAAGAAGGATGGAAGTACCAAATCCTGGTTCAAGTGAAATTTGGATATAACCTTTGGTAGAAAGGAAGGATGGGGCCGGAGAACTGCCCTGTCCTTATGCAGAACGAGATATGGTTCCTTACACAATAATGCTGCTAATTCTGACACTCTCCTGGCCGAAACTATGGCGACCAAGAAAACCAACTTTCTTGTCAGTAAGACTAAAGGAATCTCAGCCAACGGCTCAAAGGGTTGTTTCTGTAAAGTGGACAGGACAAGATTTAAGTCCCATGGACAAATTGGTGACTTGACAGGAGGATTAATACGCAAGACCCCCTGTAAGAAGGTCTTTACCAGCGAGTGGGTGGCCAGCGGCCTCTGAAACCACACTGACAGAGCTGAGATCTGTCCCTTGATTGTGCTTAGTGCCAGGCCTTTATCCACTCCTAGCTGGAGAAAACTTAACACCCTATCAATAGTATATTTGCGGGAATTCCATCTTTTGGATTCACACCAGCCTACGTAGTTCCTCCACACCCTGTAATAAATCACCCTGGAGACCGGCTTTCTAGCCCTAATCAGGGTAGGAATTACCTGCCTAGACAGACCTCTACCCCTGAGAATCAGGGATTCAGCCTCCAGGCCGTCAAATTTAGACGCCGTAATGTAGGGTGGAGGATCGGGCCTTGTGAGAGTAGGTCTGGTTGTAGAGGAAGAGTCCAAGTGTCTCCCACTGCCATCTTCAGGACTAGTGAGTACCAAGTCCTCCGGGGCCAAGCCGGAGCTACTAGAATGACTGGCTTGTGCTCCACTCTGATCTTGCGCAACAGGCGAGGGAGTAACTGTAACGGAGGGAATGCATATAGAAGTTTGAATTGATGCCAAGGGCAAACCAACGCATCGGTTCCGCAGGCCATAGGATCCCTCGCTCGAGACACGAACCTGTCTAGTTTCTTGTTGAACCTGGATGCCATTATATCTACGTCCGGCATTCCCCACCTCTGGCAGATTGTCTGAAAGACCTGGGGATGCAGAGACCACTCCCCTGGCAACAGACTCTGGCGACTTAAGAAGTCTGCCTGCAGGTTGTCCACTCCGGGAATGAATATCGCCGAAATGCAGGGTACATGAACCTCTGCCCACTGAAAAATCAAGCTCACCTCCCTCTGAGCGGCCTGACTCCTGGTTCCGCCTTGGTGGTTTATGTATGCCACCGCCGTGGCATTGTCTGACTGGATTCTCACCGGGAACCCCTTTAATCTGGAGGTCCATGCCAGAAGGGCTAGGCGAGCAGCTCTGATCTCCAAGATATTGATGGGGAGCTGCCTCTCTGCTTTCACCCAAGTTCCCTGGCGAGAGAACCCCTCGAAGACCGCCCCCCAGCCTGCCAGGCTGGTGTCTGTGGTAACTACCTTCCAGACAACAGGGCTGAAGGATTTTCCCTTTAGAAGACTCTGGGGGTTCAACCACCAGGCCAGGCTTTGTCGGACCCTTGATGATAGCGTCAAAGGGGACTCTAAGGCATGTGCCCTCTTGCCCCAGGCTGCTAGAATGGCTGCCTGTAGGACGCGAGTGTGGATCTGAGCGTATGGTACTGCCTCGAACGTGGCCACTAGCTTGCCTAGTACTCGCATACACAGGCGAATAGTTGGTTTTTTCTTGTTTAGAACCAACTGAACCAACCCCTTGATAGCCTCGATCTTTACCAGGGGCAGGAACACCCTTTGCTGTTCTGTGTCTAACCTCATGCCGAGGTATTCCAACTGCTTTGTAGGCTGGAACGCTGACTTTCCCCGGTTTAGGACCCAGCCGAATTCTTCGAGGTACCGAACCGTGAGGTTTACTGCCTTTTGCAGACCCGGCCGTGAATGATCTATGATTAAAAGGTCGTCCAAGTATGCTAGGACTGTGACCCCCTGGATCCTTAAATTGGCCAGAACTGGGGCTAGGATCTTCGTGAATACCCGGGGGGCCGTGGCCAGCCCGAAGGGGAGTGCCCTGAATTGGAAGTGTCGCTGCCCCACCGCGAAGCGTAAAAATCTTTGATGCAGCTGAAAGATTGGTACATGAAGGTAAGCATCCTTTATGTCTATGGAGGCCAGAAAATCGTCCTTCTGAAGCGCGGCGGCTGCTGACCGGATGGATTCCATCCGGAAGGAACGAACCCTTAGGTAACCGTTTAACCTCTTTAGGTCCAAGATTGGCCTGACATCGCCGTTGGGCTTTGGTATGACAAAGAGATTGGAATAGAAACCTAGCCCTTGCTCTTGGGCTGGCACCTCTATTATTACGTCCTGGCAAAGCAGGTGATCCAAAGCTGCCAGCATTGAGGCCTTCCTTGCTGGATCCCTTGGTAGCCTTGATTCTTGAAAATGAGGCGGAGGATACCTTAGAAACTCCAGTCTGTAACCTGTGGTTACAGATGCCCGGACCCATTTGTCGGGGATCTTGGCTTCCCAAACTTCTGAGAAGAAACGAAGCCTTCCCCCCACCCGCGAGAGTGGGGGCGCCCCTTCATAAGGCAGACTTAGGGGCTGTCTTTGTCGGCTTGCGATACCATGGCCTCTTACCCCCAGGGGCCTGTCCCTGTGATCTACTGTTAATGTTGGATCGTGCAGGCGGCCGTCGATACTGCCTGGAATTTGAGGGCCCCGAGACAGGAAAGAGCTGCCTTTTAAATGTAGGACCCCGGAATGTCTTTTTGACCGGTAAAAGGGTACTCTTGCCATTTGAAATAGTCTGAATATATTTATCCAGATCCTCTCCGAAGAGTCGTCCTCCATGGAAGGGAAACCCTGCCAGAAGCTTTTTGCATGGGGGCTCCGCCGCCCAGTTCTTCAACCATAAGAGCCTTCTCATGTGCACCAAAAATAGTGATAAACGAGAGGCCTGCTGGATGGAATCTTTTATAGCATCTACAGCAAAACACAGAGCTCTGGGAATGTCAGAAAACTCTTCTGCTTGTTGGGTAGGCATGTCCTTTAACATTTCCTTTGTCTGGTCCTTTAACGCCTGACAAACACCAATCGCAGCCACAGCTGGCTGCACCACTGCTCCTGCCGTAGCAAAGGATGCTTTTAAAAGTGTCTCTAACCTTTTATCAACCGGATCTTTAAACATATGTATGTTTTCCACCGGGCAAGTTAGTGATTTATTCACACATGAGATGGCTGCATCCACTACTGGGAGCCTCCACCTCTTGGAGAATCTTTCCTCCATGGGGTAAATGACCGCAAATCTTTTTGGTGGCAGAAAAATCCTGTCCGGCCGTACCCAATCCCGAAAGATCAATTCCTCCAAGAGAGGATGGACCGGAAAAACTGCGTTGCTTAACGGAGCTTTCAAAGAGCCCAGAGAGGATACCGGAGGAACCTGAGGCTCTGGCAATGGTAAACTAAATGCCGAGCGGACCATGTCCGTCAAAGACTGTACCCACAGTCTTTCTGTCTGGGAGTCTGAAAATGGTTCCTCAGAGGCAGATCCTTCAATCCCTGAACCCTCTTGGTTCAGGTCTAGTTGATCCTCCTGTGATTCTAATTCCTCCGGAGAGAGAATCTCAGCATCTGAGGATACACCTCTTGGTGATGGGGATCTAACCCGTTTCTTACCAGGAATAGCTCTAGCGATAAATGCTGCTATTCTCTCTTCTAGCCCCCCTAGGGATACGGCTAGCATCTCCTCTGTGATAAACACAGGGCTGGGCTGATCTGGGCCAGCCTCCGCACAAGATCGCCCTAATGGCTCATCCAAGGCGCTCTTTATGTTAATAAGTTGCGGGGAAAGTATCGGCATATCATCAGAATCAGAAGGGGAACCCCTTTGTTTTTTGGTCTTTTTTGTACCCTTTGACCCCGAACCTTTGGAAGCCATAATACAAAATCGAGGGACTCCGCCCACACAACAGACTGTAGTGGCCAGGAGTACAAAACCAGAGCTTAGGGGACAATAGATCACTAATGCCCAAAAACTGATGGGATCCCGTATGTTTTTCTCTTTTTTTTTTTTTTTTTTTAAATATATATTATATATATTCTCTTTTTTAAAACATACAGTGACCCCAAACTTAGTTTGCCAGCCTCCAACCTGCTGCAAAAAGGGGAATTTCTTGGCTTAACAAAAAAGGCATTGGAACAAAGTCCAGCATGTACTACCCCTCTTCCGCCACCGGGAGTCACTGTTCTGCCGCTCTGCGTCCTCTCCTTCTGAAATCAGCCTCAGACTGAGCACTGACAATGCCTGCTGATCTATAACAGCACAAGGCGCGCCCCTGTATGACGCCGCAGGCACGCCCCCCCCCCCCCGCCCTCCTGTGTGAACGGCGCGAAAAACGTCTATAAGACGTGCGCGCGCACGCGCGCGCGCGTATGCCGGAAACAGGAGGAACATGGAGGAGCCGCGCTGCTGGAGATCCAGGACTGCAGAAACAGGCGGCAGATTCAAACCCCCGGCCAGGTAGGACTCTCCAAAAGGCCCCTAGGGATCCTTACTAGTCCTAGGAAGAAAACAGCAGGTTAGCTAGCAACACATTCTTAGACAGGGGAACCTAGTGATGGGGGAGAAAAGGTGTCATCCTGTCTCTCTTCAGACATAGTGAACAAGGTTGCCCATGCAGAGCATACTTAGGCTATCCCCCCTTTTAGGTTACCCCGGAGAGCCTGCTGTCGAACCAAGTCCCGCAGGCTCCCCCTTACCTGCTCCATGCTGCAGGATGTTTGTCCAGCAAACTGATCCAATCTTCTCCCATCTCCGTGGGTAGCGTAGTAGACTTTCAGGCCCTGGGGTCCTATGAAGGTACCCACTGTCCTGGACCTATATAGCACCCTGGCAAACAGGAACTTATGGTTTTTGCAAACTCCAAGTCCTGGGCCCAGGGTCCAGCCCTCCAAAGAGGAGCATTATAGGCAAAACCCCACGGTTTGGGGCCCGGGTACTGTCCACTTTGGCACTGAGGCTCCTTGGACAGATCCGGTTAGCCCGCCCTTAATCCCAAGGATGTGGAGCAAAGCTATTCCGTGACCAACACCTAAGACACTGGCGAAAAAACTGAGGGACTCCCTCTAGGGGAGGGGGTTATATAGGGAGGGGACTTCCTGTTTGAGATTGCCAGTGTCCACACCTGAAGGTACTCCATATAACCCACATAGTAATGAATATGCCGCTCTGTGTCCCGTGATGTACGAGAAAGAAAATGGCAGATCGCAGCCTATACTTGTAAAAAAAATAATAATAATAAAAATGCCATTTAAATGCCATACATTTTTCCCATAGTTTGTGGAGACTATAACTTTTGCGCAAACCAATCAATATACGCTTATTGCATTTTTTTTACCAAAAATATGTAGAAAAATACATATTGGTCTTAACTGAGGATTTTTTTTTTTAAATGGGATATCTACTATAGCAGAAAATAAAATATATTGTGCTTTTTTCAAAATTGTTGTTCTTTTTTTGTTTATAGCACAAAAAATAAAAACTGCAAAGGTGATCAAATTCCACCAAAAGAAAGCTCTATTTGTGGGGAAAAAATATGTCAATTTTGTTTGGGTACAGTATTGCAATTTTTAGTTAAAGCGATGCAGTGTAGTATCGCAAAAAAATGTCCCAGTCATTGGGCAACAAAATCTTCCGGGGCTGAAGTGGTTAAGGTGACACAATTTTTTTTATCTAACAATAAAATTAAGACCCATTAAATAGCAATTCCAGGCACCAAGGGAAATAAATCAGGCAATTATAGTAAGCAAAAGCTGCAGCTGATCCTAAATCAAAAAGCAAATACATTTTATTTATTCTGAGTTCTATGTAATTCACTGTAAAAAGATTTCACAAACACTTACCTGGAGGAGCAAAAAGACTAAGGCCGTGTACACACGACTGGTTTCCTCAACAAAATCCATCAAGAAACTTGGTGGGAGAGCTTTTTTGCAGAGGAAAACGGTCGTGTGTATGCTTTTCATCGAGTAAACTATCAAGGAACTCGACTAGGAAAAAAGAGAGCAAGTTCTCTTTTTCCTCGACGGGAGTCATCGTGTTCCTCGTCGGGCTGGTTTTCCAACAAGAAACACGTTGTTGTGTATGCTTAGAAACCCGCGCACCTTCGGTAAAAGTAGTATTTGTAATGGAGATAGCACATTTGTCACGCTGTAACAGACTGAAAAGTGCAAATGTCTCTTACCAAACTTTTACCTAACACGCAGTAACATGAGATTAGCAAAAGCAGCCCCAAGTGTTGTGCCAGTGGAATCGAACTTCCCCTGCCGTTTTATGTGTTGAAGTCACCGATTTTGAGAACGAGGAGATTTGGTCTTGACAGTGTGTACGTAAAGACAGCTTGTCAAGTTTCTTGACAAGCCTAACAAGGAACTTGTTGAGGAAAACGATGTGTCTTTTCCAACGAGTTCCTCGCTTATGTGTACGAGGCCTTAGGCTTTTTCACACTATCAGTGGTGACCTGTGTTTTACCACTCTGGGTAAATGCAGGTCACCACTAAGGAACATAGAAATCAATTGCAACTATTTGCCCTGTTCATATCTCAATGTTAGTCTGATGGGTGATGCAGTGTGGAAAAATGCACCACAGTGCACTGCTGTGCAGTGATATGATGGAGGTTTCACTATGTGACATAAAGTTGAATAAAAAAAGCAATATGCTGAAATTCATTAAACATAGCCTTAGACCTCCTAGATTCTATATTGTGTACTTTCCTCTCCTTCTTTCTGCATTGCCAGCCACATTCACATTTGCAGGGCACATGGAATTGGTGATTGGTGTTTGCTTTGTGACTTTGATTTTATCCTTCGGTCACACCAAAAACATTTTAAGTGGTGCTGTTTAAATCATGATTTATTACTACTTCAGCAGTACTTCAGCCCTACTTCTGTGAGATTTGTAATGATTTGATATGACTTTAGTGCTATTTCAGTGAGAGGGGCTGTCTATGTCACATTGAGGAACAGTGATGTTATTAACAAGTTTAAAGTGGATGTACGCCAATTTTTTTTTTTAAAGCCAGCATCTACAAATACTGCAGCTGCTGACTTTTAATATCAGCACACTTACCTGTCCTGGAGTCCAGTGATGTCCGCAGCAGAGGACGAGCGATCGCTCATCACTCTGCTGCCCCCCACTGCCATCCTCAGTGAGGGAACAAGTAAGTGAAGCACTCCGGCTTCACTGCCTGGTACCCTACGGCGAATGCGCGAGTCGTGCTGTGCCGTGCTGACTGGTTCCCGCGCTCTTCTGGGAGCTGTGTTCCCCAGAACACAATGGGGGGGACAGGATCTGACGTCCTGCCCGCAGTCTACCCGGAGACTGTGTGGCCAGAAGTGGATGCAAATACCTGTCTTTAGATAGGTATCTGCACCCCCTCCCCCTGAAAGGTGTCAAATGTGACACCGGAGGGGGGAGGGTTCCGATGTGTGGAAGTTCCACTTTAGAGTGGAGCTCCACTTTAACTATCAAAGGGTTAATATTTAACTTCTTTCAGGGTCAAATAGTGCTAAATGGGTGAGGATAAAAATTAAAAAGAGGTAATAATCAAAAAATGCAAGCCACAGAAAACGACAGAATACAGGACTGATGCGTTTCACACTTTTCACACTAATATTTATACAAGGACTTGTGTGTCAATATATATTCATTCTTTAGGATTTATTGTTTATCACCATGTTTTGATATGTATGCATGTTTTTACACTGTGTTGCACGATCATGCGATTTGCACTGTAAATTTAATGTTCTGGTATTTTTATCATTTGTATCACTTACTGGACACTCACTTGTTTTTTTTTGTAGTGGTGTGTGCACTACTAAGTTTCTCAGCGCTGTGTTTTGTTTATTCATTTAATTTGGCATAAATTTAGGAGCGGTGTTTCACGCTAGCAGCCTTATTTATATTGATTACATTTAACCCTATAGGAGTGGTGGCTTGCAGGACTATTGCTATTTACATTTAATGGATGCTCTACCAAATAGTTTTGGGGTTTTTCTAGTAGCATTTTCTTAACATTTTTATTATGTTTCTATGTACATCCATTTTTATTCATTAGAATACTTATTTGTGCTCTCACATTCAACCACACATGTTAGCCATACATATCAATTAACTCACTTCACCCACCAATCAACTCTAATTAGAGTAATTTATTCAGAGGTTTGGTCACATGTCCAATATAGATCCGTGTATATATTGCAGTTAATGTTTGTGGCTCTTTAGATATGAATAAGCACTTTTGAAAGTGTGAAATGTGTCAGTCCTGTATTCCGTTGTTTGCTGTGGCTTGCATTTTTTGGATTATTACCTCTTTTTGAATAAAGGCATTGATTTTGAGTGCTGTTGTCACACAATTACCTATTCTTAGCCTGCACCTGCTGTTCCTATTCTGAGGAAAGTTACATTTCCAGACACCCTTTCTGGAGCGGCATCCCTTTTTTTTAAATAGTGCTGATATTGACACAGGTATGATTTGCAGCACAATTTACATTATAGTCTATGGCAGTGAAATCATGCTGAAGTTTTGAAAAAGCACTACTTAAAAACGACTTCTCAGATCGTACTACTTGAAATCGTACCTATTAAGACACCAAAATAGAAACACATTAGATGCTACTTCAGGTGTGATTTGTAAATTGCATGTTGAACCTGAAGTTGTACTGGTGTGACCGGAGGCTTAGTGTTTACGATCTGTTACTGTAGAGAAGAAATCCCACAGGGGTGTTCCATTACTACATGTAGATATGTTTCAAGGGTTCCGGGTGGACTGGGGCATTATAATTTCTCGATGTAAAAGGGAGGTATTGAACATATAAACTGTGACTTCAGTATGCATTTTGAGGCTTCCTTTTACCAGTTCTGCTTGGACTTACTTTTCTGCTTAAGTGATGGCTGCAGATTTGAGCATATTTTCCCATATGCTTTGTCAAGGAAAACAATCAGTTTATTCTTGTACTGCACATTCTTAAGTGTATATACTATATATCAAGCATTCTAAAGCACTTTGATTATTGCAATTCCAGTTTACAAATAATGATTCAGCCTCAAGTCTGCATTTTATCAGCTCTGCTTTGATCTCCAGCTGATACTTTTTAGGCATTGTGGGGATGTAATTGCAATGGTGCATGCCCATGTTGTAAAGGCGGATACAAGAATCATCATCATAAGATAATATTAACATGGTATATATTGAAGTTGGTTACCTAAAGGAGTGAGGGCTGTTAACATAGCAAAGTTAATGTTTTCTTTGCAATTACACAATCATCTGCTAGCATTTTTGTATTTATTTCCTCCACATATAACTGGGTATTTAAAATGAAAACAGGTTCGCCTTATTTACCAACATTCAATTTAAATGTGTGAAAAGCTTCTACTGCTTTAGTAAATAAACTCAAAGTTTTATAGTTGAAGCTACAAGTCACTTTTGAGTCAATTTTTTTTATTGCAGGCCAACTAAACTATACATGTCTAGTACAGGGATGAACAGGAATATATGTGGTTGCTATACATTCCTCTTGAATGCTGTAGAATGAATGTATAGTGGTTGCAGTGAGTTCCATTTATATTTTGACACAGGCACTATTTTAGATTTGTTCAGGTATTTACCAAAACATATTCAAGCTATAGTTATATAATGGATATAGGCTGAAATTGCACACTCTCAGGTTTAATTTGAGTGTTTTTGCATCCAAATTAGAGGAAGAGTTTAGGAATTACAGCTCTTTCAAGGGAACAAAAGTAATTGAACAATTGAATTAAAAGCTGTTTCATGGCGGGTTATTTCTTCATCAATTAAGCAGGAAAAGGTCTGGAGTTGATTCTAAGCATGGTATTTGCATTTTGAATATATTGCTGTAAACCTACCTCATGCTTTCAAAGGAGCTTTCCATGCAAGTGAAACAGGCCATTGTAAGGCTTCAAAAATTAAAAAAACAAGATAGCAGCAACATTAGGAGTGGTCAAATCAACAATTTGATACAGTCTGAGGAAGGAAGAATGTACTGCTTATCAACATAAAAGGGCTTGGATATCCATGGAAGTTAGCAGTGGTGAATGATTGCAGGATCCTGTCTATGGTAAAGAAAAACCCATTCACAACATCCAGACAAGTGAAGGACACTCTCCAGGAGGCGGACACTTCATTGTCAAAGTCTACAACCAATAGAAGACTTCACAAGGGCAAATACAGAGGGTCCACCACAAGATGAAAACCATTCACAAGTCTAAAAAATAGAAAAGTCAAATTACACTTTGCCTAAAAAAATATAAAAAAGCCAGACCAGTTCTGGAAAAGCATTGTTTGGATGGATGAAAGTAAGATTAATCTGTACCAGAATGACAGGAAGAAAAGAGTGTGGAGAAGGCTTAGAACAGCTCATGATCCAAAGCACACTATGTCATGAGTAAAACATGGTGGAGGCAGTGTGATGGCATGGGCATATATGGCTTCCAGAGGAACTGGGTTATTGGTATTTATTGATAAAGTAACAGAAGACAGAAGTGTCCGGGTGAATTCTGCAGTGTTTAGAGATATACTGTCAGCCCAGATTCAACCAAACGCAGCAAAGTTAATTGGACGGCACTTTACAGTACAGATGGACACTGATCCAAAAATCCAAACTGATGCAAAAAGCAACCCATGAGCTTTTGAAGGAAAGGAAGTGGAATATCCTGCAATGGCCAAGTGAGTCACCTGATCTCAACTCAGTTGAGCATTCATTTCACTTTCTGAAGGCAGAAATACCCACAAACAAAGAACTGAAGACAGCTGGCAAAGCATCAGCAAGGAGGAAACACAGTCTTTGGTAATGTCTATGGGTTCCAGACTTCAGACAGTCATTGCAAGTAAAGGATTCTCAACAAAAAATTAAAGAAGAATATTTTATTTATGATTATATTTATTTGTCCAATTAAATTTGAGCCCCTGAAAATGAGGGGACTTGTACTTGATATTTATGTTCAATCCCTTGAATTAAAGGGTCACTAAAGGATTTTTTTTTTTTTTGCTGAAATTACTGTTTACATGGTATAGAGACATAATAGTTAACTGATTCTTTTTAAAAACTATAAAAAAAAGATAAAAATCAATCATATAATGTGCCTCTTGTTTCACCTTCGTTTTTGCATCTAGCTTAGTTTTTGCATGTAATTTAATGCCTCTGTGCTGGACAGTGCCATAAAGAGTGATGGTTAGGAAAACAAAACTAGAATCTCCCAGTACTGTGGTCATCAGGAAACAGACAACCAGGAAGTGTCCAGAACAGAGCAGAATTACAGCAACATCAGAGCAAAAATAAACAATGAGGACATGAAACCAGGACTGCAGTAAGGTAAAGAAAGCTATTTAGCAAAAACACTTTTTTCCTTTAGTGACCCTTTAAAGCTGAAAACCTGCACTTCAAATTAATTTGGATTGTTACATTTAAATTTTCTTTTGGTGGCATACAGAGCCAAAAGTATGGAAATTGTGCCTGTGTCCAAATATATATGGACCTAAATGTATTTCAGTTTTTGCTAATTGTGGCCAGGACTAAAAAAAACACCTTTCATTCAGTCAGATAAATACAATTATGTTTTATGCAAAAATGTTGGTTTCTTATATCCAGTCACTCTCCTGGAACACACACGTGAATAAATCAGAACATTGACTTCTCTCACTAAACCCCTCTCTTCAGACGTCTCCATGCAATTAAGAACAACAAATAAATAAAACTCAACTCAGATAGTGTCTAAAACAAAAACAATTTCTGCTATGCACTCATAAGGCTCATGCACACTGCAGCTCAAAGAAGCTCAAAGAAGTGGCTCCTACATGCTTTTGAGCTTTTTTGAGCTCTTATTTTTTCTAACTGGAAACCCCCCTCCATGTTAGCCAATGTGTCCGTTCACACTATAGGTTTTTTCATGAGTTTACACACATATGCTCTTACAGGCAGAAACCCCCCGCCCACCAGCAAACTCACATTTTTGAGAGGAGATTTCAAGCAGAAAAGACACCCAAAAACACATTGAAAGTGCGAAAATGCATGAAAAAGCTCAAAGAAGCTTAAAAACACAAAAAAAAAGGAAAAAATAAGCTGAGGGGAGAAATTGTGGGAAAAAAAGCTTATGTCAAAAAAGCTCAAAGGAACTTGAAGAAGCTCAATAAAAAGGTACAAAGGAGGCAAACAAAAAAAAACTACAAGCTTCTAAGGCCGCGTACACACGATCGAATCTATCTGCTGGAAACGGTCCGACGGACCGTTTCAGCAGACAAATTCGATCGTGTGTACGTGCAGACAGACAGGTTTTTCCAGCAGACAGATTTTAAAGCATGCTTTAAAATCTGTCTGCTGGGAACCCGTCCGTCCGACATGTCTGCTGGTTATCTGGTTATCTGCCCGCGCATGCGTCGAATGGATTCGACGCATGCACAGAAGTGTTTTACTTCCTGGTGACGTGGCGGCATCAACGTCACCGCCACGTCACCGCGCTGTCTGCCAGTGGGGATTTTGGTTTGATCGTGTGTACACGATCAAACCAATATACCCCAGCAGACAAATCGGATCAAAACGGTCTGTCAGACTGATTTGATCGGATTTATTTGGTTGTGTGTACGCGACCTAAAAGCTGAAATAAAAGCTCAAATGCTTGTAAAGGTAGCTTTTTTTTGAGCTGCAGTGCGCATGAGCCCTCATGTATCAACTATGTTTAATATAAGTAGTAAATATTTATATGAAAACAAGGGTGGGAAACTTATATACATTAAATACAAATTGCATTGATGTATGAGTAAAATAGAAGTGGTAGCAATATGTAGCTAGATAAATTAATAGGAATCACTAGATGTAGATGATAGGTAGGACAGACAGAAACAGCGATTGTAGAACAGGGAACAACTATTGTCAATATGTAAGTGATAAAATAAACTGAATACAGTAAATAACAAAAATGTGATGAAAATTAAATCTGCATTCTGTCTAATCTATTGGTGTTAGTATTATATAAGGTAGACCTGGATTCTAAGTACTAACAAATAAAGGTAGCTTAAGCCAGTCTGTAAGAGAAATCTGCATTCTGGCTAATCCATTTGTATTAGTATAATATACAGTAGACCTAAGTGCTAAGTTATAACAAATAACAGGTCATTTATGCCAGCTTAGGAGATTCATCGAAGGAAAATAGAGGGCGTTTGCCATTATGTTCCTTCATGAAAAAATTTACGTTGTACTGACCTATCTGCATTTATTAATACAAACCCTGCCAGCTTTATGAGTGACTCTACTATATGTAAGAAAACAAATAACATACTGGTCCCATAAGTCTGTGGTTCTATCATTATCATGTAAAAATGTCCCTTTGCACCTTCTACTTCTTGGTGATAATATAATGCTTATCAACTGAGTTCATTTTATACATAACACAGAAACAGAAAAATAAATCACCGGTGTTTATCAGATTATATTCAGGAAGACTCCGTTCATTGAAAATTAATTCAAAAGAAATTAACAGGTGCTTAGACTATTATCCTGACTAATGCATCATGTTGTCACTGAGCCCTCACAAAGTAGAGCCTTTTATATGGAACTTTTAGGTTTTTAGAAGTACTGATTAATCATGTGTTACTTTATCTGTATATTGAGAGAACATCACCGTAATTGCTTTGTTTTTCATTTTAGCGCATGCGATGGTGATTTATTATCTATTTTCTTGCTGAATGCTATGATAAGTGTTGAAAGATGCACATTTGCCACACAAGATTGCCACTAAAAAATATTATATGTGGCTGTGTGCTGTGAATTTCACAAATAGAATAAAATCAGGAATAGGATACATGTTTATTTTTGCTAATACATGCTCTTAAACACTAGCAGTGTCCTTGATCTTTACTGTACACTGTTATATTTACGCATTATCAACATTTTTATTCACTAGCACTTTACAGTGATATAATGTTAAAATTATTCTATGAGTGAACATTAATGTACAAATATAAAGGTACGGATATTTAACAATTTTAAGAGCTTAAGTGTCAATATTTTAAAGCTCAATTAGGTTAAAATCCAAAAACCTAAAAAATATTACCGTATTTTTCGGACCATAAGACGCACCTGACCATAAGACGCACCTAGATTTTAGAGGAGAAAAAATGTGGGCGTAGCTCCGCGCACTGGAAATGGCGCAATGCTTCCTGGGGCTTCTCCGTAGCCTGCTTCACATGCCCGAAATGCCGCAGTTAAATAATCCGTCATGGACCAGCCTGTGAGCCCGCTGATGGCGCCGGCTGCCTGCCTGCCTGCCTGTCTGATATCCCCAGTAAGTTAAATGGTGGTGACGGGGGGGCTGTCCATTTATTATTCGGACCATAAGACGCAGAGACTTTTTTTTCCATACATTTGGAGAAAAAAAGTGAGTCTTATAGTACAAACAATACAGTATTTAGTACAACATTCTATAATTTCTTAGAAACCATATATAAATAAATCAATACTGCATACATCCCAAGGAATATCCCAGATCGATTCTATATATGGAATGTTATCAAAATAAATAGTCATTATATCTGCCTTGATGATGTGGGGAATTATTGGTATATTAAATACTCAAATACCAACCCAAAACTGGGTCCATATGTTTTTCTGCAATGCATCAATGTGTCTCCTCCAGGGTACCCACTGCCTCTCATGTACATTCTTCCCCTAAATCGTTAGACCTTTTATGACACATATTTGTGGTATGCAAAATGTTCTGAAAATATAACATTGGCTACTGGATGCCTCTAGGCTTACTTCACAAATATCTTATTTTTTTGGCCACATGACTGTGGTTTTCAATCTGATCTCATTGGATTTCTAAAAAGTAAAATTCCTATCCTGAAGTGTGAGCTTTGTGTCTTGAACTTCATGTCAACACATCTCTATGTGAAAAGTGATCTCAAAGCGAGTGTTAAAGAGGACCTGGTGGATGGAGAGTGTGATGAGTCTGAAGCATTATGGGTGGAACTGTATACAAATGTGTGTAGTTCAAAGTTAATCATTGTTAATAATTGAAAGGGCTGGGACGGTCATAATAATGGGGGATTTAAACTACCCAGAAATTGACTGGAGTAATGGAACTGCTGGGACAGTTAAAGGGAAAAAATGTATAAACCTATAGCAGGACAATTATATGGACCAGTTTATTAAGGCCCCAACCAGGAATGATGCTCTGTTGAACCTGGTAATCTCAAACCATGCAGAGCTTTTTACTAATGTTCAGATAAAGGAACGCCTGGGTAGCAGTGACCATAACATGATTTCATTTGATGTTAGCTGTAAGCAAAAATCACATACGGGAAAGATAAAAACACTTGATTTCAAGGGAGCAAATTTTCCAAGGATAATGGCTACTCTCCAGGACTTAGACTGGGAGAAAACATTGGCATCAATGGGCACAGAACAGAAATGGGAATTCTTCAAAAAGGCTGTGAACTCACTGCAAAGTATATTCCCATGGGCAAAAAAGGCTAAAAATAAAACCTATGTGGCTCACCGCCAAAGTTAAAAAAATTATAAACTATAAGAAAAGAGCTTTTAAAAATAAATAAAAATGAAGGAACACTAGTTTCATTTAAATATTACACAACATATAACAGGATATGTAAAAAGAAAACCAAGGATGCAAAAAGTCAAAACGAATGACAGATTGCAAAAGATAGTAGGACAAACCCCCAAAAAATCTTCAAGTATATTAATAGTAAAGAGGTCAAGTCTGAGCATGTAGGCCCTTTACAAAAAAATCTAGAGTGGGTGGCTGGGGACAAAGAGAAGGATAATTTATTAAATTCTCTCTTCAGCTCTGTGTATACAAAGGAGCATGGGGGAGCTCATGTCCATAATGGGGGTGGTAGTGACACAGCCCCAAATGGTCCACAATGGCTCAAAAGTGATATGGTCCAAAAATATTTCGACAGAATAAAGGTGGATAAAGCACCTGGACTGATGGCATACACCCATGGATTCTAAACAAATTGAGCTCTGTATATTCAAAGCCATTGTATCTAATTTTTAAGGACTCATTAATGACAGGAATAGTACCACTGGATTGGCGCAGGGCCAATGTGGTGCCTATATTTAAAAAGGGAACAAAGTCTTTACCAAGTAACTATAGACCTGTTAGTTTAACTTCTGTAGTTGGGAAGATACTGGAGACATTAATAAAAGACCACATAGGGCCAGATTCAGGTAGATGGGAGCATCTTTGCTCTGGAGTAACGTTTCTCATTTACGTTACTCTGGCGAAATTTTAGGAGCAAGTGCTGTTATTCATGAAGCACTTGCTCCTAAAGTTGCGGCAGCGCATTGCAAATGAGCCGGCGGAATTCAAATTGGGCGGGTACGGGGCGTGTATTATTTAAACTAAGCGCGATCCCGCTGCGAACGTACTGCGCATTCGTCGACTGTCAATGCATCCCAGTGCGCATGCTCCAAATTCTGTCAGTGAACGTCAATGACGTCAAATCCCCATTCATGGACGTTTTACGCAAGCGACGCGATTATTATTTTTTTCGACGTGATGACGACGGCTATACTTAACATAGGATACTCCACTAGGGGGCTGCTTTATCTTTACGCCGCGTATCGCTTACGGAAACGTCGGAAAGTCACTGCGTCACGCCCGAATACGATCGTGAATTGCCGATTCCCGCTGATTAACATATTTTTTCGGCGTAAATCAGCGGGAATGCCTCCTGCGCCATTTTTAAATTAAAGTTGCGATGCGATGGCGAAATTCAATTGCGCCGATCGCATCGGAACTCCAACCCGGCGTTTCTTGTTTTCTGGTTACAGAAAACAGAAACGCCGGCTTAAAGTGACAGTTGGGCTGGAGTATCACTGATACTCCAGCCTAACTCTACCTGAATCTGGCCCATAGATGAGTTCTTGCTGGAAAAAAATTTTTTTAGACAACAGACAGAATGGATTCATGAAAGACAGAAGTTGTCAGACAAACCTGATTTCTTTTTATGAAGAGGTAGGTAAAACCTTGGACAGAGGGGTGGCGGTGAACGTGGTATACTTGGATTTTGCAAAAGTGTTAGATACAGTTCCCCCCACACGGTTCATGTGTAAGGTAAGGTTTACAGGCTTGGAAATATCAGTTTGTAAATGGATAGAGAACTGTCTAAAAGACAGAAGTCAGAGAGTTGTGGTTAATGATTCTTACTCTGAATGGTCTAAGGTTTTCAGTGGTGTACCCCAAGGTTCAGTGCTGGGAACCTTACTTTTTAATATTTTTATACATGATATTGGGTCTGGGATCAAAAGTAAAATTTCTGTCTTTGCAGATGTCACTAAGCTATGCAGTGGAATAATGTCCTTACAGGATGTCTCCAATTTACAAGCTGACCTCAATGCACTAATTGGGTGACTATGTGGCAGATGAGGTTTGATGCTGATGAATGTAAAGTTATGCACTTGGGGGCTAAGAATATGCATGTATTATACATACAATTATACAGTACAACTGGGGGGATCCATAGTGGAGAAGGATCTGGGGGTTTTCATAGAGCATAAGCTCAATAATGGCATGCAATGCCAAGCTGCAGTTTCCAAAGTGAGCAAAGTCCTTTCTTGTATTAAGAGAGGTATGGACTCCAGAGAAAGAGATATCATTTTGCTCCTGTTCAAATCATTAGTAAGACCCCACCTGGAATATGCAGTTCAGTTTTGGGCACCATTTTTCAAAAAGGATATTGGGAAACTGGAGAAAGTGCAAAGAAGGGCAACCAAACTGATAAGAGGCATGGAGGAGCTCAGCTATGACAACAGATTAGAGGAACTGAGTGTATTAATTCTTGAGAAAATGGGATTAAAGAGGTATATGATCAACATGGACAAAAATAAAAGAGGTCCATATAGTGAACTTGGCGTTGAGTTATTCACTTTACGGTCAACACAAAGGACAAGGGGGCACTCTTTACATCTAGAGGAAAGGAGATTTCATCTCCAAATTTGGAAAGGTTTCTTCACAGTAAGAGCTGTGAAAATATGAAATAGACTCCCTGCAGAGGTGGTTCTGGCCAGCTCAGTGGATTGCTTTAAAAAAGGCCTGGATTCTTTCCTATATGTACATAATATAACTAGGTACTAACATTTATAGGTAAAGTTGATCTGGTTGCCTCTCAGATCAGGAAGGAACGTTTTCCCCTACTGTAGAAAATTGTATCATGCTCTGCTAGCGTTTTTCGCCTTCCACTGGATCAACTGTGGGTAAAAAAAAAAAAAAAAATCATACAATCCCATATACCCAATTCTATCTTTTTGACATGCTAAAATGAATATGCCGTCTAGAATTAGATTTAGATTTAGATGCTAAAACCCATATTCATCTACCTTGTCTTAAAGTGGTTTACCTTACCTACAGGTAAGCCTAGATTAGGAGATATATACAATAGAGACGTGTGCACTTTAGAAATGGCGATCGTGACGTTTCTAAAGGAGGTCATGCCATAACTGGCCACTCTTGCATGCATGCGGCTCTGGAAGGAAGAGGGGTGAGTAATGGCCGCTTCTTGCATGGGGAACAGCGGTGACATTGCAGGCTTCAGTTTCAGGTAAGTGACACATAATGGGCTACTATGCAATGCATAGTAGCCCATTATGCTTTAACTTTGCAGGGAAATAAAGAGGAAGTAAAACCCATCAGGCTTTACAGTACATCCTCTTTATCTTACACTTTAGCTTTCTCAGTGAAAACAACATGTGATTATGCTGGCAGGTTGGTAAGGGCCTCTGGAGGCAGCGTGAAAGGATCAGTCTTTAGAGTATCATACAGGAGTTGAATAAGCAAAGATGCTTCTGGAATCCATGACTGGCAATAATATATTAGGCCCAAAAAAGCATGGAGAGACTTGTGGCCAGCTGGCACCAGAATTGCCTTGATCACAGCTATTCGCTCTTGAGTGAGATGTCTTACACCTTGTGAGATACAATGTCCAAGGAAGACCACTGTTTGTTTGCGCCACTGAATCTTCTGCCTTGATGCTTTACAATCTTGTTCAGCCAGGTAACAGAGAAGGTCTTCAGAGTGGGTTGTAGCATCATCTTGGGTATCTGCATAGAGTAAGAGGTCATCCTCATACTGTAAAAGCACAATGTCTGTCCAGAATGAATTTCATTGCCTTGGCAAACTGGGATGGAGAGTTCTGGGCACCTTGGGACATTACAGTCCATGTTTTTTTTTTTAAGAATGAGGTTTATTGATAAAGTAATAACAAGTTTTGATGGAATCAGTGTGTAAAGTGAAAACATGTTAGGAATTTATGCACTTACTTTTGTACATTGATTGTTTTAGAATATGTATAATGGAATTATGTATTTTCTTGAAAAAAATAATAAAGAATTTATTTAAAAAAAAAAAGAATTGGCCTGCTATGGTTGAAAGAGGGTTCCAGTAACCCCCCGGTCTATCTTCTCTCCATTCTTAAGCCAAGTCATGTTCATTACCGGAGGAAAGATGTTTGTCACTGAGCAGATCAAGATGTTTGGCTCTCCGAGCACTACAGGATGTCCTGTTTCTTGATTGTTTGGCATTGTCATATTGTTTGGGCTATGATTCAAAATGTCTTATTTGGACAAAAGTAGCCAGTGCATCACAACCAATATGGTTCTAGGTCAATACCCCAAAGTTGTAAACAGCACACACAGTCCTGTGTCATTCAATTTTAAATGCTGAAACATGCAATTTTGTCAATTTTCTTTATTTTGCTCTCACCTTTTTTTTCCAAATCTGTGTTTAAAGATAATGACACATAAAGTATAAATAATTATGTGTTCTTTATATGCTGAGCTGATTTATAATCCAACATTGAAGGACCCGAAGGTCATTACATCAATCAATAGCGGAACTATACATCTAGCAAGTCAGCATAGGATGAGGTATAATTGAAGTAAATCCAACACACCCACATTTTTAAAATGTTTGCCAGCCTGTCTTGAGAGGTAATAATCAGCTCCTCAATCACTGGGATGCAAACCAGCCTCGCAAAGCACTCTCTAATGGACAGTACGGTCTGTTTTCTCCAATGCATGGTGTGACACATGGGAATGCCCATTCTAACTGCATTAAGCATATGTATGGCAAGTGATTTTATGTAGTGCCTGTCTGGCAAAGATGTATGATGCAATAGATATCAGGGCAGGGAGAAATTGAGATCTATAGCAGTTACCTGTAGGATGATCTAGTGCGCCTGTTTCCAATATGATTGCGCATACGTAACGTTTTTCCAGAGGCGTAAGGAGGATTAATACAAATGGGGAAGGACGTGGGCTTGTTACATTGAAATGAGCCGTGACCCCATGCAAATGAAGGGCCGGCCGGCTCGCACATGCGCGCTTGAACGAGACCATGTCAGCTCCGATGTGCGCATGCTCACAACTCGGGAGCGGCGCAATCAGTGAAATTGGAAATGGACTAGGGCAACGTTGTGAACTACGCAAACAGCATAAATAGACACACACAAACGCACTTCCTTTGCAAAAGTACATCCCTTTGTCCCTTCCCATTTAACAAAGTGCATTTGTTCTTGTTGTTCGTTGCGGTGTGTTTTGTAGTTGTCAGATTAGTGTTCTGTGTGATCAAGTGGTTGTTAGTAGATTTTTGAAAGTGGTTTTTGATAAGTGTTTGAGAGACTGTTTGTTTGATTGATATATTTCTTTTTGTTTCTTTTCCTGCTGAATTTTTTTTTTTTTTTTTTGTCTTTTTTTTTTTGCTGGGAAATTTTTTGATTTTGCAGGTCATTTTTTTTTGGGGGTTGTGAATGCTGTGTGAATGTGGGGGTGACATTCCTGCCGGAAAAGGGGTGTCACCCTCAATTTTGGTGGAGAAGGGTTCCCCAGGACCAGGGAGAAGTGATCCCCAGGTCCGTGTGAATGGTGTATGAATGTGCAGTGACATAATTGGAGCCTTGGTGTGGCGTTGCTGCTCACAAGTCCAGCATGGTGGACTGGTGCCAATCCAATTTGATGTGGATGTGGGGTGTGTGTGCTAGGGACCACAGTGGTGTGCATGCATGCATTCTCATTGTGCCATGATTAATGTGTATGTTTAACGTGCAAAGATGCCCAATGTGAGCTGTCTCCTGGCTGCTCTTCCCTCAGAAGACGGGTTAACCTCGGTTAGGGGGGGATTGTCTGGTTCAGGGGTCAGGTCATCACGTAGGTCAATCTGCAGGCCCTTTCTTTCTGCAAAGTTGTGCAGCATGCAACATGCACCGATGATCTGGCACACGAAGTTTGGGGAGTACAAGAGGGTACCCCCAGGCTTATCCAGGCATCGGAAACGTGACTTTAGGATGCCAAAGGTGCGCTCCACCACTGCTCGTGTTTGAGCATGTGCTTGATTGTATCTTTCCTCTCCTGGAGTTTATGGGTTCCGGATAGGAGTCATGAGATGGGGTCCCAGTGGATATGCAGAGTCACCTGTAAGGGAAAAGACAGGAGGATTTTAGTCATGCATGTGCCCCTTGTGATGTGCATCATGGGAGGGGATAGTCATGCCTGCCACCCATGTCACTCACCAACCAGCCAGGTGTCCTCATACACGTTCTGATCGAATTCCATTCGGATGTGGCATTGATTGTATATGTAGCTGTCATGGCTGGACCCTGGGTGTTTGGCACGGACGTGCCATATGAGGCCTTGGGCATCGACTATCACCTGTACATTGATGGAATGCCAATGCTTCCGATTGCGGTACATGTGCTCTGTCTCCTGGGGGGGCTGGAGTGCCACATGTGTGCACTCAATGGCCCCCACAGTGCGTGGGAATCTGGCAATTCTGTAGAAATCTGTCATTGCCTTCAGCCGCAGGTCCTCAGTGGTGGGTTTGATGATTTGGTTAGCCATGCGTCTGAGTATTGCAGGGACAACCTGGTGCACACATCTGCTCATGGAGGACTGTGACATCCCAGCCACCACTCCACTTGTACGCTGAAAAGAGCCACTGGCAAGGAAATGGAGTGTTGCCAGGACCTTGACCAGTGGCTGCACTGCATGTGAGCGGTGTGTTGGGCTGGTGATGTCCTCCTGCAAGGTTGTGGTTAATTCCAGGATGGCATGAGGGGTGAATCTGAAGATGCGATACACCTCAGAATCACTCATGCCAAACAGGTCTATGCGGGTACGGTATATCCTCTCCCGTGCCATCCTCCGTGCCATCCTCCGTGCCCTCCTCCTTCTTTGTTCATCTAAAGTCAGTAGTATAGCTATGCACGACGATGCCCCTGGCATGTTGGCATACAGATTGTTGAGCAACACGTGTGACTGCTGAGCTGCTCACTAACAGTGTTGCTTTATCTAACAAGTAGACTTTTTTTCTTTTTTTAGACCAGCTTTTATCAGCTCTAATTTTAGACAGGACATTTTGCTGTTGCGCACACTGCGTCGCCTGCGCTGCCCCAACGTTGTTTTGTGGATTCCCGTAAGTCCCTCATTAGCATATTTGACTAGCAAATCAATGGTGTGTCTATCGCACTTTTGCGCGGACGGATGCGCCAGTCTAACGAAATTACATAATAATTACGTATCTCGTTCTGGGGATGCCGCGCAACGAAACGTACGCGCACATTTAGACTTACGCACGCGCATCTCCTGTTGCGCAGGCGTAATCGCTCTGTGAATCTGGGCCCATATCTCCAATGAGCGGGTGGGTACTTAATGCTTTCATTGCAATTGGGGAGGTAAGCCAAGGGGCCTCTTCCAGTACATAAGAGGATAAAGCAAGTTTCAAAGCAACCTATCCTTTAGAAGTTAATTGAGTTTGCCAATCTACAATCCGCATTGGATGACATGCATGATGGTAGCATTTCAGATCTGGCACACCATTTTCTTTAGGGAAACGGTAAACTAGTCAGAATAATTGAGCAGCCTTGTTATTCCAAATGAAGGTACTGAAGAGCCTTCTCAAAGAAGAAGAAGGCTAATATAGAAAGCTTGGTAGCACATCCATTTTGAGGTTGGCAGATCTCCTAAACCAAGGAAAACAAAGCTTGTTCCAGATCTTCAAGACATCTTGAACTGTGCGAAGAAGGTGGAGATATTTATGATAGTATAGCTCTGAGATTTAGGTAGGTAATAGTATACCCAGATAGGGAGTCATTATTCTTTTCACCATATTCACTATATACAAGTTCACAATATGGACCACTTATGTATTTATACATGTTGATCATATTCCCCCTTAATCTCCTCTTCTCAAGAGAAAATAAATTCAGTTCCTCCAATCTTAACTCATAGCTGAGTAACTCCATGCCTCTTATCAGTTTGGTTGCCCTTCTCTGCATTTTCTCCAGTTCCCCAAAATCCTTTTTGTGAACTGGTGCCCACAACTTTACTGCATATTCCAAATGAGGTTTTACTAATAGTTTGTACGGGGGCAAAATGATATCTTTCTCTCTGGAGTCCATACCTCTCTTAATACGAAAAAAGACTTTGCTTGCTTTGGGAACTGCAGCTTGGTATGCTATTATTAAGTTAATGATCTACCAAAACACCCAGATGCTTCACCATTGATTCCCCTAGTTGTACTCCCCCCTCATATTTATTATGCATGCATTTTCTTAGCTCCCAAGTGCCTGTATAAATTACCTTACATGTTAGCCGTGTGTGGGGAATGGTGTCAAATGCTTTTGCAAAATCCAAGTATACTACACCCACAGCCACCTCTCTGTCCAAGGTGTTACTTACCTCCTCATAAAATAAATCAGATTTGTTTTAGAACTTCTGTCTTTTACGAATACATTCTGTATTTGCGTGGAATCCTTCCCCTTTTTGGGTATCGGGACTGCATTTTTTTTTACTGTTTTTATGTTGTTAAAAATGTGTTCATGTCTTGTTACTGTGTTTTAGTATTACAAATGCATCATTATTTGTAAGGCAATTTTTAAAATAGAAGTCTACAACAATTATTTTATTGGACCATTTTCAAAAATTTCCAAATCATACCTTATGATTTGGATCTTTTTTTTTATGCAGTTACTCTCAGGATGCTGCCATTCCATCAGCACATATCACATTAATATGCAACACAAAACCATAAGGGTCTTAAGATCAACAGCCGCAAAATTTTGCCAAAGGCATAAGAGAGAGCTTAAAATATTGACATATATTGCCTAAAGCCAAACATACTAAAATTAAGAAACTGCAATGTCACTATTTAACTTAAAAGAAATGCAAGGTTGTTGCTACTCATGTTAAAATAATGTTTAGTTTTTGCTGTTTTTATTTAATTCAAAACTATGTAAAATGCAGTTGGGTATTAAAAAGCAGGGATATATACGTTATCAGCGGCAATGCAAACATTAAAAATGTCAGTTAGAACTGTAAATAGGTCACAAGTCTTCTAGAAAAAAATAAAAAGAACTGCATTGGACGTTAACCCTTACATTTACCCAGTGAAGTTACTGGCCTCAGGTGGTACACAGAACCTCCTACATAAGTCCTCCTACATTCGTTGTACCTGTTTTTATACAGTCTCCTATTCTCTACATAAATTAGTCTGAGAGTGCAGAAAAGGGGGATGGTAAGCTGAAATTTCACTCTACAGAGCTTAGTAAGGAGATCTCTGAGAGCTGATTGGAGGGAAGGTGCACACTTTTCCACACTGCATGCAGGAACAGAGATGAGGCTGTCAATCACAAGATGTGCCCTCCCCGACTCCATTATTTTCCTGATGCCTGGAAAACTTGTCAGAAGTCATTTATGCTGATAGCAGAGGAACAAATCAGTAGAAACAATCGCTTTAATTTGACTCAGACTGGACATGTTGAATAACCCCAGTAAAATATAACAAATGCTTAAGGAATCGCTATACTTTTACCATTTGGACACACGTGAAACAAATAAATATAATCTGTATGTTAGGGTGCTTCTTTTGTAACATGTCATATCTGAACATACTTAAACCAGATTAAAAAAAAGGTCAGATCTCATGATGCCAGAGAAGCATCTCAATTTCAAAATCAGGTGATATTTGTTGTCAAATTAGACTCACTCACATTGCAAAGGAAGGACCCAAAGCTCTATGTTTCTTTAACCACTTCCCACCCGGCTTATAGAAGAATATAACAGCCGGTCGGTGGTTCAGTTATCCTGACTGGGCGTCATATGACATCCAGCAGGATAACATGCTGGCACAGCATGGCGATCAGTGGTGCTGTGTGCCACTCTGATGGAGGCTCCTTACCATGTGATCAGCTGTGACCAATCACAGCTGATCAGAGCGTGAACCAGGAAGTGGTGGTAAATGGTTTTCCTTGATTTGGCTCTCCCTGTTAGAGGGGGTCTGTGCTGATAATTAGCACACTGATTATTAGAGCAGCCCCCATGAGAGGTGACACAATGCCAATCAGTGCCCATTAACAGCCAGTCAGTGCCCATCAGGAAGCCTGTCAGTAACCATAAAAGTGCAAATCAGTGCCCATAACAGTGGCAATCAGTAATCAGTGCCCACCACTGTGTCAATCAGTACCCATCAGTAACACCTTTCAGTACCTCATCATCAGTGCTGCCCATCAGTGCCATCTATTAGTGTCCATCAGTGCCGCCTATCAGTGCCACCTGTCATTGCCCATTAGTACCACCTATCGGTTCCGCCTATCAGTGCCCATCAGTGCTGTATGTCAGTGCAGCCTATCAGTGCCCATTAATTCTACATATCAGTGCTTCCCCATCAGTGCTACCTTATCAGTGCCCATCAGTGCCCCATCATCAGTGCCCATCAGTGAAGAAGAAAACACAATTTTATAACAGAAACAAAGAAAACATTTTTTTTTTTTGTTTGGCAAAAAAATACAGTGGTGATCAAATACCACCAAAAGAATGCTCTATTTGTGCTAAGAAAATTATAAAAATTTAGTTGGGTACAGTGTTGCATGATCGCACAGTTGTTATTTAAAGTGTGACAGTGTTGTGCAGTGGTGTTTTAAACCCAACTTTTTGGAAAAAATTTACTTTCATGAATTAAAAAAAAATGAAAAGGTAAAGTTAGCCCAATTTTTTTGTAAAATGTGAAAGATGTTGTTACGCCGAGTAAATAAATACCGAAAAATTTAATGCTTTATAATTGCACGCACTCGTGGAATGGCGACAAACTACAGTACCTAAAAATCTCCATAGGCGACGCTTTAAACTTTTTTTATGGTTATAAGGTTAGAGTAACAAAGGAGGTCTAGTACTAGAATCATTGCTCTCGCTCTGACGATCGCGGCGATACTTCACATGTGTGATTTGAACACTGTTTTCATATGCCGGCACGACTTCCGTATGTGTTTTCTTTGTTGCGTAAGCAGGGAGGGGGGCGATTAAAAAAAAAAGTTTTTTTATTTTATTTATTTTTATATTATTAAATTGTGTTTTTTTTAAATTTTGATCACATTTATTGCTGTCACAAGGAATGTAAACATCCCCTGTGACCGTAATAACAGAGCAGAAAGGATTTGAATATATGTGCTCCTGTGCTGCATTGATAAAATTGGAATATCTTATATTTTGATGGACACAAATGCTACAAACAATGGATATGTCAAGTACAAGTATTACAAGTATCACATAAAGTATTACATAAAATATATATATATATAGTGGAAATCAGCATTTTATGCATTTGCTAACCATGCAATTTTAACACCTTGAAGACAACACCAGCAATAATCTGTTGGAAATGGGAATTATTTCCTATTTCCAGATGTCTTCACAATGGGGTTTAGAGGTATTTTATGATACTCAAGATATTTAAAATGATTATGTTTGTCATATGTTCACCTGAAAAAGTAGATCTGAATAAAGCACTAATAAAAAAAAAATAGGCAGATTTAAATGAGGTCATTCATATTAAAGGGAAATATTTACCTAAAAAACAAATGTAAAGCCATTTGCTTTATTGTGAACACACATTAAATCTAAGTAAAAACATAACTTTGCATATTATGTTATATATACTGTAATTCTGTACTTGTCAAATATGCTGCAGAAATCTCCCTCCACTGAGTCTGACTGCATCCATTTTAACTGTGGGAAGCTAAAGCTGCTGTCTGTTCACTTCCTTTATTTACACAGAGGCACACCTCCAGCTCTGAAGCTATCATTGGCCCTCTTATGTCTCATCCCCCCTCCCTTCCTGGCAAACTCTCACGGAAGTGAGGTCCATGATGTCCTAAAACTAGGCTTTTTTACCAGAGAAGAAACAGGAAGAAGGCTGTATAAGGTATTTACTGGCAGAAAAAAAATGTTTTACTATCCAAAGTTAAAACAACAAGGGAAAAAATTACTGAAGTTCCGCTTTAAGCACTGTCCAGCTTGCATAATTATGAAGGTCATGAAGTCATGTGCTTGATTTTGGAAGGATGTTGTTAAACTTTGCCCTTAATGTGGCCCCGATCCACATCTTCTGGGGTCCCTCGACAGCTGTCTCTGGTCCTCCCCGCGAGAACTGACCACAGTCATGCGAGAGCGCTCACATGGTGGTGAGTAAATGCAGGCGCGCTCCATAGCTAATCACTGTATCACTCGGCACCGCCCTTCGGCATGCCGCGTCACTGGATGTGATTGACAGCAGCGCCAGCCAATGAATGCGCTTCTCTCAATCCATCCGCTCTAGCCAATCAGCGGCAAGGCTGACCGGCGAAGAGGATCTTATATGTGAGTGGAATAACTATATGTTTTAATCATAATAAATTATTTGATTTACTACACCATGATAGTCTTTTATATATTACATGAGCGGATATAAAACGAGACTACAGCCAAACCATTGGGAGTGATTGCTGATAAACCTGAGATAGGGAGTGGTTATCCATATGCACCAAAGGCAGATTTCTGGGTCCATCTGGTGAGTGGCAATTTTATCCGGTGACGGTGTAGACACTATTTGCGGTGAAGGTGGAAACATAGCTGGGCATCATTGCAAGAAATTATCTATTAAGGAATTTCTTAGCACATATATATCTTTTTACTTTTTATATATATTTTTTGTATATAATACATTTTTCTTGCTTTCTTGGAGCACATTCAATCTGTGGATTGTAATAGTAGTATATTTGAATTTTTTGGGGGATTTATTTCAATTTTTTGTTGATGGATTGAGAAATCCATATGTTATAGTTTGGCACATGGCACTGTATTGGTATTTATTGCACATTATTTGTTGATCGTTTGTTTGCACATTAATTAACAACCATAGACACATGTACATACTTTTTGTTTTTTTGAGTAACAAGTTCACAGGACCAGTTGTGGTAAAATGTTTATCTAAATATAAGTTAGCGCAATTCACTTCACAAATACACAAATCTAAACCCAACCTTCAAGGTTGCTCTTTGTATTGCAGCAAGACTTAACAAGAATATTGATATCATCTTGGCGCCGGTAACACACAATTTTTTTCCATATTCACACCTAACCCTAACACTTAAAAACCCTTTAACATACCCCTGAATGCTTCAAATAATAATATTAAAAGTATTTACATGATTTATATAGTGCCAACCGTCCGTGCTGCATTTGGTAAAATAAAAGGAAACAGTACAGTTACAAACAATTCAAAACAAGAGGGTAAGAAGGGCCATGCCTGTGAGAACCTACAACCTAAAAGGGAGGGGCAAGTAATACAAAAGGTTTTAGCTGTGAAAGAACATGTCAGGGCATAGATGGTGCAAATTACTTTCTTCCAACCACGGGTTGATATCAAGAGCAAGGTATGGATTTTTAAGGGACCACATGGGTAAATACATACAGTGGATATAAAAAGTCTACGCACCCCTATTAAAATGTCAAGTTTCTGTGATGTAAAAAAAAGAGACAAAGATAAATAATTTCAGAACATTTTCCACCTTTAATGCAACCTATAAACTGTACAACTCAGTTTAAAAACAAACTGAAATCTTTAAGGGGGATGTGGGGAAGTAAAACTAAAATAGCGCAGTTGCATTTGTAACTGGCAATGTTCCTGTGTTAATAATTAAGCAATCACATTCAAACTCAAGGTAAATATGAGTCAGTACACACCTGTAATCATTTAAAGTGCTTCTGATTGACCCCAAATAAAGTTCAGCTGTTCTAGTAGGTCTTTCTTGACATTTTCTTTGTCACATCCTACAGCATAAGCCATGGTCCGCAGACAGCTTCCAAAGCAGCAAAGAAATCTCATTGTTAAAAGGTATCAGTCAGGGGAAGGGTACAAAAGAATTTCCAGGGCATTAGATATAACATGGAACACATTGAAGACAGTCATCATCAAGCGGAGACTCAATGCCCCTACTACAGTTTTTATTTTTTATTAGTTCCCTAGTGTTCATTCAAATTCCGGTTGAATTGTTAGGTATAGCAAGAGAACATTTTGAGATATATCTATTTATAATTATTTATTATATTATTGTCACATCTACATGTATTATCTATACACCCAGGTGCACTTTTGTTTATCTGAATTTTTATTTCTAAATTGTATTTGTTTGTAAACACATTCCAGGTGCACTCTGTTATTTTCTATTATGTGTATGGAAATCAGCGTTTCACATGCACCTGAATACCGTCTAGCCTGGCATTGACAAGGTAGCATAGAATGTCAATGTTGGCTATTACTAACAACTCCTTCTGGTTTATCTACTTCTTAACTCATAAAGTTACAAAGGAACAAAATAATAGTAAAATCCCTTTGATATTTAATTAGTAAAGTAAATAGGATTTTTTTTTTCAAAGTGCCTAGCAAACTGCACCAACTGCTTATACTTTCTGTTAGGTCACCAAGAGTAAAGCAAAATACTAGATATTTTGGGTATTGTAAGCATTTGCCTTGGTGATTGTTTGTTAGGGCATCTGATGCTGTCCTATAGGGATGGGAGAGAGTCTTTAGCACTGTGTAAGTTCCATGTCACAACTTAGGCCTCTTTCACACGGAGCGGTCCGTTTTTCGGTCCTCTCCGTGTGTGTCCGTTGGCTCAGCGGGGGGTCCCGCACTGTGCAGGGACCGCCCTGTCTCTTCTCCGCTATCCCCTATGGGGAATCGGATGAAAACAGAGCGTCTGTCCGTTTTCATCCGATCCGATCCGCCGGACGGAAGAAAAATAGGGTTTTCTTCCGTCCGAAAAACCGGACCTTAACGGACGCGGATCGTTGCGGACGTTAGCGGATGCATCATCCGCTAACGGACGCGATCCAATAGGGGCCCATTACAAGTAAAACGAACTTGTAATAAGAGGACGAACGGTCCGCTCATGTGAAAGGGGCCTTAGAACTTATACATAACTAACTATCTTTGCTTTTGGAGGTTAGACATAATGGCAGGCAAGTAAAGGGAAGCATAAACTGCCAGAGAGGCTTCCTACTGTCATGAGCAAAGGAAGCATTCTCATTAAGTTATTTCTGTTTTCATCAAACATAAATTGGCTAATTTATTAAAGCAGTACCTAGATAATGTTAATTTTTGTGAATATGTTCAAGCTATTTTCAGTTTTAACCCCTTCAGCCCTGGAAGGATTTACCCTCTTAATGACAGACCATATTTTGCGAGTCAAGTTAACTGACAATTGCGTAGTCATACAATGCACTACCCAAACAATTGATGTCCTTTTTTTCCCACAGATAGAGCTTTCTTTTGGTGGTATTTGATCACCTCTGCAGTTTTTATTTTTTGCACTATAAACAAAAATAGACCGACAATTTAGAAAAAAAAAATAGAACATTTATTTTTGCTATAATAATTAGGTTTAGGCCAATATGTATTCTTCTACATATTTTTGGTAAAAAATTGCAATAAGCATATATTGATTGGTTTGCACAAAAGTTATAGCTTCTACAAAATAGGGGATATATTTATGGAATTTTTATTATTATAATTTTTTATCAGGACTGCGACATTGCGGCAGACAGATCCTAAAGTTTCGGCGGAGTAACGTAAATGAGAAACGTTACAAAAAGATGCGCCCATCTACCTGAATCTGGCCCATAGTTTATTAGAAATCAGGTAGCAAAATACTTTTACTAATTAGCATATACCGAGTCATTATTTGTGAACTGATATTTTGTTAATTGAGCAAGATTTTCCAAAGATTTCTTAAGAGGCTTGCTTTCAATATACTAGTGAACAACATGCACTTAAAATATAGTTTAGAAATACAGCAAAATTACAATGATAATTAAATATAACTACAGTATAATCCTATAGTAATAAAAGGAATTCTAAGACAGAAACAGAGTTGCGATACTGTTCCCCTATTTCCCCTATTTCCATTTCCAGCACCACCAACCTACCGCTCACATGGGACAGTGGCCAGGTCCAGGATAAGTAGCTCTGGCTCTAAATGCCAAATTATGGCTTGTGCCAAATTATAATTTAACAGAAAATCTGGGAATGAAAAAAACTATAAGCTTCATCTGTCACCACGGCAGAGGAAATTGGTGTTCTCAATGGAGCACAAATGTGGTGATGTCATAACACTTGTAGTGCATTTATACTTTCTCCAGATCCGTAACTGAAGGTCCATACCTCAGTATGGACCTGGGCTAGAAGAATAGTCTACAGAAGTCACAGCATTGCAAAAGAGATTCACTGATCACAGTTTCAATTTCTTGTAGGCTCCAATGCAAAAAAAAAAAATTTTTGCTTTTTGCATTATTGAAGCATTTATTATTCTTTTTGAAAAGGTGTAATTATCCTTACACTCATACCGAGTGAATGTGTATTTTAAATGAGTATATAAAATCAATAGTGATGTATAAATTAATAATTTGTTTGGTCACATACTGTAGTTGTAAATTTGCAATAATTTGTAATTTCTGTTAATAAAGTATTTTTTAAATAAAATATAGATTGTTGGTTGACACTTTTTGATCTCAGCACATGTGTGTTATCCTTTTAGTACCAATAATTAAGGCACCCCATTAAAGTATATTTCCACTTTTTCAGGCAAATTTGGATAACACCTACTTAATATTTGTCACGTGTCCCCATTCACATACCATAATTAAAGAAAATGCAGCTTTGATTTTTTTAAAAGCTCTATTCCTAATCCTCTAGCAATAAAAAATCACACAGTTCTCTTTGTTTATGATGGGGCTGAGCTAATGTGTTTGCCTTAGTTACCCTGTCTATACTGTACAGACAGATCCTCATTATCAACTGTGATTAGATTTAAACATTGTCTGTCCTAACAAAAGTTTAAAGATTTAGGGGCAAGGTTTCTTGCATTGTATGTTGATGAGGAGTTAGGACAGAGTCACTCTAACATTGTTCAAAAAATCGTGCAGTCAGCCATGAAAATCATCAGAAATATAAGAAATATAAAAAATAATGTGTAAATAGGAACACATAACAAACCTATAGGGCCAGATTCAGCAATAGTTACGACGGCGTATCTCGAGATACCCCGCGTAACTTCTTAACTGCGCTGGCATATCTTGTTTTCTGTTTTCAGAAAACAAGATACGCCAGTTTGCAAGTTAGATCCGACTGGCATAATCATATTACGCTGTCGGATCTTAAATGCATTTTTAAAATGGCCGCGGGGGGCGTTCCCGCTGATTTACGCTGAGAATATGTAAATCAGCGAGATACGCCTATTCACAAACGTACGCCCGGCCGACGCACTGACTTTATCCTGTTTCCTTAAGGGGTTTCCCTGCGTAAAGTTAAAGCTAAAAAAAGCAGGCGCATCCTATGTTAAGTATGGCCATCAAGACCGCGGGAAATTTGAAAATTTGTACGTCGTTTACGTAACTCGCCCGTGAATAGGGATTTACGTTGATTACGCTCACGTCGAAAACACTGTCAAAATTCGGAGCATGCGCACTGGGAATTTTATAGGGCTGGCGCATGCACAGTACATTCGGCGCAGGGACGCGCGTATTTAAATAATAAACGCCCCCGACACGCCTATTTAGATTTAGGCCGCCGAATTTACGCTACGCCACCGAAACTTTACACGCAAGTGCTTTGTGAATACAGTACTTGTGTGTAAATTTGCGGCGGCGTAACATAAATAAGAAAAGTTACGCATGCCGCAACTATGCGCGCGGCTACGAGAATCTGCCCCATAGTGTTTTTTTTGTTTGACTGCAAACATGGAAATGTGCGTTCCCTTTAAGTCAGTGTTAGGTTAATGATTAGATTATTCAAAACCAGGAAGGAGGTTTCACTGCCACCCACTGCTGTCTAATAAACTTTAGCCAGGGCTATCCCCACAGCTGCATGTACGCAAAGTGGGGATGCTTGTGACCTAATAAGGCCCTGAACAAGTATCCTCACCCCTTTGTGTACATACAGCAGTGGGGCTGTGAATGTCTTGGCCAATGGGCAGCACTAGGCGGGTGTGAGTGAGTGAGTAACTTGTATAGTGCTACAAATGTGAACTAAATCGCCTCAAGGCGAGGCAAGGTGACAGCTTCCTTCTTGGTTTGGTCTGACACCCAATTTGAACAAAATCTGAGCTAATCCTTTTTTAGGGGCAAAGGAGTTATGGGTTAGGTTTTGGGTTTACAGCAACTTTAACAATAAAATCTATGATTAATTGGTCAATTTCAACAAGAAATCCAGATTTTTAATATAGTGGGAAATGGTTAGTTCTGTCATACTTATATATTTCTGTCTGAGTCTCCGCTATGGACTTTAGCCTCACTACCTGCTCTATGACTGTTATTAAAACAGAAAGTAAGATAAATTGAGAAATGTTATGGCAATCACTAGCACAGAAGGTAAGGAAAAAATGTCTCAGTGAGAAAGCCTATTCTGGTGGAATTTCCTTTCATTTTGAGGGGATTCCTTTAATTTCCTTTTGTGTTTCTGACATACAAAGCAAAACAAATCTCCAAATGGGGGCACCGAAGAAAAAGCCAGAATAAGGTCCTGCCCCCACTGTACTCAAACCTAGAAAAATGTTTTGGGTGGGGCTCTACTTTGTAAGATTATGTTTTAAGTTTGGAAGAATGGAAGAGCCAAGTGTTAAGGTCAAGCTAACCTGTGGTTGAAGGAATTGAAATTGGTTAATATATGGCCTGCCCTAATCTTAAAAGGTTAATTTGAAGGACAAGGTGCAGATTTTGTTATGAAGGAAGTGTTCATTTTGGGGGATTAGGTCAAGTTTAGAGGTTTGGTTTAGCATTAAGTGTTAGGGATACAAAACGGATTTAGAGGTCAGGAACATGTGCAGAAACACCTTTTTTGGTGACTTCTCCATCTGAATGAGCTAATTACCTAGCTCTCACTGTATTCTGAGTCACAAACCTGCAACAAGTATGCAGATAAGAGGGAGTAGAAAAACTGTCATTTTTTTTATTGCTGTCTGTTAAGAAAATTCACCCTCCCTATTTGTTTTCATCAGAACGAGAATAAATGTAAAATCTTTTATTGGGGACTCTAGTTCTATTGACCCTGGTGACAACCAGGGATTCTCTCACTTTGGAGGGATTTCCTCTTATTTCCTGTTTTGGATATAGTGCATGGAGTTGAAGAGAAATCTCTCTAATAGGACACATAGGGCAATATAAAACCATGACAGGGTGTTATTACCTTCCCTAACTCCATTCAAAAGGAAAAAAATGTTTTGCCTTTAGTTCTACTTCAAACAGTTACAACAGTATTTCTTATGGGGTAAACATTTTCCAAAAATGTCATAAATGGGTTGTCTCTATCTTCTAAAACTGCTGGATAGTTTGGTCTGTAAAAAAAAAAAAAGACTTTGTGGTCAAAGCACAAGGTATTCATAAAATAAAGCCCCCCCCCCCCAATAAAAAAGGAAACCTAATGTAGCCACCACATCCAAGAATTGATAGTTGCGATATAATATATTTTTTATTGTTTTGGGTTTAATACCACTTTAAGGCATTGGATTAGCATGGAAACCAAGAAGTTATAGTTTTTAAGCATAAAGGTCAGGAAAGGGCAGCCTTTATACCCTCTGAGCAATAGGTTTTCTTCACGATACTGTAAGTAAATGTGAAATATCGTTTTAAATGAAAGAACAGATTTTTTAGTCATTGAAAACTTTCATAAGTGTTTGTCTTTTCTTCTTTAAATTACTAAAACAATTATATTCAGCATTGCTTCTCACTAAAATGCTCACTAAAAAGCTCTACACAGAAGATTCCACCATTGTTTACTGCTGATACAAATTGTTCACTCTTCCATTATAAAGATTGCTATTTCAGGATTCTGGAAAATTACTGTTGCAAAACTGACATGACTTTGCTAATAAAGTAATTTGAATGACTTTAAAGGTAAATAACATATATATGTTTAAAAATGCATTTACATTGCTATTAAAGGCTGCAGTCTACTTCAAGTTTATATTGAAAAGTGCAGACATACTTTGTTTCAGTGTCCTTGAAAGCAACATTGTAGAATGCTTTCATGAATTTTATCTTTTTTTTTTTTTTTAATGAATCCTATTTATGGAGCAGATGTCTTCTGATTGAAGCTTAAGATTGAAATTCCTGACGTGCTTTAAAATAATGACAAACGTCTTTCTGTAGACTCACTTTTTTCTCCTATAAATAATAATATAAAATTATTCTACATTTCGATAACATACAGAAGTCTTTATTATTATACCTTTATGAACCTTCTTCACAATTTGGTAAATGGGTACTTTTAATTCAGTATTCCATTTTAAAGTATATCAATTAGGCAAGCCATACAATTTTCTTTCTTTCAACCACAAGTTGAACAAAAGAAAAATGTTCCACTCCCCATCACCACAGTCAGTGTTGATGGGGGAATCCCTCCCGCTGCACTGTTGTATTCCGACAGGATGAGGTTTCCCAGCCATCATAATGCAATTATCAGGGTTGGTGACTATAGCTTCAGGCAGTAATTGTACAAGAAAAAAAACAGCAGGATGGTTGTACTAAAGTTGATTGATAGATCAACTTCAGTACAACCAGCCTGCCCATTGATGAATCAAATTTAGCTGGTCCCTGCTGAACCAGCCAGATTTCTATCCTTCTATAGCTAACAGTTTATTTCACACATAAATAAACAATTAAAGTAAAACAGCTACTTTTAGTCCCAAACGTGTGTACAGTAACAAAAGTATTACTAATGCCAATACAAACTGTGGTACTACAACCAAAATAATCTTGTGTAATGTTAAAGCAAGGAAATTATTAGACATGTGCATTCTTTTAACAAACGATAACGAAAGCGCAAGAAATGAAAACCGAAAGATCCGACATAAAAAATGCTTTATTTTCGTTTTCGTTGCGGTAAAAATTCGATATAGAGAGATTCGACATTATAGGGAAAAGATTCGACATTATAGGGAAAAGATTCAACAGTATAGGGAAAAGATTCGACATTATAGGGAAAAGATTCGACATTACAGAGATTAGATTTAGATTTATGAGAAAATCGATTCGACATTATTACTAGTCATACAACATTAGAATTCTTGTAGGCGGAATATTCGAACGGAAATGTACGATTCGACGTAAAGATTCGACGTTCCGTCGAATATTCTTTTGACCATTCGACAGAAACCAAGTATTATTGGATTTTCGGACGAAAGCTATTCCCCAACGAAAAACGAAATAGATCAAAATGATTTTCGGGAGTAACTAAATCAATTTATTTTCCAAACGAAAACGAAAAAACAAAACAAAATATTCCAGTCTGCACATGTCTAGAAATTATAAGACGGACAAAAAAAATGTAAATATATTCTCTGGCAGGTGTTCTACTTGACCATTTTTTTATGCTCATCTTCTTTCTTTCTTTTTCTCATCGTGAATTTTATGTGAGTAAGGGTTTGAAGCTAGAAACTTGCTAATCATTGTCGATGTCAAGAGCTTTTGTGACATATGATTCTTAGGTAGTGTCTGAGATCATTGGGTTTAATAGGGAGATTGAATATGTCCAAGCATGTTAGGTGTCTCGCAAGTAATTGTGGATGATTAGGCAAATGGTGAGTGTAGGTAGATGGTGAATGCACACTGTTTTAAAAATTCAGCGTTGTACATAAATAGATGTAGGTTTATGGAGGGAACAGAAAAAAAAAGGGAGATGGAAATAAAGGGAGGGGCAAGAGGGTGTTAAGAGGGAAAGAGGGGGTGGGAGAGAGAAAAATATGGAAAAATGTAATAAATAAAAATTCAAGAGGGGGTTGAGGGTATTGGGGAGGTACCAACTCTTACTCCCCATATATGGAAGTGGTGGAGGGGGACTGCCTTTGAGGGGTGTGAGGGTGTGAGTCTGAACTTTTTTGGTTGATTGGGAGAGGTTGGAGATGTAGAGGCATATAAGCTACTCGTTTTGTGTTTAGTATTCTGAAGTGGTTTGAAAGGATGTCCAGCAGGCCCATTTGGTCTCAAATTTAGATGGAGTGTATTTCGCTACGTGAATTAGTTCATCCATGTCTGCTTTTTTTTAATCTTATTAAGCCATTCCTTGATTGTGGGGGGAACAGAGGGTCCCCAGTGTCCTGGGGGTGCATTGTTTTGCCACATTGATCATATGCAGGGTTAAGGACTTGTGATATGTTTTGTGTGGGAGGGATGAATGGTGCAGGAGAAATAGAGCTGGTTAATGTTCTAGGTTATGGGTGATTATCAGTGAGATAATGTGGTGGACTTCTGTCCAGAAGGATTGAATGTGTGGGAAAGACCACAAGATATGTAGTAACGTGCATCATTCTGACTGACATCTCCAGCATTTATCTGTGGTTTCTGGATGATATTTATGTAGTATGTCAGGCGTTTGGTACTAACGTTCTAATATTTTATAGCCATTTTCCTGCGTAGAAATGTTAATTAAACCCTTGTGTATGTTTTAATAGATGCGTTCCCAGTTCTCTTGTGTAAGCACTAGTGAGAGTTCTCCTACATTGGACAGACTCAACTATTGTTAGAGGGAATGTCAGCAAAGAGTGCATATTCGATATGAGATGATGTTGCAGGTTTTTTGTGTGCATATTGTTTCAAATGGAGTAAGTGTTCTGGAGCATGAAGATAGTCTGACTAATGAGCACAGGTAGTGTGTGATTAGGAGGTATATCCAGGGAGAATTATTTTTTCCATTTGTGCGGCTAGGTGGGTCCTGGATAGGATTTTATTGCAGTCAAAGAAGTGGGGGTTTAACCAGATTGGAGTGAGTGGTTCTTGGATGGATTATAAGGAGGTGTTCTTACAGACCTTTCTAAAGCAATGTAAAATGGGGCCAATTAGAGGGTGTAGGCACAGGTTAGATGAGATGTGTCTTTCAAATAGCCAGGGTAGTGTATCCAGGGATAAGGAAGTAATTACAGCTTCTAGGGATACCCAGCCTTTGATTGAAAATATACACAACTCATTTAATTATCCTTGAAAGGTGGCATGCTTGGTAGTAATTTTGTAAATCTGGAAGCCCTGTCTCTCCTAAGGTAAGAAAAGTTGTTTGGAATTAATCCTGGGTTTATGGTCTATGCATAAGAACTTAGAACAGAAGGTTCGGTATGTCTTAAAGAAGGCTAGGGAAATTTGTATGGGTATGGTACATGACCATTTTTTATATTTATGTTACGGATTTGCCACTTTTCTAGACATAAATACTCAATATGTGCATTCCTATATATATATCAAACAAGTTAAAAGGGTGCCTCGCTGATTGATAGGAGTCAGTAGTAGATAAATACTACCTCTGCAACCTCTGAAATGCATCAGCATCTTAGCATTCAACGAGAAGTGTAAAGAACGTTCTATGTATTGTGCACAGCATACATGAAAGGGCAAGGTCCTCCCAGGATACATTTCTCTGATTGAAGGGCATGTAATTTAGCAATGCATTAGTTAAAGCATTATTGGATATGTGACAGAAAAACAATTTTATTCTACCAAGGGAAGCTTTGTCACAACCCCACAGTAACAGTTTGTGTGTTATGTGTGTTTGTATATATACATATATCAGTTCAGGGGTTGGGAGGCTGGTTCAGACTTTCACACTACTTTTATACTCAATAATTGTGCATTGATTTACTTGCCCAAGCCAGCTTAGTGACTGCAAAGAAGAAGCACCTCTCTTTTTGCACACATCACAGGCTTAAACCAGAGTTCCACCCATTTAAAAGTCAGCAGTTACAAAAAGTGTAGCTGTCGACTTTTAATAAACAGACACTCACCTGTCCCTCAGTCCAGCGATGCACCCCCCTGAAGCCTCGCTTCTTCCCCCTCCTCTCTGCGAAGCTGGCATTGCAAGTGTAGTGCACCAGGTTGTAGTCACAGCCAGGCACGCACTACGCATGTGTGAACTGCACTCTGCGGATGGGCAATCTTCTGGGACATGTCATGTATCCCAGAAGATTGCAGAGAGGGAGAGGATGGAATGACGCCAGGAGAGGAAGTGGGTGGAACTCTGCTTTAGGAACGATGAATTTCCGAGCATTTCTGCCTGCATCTATGAACCAAGAAGAAACCCTTTCAGATTACCTAGCTACAACTTGTATGTGTTCAATTACAACGACTGCCAATGTTAGGAAACATGATTTAGAAGCATTAGAGTCCACCCACCTCTAAATGTTAAGAAGTGTAAATAGGTATCCATTATATATGACCTGTCACTAACAGGTCAAATTAAAACGTTACTATGGGGATCTTTGATGTCTAGGGTAGTTTTAGGATTATGGACATTATTATAAATAACTTGTATCACAGATTTTTAGCACAATAAATGTAACAGTAGCTTTCCAACACAGTGAGCTATTGCAGCAAAGACAGCTAGGACAGTGGGCTGGTTTGAACTGAAAAGCTTCAGTGATTTCCTGTTTTCTCATTCCCAAGTGAAAAGTAATACGACTATTTATAATGGTCTAGAAAAAACTTTGTTTTTTTCCGGCCTGATTCTTGTCAAGCCTGCCGACTACACGATCGTGAAAAAAAAATGCTCCAGCAAAGCGCGGTGACGTACAACACGTACGACAGCACTATAAAGGGGAAGTTCCATTCGGACGGTGCTACCCTTGGGGCTGCGTTTACTGATTTTGTGTTAGTAAAAGTTTGGTAAGAGACGATTCACGCTTTTTAGTCTTCGTGCTTTTCAGTTTGTTACAACGTGACGAATGCGCTATCTCCATTACGAACGCTAGTTTTACCAGCGCTTTAATGAGCGCTCCGGTCTCATAACTTGCTTCTGTGCATGCACGTTTTTTTCACATCATTAAAGCCTACACACAAAGTAAAAAAACGACATTGTGACAAATGACGCAAAAAAAATAGAGCATGTGCTAAATTTTTAATGCCCATTTTTCACGTCATGAAAAATGCTCTGGAGCCCACACACAATCATTTTTAATGACATTTAAAAAAAATAGCATTTTTCACGTCATGAAAAGTGGTTGTGTGTTTGCGGCATAATGGTTGCACAAGCATTGAGTCCAATATACTGGCATATAGGAGGTCACAATGGCTACCTTCTGTTCAGTTGCTCAGATCTGCACTACTATGGCCCTGCAGCATTTATTTTTTAAAAGAAACAGTGCAGTGAAGAATAATACAATTACCAATGTTCAGCAGAATGTTTGGCCTAGTTTATTTTATGGTGTCAAACACATTTCCAGTAATGTGTTAAAGAGATTCATCTCATAGCTGTGTATTATAGTACTTTTATTAAATATAATTTTTTAATCCAAAGAACTGCTTCAAGAGAGCATCTGGAAACTGACGAAAGTCCAAGGAGATTGATGAGTCAAAGTGCCCAGGGTTCAGTTTACAGCAGGATACAGCAAACTTAAAAGTAGTTGAAATCAATGGGAGCCAAATCTGTCAAACTACAAATGCCCATTTGCTGGGCTAATAAGCAAGGGGGTGGAAAAATAACATCTGGGTGGGCATTGCCCTGTACCAATGCAAAAAAAGTTTAACCCCTTGGTGCCGGTGTCCTCTCAAGAAATGCCCCCTATTAAAAAATGTCCAGCCAGAACTGCAAATGCGCCACACATTCGCCGAGCATGCGCATAACGGAGCCTCAGCACAGCTGAGTTTACTATCAGCTGTTGTCTTGCGTTGCCGAGGCACGTTTATGAAGGAGAGAGGCGCATATTTACATGAAGGGGGTGGGTATTTCAATGATGGGCAGTGCTGGGGGTGGAATTTTTATCGATGCCCAAAAAATCTGCTAAATAAATCTTTATCTAATATAGAAAAAGCCACCCTTCAATTGACTAAACACGCCCTGCAAGCATTCAAAATTAATAGCAGATAAAGATTTCTTTAGCAGTTTTGTTTGGCCATTGCCCCAGCACTGCATATCATTGAAAAATCGAATCCCTTCATGTAAATATCTGCCCCCCACCTACATGAATGGGCCTAGGCCACGCGAGACAACAGCTGATCATAAACTCAGCTGTTCTGAAGCTCCGTGTGGCGCATGCACAGTTTCCCCTGGGCACTATTCGATAGCCGGGCACTTCTCGGCAGAACACAGGCTCCCATCGCACCTTTAGGGCTTTAAAATCCTGGGAGGTTGGGTGGGGCTTTTGGCCATGTGACCGCCTCGATTCACCATGAATTGCCATGATCGTAAAACACTTGAATGTATGCAGTGATTGGAAGGTTACTGTTAGCCACTGGTCACTGTGTCGGAAGCATGCACCATGCACACTCTTGGCACAGCTCTATCGGCACTATTGCATGCAATTATGTGGCACCTCTGTGCCAGGGCCTGGCTGCCAAGGGAATGCATATGTGTGTGCACTCGGCGCCAAAGGGTTAAAAGCCAGGAGCAGTGGTTTAAATGCTTGAAGTATAGCATTAAAAATGCATATTTCTTTAAATAACATGTCTTGGGGTTCCCTGCCTGTAAGGGGTGTATCTCTAGGTTTATCTCTGTGATGTACAGAACGTGCTGCAGCACTGATATTTAAAAAGGAAAATGTGTTTAAAATTGCTGTATTTTGTGTATTTTGGGGGACCTCTGAAGGGGTCTATGTGCATTTTTTCTCTCCAAATGTCACTTTTGCTGCAGCACACCCTACATCAGAATGAAAATAAATTAGTATAGAGTCCCCCTAAAATTCACACCATACACTTTGAGTCAAATATGAGTTTTAAGGTAGGTCACACAAATTAAATGCATGGCTTCACCCTAAAAACCCGTTCCACACCATTAATCAGAGCATGCAGTCTGCCTGGCCAAGAAAGGGATGATGATTGTGCAACCTCTCCCTTTTGAACCACACCAGAGCACATGCCCTTAACATGATGGTTTCCCCTGGCAAACCCATTTTTCTCCATGATAAACAGGATAAGGGTCTCTTTCTCACAATTGTCCCCATCTTCAATCAATCAATGTCCCCATCTTAAATCACAATGGGCCACCCCACGACTCACCAAAAAAGAAAAAAAAATCTGATGCATGAAGGTACCATTAGCCAAATGATAGCTCCCCAAGCTCTCATCAGCCATCTATAGGAAGGGGCAGGGATAGCAGTGACATCATTGCCAAAATGTGGTCATTATTTTGTTATTGTCCAAATATAGCCATGAGACCATATTTAGCCAATGACATAATCACTACGATCTCAACCCCTTTGCTTAAATGGCTGGAGTATCACTGCAATGTAAGTGAATCAGGAGGGGGATGTCAGTAGTTGGTAAAATTGCAGCAGATGCAAGAACCCACTGATTCCTTCATAACCATTGACAGCCATAAGCTGTCACATTTGTCCATGCCAAATGCCCTAAACTTTCAGTGTCCAAACTTATGAGGTGTGTCTAAAAAGTTAGGCAAATGGTCCAATATCTCAATGGCAACATGGGCTATCCAGAGACACGTCAAGAAGCGTCTCCTGGCTTGGCGTACATGTGACCATCAGGGTAAACCCGTTGTGGTCAGTCAAACGTAGTCAGTGTGAGAGGTAGGGTCACAGTGCAATGTAGCAACGAGTGAACATCAAGTTCTTCTACAAATTGGGGAAAATGGCAAAAAAGATGCAGGAAGTGTTGGTTCAAGTGAATGGTATGAAAGCCGTGAGCAGAAAATGTGTTTATGACTGGTTTAAATGCTTTTAAACAAAATAACTGAGGATGAGCCACATTCTGGTCGGCTATCGACAAGCAGAACACCAGACACAATCGAGGCGAGTGTGACAAATTCTGGCACAAGATCGTGACTAACTCTAAGGTTGATGGCAAACGAATTGGCATTAGCAAAAACGCAGTGCGTACACCATTGTCCATGGATATTTGTTCCCGGGTTGTGCAGCACAAATTGACAGACGAACAGAAAGCAAAACTGATGGAAAACTCATTACCATGTGTGACCAGGATCCATCCTTTCTGCAAACCACCGTCACAGGGGATGAGACCTGGTGTCACCCGTTCGATCCAGAATCCAAGCGGCATTTCCATGACCCTATTATCTGCTTGAAGTGTATCATAAAAGGTGCACGTTTTGCATGACGGCAATCCAAGAATGTGTGATAGCGCTTTGCGATCGATTCCTAAAAAGTCGTTTGCTGACAGTTTCCAGAAGTGTGTTATGAAGGATGGTGTATATTTTGTGTTTATTTTGAAGTCCGATAAAGGTCATTTATTTGTATCTTCTGTTTTGTTTGTTTTCTGATACCATCCGCAAAATGTTTTAGACAAGACTTGTAAGTTACACTTTAACCAAACAATTAACTCATCCCTACCACTAAAAATGCTATTTGCCTGACTGTATTGCTGATCCACTAACTTCCGAACTTTTTGAGTGACTGGAACAAGCATTGGAAAGTAGGCTGGTTAGAGTTAAACTGAAATGAGAGAAGGCCATATTCTGTCCAAATAGATAGATAGATTGATTAGGAGCCTGGGTATAGTCATTTTGTTCAAACTTTAAAGTAGGTTCAAAGTCATGCAATTGCAATCTGAACTAGCTTGATTAATTAAGAGATGTGCCAAAGGTTTCCTACTTAAATTTACATAGATGCATGCCCTAAGTGTTCATGCATTATTCATTCTAAAAGTAAAGAGCAGCATATGCTTCGATTTCTATAAAATGTGTCAATCATTTGTCTGAGTTGATTATACATCATAAGTGAATGGACAATGTTGCTTGTGATTATTTAGCAGAATCCAGTTTTATCCAGTATATGTCTGCTGCCAGGGGAAATACAGGAAACACGGTGCTCTAAAGAAGAATGGGGTAAAAGAATTAGCTAGATTATAGAGGCAGAACATAAGTATTAATGGCACAGCCACAAGCAGTTATGAGCCATTTAAACTACATAAAGCCTTTTTTCTGCATCCCTTGTGCTTTTACTTAAAATAACAGACCAAGTATTTTTTGCTTTATTTTTATTAAAATGACACTTGAGTGATTTTTTTTTATATTCTTGAGCTTACCAGGCCAATGCTCTTATTTTTAAAACTTTTAATACACACAGTTCTTGCTGCATGTCTCAAATGACAGAGATTTCAGTTGAAAAGTTGTGCTTTGAATTCTCTTCCGCAAGCACAATGTGAATTATTCACAGTGATAAGAATTTGTTGACATCACAAAAACTGGTGTTTGCATAATTTAAGTTTAGCATTGAGAGCTCCAGCACAACAATTATGAGACTTGTCTAAGTTGAGATTGAAAATATGAAATAAAGCCAACCCAGGAATGTTAATAGAGTTTTTATTTGTTCTTTGTTTTCAATAGCCCATTAGCTATGGCTTAATAAATATTTGGTATCGTGCATTCAAACAGTAGAACAGCTGTATGTCTGCAGAATAAAACATACTGATGATCTATTGGAAGATTAAAGCATTCACATCCTTATAAATGATAATGCTTTAACTTAGTAGCAAGTTTTTCATACAGAAGAGAAACTTCAGCAAAATGCAAATTGATTCCATATAAAGGAAGTCTAAGTGTTATCCCTGTAAATCTTTTACATTGATTCAACTTTAATAAACAGCTCTAGTGTATGTTCAATTAATACTTGTTTGAGTTATTATTCTACTGTTTACCTGAAAGTAATTTTTGTGTTGACTTTTTACTGCCTTATTGCACCATTTTTTATATGCAGATTTAAAGATTCTCCCTTTAATGCCCAAGCTAAACTAGTGCATACCCATCAATATACCCGCTGAACAGAGGCTGACATAATGATAAGTCAACCCTGCATTTAGGTTGATTTACTAAAACTGGAGAGTGTAAAATCTGGTCCAGCTTTGCATAGAAACCAATCAGCTTCATTTTTTTTGTCAAAGCTTAAAGCAGTGTTTCTCAACTCCAGTCCTCAAGGCCCCCCCAACAGGTCAGGTTTTCAGGATTTCCATTATTTTGCACAGGTGATTTGATCAGCTTCACTGCCTTAGTAATTCCCACAGCCTTTTCATCTGAGGGAAACCCTGAAAACATGACCTGTTGGGGGTGGCTTGAGGACTGGAGTTGAGAAACACTGGCTTAAAGGAACACAATTAAGTTAAAAGTAACGTATATTCAACATGCAGTATGATTCATACTGTATTACAGTATCACTTAAACATTTTTTATTCCTTCATTATTAATCATTACTATTCTTTGTCCTGTAGAGCTGACCGGTTTAACACTGACAAACAGCTGTGTATGGGCAGCACAGTAGTTAAGATATTTGTTTATATGTGTCGCATGCTGATTGCTGGCGCAGTACTTGGTGATTTTGTGACACTTATGCCGCGTACACACGATCACTTTTAGGCATGAAAGAAAACTTTGTTTTTCAGAATGTAGAAAAAACAAAGTTTTTCCAACTTCATCATTTAAAACGATGTTGCCCACACACCCTCGTTTTAAAAAAATAATGAGGAGCAAAGCGTGGTGACGTACAACACATATGACGGCACTCTAAAGGGGGAGTTCCATTTACGCTCCTGTCTCATAACTTGCTTCTGAGCATGCGCGGGTTTAAAACGTTGTTGTTAACGTTGTTTTAGCCCACACACGATCATTCTTTACAACCCAAAAAACTTCATTTTTTAAAACGACGGTAAAAAAATGCAGCATGCTCGAATATTTTTTTTTAGTTTTGCAGACGATGAAAAACGATGTGAAGCCACACACGATCATTTTAAATGATGTTTTTAAGAACGTTGTTTTTTTCATGCCGAAAAGTGATCATGTGTACGCGGCATAACTATAAATGTCACTGTAAAAGATAATAACTATGTTGTTGCTTGTGTGTGTTTCTTTTGGATGACCAAGTTTTCTCCCACAATCAGAAAAACAGCCTGGTAGTGTAGATTGCCTATAAACAATGTGGTCATATGGGGTGCATGCTTTTATTATGAACATAGTAAAAACATTCAATTTTATTCACTTTTGGCTCCAGAGATTAATATAAATGTTTCTTGTATACTTTGCAATGAACTGCATATCCTGCCAATACTTTAAATACATCAACTAAACACATATTCAGAAGGCTATAACAACCTCCTTTGATAGCTGCAGATGATATTTGGAGTCTCATTGCCTTTTTTCCCTGTAGCTGCACAATATATTAATCATCCATCTATGGCCAGCTTTATATTTACCAAAACCATGCAATAAGAGGACAAACCTAAACAATCCATTCAATTTGTATCCAATCACACAGGCCATTGGACTACATAATTGATGGAAGATCTAAAGGAGATTGTATAATCAGATGGTTAATGTATGGTGAGCCTAAGTGTGATCATTACTGGGTCAGTTAACTCTGCAGTTAAATCTTTACACACACACAAACAGTAAATGCCGCTATGTGTTTTAATGAAAACATGCACCACTTCCAGCATCTGCTGTAGAATCATAAGAGATGTCTGTGACACTCGCTGCCACACCCAGACAGAAATGTACCAAGTTAAACATATGGTAGCTTTATTCAAAGAGTCAATTGTTAAATGATGATCGGGTGGAAACCCTATTGTTCTGGAAGGTCAGCATATGATGTCCTCCCGAGAATGGGTGGTGCTCCTGTGAGATCTGTCACCTGCTGTGTCCACCAGTACCATTCCAGTACCATGTGACCGCTGTGACCAATCACCGCAGATCACATGACAGTTGTAAATGAAAAGAAAACAGAAAACAGGCGCCGCTTATGTTAAGACTGTAATTGTTTAATAGGAAAATTGTATTAAAAACTTACATTGACAATTCTTTAAAAGGGCACAGTGGAGTCCAGTGGAACCGTCATATTTCAGCCTTGGCTGTCAGCAAAAGTTAGTCCTGTCCACCAGGGATCTCTCGGCTCTTGGGCGGGAACCAAACCGAGGTCTGGAATGCAGCTAGCAAGTCACAGGAGAGGGCTGGAACGCAGCACATGGTGGGATGATGTCATGGACTTAATAACAACATGTTTCATAGTGTGCACACTGGGGAGATGATGACATCGCGTGCTCCTTTGTCAAGGCAGAGCTGTAGGCAGAGCTGTAGTTCCCCAGTGTCGGCAGCACTCATGAAGCCCCAGACCATGACACTCCCACCCCCATGCTTGACTGTAGGCAAGACACACTTGTTTTACTCCTCACCTGGTTGCCACCACACACCCTTGACACCATCTGTACCAAATAAGTTTATCTTGGTCTCATCAGACCACAGGACATGGTTCCGGTAATCCATGTCCTTAGTCTGCTTGTCTTCAGCAAACTCTATGAGGGTTTTCTTGTGCATCTTTAGAAGAGGATTCCTTCTATGATGACAGCCATGCGGGCCAATTTAATGCAGTGTGCTGTGTATAGTCTGAGCACTGACAGGCTGACCCCCTGCCCTTTCAACCTCTGCAGCAATGCTGGCATAACTCATATGTCTATTTCCCAAAGACAACCTCTGGATATGATGCTGAGCATGTGCTCTCAACTTCTTTGGTCGACCATAGCGAGGCCTGTTCTGAGTTAAACTGGTCCTGTTAAACCACTGTATGGTCTTGGCCACCATGCTGTAGCTCAGTTTCAGGGTCTTACCAATCTTCATATTGCCTAAGGAATATTTATGTAGAGCAACAATTCTTTTTTTCAGATCCTCTGTGAGTGACCAGTATGAGAGCATGAGAATGATAACACCAAATTTAACACACCTGCTCCCCATTCACATCTGAGACCTTGCAACACTAACGAGTCACATGGCACCGGGAAGGGGAAATTGCTAATTTGGCCCAATTTGGACATTTTCACTTAGGGGTGTACTCACTTTTGTTGCCAGCAGTTTAGACATTAATGGCTGTGTGTTGAGCTATTTTGAGGGGACAGCAAATGTATAATGGTATACAAGCTATACACTCACTACTGTAGCAAAGAGTAATTTCTTCAGTATTGTCACATGAAAAGATATAATACAATATTTACAAAAATGTAAGGGATATACTCACTTTTCTGAGATACTGTATATACCATAGTTCCTACAGACTAAATAATATACACTAATTCAGGTTATTTTCACTAAAAAATGTAGCAGAATACATGTTGGCCTAAATTTCTGAAGAGAGATTATTTATTTGCAAAATCTTATAACAGAAACGAATAAAAACTATTTTTTCTTCAAAATGCTTGGCCTTTTTTAGTTTATTTAGCAAAATATTAAAACATAAACAAACTATGGTGATTAAATACTACCTAAACAAAAGCTCTATTTGTGTGAAAACAATAATAACATTTCATATGGGTACAGTGTTGCATGACCCCGCAATTGTCATTGACAGAGCTGAATGCTTGTAGCTGTTCTTTAAGGCTGTGGGATCATCTCACTGCTAGCCAACAATTGTAACGGTCAGGGGTTAATGCCATTTACGATATTTCATTACATCAACCCACGACAGCTTATCGACACTCCACAATCCAGCAGACACGATCCATATGGATTTCCCCCCCCCCCCTCAGAAACGAGACACACACAGCTCTGTTCTCTGGTTCCAAACGGATAGATACTTTAATGGTAAACTCAGGCATTTATACAGTAGAAAGCATGCTGCAGTATTCAAAGGGACAATGACACACTCCACCCACATCATCATACAATGGGTACTAACGAGCCTCCAATACACATTATCTTGGGTAGACTTTCTGGCACCGGATCTGACACAATCCACATGAGCTAATTAGCTACAGCTGACAAGTCAGATATCAAGACTCCAGCTTTTCTCACCTTCTCTACAATACACATTCCTTTAGTAAACATCTGACCTTTTAGATTGTGCTAATTCAAATTCAACATTTTTATCAATATAACTTTCACACAATACAGTGTTAATTAGCATCACACAATGAAAAGGTCTTTAGAAGCCAGACTAGTTTACATGACAGTAGCAGGCTTAATTACCCCCTTAACAGCCTAGTGACCTGTTGGGTTCAGAAATAACCACCTGTAATATTTCAAGATATCCTGCAATACATTGTGAATTATCATTACTGTCCCATCTCATGTAATTCAAGATATAATTTCTCAGTCATCCTATTTCCCTAGTGGACATAGGATGACCCTAGACACAAGAGTCATTGGTGAAGCTGAAACAGGAGTACCCCACATCCTTAAAGAGCCTCTGGGTCCCACCGGCCATAGAGGTACAGTACTTAGAAAGATTACAGGTACAGTACTTAGAAAGATTTCTTGATCTTCGGTTCCTGCGTAGGGTCAAATCTACTTCAAAGTGATCTGACAAAGTCACTTGTTCTCTTATAAATCACTCTACCAGTGTTCATAAGAGTTTTAAGTGCTACTGAGCTGAAGATCTTTCTAGTTTCTAAAATGTGCATTTACAGAAATTGCATACACAATCAAAGGGTCTGAGGGGTGTGCTGAGGGATGTTTAAGGGTATTGATGTGTTATATGATGCTCCAGTGAACACTCCTTCAATGCCACCATTTTAATCTCTATGAACATTTTTAGTTGCTTGACAGTCTGAAAACAGATTATTGAACAGAATTAAATTATGATTTGTAACTCACCAAACATCATATGCATCCTATGTATGTGTTCCTTAGAAAGGTAGTGAGTCCCATCAGATTACTGCTCCTATTAATATACAGTAAGTGTGTTTGGTATCCACCTGATCAATGTTTTTCATTACAATATGTTTGTGTAAACACTTATCATGAATATCATTTTATCATATCAATGGTGATAGATTATGTGTAGAGTGTGAGAGCTAGAGATGTTTAAAATGGCAATTTCTGGTTAAGTAAAGCCAGATTCACAAATGTATATTGCGTCAAAATGATTTAATGGCAGCCAATTAAAGGTCTCTGGCTTATAGAAGATTTATGACCTCCAAAATTATCAGGAGGCATTAGAGTCTGTTTAGGGTTCTACTAGTCTTTTTTGACACTGCAATTTTTTAGAACGGGGCTTAATTAGAAATCATATGAGGCTTCGGTACTGTTTATTCAACATGATCTGCTTTCAATGAAAATAAATAGTAAAAAGAGGCAGACATTGGGTAAAAAGCAGGATTGGGGTGCACTGCTGTGTAAAAAAATCTCTGACTAGTGGCTGAGATCTCCAACTGGCTTATTGTATCCCAGCAACATCTCAGGAACTACAGCCCATTAACTGCTCTAGGAGAAGAGGCTCATCAAAAAGAGAAATCATAGATATACACATTGGTGTGGTGTGAACAGCAGTTTAGAGACTAGACCTACATTGAATGGCTGTTAAGGGGCTGTGGCATTTTTAATGTGTACTTATTATTGAATTTTTTTAATTTTAACCAGTGAATATACTTTATAAAGTCTGTATGTGCTATACACATTTTCAAGGATCGCACAGGTGTTCAGTTTTCTTTTTCAACCCAAAAACATAGTAGTGGAGTTTTTGCTTTTTACCAAAACTATCCCTCATCAGTGTTTGTATAACAACATTGTTAGATAGTGATCTTCCTGTGGCAGGGGATAATATAAATTTGTAATTTTATGAATAAATGGCTATATAACTGAATATAAATTTACAGAAATATGTAAATAAATTAAAGGTATTGGTGCAAAAGTGAAAAAGGTTAAACATAATGTATAATTTATAATACATTGAATGGCAATCATTTTAGTACTTTTCCTTGGGTGGATAATTAAAAATTATATATATTTTTAGCAAGTGTAGATTTGATGGCTTTATTTGGAAGAAATTGCAGTTCATGTCGCTTGGCTATTGCAAAACATTTTCAGACTGTACGGTAATTGTAATGCAACATGAAGGCTAATTTAACTCTGTGGGAACCTGTAAATTTGTGCATTGTTTTTCAGAAGTTAAAACAGCATAACGGCCTAAATGGTTATTTTACCATAAGGAGTACAACATAATACATCTAATTTCATACCAGCAATCAAATTAAATTTATTTGCAAAGGGAGTTATATTTTATTGCCTGCTGAGATTCTGTAGAAAAAAATAGGTCTAAAACTTTTCCTGAAAGTCATAGAATGTGCAATCCTTTATGGTGAATATTGCACTGCGGCCCTAGAACATATGAGTCAGATTGTATACTAGGTATACAATAATATGTTTTATAGATATAAACAGATCTTAAGAGCTTGCACAAGGTTAAAACATATTTTGTACCTTTTTTTTGTCAAATAAATATGAAAAATGGTATATGAATGTTAACATTTCCAGCCAGCAGGTAGCCCATTGTACATGTTTACTTGCCTGTTCTTAGCTGTTGTGCTTAAAAAAAAAGCTCAGATGTACACATATAAATTAATGTTCAGATAAATTACTAATACGGGAAACCTTACTTGGTTTTAGTCTTTCCTACTTTGGGTTTTATGATTTTATATTTGACACATGGGACTGGCTCTAAGCAAGAAAAAGGAAAAAGCTTGGTAGAGTAGGTATCAGAATTCATAAAGTTGTATATAAACTGATAGACAAAATACAATTGCAAGTCTTATACAGTGGTTGACCGCGATATTGTGTCAATCTCGCTCACTTTCTCGGCGAGATTGAGCACTTGCGAGCCCCATCATGGGAGCCAGCGCTGAGCTGGCTTGCCGCAATGGAGACAAAGCCGCCATAGAAGCGACGGGGATCCGACGCGGATTCCCGCCAATTCTACACGTGGGCGGAGTTTGTTATGAATCCTGAGAAGGAAGTCCCCGCCGGATTTTAAATAAAAATCTGGCATGGGTTCCCCCCTCAGGAGCATAACGGGCCCTTAGGTCTGGTATGGGTTGTAAGGAGACCCCCCTACGCCGAAAAAATGGCGTGGGGGTCCCCCCACAATCCATACCAGACCCGTATCCAAAGCACGCCAGCCGGCCGGTCAGGAAGGGAGTGGGGGCGGGCGAGCGCCCCCCCCTCCTGAGCCGTACCGGGCAGCATGCCCTCAACATGGGGGGGTCAGGTGCTCTGGGGCAGGGGGCGCACTGCGGCCCCCCACCCCAGAGCACCCTGTCCCCATGTTGATGAGGACAGGGCCCCTTCCCGACAACCCTGGCTGTTGGTTGTCGGGGTATGCGGGCGGGAGGCTTATCGGAATCTGGAAGCCCCCTTTAATAAGGGGGCCCCCAGATACCGGCACCCCACCCTAAGTGAATGAGTATGGGGTACATTGTACCCCTACCCATTCACCTGGAGGCAAAGTGTAAACACAAATAAACCACACAGGGTATTGAAATATTTTATTAGTTGGCTGCTGGGGGGGGGGGTGTATGATCGCTTTTATAAAAGCACCCCCCTCCGGCGGGCTTCTGCGGGGGGGTGGGTGCCGCTGTTCTTCGCCACCATCTGGTTCTCTTCCCGCCGCAGGGGGGGGGGGCGCTTTGATAAAAGCGCCCACCACCTGGCGGGCTTCCTTCGTCATCTTCGGCGGCAGGGGGGTCTTCTCCCACTCTCCGGTGTCTTCTTCCACTCTCCGGAGTCTTCTCCGGCTCTCCGGGGGTCTTCTCCGCGCTCCGGGGGTCTTCTCCACTCTCCGGTGTCTTCTTCTTCTTCAGGACTCGCCGCCGCTATCTTCGTGTGTTAGCTCAATTACTAGCGGCGGCCAGTCCCCTCTTCTGTGACGTCGTCTTCTTCTTCTCTTCTCCAGATGTTGACGCGACGCTTCCTTCCGCTGTTATGGCTGGCGCGCGGCTCGCAGCGAGTTATATAGGCCTGTCTTGTGACGTCGCAGTCCCATCATGCTCCGGTAGGTACCACGTGCTACCTACCCACGTGGTACCTACCGGAGCATGATGGGACTGCGACGTCACAAGACAGGCCTATATAACTCGCTGCGAGCCACACGCCAGCCATAACAGCGGAAGGAAACGTTGCGTCAACATCTGGAGAAGAGAAGAAGAAGACGACGTCACAGAAGAGGAGACTGGCCGCCGCTAGTAATTGAGCTAACACACGAAGATAGCAGCGGCGAGTCCTGAAAAAGAAGAAGACACCGGAGAGCGGAGAAGACCCCCGGAGAGCGGAGAAGACCCCCGGAGAGCCGGAGAAGACCCCGGAGAGTGGGAGAAGACCCCGGAGAGTGGGAGAAGACCCCCCTCGCCGCCGAAGATGTCGAAGGAAGCCCGCCGGGTGGTGGGCACTTTTATCAAAGCGCCCCCCCCGGCGGCGGAAGAGAACCAGACAGCGGCGAAGAACAGCGGCACCCACCCCCCACAGAAGCCCGCCGGAGGGGGGCGCTTTTACAAAATCGATCATACACACCCCCCCCCCGGCGGCCAACTAATAAAATATTTCAATACCCTGTGTGGTTTATTTGTGTTTACACTTTGCCTCCAGGTGAATGGGTAGGGGTACAATGTACCCCATACTCATTCAATTAGGGTGGGGGGCCGGTATCTAGGGGGCCCCCTTATTAAAGGGGGCTTCCAGATTCCGATAAGCCTCCCGCCCGCATACCCCGACAACCAACGGCCAGGGTTCTCGGGAAGGGGCCCTGTCCTCATCAACATGGGGACAGGGTGCTCTGGGGTGGGGGGCCGCAGTGCGCCCCCTGTCCCAGAGCACCTGACCCCCCATGTTGAGGGCATGCTGCCCGGTACGGCTCAGGAGGGGGGGCGTTTGCTCGCCCCCACTCCCTTCCTGACCGGCCGGCGTGCTTTGGATACGGGTCTGGTATGGATTGTGGGGGGACCCCCACGCCGTTTTTTCGGCATAGGGGGGTCTCCTTACAACCCATACCAGACCTAAGGGCCCGTTATGCTCCTGAGGGGGGAACCCATGCCGGATTTTTATTTAAAATCCGGCGGGGACTTCCTTCTCAGGATTCATAACAAACTCTGCCCACGTGTAGAATTGGCGGGAATCCACGTCGGATCCCCGTCGCTTCTATGACGCACTCGCTGGAATGTGCTTTTACTATTCCAGCGAGTGCGAGATGTCGGCAGCCTGTCGCCGAGAATCAGCGCGATGCTGTCGTGCTAAAAACACATTCTCGGCGGCAGGCACTGTATACAGTGCCTTGAAAAAGTATTAATACCCCTTGAAATTATCCACATTTTGTCATGTTGCAGCAATGTATTTTATTGTGATTTTATGTGATAAACCAACACAAAGTGGCACATAATTTTGAAGTGGAAGGAAAATGATAAATGGTTTTCAACATCTTTTACAAATAAATATCTGAAAAGTGTTGCGTGCATTTGGATTTACCCCCCCCCCCCCGCCTCAATACTTTGTAGAACCACCTTTTGCTACAATTACAGCTGGAAGTCTTATTGGGAATGTCTCTACCAGCTTTGCACATCTAGAGAGTGACATTTTTGCCTATTCTTCTTTGCAAAATAGCTCAAGCTCTGCCAGATTGGATGGAGAGCATCTGTATAAGATAAAGTATATGTAAAATGAATTACATTTAGTTTAAACATTTAAAAAAAATAAAAGGATGGCCCACTTTTATTATTTTCATCCTTTGCTGTATATTAATGCTGCCAATCTTCTGCAACTGATCCTCAATCACTTCTATTTGCAAAATAGCTCAAGCTCTGCCAGATTGGATGGAGAGCATCTGTATAAGATAAAGTATATGTAAAATGAATTACATTTAGTTTAAACATTTAAAAAAAATAAAAGGATGGCCCACTTTTATTATTTTCATCCTTTGCTGTATATTAATGCTGCCAATCTTCTGCAACTGATCCTCAATCACTTCTGTCTACATGGATGTAATGCAGTTATGGCTGTAGAGTATGTTTTCTAATGGTGACAACAGTGTACCATACATTCTTAATTCAGCCACATTGGAGGGTTTTCCAGCATGAACGGCCTGTGTAAGGTCATGATACAGCATATGAACTGGATTTAAGCCTGGGCTTTGACTAGGCCACTCCAAAACCTACATTTTGCTTTGTTTGAACCATTTGGAGGTGGACTTGCTGTTGTGTTTCAGATCATTGTCCTGCTGCATAACACAAGTGCACTTTAGCTTGAGGTCACAAACTGATGGCCGGTCATTATCCTTTAGGATTTCATGGTTCCATCAAAAATCATAAGTCATCCATGTCCTGAAAGCTGTAGACCATCACGCAACACAAACTATGTCTGACTGTTGGTGTGATGTTCTTGTTATTAACCACTTCGATACCAGGCACTTACGCACCTTCCCGTCCAAGCCAATATTCAGCTTTCAGCGCTGTCGCACTTTGAATGACAATTGCGCGATCATGCTGCACTGTACCCAAACAAAATTGGCGTCCTTTTTTCCCCACAAATAGAGCTTTCTTTTGGTGGTATTTGATCACCTCTGTGGTTTTTATTTTTTGCGCAACAACTAATAAAAGACAAAAAAAATAGAAAAAAAAATACATTTTTTTTTCTGTAAACTTTTTGTAAATAAGTAAGTTTTCTCTTTCAATTGCGGGCACTGATATTGCGGCACTGATGGGCACTGATGAGTTGGCACTGATGACACCAATGAGGTAGTACTGATGGGCACCGATGAGGTGGCACTGATGGGCACTGATAGGCGGCGCTGGTATGCGGCACTGATGGGGACTCATAGGTGGCACTGATGGGCACTCATAGGGGGCACTGATGGGCACTCATAGGCGGCACTGATGGGCACTCATAGGCGGCACTGGGCACTCATAGGCGGCACAGATGGGCACTCATGGGTGGCACTTATGGGTGGCACTGATGGGTACTTATGGGTGGCACAGATGGGCACTGATAGGTGGGCACTGGGCATGGATTGGCACTGAGGGGTGGCACTGATAGACACTGTGGGGTGGCACTGATGGACACTGAGGGTTGGCACTGATGAATCTATGTTTTCAGTCAGTGCCCATGTGTGGGCACTGACTGGCACCCTTATTTTTTTTTTTACTGGCATGTTTTTTTATTTTTTATTTTTTTTACTTTAGCCCTTCCAGTGTGGGCACTCCCTGGTGGTCTAGTGTGGGCATCCGAGGGGGGGGGCTGCGCTGATAAACAATCAGCACGAACCCCCCCTGTCAGGAGAGCCGCCGATCGCCTCTCCTGTACTTGCATCTGTCAGACACGAGTGAGAAAGAGTCGGCGACGGCTCTTCCTGTTTACATCGTGATCAGCCGTGATTGGACACGGCTGATCACGTGGTAGCGAGCCTCCGCTGGAGACTCGTTACCGAGATTGGAGGTGCAGGGTGTCAGACTGACACCCCGCATCACCGATCGCCGCGCTGCGCGCCCCCAGGGGCGCGCGTGGCATGAAATCGTGTAGGACGTTGGACAACGTCCAGTCACGATTTCATAACCACTTCCCGGCCGTCAATCTCCTATTGACCGGGCGGGAAGTGGTTAAATGCTGTATTCGTTTTATGCCAGATGTAACGGGACGCACACCTTCAAAAAATTTAAATTTCTATCTCATCAGTCCACAGAATATTTGCCTAAAAGTCTTAGGGGTAATCAAGATGATTTTTGCTAAATGTGAGATGAGCCTTTGTGTTCTTTTTGGTCAGGAGTGGCTTTGGCCTTGGAACTCTACCATGGATGTCATTTTTGCCCAGTCCTTTTCTTATTGTTGACTCATGAACACTGATCTTACCTGAGGCAAGTGAGGCCTATAGTTCTTTAGATTTTGTTCTGGGTTCTTTTATGACCTACTTGATGAGTCTTCGTCATGCTCTTGGAAAAATTTCTGTAGGCTGGTCATTCCTGGGAAGATTCACCACTGTTCCAAATTATCTCCATTTGTGGATAATGGCTCTCAGATACACATTTGTTTCTAATCTTTTCTTGATTTTTTTTAGATTGTGGCATGATATGTGAATTTTTGTGATCTGTTAGCGTGCTTCACTTTGTCCGGCAGCTTCTAATTATGTGATTTCTGATTCAACAGGTCTGGCAGTAATCAGGCCTGGGTTTGGCAAGTGAAATTTAACTCAGCTTTCCAAACAATTGTGGTTAATCACAGTTGATTCATGATTCAGCATGGGAGGGATTAATTACTTTGTTTACATAGGACCGGGCAGGTTTGGACAGCTTTTTTCCCTTAATACATGAAATAATAACTTCGAAACTTTACGCCAAATCGTACATTTCCAGGCGAATATTCCGCCTACAAGAATTCTAATGTTGTGTGACTATAAATATATAAATAATTATGATATTATTACTAGTCATAGTCAACCAACATTAGAATGTTTCTATAGCCTATGGACGGAGCATTAAAATGTACGAGTGCAGTATATCTTCTCCGTCGAATCTGCTTAGCACTTTCGATATACACCATAAGCCTTCTATTCTCTATAATGTCAAATCTTTTCTCTATATCGAAAAGTACCGTATGTGTGTGTGTGTGTGTATATCAGGTTCGATAGACAGATTGCTATTCATTAATATTACAAAAACAAGCTGCGCAATATGAGAAGCTCTAAAGTGATAAAGAGCAATACCAAACAGTGAAAACATATATATATATAGTCCATCAAGCTATTAAAACAAGTGGAAGAGCATCTGATGGTATAAATCGGCAGTGAAATCCCTTATGTTCAAGCAGATGGTGACATCACAAACAGGAACCTCAGAAAAGTGATACAGATAGGAAATGCACCTGCACCGATGGAAAACACTGTCCCTTACCAGAGGGGAAGATCCCAACTAGAGACCTTCTGACCGCGGATGGCTTTCTCCCCAGCCAGGGGGTTCAATGGCACGAAATCCAATGGTCAACAACTCCTCCCGTAATGAGCAAGTAATCAGTGTTGATTGATGACAAATTATAAGAAAAAAAGGTATATAGTGTAAAACCATTTACCATTTATTAAAATTAAATTAAAATTGCCCTTACAAAAATGTAGGTAAAATGTGCATGTAAATGTAGCCGGCCGGCTAGCACAACTCGAATATCTCCTGGACACGATTTGCGGTCATAGACGTCAGCACGGCATCTCCCTACGCCGTTTCGTCTAAACAGACTCCGCCCCAGGACGAAGTCTGTTTAGACGAAACGGCGTAGGGAGACGGCGTGCTGACGTCTATGACCGCAAATCGTGTCCAGGAGATATTCGAGTTGTGCTAGCCGGCCGGCTACATTTACATGCATATTTTACCTACATTTTTGTAAGTGCAATTTTAATTTAATATTAATAAATGGTAAATGGTTTTACACTATATACCTTTTTTTCTTATAATTTGTCATCAATCAACACTGATTACTTGCTCATTACGGGAGGAGTTGTTGACCATTGGATTTCGTGCCATTGAACCCCCTGGCTGGGGAGAAAGCCATCCGCGGTCAGAAGGTCTCTAGTTGGGATCTTCCCCTCTGGTAAGGGACAGTGTTTTCCATCGGTGAAGGTGCATTTCCTATCTGTATCACTTTTCTGAGGTTCCTGTTTGTGATGTCACCATCTGCTTGAACATAAGGGATTTCACTGCCGATTTATACCATCAGATGCTCTTCCACTTGTTTTAATAGCTTGATGGACTATATATATATATATGTTTTCACTGTTTGGTATTGCTCTTTATCACTTTAGAGCTTCTCATATTGTGCAGCTTGTTTTTGTAATATTACTGTTTTTGTTGTGAGTATCTCACCATTTAAAGCCGCTTGCAATTTTTTTTTTGTATTTTGTTTAGACAGCGCAGTATCACCCCTTTTTTATTAAGATTGCTATTCATTCACTGTATTCAGTCAGCGTCATGTCAAATCTCTCTATATCAAATTTTTACCGCAACGAAAACGAAAATAAAGCATTTTTTATGTTGGATCTTTCGGTTTTTGTTTCTTGCGCTTTCGTTACCGTTTGTTAAAACGATAATGAAAAAACACGATTTTCGGACGAAAATGCTTTCGAACTAAAACGAATGCACATGTCTAATGCACACTAGATTCTTCTGTAGAGCACACCAATATCTTTGATTAGTGAGGAATTGTAATGTGTAAACAGAAACCAGCAACCAGAAATTCTGTGGCACTCCAGACAAAGATTCTGACATAATTATCACTTTTATTTTTCTTCTTCACAAGTTCGCTATAAGCAGGTGTCACATGTAAACCAAAGCTGCAATGTTGTAGAGAAGCAGAAATCACTTTTACATTTTCAAGTCATACTGTCATCGTCAATCAGCAGTAGAAAGTTATTTAAGTTCCTGTCATTTTTGCAAAAAGCTGCAAAATATATGGAGCACTCCACAGTGCTCTGTGCCTGGACAGTGCAGATAACGCTTCCACATGACTGTGCCCCCAGCAGATTTTGTATTATATTCTATCATTTCTCCCAGACACCAACAGACTCAGACGAAACATGCTACTTTCATTTAATAAACTGTTGCATGTCCGCTACCGTATTTTGAGATAGACTCTTTTGAACTTTTTTCTTTTTTTTTTTTCTGAAAGAAAATTCTTTGTGGCATTACTTGTAAAAAGATAAACCTGTAATATTGATTTGACTTACCATCTGCTTTTATCATTTTTATATCTTACTTATTGTGTTCGGTGGAAGCTTCCATTAGAATAAGAGACAAACAAAAATCCGATACACAGCTTTGGATTATGCACAGAAAGCAGTAACAGTTATTGGATAGACAATTCTTTTCTAAACTGACAAAATCACTAACTTGATTATTTAATGTTTGTTTACTGCCGATCTGGGTTATGGTCGACTCTTTGCTGAAGGCTGACAACTGCAAAGGGATTGAACAGCTGGTGTGCTCTGCAATCTGTAGGTCAGAGAGCATAAAGCATAATATAGAACATTTAAATGTTCTTCATAATGTAGAAAGCATTCACAAAAAAAAAAAGATTTCTACTCTAAAGTTTGCATTATAGGAGAGTACTTTAAATGTCAGCTTCTTTCAGTAAAAGGCACGTAAAGGGCTAAAAAATCTTTTCCTGTTGGCTGATAATGCAGCCCTAATTGGGAAGTGAAAATAGAGGTTATTAAATGTGCAGAGGCTGGCATACTCTTTGTAATAACCATGCAAATTACAGACATTTCTTAAATACACCACATAGAAAAGATTGCTTTCATGCTGGCTGGCAGACTGTGTTCAGAGAAGAGCAGGAGATGCAGTCAGGTAGAATTTGGGTCAGCATGAACATGTTCAAATTGTATTTTAGCACCTCAATACAGTGGTCTCTTGGTCAAAATATTTTTCATTAAAGCCCAGCTCCAGGCATAGCCCCAACTCCCTAACAAAACTGTATCTGCCTCCTTCTTATGGGCCCCCCTGAATTTATACTATTTTCCTTTATCTCAAAAAAGTGAGTACACCCTCACATTTATGTAAATATTTTATTATATGTATTCATATGACAACACATATGACAGAAATTATAATTTGCTACATAGGGCTAGATTCACAAAGACTTACGACGGGCGTATCAGTAGATACATCGTCGTAAGTCCTAATCTCAGCCCGCGCAAATTTAAGTGTATGCTCATAATGAGATACGCTTAAATGTTGCTAATATACGAGCGGCGTAAGGCACTTACACCGTCGTATCTTAGATGCATATTTACGTAAAGTTACCCCTGCTTTAGTGAGGCGCAGCCAATGTTAAGTATGGATGTCGGGACAGGCGTAATTTACGTTGTTTGCATAGCTCGATTCACAATGGAGCTGTGCATTAGTTACGCTCACGTCGCTTTCATTGACAATTAGCGACGTGATTTGGAGCATGCGCACTGGGATTCAGTCACGGCCGGCGCTTGCGCAGTTCGTTGGGCACGGGGACCCGCTTGATGTAAATACTACACGCCCCCTTCCAAATTTGAATTCCGCCGGGTCATTTACGCTACGCCGCCCCAACTTTACAGGCAAATGCTTTGTGAATAAAGCACTTGCCTGAAAAAGTTGCGGCGTAACGTAAATGACATACGTTACGCCTGCACATAGATAAGACGGGCTACGTGAATCTAGCCCATAGTGTACAGCTTGTATAACAGTGTAAATTTGCTGTCCTCTCAAAATAACTAAACACACAACCATTAATGTCTAAACCGCTGGCAACAAAAGTGAGAACACCCCTAAGAGAAAATTTCCAAATTGGGCCCAAAGTGTCAATATTTTGTGTGGCTGCCATTATTTTACAGTACTGTCTTAACCCTCTTGGGCACTGAGTTCACCAGAGCTTCACAGGTTGCCACTAAAGTCCTCTTCTATTCCTCCATGATGACATCACAGAGCTGGTGGATGTTAGAGACCCTGGGCTCCTCCACCTTCTGTTTTAGGATGCCCCACAGATGCTCAATAGAGTTTAGGTCTGGAGACATGCTTGGCCAGTCCATCACTTTTACCCTCAGCTTCTTTAACAAGGCAGTGGTTGTCTTGGAGATGTGTTTTGGGTTGTTATCATGTTGGAATACAGACCACAGGAAATGGTTCCAGTAAACCATGTCCTTAGTCTGCTTGTCTTTCGCAAACTGTTTGCAGGCTTTCTTGTGCATCATCTTTAGAAAAGATTTCTTTCTGGGAGGACAGATATGCAGACCAATTAGATGCAGTGTGTGGCATATTGTCTAAGCACCGACAGGCTGACCCACCACCTATTCCTCTGCAGAAATGCTGGCAGCGCTCCTATGTCTATTTCCCAAAGACAACCTCTAAATATGACGCTGAGTATGTGCACTCAACTTCTTTGGTCGACCATGGCGAGACCTTTTCTGAGTGGAACTGATAAATCGCTGTATGGTCTTGGCCACCGTACTGCAGCTCAGTTTCAGGGTCTTGGCAATCTTCTTATAGCCTAAGCCATCTTTATGTAGAGATTTTTTTTTTTTTTTTTTAGATTCTCAGAGAGTTTTTTGCCATGAGGTGCCATGGTGAACTTTCAGTGACCAGTATGAGAGAGTGATAGCGATAACACCAAATTTAACACACATGCTCCACATTCACACCTGAGACCTTAACACTAGCGAGTCACAAGACACTTGGGAGAGAAAATGGCTAATTGAGCCCAATTTGGAGATTTTCACTTAGGGGTGTACTCACTTTTGTTGCCAGCGGTTTAGACATTAATGGCTGTGTTGAGCTACTTGAGGGGAAACTGTTATACAAGCTGTACACTCACTACTTTACATTGTAGAAAAGTGTAATTTCTTCAGTGTTGTCACATGAAAAGATATAATAAAATATTTATAAACATGTGAGGGGTGTACTCACTTTTGTGAGATACTGTATATATTACCATTTTGAAATATTTTCAAGTTATACACATGATGCATTTGGTTTTTTTTGTTCGCTGCCTCTTCTCTGGCCCTGGGTGGTCCTCTAAAGATGCAAAGAGCCACACAGATGTGATGATTTCTGTGCAGGTCTCTGCATAAATACACTACATATCAGAGCACCATGGGGGCACCCCCACACATTTGGGGCCATTATGCCCTGCATTCATAGTGCTAAGCATTATTCAACCTAGAAGACTGATGACAACTTGTGTTGAAAAGTGGTTTGAAAAGTGAGTCTTGCGTCCGTTTTTTTTTTATTTGTAAACTGACTGGTTTAAAAACATTCTTGAAATGTAATTTTGAGTAAATTATGTGGTGAAATAAATATTTGGCTACCTACTATTATTTTCTTAGTACTTTCAGTGTCACTGACATAGAATGACTACGCAGATTAAAAAGCCATAGTGAAGTCAAAAGTCATGATCTGCATGCTTGTTCCACGTTAATGGTTCATAAACAAGGGAAGTCACTAAATTAGCATAACAACCAGGTAACTAGCAACTATGGAGACAACAAAGAGGGCAGGAGCTCTCAGTGCAGGTTCCTTATAGTATTAACTAGTAGCATGACCAGGTCTTTCAAATGTGATTTTTGACATGGCATGTCAGGAAATAAAACAAATGCATGATAAAATACACAGCATGTCAGATGGCATTTCAGATAGCAATCGAGCAGCATATCATGTCACCTCAGGGCACTGCCCTCAGATGTGTTTTAGATCCACTCTAAATGTTATCATGTGAAATCCTGAGCTTGTGTCTACACTGACACTAAAGAACAACAGAGAATAAGATAATTATAGGATAGAGTATGGATATTTTACAGTTTACAATATATAAACATGTTATGTATAAATATGTTTTTCAGTCAGGTTATTTATTTAGAAACAACTGCTGACTAATATTTTAGATAATAATTATTTTCATTGATTAGGGAACTGCCTTGTTTAACCACTTGCTTACTGGGCACATATACCCCCCTCCTGCCCAGGTGAAATTTCAGCTTCCGGCACTGCGTCGCTTTAACTGACAATTGCGCGGTCGTGCAACGTGGCTCCCAAACAAAATTGACGTCCTTTTTTCCCCACAAGTAGAGCTTTCTTTAGGTGGTATCTGATCGCTTGTGCGTTTTTTATTTTTTGCGCTATAAACAAAAAAGAGCGACAATGTTGAAAAAAATACAATATTTTTTACTTGTTGCTATAATAAATATCCCAATTTTTAAAAAAACATTTTTTTTCTCAGTTTAGGGCGATACGTATTCTTCTACATATTTTTGGTAAAAAAAAAAATCATAATAAACGACTGGTTTGCGCAAAAGTTGTAGCGCCTACAAAATAAGGGACAGAATTATTATTTTTTTGTTACTAGAAATGGCGGCGATCTGCGATTTTTATTGGGACTGCGACGTTATGGCGGACACATCGGACACTTTTGACACATTTTTGGCGCCATTCACATTTATACTGCGATCATTGCTATAAATATACACTAATTACTGTATAAATGTGACTGGCATTGAAGGGGTTAACACTAGGGGGTGAAGAAGGGGTTAAATGTATTCCCTACATAGTGTTCTAACTGTAGGTGGAGGGGGGTGACCGATCTGTGTCCCTATGTACAAGGGACACAGATCGGTTTCCTCTCCAGAGACAGGACGCTGTCTCTGTGTAAAACGGCAATGAGAGATGATCTCATATGTTTACATATGAGATCATCTCTCATTGGCCGCACAGATCGCATCGCAAACAGACACTCTGATTGGCCGTTCATGGCGATCTGTGATTGGTTGTGTCCAAGGGACACGGCCAACACAGAGTTTCCCCGCTGCACGCTCTGGAGCGCGCGCGGGGAAGGCCCAAAGGGGAGGCCGTCAATTAACGGCCTGTTGGATATTCAGATCCGCGCTGAAGCCGTCATTCGGCTATAGCGCGGATCTCAAGAGGTTAATTCTAGGCTTGATTGTTAATATAATCACATATAAAGCCAGATATACTAAAGTTATTATTGTCACTCTCTAGCAAAATGATGCCTGCTGAGCGTGTATGTGGGTGAACTGAGATAAAAAAAAAGTATAATAGGTTAATTGGCTCAACAACATTTTATCTCTTTATACAATTCAGTTCATATGGTCTAATTTAGTATGTGCTAAGATCACATGTGGAATGTAAAAGCATAAACCTAATGCCATTCGATTTACTGAGGTCATTCATCTTATTATGTAACATATTGATAGATGAACAGGGTGCTTTTAAAAAAAAAAAAAACATCATCCAAACTGTAACTTTTTCCAAAGCCTATAGAGTGAGTTCTCAGCTGCTAGAGAGTAGATTCTGTACTTACAGCCATTCACATTGCCTTATTAGTTAAACAATGGCAAAACTCTTTTGGACAGATATTCTAATTTGAGACATCTGTTTGGTACTAAGCACCGAAGGGCCTAATTAATTAGTGCTTTTCATATGTGAGTTGCTCTTTCCCTAAGAAACAGATGCATCATGCCATGTACTGTATTCCGCAAATGAAAAACATAAAAATCATTAGACTTGCAAACAAAGTTTAATACTAGTTAAAAGAAGAAAGTATGAAGTGTTGTTGGCCTGGGTAGCACTAAAGTATATCTAAAAGCCGAAACCTTTTAGGGCTCATTTCCACTGGCATTTTTACAGCCACTTTTCTGAGCGTTTTTTGCAGCTTAAAAACGCCTGTCCATGTTAGTCTATGGCCTCATGCCCACCATGACGTTTTTGAGCTGTAGATGGCTAAGCTGCAAAAAAACGCGGGACCAAAACGCGCAAAAACGCTCAAAAACGCGGCCGCAGCGTTTTTAAAGCTCCAGCTCCAAAAAAAAACAAAAACATTTTTTTTTTTCTAAAATAAACATGGACAGGCGTTTTTAAGCTGTAAAAAACGTGGCTGTAAAAACGCCAGTGGAAATGAAGCCTTATGGTTATTATTGTTAGAGTAGTAGAAGGTGAAAAAACACACTTATTTGATTAGGTATGTCTTATTAGGGAGCTTTCACTTTTCTTCCTGCCCTGTAGACACAACAAAAAGTGAGGTCATATATTTCCAATGTGAGTGATAGCCCTTCTTATACAGTTGTCATGGCAACAAGTGACAAATTGGAAGATATCCCCTCCATTTCTCTTTTGGTAGCAGCTCACAATTTTGTATTTATCCTTACTTTCATTCCCTAGTGATCAGGACTGTAAGAGAGAGCAAATCTCCCTAATGGCAAAAACAACATTACAAAAAAACCTGACAGGATTTCTAACTCCTCACCTTTCTATCAAAATTTAAAATAAAATGTTGCTTTTGGGTTTACTTTGTTCTTTCATTTTAGTAATAGACACATATTGTCTCACTCAAAACATGCCACTTTAAGAATGAACGGTTAGCATATACTTTCACTTGTTAGTAAGGTGAGAGATAGATGCATTAATTCAAAAGGAAATGGTTCAATTATATATAATGCAGAAAGACTTACAATATATGAAAGATCTTTGCATGAACTAGTTGAATCAATTGCTTTCAGTAAGATATTTCAGTAAATTGGTAAAAAATATTAATAATACTGTTTACAAAATAGTGAACAAATGAATATGGACTTAAATTAACCTCTTCCATGCCACGCTATAGCTGATATATTCTGGATGACCTCCTAAGAACGCTCTTCCCATGTGCCCCCTGCGGCAGACAACGACACATGTCTGTGATCGCTGTGTGCCTTGGACACGGTGGATTACATATCAGGGCAAAGGACCAATCACAGCAACCCTTTACCATGTGATCAGCTGTGCTCACAGCTGCTCACATGTAAACAGACTTGCCAATTATAATCTCTCCTTTGCTCACACAGAGACAGCGTGTGAGGAAAGGAGAACCAATCTGACACGGCACAGTGAGTACAGCATTTACACTTATGATTAGGGCACTGATCATCAGTGTATCCCCATCAGTGCAGCTTATCAATCCCCATCAGTGCGGCCTTATCAGTCCCCATCAGTGGAGTCTCATCAGTGTCCATCAGTGCTGCCTCATCAGTACAAATCACTGAAGAAGAAAAAATACTTATTTACCAATTTGTATAAGTGAAAGTAAAAAATATATATATTTTTAAATGCTCTTTTTTCAATTATTTAGCAAAAAAATAAAACCCCAGTAAATATTAAATATCACTCTGTCTCAAAAAAATTGTAAAAATGTCATAAGGGTGCGTTGTTGCATGATCGAGCAATTGTCATTCAAAGTGTGACAGCACTAAAAGCTGAAAACTGGCCTGGCATGAAGGAGGTAAAAGTGCCCGGTATTAAGGTCGTGTAACCCTACTTGTGCAAATTGGTTTTGAAATCTACAACTTTTTGGTTGCTCCAAAACGTGCATGTCATTTTTACTTTTTGATGACCTTTGGTGGGTTCTGCGATAGTGGTTTGCATGCCTTTTGATTTGCTATTTCTTTAGCCAGCAGTAACCATATATTTAAATGACAGTACATCATGAGAGTCCAGAACATCTGACATGGTTCATGAGTGAGGACTTAGCCACGGCTGTAACGACATGCCATGAAACATAAAAAAGAGCAAGAGAATGCTCCCAATAGAGTAAATCCGGATAACAAACACGGCACTTGTCTGCTTCTATAAAGTGTGTCCTATATTTTTGTGCTTGCTGTTTATTTGTTATTACCACTGCTATACCTTTAGTGCAGTGATTTTATTAGCTTTTTTTAAATTAATTAATACATGTATTTATTTATTTCTGCTATTTACCTTACTCTTTCTTTTTGAAGTCCTTACTGTATTATTTTTTATCTATTAAAGGATGAACATATATATATATATATATATATATATATATATATATATATACAGTATATACACACACAATATACTTTATGTACAACTCCTCCAGGATGGCACATCAATATGTGCAATTGGCAGAAGGTTTGATGTGTCTTCCAGCACAGTCTCAAGAGCATGGAGACAATTCCAGGAGACAGGTAGTTACTCTAGGAGTGCTGGACAATGCAGTAGAAGGTCCTTAACCCATCAGCAGAACCGGGTCTGCTTCTTTGTGCAAGGAGGAACAAAATGAGCACTGCCAGGGCCCTACAAAATGACCTCCAGCAGGCCACTGGTGTGAATGTCTCTGACCAAACAATCAGAAACAGACTCCATGAGGGTGGCCTGAGGGCCTGACATCCTCTAGTGGGCCCTGCGCTCACTGCCGGACACTGTAGAGCTCGCTTGGCATTTGCCAATTGAACCCCCAAATTGGCAGGTCCATCACTGGCACCCTTTGCTTTTCACAGATGAAAGCAGGTTCACCCTGAGCATATGTGACAGACATGAAAGGGTCTGGAAAAGCTGTGGAAAACGTTATGCTGTCTATAACATTATTTAGCATGACCTGTTTGGTGGTGGGTCAGTGGTGGTATGGAGGCATATCGAAGGAGGGATACACAGACCTTTACAGGCTTTGCAGCCAGTTCCTGAAGGATTAAGGAATTGACACCATTAAAAGGCCCCTATGCTCTCCTAACCTAAATCCAATAGAACACCTCTGGGACATTATGTTTTGGTCCATCCAACACCGCCAGCTTGCAATTCAGTCTGTTTAGGGGCTCAGTGATGCCCTGGTCCAGATCTGGGAGGAAATACCTCAGGTAACCACACATTAGGTGTATACCCAGACATTGTCAAGCATGCATAAAAGCACATGAGTACCATTTTGAGTTGCTGCAATGACATTTTCGCAAAATGCCTGCTGCATAATTTGTTCACATTGATTTTCAGGGGGTGTCTTTGGATTCAGCCCTATGTAGGTTTATCATTTTAACTTCCATCAAACTATGTGGCATCATTTCATTCCTAACACATTACCCAGTCCAAATCAGTATAGATATCCGGCATGATATTTTTCCCCGTTGAGATTTGATGTGTTTTCAAGGTGTTTCTTATTTTTTTTTTTGAGCATTGTGTATGTATGTATATATATATATATAATTGATTTAATATTTTTTACATTTATTAAATTGTGTTCATTCTAGATTTTTTTTACGCTGTTTCCCCATGTCTAGTTGTGAATCATAGCATTGAGAAAATTGGCAATTAAAATTATCTTGTTTTTTTTTTAGCATGTGGTTTTGTAGCTTAAACTAGTTTATATTTTCATTACTGTTGCCCACATTTCCCTTATATAAATGTTTGTTAGTGCTTTGCACTGTTTGAGATTAAAAGATCCAACACAGTATATTTTCTTGTCAAGACCTCTAAAAACTCCTTTAAATCGGTGCTGTACTAATTGTACACTATTTAAATTCTTTGTTGTACACCAAATCATGGTGGTTGTATGCCCCAATTACCCCAATAATTACCCTGGTCATATGCATCCCTTCCCAATGGTTTTAAAAGATACTGTAGGTCTGTACTTTCTAATTAATAATAAGGTGTCTGTAATGTACTTTAGTAAATAATATATCAGTAGATTCACCCATATGTAACTTATTACACAATATTTCATCATCTATACAAACATCATCAACAAGAACCATCTTTCATACTGACCATCAAATAATTCCTAACATACAGACTACACTGCATTTTCTATTTAACCTGTTTCTCTAAAAGAGAAATGGCTGATAATATTAACAGCCCAATTATGTGAAGAACAAAGCTGTGTTGCAAGTTACACAAACGACATCCTAGCCAAAAGAAGAAATATGGCTCTAAAGATCAATTTTCTATCCAATTTTGAATGTTGATATAGAGTACCTATTTATTGTACATTTCATAGTTTGTTTTGTAAAAAAAATACTTCCTTATACTATTCTAGTAATGTCTGTTGCTTGTCTGATCTATTTTCCCCATCATTTTTGTTTTACCCTCCCCTGTACACTTATTTTAAATATCCGTTCACCAGTCCAAGCAACCTTTCCCCTAATAAATGTTCCATTAGGGTTCAAATTGTCTTATACAGTAGGTTACACCTTATTGAGACACAATCCCGCAGACAGCTTTGTGCTGAAAAATATCCACACTGTGCTGTCACTGGCAAAAGCTGATAATCTGGCAGAGAAAGCAGCTACATAAAGGCAGCCATGCAAGACACTGTGAGTCAGCTGTGCAAATTGTGGACAAAGGTGAGCAAGGCAGCGGAACAGAAATATAACTACCAGGAAAAACTTGTGAAGCATTACAAAATAAAAAATAGCTTTGTGTGTTCAAAACATGCAGTGATTTCCACTACAGGCAGCTATTAAAAGTATCACAAAAATTCTACACCCCTTGATTAAAAGTGTTGTAAACCCTTGTGGTTTTTCACCATAATGCATTCTATACATTAAGGTGAAAAACCTCCTGTGATATAGCTGCCCCCAAGAGTCCCCCTTTTACTTACCTGAACCCAGTCTTTCTAGCAACGGGGATGAGCACACCAACTCCAGCCAGTGTCTCGGGTCCTGATTGGATAGATTGATAGCAGCACAGCCATTGGCTCTGGCTGTTGTCAATAAAATCTAATGATGCAGGAGCCGGGGGCGGGGGTTAGTGCTGCTGTCTGTGTTAATAAACGCAGCAGGACACAGGATCACACCCACATGAGTGCCCTTGAGCACTTGGGAAGCACTTGGGCACTTGAGAAGAGCAGGAGCCAGGTGCACCATTAACCGCTTAACGCCCACCGCACGACTATGTACGTCCACAGAATTGCACGTACAGGCAGATGGACGTACATGTAGGTCCCTGCCTTCTAGTGGTTTGGACCCCCTCCACTGCGTGCGGTGGGGGCGGCTTACCTCCGGGAGCGATCCTGGACGAGGGGGTGGCTGTTGGTTTCTGTCAGCCTACTTGTGATCGCTCCCAGCCAATCCGCATAGCCTCCACCATGTCACTTCCTCTGCCTGTATAATGTAAACACTGGCAGAGGAAGTGATGTGAGCTCTCCTCCTGGCGGTATTTTCAATCCGCCGAGAGGAGAGAAGACTCACAGTAAGTTGCACAAACACTACACTGACACCACACACATAGGCACATTTAACCCCTTCTGATCATCCCCCCCCAGCCCCCTGTCACACTGTCACTGATTGCAGTGATCATATATTTACTGATCACTGCATTTAGTGTCAGTGTGACAGTTAGTGTGACAGGCAGTTAGTGTTAGGTCCAGGGTAGCCCCGTACCCCCCCTAATAAAGTTTTAACCCCTTGATCACCACCCTAGTTAACCCTTTCACCCCCTATTGCCAGCATCACTAAGCAATCGTTTTTCTGATTGCTGTATTAGTGTCGCTGTTGCCGCTAGGTAGCTAATTTTTTTTTATTGCAATTTTTTTTTACTAAAGACATGTGGCTGAATACATTTTGGCCTAAATGTTTGACTAACATTTAGTTTATTCGATTTTTCTTATAACAAAAATTAAAAAACATTGATTTTTTTTCAAAAATGTTTATTTTTGTTTATAGCGCAAAAAAAATCGCAGAGGCAATCAAATACCATCAAAAGAAAGCACTATTTGTGGGAAGAAAAGGTCGCAAATTTTGTTTAGGTGCCACGACCGCGCAATTGTCTGTTAAAGCGACGCAGTTCTGAATTGTAAAAACGCCTCTGGGCATTTAGCAGCATATTGATCCGGGGCTTAAGTGGTTAAGGGACCCCAGAAGAGGAGGATCAAGGCCACTCTGTGCAAAACCAACTGCACAGAGGAGGTAAGTATGACATGTTTGTTTAAAAAAAAATAACCTTTAGTTATCCTTTAAGCTAAGATGTTGAGTCATTATTTATATTAATAATGTTTTAAATAAAAATGTTATCTTTAAACTTAGCCATTTTTAGAAAGATTTGTAGTCTAAATAGATTGTTTGGGACAATCTGGACAAATTAACTACATCCCTCACTAACTTATGCAGCCGCTGGATGTGCTGCATAAACTGTATGTAGCTGAGGCTACATACAGTATACAGAATGACTGATGGAAGTAAACACTTGACACTGTAGTGCTTAGAACTCCAAGAGAACCTGAACACAGTACTTCTGATAATGGCAACCACTATGCAACCCTAACTAGGGGATGCAACCCTCTTAAAATTGTGGAATCTCATAACTCTGCCAATGCCTAGTGCATTATCAACTGCATTTTATTGAAAGGTAAAATATAATACTCTTACAAATCCATTGGGAATAACAAAGTTGTACAACCCAGGAACCAAATGCAAGCCCATCTATGAAACTCCCCAGGTAGATGAAAACATCAACTGATGTGTTTCAGGGGACAAGTTCAGAGCAATGTTATTCAAAATGGATTTGTGAATATATTTGATCTTTTACCTTTCATTGTTGATAATGCACTAGGCATTTGCACTCTTGTTTTTTATTGTCCATACAGTATACAACACTGTGTTCCAGGTACGAGAGGAGACCTTCCTGTCTCACACCTAGAACAAAATAGCGTTGGTCTGAGCAGCACTCAGCCATTCATAGAAAGCTTTGTATTCTGTCAATGAATACAAAGTTTCCTATGACCTCCTTTTTTTCTTCGGCGGTGGTCATTGTGATTGATGGGATCTGGGGCCTTGTTAAAGTAGGCCTCCAGATTCTGATAAGCCCCCCACCTGCAGACCCTCCCAACCAATGGTCAGGGTTGTGGGGAAAAGGCCCTTGTTTCCATCAACTTGGAACAAGGTGCTTTGGGGGGGCAGAGCTCCCCTGCCCCAAAACACCCCCCACGTTAAGGTCATGTGGCCTGGTATGGTTAAGAAGGGGGGTGCTTGCTCTGTCGCCCCCTCCCCTTTCCTGTCCTACTGGTATGGATTTTGGGGGCCCTCATGCCATTTTTGTAAAATTTGCAAATTTGGTGTGGGGGTTCCCCTCAAAATTCACACCAGACTTGAAGGGCCTGGTATGAATTAGGGCCATGTTGTGTTTTTCCATGATTTTTTAATGTCAGCAAAGCTTTTTATTTACATTCAGCTGTCAGCAGGGAATCTTGCTGACAGCTAATGACTTATTGGTTCTTAAAGATGCAGTGGCCCCCCATTCCTTAACAACCAAATTAGTTACTGGTTGTTAAATTACCACAAACTTTCATTACTAAAATACTGCATCACTTCATAAAATAGTGCATGCTGTATTTTGATTGTTTCTCTTTTGTTAAGGCAAAAAGAAAAAAAGGAAAAAACGCTGAGCGGTATTTTACCCAATTTACCCTTTAAGTGAGGGATCCCAATATGTCCAGGTGAGACTTGGTCAGTCACTTTCCAATGTCATAATATATACAGTATAGAAAATATACGGTATAGAAAAAAAATATCTCACGATGCGGCACAAAACAATTTGCTAATTTTTAACAATAATATCACCATGTCATTCAAATTCTTTATTGTCTTATTAATTATTGAGTGTTGAAACTGAGACAGCTGTAAAATATATTTGAATCAAACACATTTAATTAATTGCAAACCATAAGTTGTAACATGATATGGTATAGTGGGGATATTTTTTTTCAAGTTACATTTTACATGAACTTACATTATTTAATAGGATCTGCAGTAAAGTGAATGATGGTTGCCCGGTGGCAGCTAGAGATAAGTTATCCCACTAACTTTCCTTCATGACTACACAGTGTAAACAATTACATTGCTTGAAACATCTGTCAATCCATGTGTTCCCCTCTTATATTGTATGCCTTGGAGAAAGCATGATTATTTCAAAACAATTTCTGTGTCCCAATTTCCTCTACACCTGTCTGCGTATAAACACCTTTAGGCATCACTGGCTAGTGCAGAAAATGTCCATTTGTTGGTTCTGGCTTGTGGAAAGAGAAGTTTACATTGTAGAATGATTAGATAAAATATGTTTAGCCCAGTGACAGATTGTCTTACACCTGTGAGACTGCATTCAAGTACACAGCACCACAGATGCTTTGTTATATCATAGATGTATTCTAGAAAGAAGTATAAAGGTGGTCAAATTACCAGTAAAACACCAGACATTGAGCTTATTTGGTAAGATAAAATGTGTTATTTAGAATGCAATAACCCATATCAACCAATCATATCTGACCACAAAAAAGTGAATTCTGACATGGTTAATTCTGGTTATTAGCCATCATTTTTAGATGGACAATTTTAGTTGTGAATTTAAATTCATTGTAAATAAAAAAACAAAACATTTCTTTTGTTTTTGATATAGTAGCTGGGCCTCCTTTTTTTTTATTGATATAAGTATCCCTAATAGTGAGAATTACCCTCACTTCAAATCCAGTTGGCATTGGTCATTGAAATGAACAGTGAGGGAAATGTCACCAAATGGGAACGTATACAACAATAAAAGATAATTTTCTTAAGAGTTCGGAAGCTTTAGAATGTGTATTAGGTTTTTACTGCTGTCTGGATCACCATTGAAAAAGGTTCTCTCAGGCCCAGTACACACGTCCAAGAATCCCGTCAGGAAAAACCCGTAGTTTTACCTGATGAGATTCTTGGCAAGAAACTCTTGCCACCGGAGTGTACTGACTGTCGTGGTTCTCTTGAAAGGAAAGAACGCGGTGATGTCATTGTGTATGACGAGCATGCTCTCGTCACATTCAATGCCGTCGCCGCCATCTTGCTTCATCCTACCTATGCCATGGAACCGTCCGCAAATGCGTCAAAATCATTTCGAAGCCTCGTACACACGACCGTGTTTCTCTGCAAAACCAGCAAGAAAAATGATTCTTGCAGAGATTCCCATTCGTCTGTACGAGGTATTCAGGTTTCTCATCAGGAAATCTAGCCAGAATCTCGACGAGAAAAAAAGAGAACCTGCACTCTTATTTTTCAATGAGATTCTTGTCGGCCTGTTTCCCGACGAGAGACCTGAACGTGTGTATACTTACCTGTCGCCGAGGAAACCCGCGCATGCTCGAAATGACTTTGACGCATGAGCGGAAGCTTCCACGGCATATGTAGTTTTATCGCCTAAGCCGCCCAGTGACCCGCTCCTGACAGACCGAGAGCTCTCCGACCAACGTCCGCTGATATCTAACAACGACCAGCCCGGCTCAAAGCGCTCTCCTCCGCCAACCGCTGACGTCATGCCTCCACGTGGGGGCGTGATGTCGGCGGTTGGCGGAGGAGAGCGATTTGAGTCCGGGCTGGTCGGTGTTAGATATCGGCGGACGTTGGTCGGAGAGCTCTCGGTCTGTCAGGAGCGGGTCACTGGGCGGCTGAGGCGATAAAACGAGGAGGTTCATCGCTGCCTGCATGTTATGCATATTGATGCTTAAACCAACGTGACATTGGGTGATTACTTTGCGAGGCTCCTGAGAATCAGCTGTTCCCTAAAAGAACGCGTGATTGATTTCTGCGATATGCTGCTGTGGATTCTATAGGCTTTCTTATAGCTTATATTTGGTAAGCTCCTGTCCATGTGGTGGTGGTTCACCACTGTCTGAAGTGCACTGGGGTGCTACCTGTGATACACAGAATTTTTATATATTGGACTTTATTTACATATTGGACTTTATGTTGGCGCAAACTTTTTTCTTTTTTATAATAGTGTAAATATATTCCCTTAATCAGCAGAATATTAATATATGCCCCTCCCATTAACTCTATAACATAAGACAAGGTAATAATAGAGCTTTCAACCAGCAGCATAAAAATATATCCTCCAAGTACTGTAGACATGTGCATTTGTTTTTGTCCATTTTAACAAACGATAACAAATGTGCAGAATCCAAAATTCAAGAGATCCGACATAAAAAATGCTTTATTTTTGTTTAGTTGCAAACAACAGTTTGATATAGATATGAGATTAAACATGACGGTGACAATAGCGATCTGTGTCTATCAAACCTGTGATTGAATGTGCATAACCTAACTCTATTAGTCCAAGATTATTCGACATAGCAGTTGCCGCGAGCAGACATTTATGGTCAAATGCTCTGCCCATAGGCTATAGAAGAATTCTAATGTTGGTTAACTACTAATAATAATTAATAAATATAATTATTATTAGCCATACAACATTAGAATTCTACTATAGCTTGTGGGCAGAGCATTCGACCGGAAATGTACAGTTGCGGCGTTGTACAGTTTAGCTGCTTCATCAAATCTTTAGAACGTTTGACAGACACCATAGGCCTTCAATTGACAGATTTGACCTTAATTCAGGTTTTTGGACTAATACTTTTTTTGTAATGCTGGTTTCTGTCATTTAAGGATATGATGGTACTACTGCTTCTACTAATTATACTTATTCTTCATACTCTGTTGTTTTGCTCCAGGTGGGTCAGTGAGGTGGTATAGTCAGATGCATTCTATGTAAATGTGCAGGTTATATTTTTTTGTATTCTTTATTTGTGCCAGGGGGGAGCTGTCATGAGCTGTCATGATCGGAAAACTTCTGTTGTAGGTGGCACATACATCAACATATGTAGTGCTTGTCACATAAAATGGGGGGAGTCAAACATTTAAGGACATAATGAAATACTCATTGGTGGATGCTGGCATGAGACTATTGGCACACGTTTTGGGGACCTAGCAGTACCACTGGATCAATAGATTTACTGTTGTTTTTTGCAAATGTTATTTGCAAATGGCATAAAAATATATCTATAGAGCTGGCAATTTTATGTACAATCTTTTTGCATGTCAAGTTATTTATTTATTTTAGGTACTTAACTTAAAGTGAAACTGTATGGGATATTAACAGATTTAGAGACGCAGGGAGCATTGGCTTGTGGAGAAAAGTGGGGTCAAGATATCGGGGAACACTTGGAGGATTCACATATGATAGGGGTAGTGTTCAATTATGCTACTGACATCACCACAATAGAACCAAATTATACATGTATGGCCCGCTGGCATTTAACCCCTGAAAGAATGAATAAAATACATCCAAATAACTCCGCGTTGTGCTGGAGGGAATGCAGCCAAGTCAGAACCACAATGCATGTTTGGTGGGACTGCCCGAGAATACAAGAGTTTTGGAAAGAGGTTTTAGAATATATAGAAGAAATTACAGGTGAAAGGATTTTACGAAATCCTTTGACCTGTTTGTTCCACGGAACAGATAGGCCTAAAAAACGGTATGGAGCGACTTTGGTCCCAGTGCTACTGAACGCAGCAAAAGGCCTAATCCCAATAAACTGGCTACACTCACAGCAGCCATCCATAAAAGAATGGATACATAGAGTTGACTATATATCAGAAATTGAATATTTGGGACGAGGTGAATTGGGAGAAGAACATTACATTGTAATGTAATTGTAAAAGAACATTACAATAATCCCTCACATCACTCAGAGGGTTTTTCTAAGTTGATAAAACAACTGCAACCCAACTTCAGAGTCTTTGTTGTGATCTTGGAGGATCTTTGATTATAAATTACTTCACAACATAACTAGATAGTGAGGTTTTGTAAGGGCTTGTTTTTAAGCTGTTTTAAAACTCTTTCACACTTTCAGCCAGGGCATGGTAAAAATATGTGGTTGAGCCACATTAGCTGGAGGGGGTTGAGCACATGCCATGGCAAAAATTATACCCTTGTCATGTTTGGCGAGCAGTACTGCTACTCAACGTGACCCATTCAAGTGAATGGAGCCACACCAGAATTGATCTGCAGTTGCGTACAAGGCATCCAGTTACGGTGTGCTGGTGCAGGCTTTTCATGGTTAAAACCGGTGGTGAGGAGGCGAGACATATTGCTGCCCAGTAACCTGTCAATTGCATTCTGAAAGGCGATTCACCACAAAGCAATTGCTGGCTAGTGTTAACAAGTCCTTACTGCTAGTTAGAAATATGAAGATATATGAATGCCCAAAGCCTGATCACACTTTAATATAACAGAACGGTAAAATACAATACACATGCACATTTCCTATATTATGAAGCACTGGTTTATATCTGGTAGAATTATATGTTACTTTTCCTAATGTTACATATTTTTAGCAAAGAAAATAATCACTGTTTATGGAACAATGTTTTGTAGAAAAAAACATTCACATGTAAACCTTTTGCCTATGGGTAGCCTAAAATTTATAAAAAAACAAGATGTGAATAACTGAGTAGAATAAAATGGGCAGATTGACTGAATACAATACTCAAAATGTATTGTTTTAGCATGTACTTATGCACATACGGATAAAATGAACTAAAATCCCCTTTCATCGCTCCATCACATAATTAAACCTTTTTTAATTCACTTTTCAAAAACACTGGCAATTGTTATCTATTCAGAAGAATAATTTAACAGAATGATTCAGCTAGATAATAAAAATAGGTTTACCCACGACCTTTATATTCCCAGACACCGGTCTATGTAGATAATATGCTGATCAAAAAAAGACTTTTCAACCAACACAATTGCACTTTTTTTCAGAAATGCAGAATTGCTAGGAAAAGTCTACAAAACTAGGGTGTTTCATACAGTTGCTTGGAACAAATGAGAAAGCTTTGCTTGACAGTAAACTGATAGAAAGGTCAGAAAAAGAGGCATCTCTAGTGGAATAAAAACATTAAGTCATTCGAACAAAGGTCACTTAGCTCTACTTGTATGAGCCTTTATCATCTATCTGACAAGGCCAACTAGATATTGATCATCTGAAGCGTCTTGGCAATCACAAGTGGAGCTTGAACAAAGTGAGAAGAAGAAAAAAAGAACGGCTAGACTTCTAAGAATCACAGTGTTCTTCTGAAATGTTATATGGGTTCTGCTAAGTCTGTGATTTCCTATAATCTGAACCATTATCCCTTTGCCACCCCAGTTTCTCTTCAATTAGCATGATGCTTCTGTAAGAAAGCTTATATAACTACTTGTCTTGTTATTTTACAGGTGTCAAATCCTTCTTTAATGAAATATCTAGTTTGTAGCTACTTAAATCCAGAATGTAGAACACCACACACTCAGATTGACTTACTAAAGTCAAATAGACTGTGTACTTTTCAAGTGCAGTCACTCCAGGTGAAGCTCTGCATGACGTCCATCATACAATCAAGTGCAAGCAAAAATTTTGTTTTTTATTTTCCTTGCATTTTATTGTGTATTATTTGTAAAATGAAACTTTAAATAATTTACTAAGCTCTAGAACAGTGAGGAAAAACCTTGGCACCCCAGATGTTTTGGAAATAAATTTCTCATGATGCTCAACTACACGGCAGAGTGCATGAGCATCATTGAAAATGTAGTTCCAAAACATCTGGAACTACAAGGTTGCGCCATCACTGCTCCAGAAAAACTGCACTTGCAGATTTGCCTTTGTGTAATTGTGTTTAACGTATTCATAGCATAGTCCAATTATATTAGTGTAGGGCATCCCAGGTTTCTGAGTGGTTACTATGGGTTCCAAACAGCAGTTTTATAAAGGGCACTAGTTAATTAATCTATGATGTCAGTAATCTTTTACAACTTTAACAACACTGATGCCTCGTACACACGACCAAGTTTTCCGATAGGTAAACTGCAGTGAGAGCTTTCGACCGGGAATCCGGGCCATGTGAATGCTTCCTCGCAGTTTTTCCAACGGGAAAACTGCCAAATCTGCCGGCAAAAAAAATAGAACCAGCTCCCCTTTTTCCCGTCGGAATTCCCGACTGACTTTTTACCGTCGGAAATCCCAGGCGTGTGTATGGGGCATCAGACTTTTAAGGATAATTTTGTCTTTAGAGTTTTATTGTTTTTGAATAATATCTGATTTGTTAGAATTCAGTTAATCTAATTGCAAAGTTAGTTTTGATATTACCAGCTCCCTGAAACATAGTACTTTCCTGTTTTATCTTCTTGCTATTAGTATTGTGTTTAGACATCATGCTTATCCAGGCATACTTGAACCATGACACAATTTTTAGGTTGGTCCGTCTTGCATTATGCAATTATTGTAGTAAACACTAAAGCTAGAATAAGCTATTAGGAGTGGTGACACACCACCAAACAAAAGAAAGGAAATACGTGTTCATCCATGGAAAATATCCAAGGAAAATAAGAAAAATATAATGACAATTTGTACATTTGAAGGCCACTGGCCCACAAGAGTAATTATGATAAATGCAACTCTGCTTGCATATTGAGCATACCAAGTAGTAGAAATCATGATTTACCTCATTTGATGGTTTTATGAATCAAGTTAATATTAGTTGACATTGGTGATCAGGACAAGTAACTCTCATTAATGGATAAACATACAGCAACAAAAAACTGCCATTGATGATCAGGACAATTAACCACTTCAGCCTGGACCATTTGGCTGCCAAATGACCAGGGCCACCTTATACGATTCGGCACTGCATCGCTTTAACTGACAATTGCGTGGCCGTGCGACATGGCTCCCAAACAAAATTGATGTCCTTTTTTTCCCCACAAATAGAGCTTTCTGTTGGTGGTATTTGATCACCCCTGTGTTTTTTATTTCTTGCACTATAAACAGAAATAGAGTGACAATTTAAAAAAAAAATAACATTTTGTACTCTATTTGCTATAATAAATATCCCCAATTTAAAAAAATAATAATCATTTTTCTTAGTTTAGGCAGATACATATTCTTCTACATATTCTTGGTAAAAGAGCTCACAATAAGCGTATATTGATTGGTTTGCACAAAAGTTATAGCGTCTACAAAATAGGAGGTAGTTTTATGTCATTTTTTTTTTTACTAGTCATGGTGGCAACTTCAATTTTATGGCGGACACATCAGACACTTTTGAAACATTTTTGGGACCATTGTCATTTATACAGCGAACAGTGCTATAAAAATGCACTGACTACTGTAAAAATGACACTGGCAGTGAAGGGGTTAACCACTAGGTGATACTGAAGAGGTTAAGTGTGTCCTAGGGAGTGATTGTAACTGTTATGGGGAGGAGCTACCAGTGACACATCAGTGATCACTGTTCCCGATCATAGGGAACATAAGATCCCTGACATGTCACTAGGCAGAACAGGGGAATGCCTTGTTTACAAATGCCGCGTACACACAATCATTTTTCGGGTTGTAAAAAATGACGATTTTTATTAATGTCATTAAAAACGATCATATGTGGGTTTTGGAGCATTTTTCGGGTTCTGAAAAATGGGCAAAAAAAATTCGAACATGCTCTATTTTTAAAAGTTTTTAACGTTGTCATTTTTTTGGGTTGTAAAAAATGGTCGTGTGTGGGTTTTAACAAAGTGAAAAATCTGCGCATGCTCAGAAGCAAGTTATGAGATTTGAGCGCTCGTTCCGGTAAAACTACCGTTCGTAATGGAGTGAGCACATTCATCATGCTGTAACAGACAGAAATCGTCTTTTACTAACACAAAATCAGCTAAAGCAGCCCAAAGGGTGGCGTCATCCGAATGGAACCTCCCCTTTATAGTGCCGTCGTATGCGTTGTACGTCACCGCGCTTTACTAGAGCATTTTTGTTTCACGATCGTGTGTAGGCAAGGCCGTTTTAACGATCAAGTTGAAAAAAACTTTGTTTTTCTAGAGGCTGAAAAACTTTGGGCCAGATTCACAGAGAATTAGATTATCGTAGCGTTTCCGAAATACACTACGCCGCCGTATTTTACCTGGCTCTACGTGGAATCCAGGTAGATTTTGTCCAGTAAACGACGGCGGCGTAGTGTATTTCTCCCGACGCAATCCATCTACGCGAGTAGGGGGCGTGAAGCATTTAAAATAGGCGCGTTCCCGCGGCGATCGAACTGCGCATGCTCCGTTCCCAAATTCCCCGCTGTGCATTGCGCGAAATCACGTAGTTACGTCATAGTAGCGTCGTTTACATACATTCCTATTCCCGAACGAGTTACGTTAAAAAAAAAAAAAAAAAAAATTTGACGCGGGAACGACGGCCATACTTAACATGGGTTACGCACTGTTAGACCAGCAAAAAGCTGCTCTAACATTACGTAGCCAAAAAATGACGTAGGCGATTGTGAAGGACACTCGTACCTTCGTGGATCGCCGTAAAAACTAATTTGCATACCCCGACGGTGAAAACAACGCGGACTCCACCCAGCGGCCGCAAAAATATCGCAATGTAGATCCGAAGGCTTACGAAGACGTAAGCCTCTCGGATCGAAGCCCGAAGCCGCCGTATCATGGTTTGAGGATTCAAACTAGTGATACGGCGCGCGAAATTGGAAATTACTCCTGTCTAACACCAGTTAGACAGGCGTAATCGCTCTCTGAATCTGGGCCTTTGTTTTTTACAACCCGAAAAATGATCGTGTGTACGCGGCATAGGTGTTAATTGGGAGCGTCTGCATGCTGTAATCACATGATCAATCCAATTGTTGCAATAAGAGAAAAGTGCTAGTAAAATAAGTAAAATCAGTAAATCAGCAGACATTTCGGAAAAGAGGGGGGGGGGGGTAAACAAACAACTGCTTCCTAGTTTTGCCATGGTTTCATGAAAGCAAAAAAAAATTTTTTTTTTCTATAGCTGCCCAGATTTTATTAATACCAAAGTATGCCTTCTTTGGTAAAAGTGGAGTTTTTCCATAAGTACATTTAAAAGTGTTAAAATCCTTGTTTAAATAGCAGTTAAGATGATTTCATTCTTTCAGCTTTATTTACAGTGAATTACATTTAACAATTATGCCACTTCTTATGTAATTGTTTAAATTAGTTTTGTATTGTTGATTTAAAAAAAGGTGGCTTGTGTTGCATAATTTAACACTTTACTTTTTTTTTTTGCAGAAAGAAAAGGGAGCTCTTCTCTTGAACCCTGCATGCTGTGCTCCATGACTGTAAAATAATATTTTTAATAAGATATGGAGCAGATGGATAGCAAGCCTTACCAACCATTATCAAAAATTAAGCATGAAATGGATCTTGTCTACACCAGCTCTTCAGAAGATAGTGAAGATGAGAGAAAGCCTAGACAATCGTACAACTCAAGAGAAACCCTTCAAGAATGTACCCAGGAAATACGATTAAACTACAACAGCCAGAGCAGCCGAAAAAGAAAAGCTGTTGAAGACTCAACTCAAGGTAGTACAAAATTCCAATATGTAGTGTTGCATAAATTATACATTGATGCATCCCTGTCAGCATAAAATAAAAATAAAACATAACTAATGTGTTTTTGTGCATACAACTTTTAAACAACTAAAACTGCAGTTACATTAGCAGATTTTAAAGATATTCAGAATAAATCACTTCTATGCATAATCTATGTCTAAATGAATACTATATACTGTTATGTGGCACAGCTTGCAGTTACAGGAGTTTCATAGACTGGATGAATTATGTCATTATTTGTCTTATGTTGTATCAGAATTAATATGGGTGCCTGAGCTTGTGGCCCAATGGAGTTCCCATAGGATCAATATCAAGTGCACCCAGGAAGTGCTTGGTATAGTACATAACCTTTTGGAATGTTTCTATGTGAAATGGGCAACTGAGGGAAAACTGATGGAAGTGTTTAAAAGGGTTGTAAAGGTTTGTTTTTTATTTTCTAAATAGGTTTCTTTAAGCTAGTGCATTGTTGGTTCACTGACCTGTTCCTTCGATTTCCCTTCTAAATGTTTTATTTTCTGTGTCTGAATTTATCACTTCCTGTTCCTTCTCAGTTACCTGTTCTGGCTGACTAACCCCCAGCCAGAACAGCTCAAATGATGGGGGTAAGCTTACCGAGGAGAAACAGGAAGTGAGAAATTCAGACAAAGAAAAAAACATTTAGAAGGGAAATCAAAGGAAAAGATAAGTGAACCAACAATGCACTAGCCTAAAGTAACCTATTTAGAAAATAAAAAAACAAACATTTACAACCCCTTTAACTGCTGTTTCAATGATAGGCGCAGATGTCTCACCTCATTAGTGACTGTATTGTCCTAGTGCCTATGTTTCCCCAGGGCTTTGTTGTAATCACAGGGTGACATTTTATTGTGCCACATACTTCTTTTAACAGACAAATTATGTGTCTTGTTCCCTTAACTAGCTAGACATTGTTTTGGAAACAAATCAAAACCTACATGTCAAAACACAGGTCAAATGTCTTTGACTGCTAAGGAGGCATTAGGGGGTCAGTAAACCTAAAGTGACTTTTGATGACTTGTGAATTATAAGGTTGGATTAACATTATGTTTTGTGAAAATGGATTTCTCCACATACATTGTGCATGATTGTGTCTACAAAAAAAGTGACAACACCAACAATATTGGGGCTGATCATATGATTAGAGTAGGCAAAGCTTCCCAGTTAACTCTCAGTAACTGGAGTCCATCTGTCAAACGCAACAAAAATTCAGCAGGTAAATTACAACAATAAAGTTGGGCAACATCAATTGTGTATAACTTATCTTTTTCAGTTCTCAACTAAAATAGAGGTATACTTTAAATGCATTAAAACACCTCATATTAGGTACACCCAATTAGTTAATGAAAGCAAACAACAACAATAATAATAATAGTAATACAAACAGAAACTGAACACATGAAATGCATTCTTATTATTAAGGAGATGAAAAAAAAAAAAAACTTTGGGCCAGATTCACGTACATCTGCGCATTATTGGACCGGCGTAGCGCACCGCCTTTACGTTAGACTTGCGCAATGTAGCCGCGCAATCACCCTATTCTCGTCTCTTTTACGCAGAAAATTGTGCATGCGTAACGTTATTTCAGCGGCGTAAGGCGGAGTAATACAAATTGGGAAGGACGTGGGCGTGTTACATTGAAATGAGCCGTGACCCCATGCAAATGAAGGGCCGGCCGGCTCGCGCATGCGCGCTTGAAGCAGACCATGGTCAGCACCTCTGTGCGCATGCTCACAACTCGGGAACGGCGCAATCAGTGAAATTGGAAGTGGTCTAGGGCAAATTAGTAAATTACGCAAACAGCATAAATAGACAGAGACAAACACACTTCCTTTGCAAAAGTACATCCCTTTGTATCCCTCCCTATACAGCAAGGTGCTTTTGTTCTGTTGTTTATTAGCGTTTGTTTGTTTGTTTGTGACGTGTCTTTGAGAGTGATTTTTGTCTTTTATGTGTTTTCTTTGTTGTTATTTTGTTTAAATTATATTTTTGCTGGTCATTTTTTTTTTAGTTCTGTTTGTGTATGATTTGGGAATGTGGGGGTGACATTCCTGCGGGAAAAGGGGTGTCACCCTCAATTTTGGTGGAGAAGGGTTCCCCAGGACCAGGGAGAAGTGATCCCCAGGTCCGTGTGAATGGTGTATGAATGTACAGTGACATAATTGGAGCCTTGGCGTCGCGTTGCTGCTCACAAGTCCTGCATGGTGGACTGGTGCCAATCCGATGTGATGAGGATGTGGGGTGTGTGTGCTAGGGACCACAGTGGTGTGCATGCATGCATTCTCATTGTGCCATGATTAATGTGTGTGTTTAATGTGCAAAGATGCATAATGTGAGTTGGCATGAGATGGGGTCATGAGATGGGGTCCCAGTGCATATGCAGAGTCACCTTAAAAGGAAAAGACAGGAGGAAGTTAGTAGTGCATGTGCCCCTTGTGATGTGTGCATCATGGGGGGGGGGGCAGTCATGCCTGCCACCCATGTCACTCACCAACCAGCCAGCTGTCCCCATACATGTTCTGTTCGCAATCTGTGGGGATGGGGCTCTGATTGTATATGTAGCTGTCATGGGTGTCATGGGTAGTGTCATGTGTTGGGCTGGTGAGGTCCTCCTGCAGGGTTGTGGTTAATTCCATGATGGCATGAGGGATGAATCTGAAGATGCGAGACACTACAGAATCACCCATGCCATAGATGTCTAGGCGTGTGTGATATATCCTCTCCCGTGAAGAGTGAAGAGTGAAGAGTGAAGATTGAGGGGCTTGTATCAGCTAAGAATATTGTATTAGATTAGATTAAATTGAAAAGTTTATATAAGCCAAAAAAATTATTTAGAAAAAAAAAAATATTCCTGTGCCCTCCTCAGTGCAATCCTCAGTGCCCTCCTCAGTGCCCTCCTCTTTATTTGCTCATCTAAAGTCAGTAGTATAGCTATGAGCATGGATGACACTGGCATGTTGGCATACAGTTTGTTGGGCAACACGTGTGACTGCTGAGCTCCTCACTAACAGTGTTGCTTTATCTGACATGTAGACAATTTTTCTCTTTTTAGACCAGCTTTTATATGGTCTAATTTTAGACAGGACATTTTGCTGTTGCGCACACCGCGTAGCCTGCACTGCCCCAACGTTCTTTTGTGGATCCCCGTAAGTCCCTCATTAGCATATTTGACTAGCAAATCAATGGTTTGTCTAGCGCAGTTTTGCGCGGACGGATGCGTCTGTCTAACGAAATTACGCTGGACAAAAAAAATTTGATTTCTTGCGTATCTCGTTTTGGGGATGCCGTGCATCGAAACGCACGCGCGCAATTAGACTTACGCCGCGCATCTCCTGTTACGCCGGTGTAATCGCTCTGTGAATCTGGCCCTTTGTTTCCAATGGGTTAATATCAACAGCTAGATTTAAACTATCCCATACAGACAATCACAACAGCTCCATATTTTTGCTGAATAATTCAAGAAAACAAAATTGCCTCTTCCACAAAACACATTCATTGCTTTCTCTCGTTCTGGTAAAGAACTAAACATGCAAAGCAATCTCTACATAAATATATTGACGCTCTGCATATAAAAGTAACCTGTAATTTATCTTCTCTATAATTTTCCTTGCATTGGGACTGTTATTTTATATTCTAAAAAGTTTTTTGTGCATAAAACTGAAACACAAATCCCAACAGAGACTTTTTAATGTTATTTCTGGATTTTTCAGATCAGTTTGCAGCAGCTACACTACAAAAGAAAGACTGAACTGCAGGGCAGGATTTTTGTCTGTGTTACGAGTGCAGTTTTGTTCCCGGAACAGTATTGACCAGGTCCTATAAATTAAGGCTGCAGTCCCACATGCAGTGGTGTACTTGGCATATCTGGTGCCTAGGGCTGATATTTATACAAAAAGCCCCCCCCCCCAAAAAAAAAATAGAAAAGGTGCACTGAATTGTAGGTAGGTCCAAATCCTGAATCTACTGACTGTATACTCAGCACACATAGGTCACTGTTCTTGTTCCTCAGGAGTTGTTATGAACTTCTTAGATATACATTTTGAGCAATAACACATAAAGTGTAAGGCTCAGGAGTGCATAACACACAGGCCACTACACAAGAATAAAACCAATAATGACCCCCTCCTTCCATAAATCCTCCCAAGTCTGTATCCCCACAGTACAGATCTTAGCTAACAGCTCCAATCTCCTCCCAGTACAGCTTTTCCACCACAGCTCTGAATCCTTCCTCCCACCTTAACATAGATCTCCCTCCTAGAATAATTCCTTAGTAGAAACCTCCTTTCCCAGTACAGACCCCTCAGTACAGACATTTCTTCTCAGTACAGATCTCTCTCCCCAGTACAAACTCTCCCTATTACTGACCCCTCTCCCCGCTCAACCCATCAGCACAAATAATCAGTACAGACACCCTTGGTACAGATTCCCCTCTCAGCCTAACTTCTTAGTAGAGAGTCCCTCATTCTAACCCCTCAGTATTGTTGCTCCCATTCTAACACCCCAGTACAGTCGCCCTCTCATTCTAACTCCACAGTACCTCCCTTAAAAGACCTCTCAATACAGACCCCCCTACCAGGCTAACTGCATAGTGCAATACCCACCTAGTGCAGACAATCTCACAGTACAGACCCTACCCTGTACATAGCTGAATCCCTCCGTACACAATTGCTCCCTCTATGTACTTCAATGTCCATATGTTTCTAAAAAGAATAAGCAAGTAAAAACTTTTATACGCCTTTTATTTTCTGTTTTAATTATAATGCTAAAGCATCTCTAGAACAAAAACAAAATTAAATATATTGTTGAAAAGGAAGTCTACTGAACTTAATAGTGAAAATAAGTACAAATAGCACAAACAGCGCTAATGTGTAGTGGAACCACACAAGTGAACTAAATAAACAATAAGTGACAGAAAAATGTAAATGTAGAGACCCGTGAGTGAAATTGAGTTTAAAGGTTAAATAGTTCATAAAGTGTCTGAAAAAATCTTCTGAATCTCTTCAACGAGCAGTCCTCCACCACGCCAGTGTAATGAACACTCCTCCACCAATACGAATGGCCACTCACCAGAACTAGTAGCCTTACACTCACGTGTTTGGCATAAAAAGCATGTCATACAATCCTCAAGTCAGTGTTCAGGATTCATATCCAAAAATGTAGAAGTGAGATCCACATATGTGAAAAAAACAAAAAAGTATAATAGTGTGATATTGCTAAAACAATTTATTGACACACCACATGAACCTACAAAGGTTGCACTCACAAAGGTAAACTCCAAAAATAACCGTGATAAATTCCAAATAAACTTCCTTGATGTTCACAGGCTGATAAACTGTGGTCACGGCGGACCCAAAAAGTAAACCAGGTGTTTCTCACCACTTCCCCTTCACTTTAACACCTCCTCCTTGTTGAAAATATTATCCTCAAATGCTGGTCACTCGCATAGAAAAACACATGCAGGTAGTCTCACGTTGGTCTCAAATGATCATACGATCTTTAGTGTAGCCACGCCCCCGACATGTTTCGTCATAGATTTGACTTATTAATGGGATAGGCTACTTACTAGTACATGTTCTTCTTATATATCCTGGTATACACCTAAATTAATTAATTGTCACCTGCAGTCCGTGATTCATCCAATCAAAAGTTCAACTGCAGTGTGTCTCCCAATAGGAGCACATACCTCCCCTAATGTAACAGGCCAATCACGCCATGTTTCCAAAAAGGGCGGAAGTGAGATCAAGCTTTGGGCACTGTGAGGGCGGAAGTATTCATTACTAACGGCGCCCAGTCATCCAGCTCTGATAATATTAAAACACCTGTCAAACATTCTAATAATAATAATAAACAACCTGTCTTATGGCAAACGGGGAGCCACTCACGCTATATCTGCAGATACGCAGACTAAGTGTGCGGCGTCGCGCATATGGTAATTGACCAATGGAAGTGCCAGACTCCCCTTGGGCCAATACCATCTTGTTTCCGTAAGGGCGGAAATGACGTCCTTGCATTCACTCTTTACTCCTTAGCGCAGCGGCAGTAACCATTAGGGCGCATTTATTTTTTGGTTACTAGCCGTTTTTCAAAATTAAATATATATAAATAATATATATATACAAAATTAAATATATATAAATAATATATAATTTGTTTAGAATCATTGAAATGAAGTGTTGATGTATGAATGATGTCTAGTAGATTTTTTATTGTATAATCTAATATTTTCCCATGTAGTATGGGCTAATATCTGTTTTTCATAAAAGGCCTTTCAGGAAGTTATAAAATGCTGTTTAGGCTTAAATACTCATATGCTCTCGGGTACTGTCGCCTGCAGTAATCTGTTTATGCCAGTAAATGTAATTAGACATCCAAGTTAAATGCCAAATATAATTTAACCCAGGAAAGTGTGGTTTTACTGTGCATACAGGGTGTCACGGACCTGCCTCTTTAGTGGGCTTTACCATAGTGCCCTGCATTCACAGTGTAAGGATGCAGAGAGCATCATTTAGGACCACTGTAGGTGAAATTCTGAAGAGGAGTCTATCACATGACCAGCCTGAAAAATATAATGTTATATATGGTATGCATGCAGGGGGAAGAGGGAGATTGGGGGGCAGGGGGCAGATCCCAGATGTGGGTTTATAATTTAGCCTAGTTTATTTTCTAATAAGGCTAGTAAATATAGTCACAACTGTCACAAAATCTATATCTTTTTAGGTTGACTGCAGATGGGTGTCAGTCACAGAATAGGGGAAGAAGCAGAAATGTCATTGGCTTTGGCCTTTTACCCTTGTCAGATCAAATTTTCTTATTTATGGACCTGATCTATATTATCATACTGTACATTCTATTTGGACATGTTATCAATGCTTCTGAACTGCTTGATATATTATGTGACATTGTCTGACATTGTCATAATGGAGTTTTGCTGTTGTTGTATTCAGTCTGTTAAATCAATAGTGTTCTTTCCCTTTAATTTAATTAGGACGGTAAAAAAAAAAAAGAGCACTGCATATATTTTGTAATCAAAGTGTTGTATTATCTTTTCATCCAAGAAAAGTTATTTAATATTAAATATAGAACTTAAAAAAATTAAGATTTACTATTTATCCCTGTTTCTGTAAACAATTTGTACTATTTACCTCAGTGCCACACAATAATTCTATACATTCATACAAGTTCTCAGCTGCCAAGCAGCATTATTAAAATGTTTAATAAGTGCAAACCTATATTAACCAGGGGGTGTTGCTAGGTTAAAAAAAAAAGAAAGAGAAAAAAAAACTTCTCTTGAGCACCATGGGGAGAGTAATAATGTGGCACACGTGGTACCACGGTGGTAAAAAGAGGTTTAATCACATTGTGCCAGCATTGGGAGCCACTCACTGTATACATATGTCCCAGTCCTTATAATTACAACATATGGCTTAATTGCTGTGTCAGAAGCAACTCTCTCATAGACAAACATTAACTTTAGCAAATGTTTTCTTTAATTTAATTTTTTTCTATTTCACATCCTTTTCTAAACACTGAATGTAGAGCTAACACTTTAACTGAGTCTGCTGTAAATGAAAAGATACGTTTTTTAAATAAAAACTTAATTTAAACAGTTATAGACTACTTAGCAATCAGGAACTGTTGAGAAAATGTATGTGTTTATTGATTGGGAGTATGTAATACACAATATATACAATATATTTTGTATGTACTTTATAGAGTGGAGGGGTCGTTAGTATATAATGTGCAACATAGTAGATGAAGTGCAAGGTTCAGGTGTTTGTAATGTAAAGAACATAGTACTAATGTAAGTAGTGTTATCTAATTTTCCTTTAGATTTACCAAACAACATATACCGGTAATATGAGGTCAAACCTAACCAACACTTTCAATTTGTATCCAATCAGACAGGCCTATGCACTATGTAGTTGAAGATAAATATAAAGGCCTAGATTCACAAAGCGATTACGCCTGTGTAAATGTTGTTAGACAGGAGTAATTTCGATTTACGAGCGTTTTTACGCTAGTCGAAATCCTCAAACCATGAAAAGACACCTGCGTGCTAAATTTCGACTTTATTACGTGTTAGTACGCCTTCAGATCTACGCTGCCTGAAAATTGCGGCCACTGGGCGGACTTCCTGTTGTTTTTCACCTTCATGGTATGCTAATGAGCTTTTGCCTGGAATCCACAAAATTTCGCTCTTCAAACGCAATCTCTTACGGCACCTTTAGTCATCTTTTTTTTCCGTTTCACTATACCAGCTTTTTGCTGGTCTAATATTAGACAGCCCATGTTAAGTATGGCCGTCGTTCCCGCGTCGAATTTCAACGTTTTTCGATTTCTTTTATTATTTTTAACGTAAGTCGTCCGGGAATAGGAATGTTCGTAAACGCCGCTACTCAAACAACGAATGACGTCACGACGTGATTTCGCGCAATGCACGGCGGGAAATTCCTGAACAGAGCATGCGCAGTTCGATCGTCGCGGGGACGCGCTTAATTTAAATGCTTCACGCCCCCTACTCACGTATTTCGATTGCGCGGCGGAAAAAAAATACGATACAATAGCGTACGCGCAAAAAAACTACCTGAATTCGGCGTAGAGTCTGGTGATAGACGGCAGCGTAGCGTATTTCGATTACGCAGCGGAAGATTACATCTATGTGAATCTGCCCCAAAGTGAATTGTACAGAAATTGAAAAAGAAAATTCTATAATGCATGTTCAGCTTAAAGTACAGAGTGCAGAGTCTATTTAACATATTTAACATACAGCCCAGAGATTGCAGGAATCAGGAAAACGTAACATACAGAGCTTACGGTTCAGAAGTATGTATTGTATAGACCAGCATACAGAATACAGTGATCTGGAGCATATAACTTATAGGGAGCAGTAATCATTAGTATGTAATTTACTTTACAGCATACAGAACACAGAAGTCAGGGGGGTGTATTATACAGCACAGCATAGAGAGTATGTTGGTCAGGACTATGTAATGCACACTGATTACTACCCCAGGATAAATCCAGAGTAACCCCCACAGCAAAAAAATCTCTTCCTTGTCAAGCAAACATACATTGGCTATAAAATGTATACACACCCTTGGTAAAATGTCAGGTTTCTGTGATGTAAAAAAATGAGACAGAGATAAATAATTGTTTTCCACCTTTAATGTGACTTATAAACTGTACAACTCAATTGAAAAATACAAGCATGACACATCTCAAATTGACATTAATTTCCCACTCTTCTTTACAAAAACACTCCAAAACTGTGAGATGGTTAGGGCATCTCCTATGCACAGCCCTCTTCAGATCACCCCACCGATTGGATTTAAGTCTGGGCTCTGGCTGGGCCATTCCAAAACTTTAATCTTCTTCTGGTACAGCCATTCCTTTGTTGATTTGGATGTATGCTTTGGGTCGTTGTCATGCTGAAAGGTGAAGTTCCTCTTTATGTTCAGCTTTCTAGCAGAAGCCTGGGGGTTTTGTACCAATATTGACGGGTATTAGGACATGTTCAAAAATCACTCTACCTTGAATAAGGCCCATGTTCCAGCTGAATTAAAAAAAGCCCCAAAGCAGGATGCTGCCACCACCATGCTTCACTGTGAGTATGGTGTTCTTTTGGTTATGTGCAGTTTTGTTTTTGCGCCAAATATATCTTTTGGAATTATGGCCAAAAAAGTTCAACCTTGGTTTCATCAGACCATAACACATTTTCCCACATGCTTTTGGGAGACTTCAGATGTGTTTTTGCAAAATTTAGCCTGGCTTGGATGTTTTTCTTCCTAAGAAAATGCTTCTGTCTTGCCACTCTACCCCATAGCCCATATGAAGAATACGGGAGATTGTTGTTACATGTACCGCACAGTCAGTACTTGCCAGATATTCCTGCAGCTCATTTAATGTTGCTGTGGGCCTCTTGGCAGCCTCCCTGACCAGTTTTCTTCTTGTCTTTTCATACATTTTAGAGTAATGTCACTGTTGAGCCATATTTTCTCCACTTCATTGTGTTCCATGGTATATCTAATTCTTTGGAACCCTTTTGTACCCTTCTCCTGACTGATACCTTTTAAAAATGAGATCCATGTGATGTTTTGGAAGCTCTCTGCAGGCCATGGCTTTTGCTGTAGGATACAACTAACAAAATACCTACTAGAACAGCAGAACTTTATTTGGGGTTAATCAGAGGCACTTTAATGATGGCAGCTATGAACTACCTCCTAATAAACAAATAGTGAGACAAGGAAAATAAATGCGCCCTTCAACCTTCTCGCACCCCACTGTGCCAATAAATGCAAAAACACCTAAAATCAGCTTTAAATAATAAATAATAATGTGTAATAATTCTGAATGAACAAAGTAGAAGCGCTATGTCCAAAAACTCCAAGAACAATCCTAAATAAATGTATAAATAAATTTGTGTCAAAATATCTCTATATACACATGCTAAATAATGATAGATATATATGAGGAGTGAAAACTTAAATAAATATAAACAAATGTTCAAAAAACGTTCATCTGGTGATAAGAAATAATCAATAGTAACAAGCCAAGTCCATAAGTGATTAAGTTCCAAGTGATTAAACTTAATGGCCCGCATTCACGTAGGGGGCGTATCTTTAGAGCGGCGTAGCGCATCTCAAATACGCTATGCCAACATAACTTAGAGAGGCAAGTGCAGTATTCACAAAGCACTTGCTCCGTAAGTTGCGGCGGCGTAGCGTAAATTGGTCGGCGTAAGCCCGCCTAATTCAAAGTAGGAAGGAGGTGGGTGACATCTATTTAAATTAAGCGTGACTACATGCAAATGAATGGCCAATTAAACGGCGCATGCACGCGCATGCTCAGAATCACGTCGTATATACTCCCTAAGATACGTCGGCTCAATGCCTACGACATGAACGTAACCTACGCCATGCCCTATTCAAGTAGTACTACGTAAACGACGTAAAAGACGCCGGCTGTTCCGACGTCCATACCTTTTGAATGGGTTGCGGCACCTATATGGTGTAATAACTTTCCTCCGGATGTAACACTTGCGCAAACCGCATATCTTTTCCGCCTGGCGCATCTACATTCGTGAATCGGTGTATCTTACTCATTTGCATATTTAACATGGGAACGCCGAATGCGTCCAGCGTAACTATGCGCCCAAGATAGGCCGGCGTAGGCAAGTTACGTCGGGCAGCTGAAGCCTTGTTTTACGACGTATCTAGCTTTGCGAATCGGTGTTAAAGAATGACAGCGCACATTTGTACTTACGACGGCGTATCTGGAGATACGCCGGAGTAAAGCTACCTGAATCTGGCTAAAAGTGTCCAAAAAAATCTTCTTAAAAAATCTTGCTTGAAACCTTCCACCACACCATAGTGCTCAGTGATTCCACACCCAAAGGAATTGCGCTTACCAATAGGACATGCCTTGCACTCACATGCTCAGCAATATAAAGAGTTGTTTATCAGCCAATCTATACAAATTCTAAGCAGACAAGAGAGATTATAGTTTCTTATATTTGGTAATCCTGGTCCACCTTTGTGCTTTGTGAGACAGAGTTTTGCTAAAGCAATATATGTTTTTATTATCACCATAAAAAAGGAGGTTATTGCTTTGTTTAATGTGTTGATATCTGAAAGTTTAAGTAACAATGTTTTAGTTATTGTTTGTAAAGGATATAATAGTCTGGCAAAATACATTTTTTGAATAGATGACATCTCCCAAATAGCGAAATGGGCAAATTCATCCAGGCTTCAAGTTCTTTTTTTAATTTTAAAAGTGGGTAATTTAAGTGATAAATTGTTGAGGGTTCTTTACCTATTGTTATGCCTAAATATGCCCCTTAATTCCGAAACAATTACATATAACAACTGATAGTTCTAATTTGAAACGGAAGAAATGCTATTTTGTATTTATTTTTCTCCTGGGCAAACTAAGAGTCGGTTCACACTGGGGTGACTTGGGATCCGACTTGAAGTCGTCTCAAGTCGTCCCAAGTCGCACTGTCCAGAAAAGCAATATAAGTGAATGGGATCGGTGTTAATACACACTACTTAAGTCGCTCCAACTTCAGAAGAGGTTCCTGTACTACTTCAATCAGACTTCTAGGCGATTTTTACCCATTGATTTCAATGGAAGTCGCTTCCAAGTCTGATCACTGTCTTAACTGAAGCTACTTTCCAGATAAGATAACATACATTTCTCAGGCAAACCCCTCCCTCCCACTCCCTCTCCCAGAGCTGATTGTTGTTTTATTGGCCACTGGAATGTCTCCTGTCCTGGAGACGACTTCAAGTCGTGTTGTAAATCTCCCCAGATCGCCCTGTGGTTCATGCTTAAGTCGTGTTGGAGTTGCTTCTGAAAGTCGTGCTGGAAGTCGTGTCGCCCTAGTGTGAACCGACTCTAAACCATATTTTGATTGTTTTTTTGTTTTGTTTTATTGCTAACTTGATGTAATTTTCATGTGTCTCTCATGGACATCCTGCTATAAATGCCTTGCTAAAGCAAACTTAATACTATGTTACATTACTTTAGTACATTATTCTTCCATGCTTCGAGACTAAACATAGTAATATCTCCAAAATCTGATATTATTTTGGTACTTTTGAAACGTTAAAAGGAGCATATATTGGTGCTTGTATCATCAGATTGCTTGTTATAGCTTCCTCTTAGAAAATAGTATAAAATATAATAAAAAAAAATACATAAAAACCTAAAAAAAATAAACTTAGATGGAAATCTTGATTTTGAAAATGTATGTATGAATATTCCCAAGCTGATGTCTGAAAAGTTATCAGTTATGATATAGGAAAAGCTAAATCCCTATTGGTCTAGATCCAATCAATAGCTAGGATTCTATTTCTGGTGTGTTGAAAGCATCTACTTAGATTGTGTTGTTTGCTATTTGTGATAGATCTTTTAAATTTATCAAAAACAGGACACATGCCTTGTCTCAGAGCTGTACCTTACAAAACTATATGCATAATTAGTGATCTCTGAAAAAAAAACACATATTTTTCCTGACTGCCAACCTTCATATTTTTCAGCGTGGAACACAATGATATGAGACACAGATAAAATAGAACAAACTGCATACTGACTGATCTCGGTACAGACACAACTTTCACTTTGTCAACATACAACATATGCAAATGCTTTTGGACAGCATACACAGCCTGCAATACACTTTGAAGAACAGCTATCTTATTGCATTTGACAACATATTTTCTTTTTAACATTTATTTAATAATGTAATGAAAGATCATAGTTGTGCAATAATGCCAAGCCATATTTTTTTTTTAACACAAAGCAGTCAGGACAATGATGTATGACAGCGAATTGGTTGCTATAGTTTACTGAAACTTGCCTTTTGAAGTTCATGTTATTATATAATGGGCCAGATTCACGTATTCCAGAGCATCTTTGCTCTGGAGTAACGCTTCTGATTTGCGTTGCGCTGCCGAAATTTTAGGAGCAAGTGCTGTCATTCACGAAGCACTTGCTCCTAAAGTTGCGGCAGCGCATCACAAATGAGCCGGCGGAATTCAAATGTCGCGGGTACGGGGCGTGTAGTATGCTAACTACGCGCGATCCCGCCGCCAACGTACTGCGCATGCGTCGAGTGTCAAAACATCCCCGTGCGCATGCTCCAAAATCTGTGAATGAACGTCAATGACGTCACATTCCCATTCATGACCGTTTTACGCAAGCGACGTTTTTTTTTTTTTTTCCGACGCGATGACGACGCCTATACCTAACATAGGATACTCCAGCCCCATGTAGGTATATCTATGCGCCGCGTATCCCGTCCGGAAACGTCGTATCGTCATTGCGTCGCGCCGGATTTCGATCGTGAATTGCCGATTTCCGCTCATTAACATATTTTTTGAGCGTAAATCGGCGGGAACGCCCCCGGCGCCATTTTTAAGTTGAAGTAACGATGCGATGGCGAAACTCAGTTACGCTGCTCGCATCGGAACTTCAACCCGGCGTTTCTTGTTTTCTGGTTACAGAAAACAGAAACGCCGGCTCAAAGCCACAGTTAGGCTGGCGGATCACTCGATCCGCCAGCGTAACCTTTGCTGAATCTGGCCCATAATGTTTTATTTGGAGATGCACAATTGGACACCATTTTCATAGAAAGTAAATGGGTCTTGCACTAGATGATTTCAACATCTCCAACCTTTCCTAAAGTGTGGCAGCATTTTTTTAAAGCTATAATATTTATTTGCATACGTGTTATGCTGTTAGAAAAACACAAATTTAAGTTAAAGGAAGAACCATGTCATAGCAATTCCAGCAAAGCTGAATAGCTCACCGATTAAGCTTTCTAGAAAATTGCAAGCTTCAGCATTTGTGCTTGGATATAAAATACTGTAGCAAAGCATCCCTCACAAGCAAACCTATCACTATCAATTACAGAATTTTCTAACACCGCACATGTGCTTCTCAAAGTGTAAAGATGTAGCATTAAAAGTAAACCATGTTTTGCTTTTTTACTCTATCATTATAATCCGATTTCCAAATAAAGTAGTATTTATACAATTATATAGCAACACAAGTTTGGGAACTCTTTACAGAGAAATTATAATTAATTAAATAGTCATATATTTAATTTATTTCATACATTTTTAAGTGGTCCACCTTGAAACATATTACATGTTATACCTGTGTTTAGAGTTTCTCTGCCCCGTAATGGCTGTTACATTTTGAAATCAGTGCAGGTGTGTATAACTCTGCCTGCACTGCCACATCATTCTTTGATAGCAATCTGTAAGTGAATAAACTACCCATCCATAAGCAACCATAGTAGATGAATTGGTAGTTTTAATGTATTGCAAGCTAGCTGATCAACGGGCTCATATTTCATTTACAAATCCCACAGCTTTCATACAAAAAGCCTGTACAGGAGGTACTGGCAGAAAGCTGTAGGACTTTTCTGCCAGAGCCTGATTTTGAACCCATGATCTATGGTGCAATGCTTTGCAGACTCCTGGGTGAAAAATAATAAATGCACATTTGTTTCCTGGAAAAATATGTGCATTTATAATTTTAAAAAAAGAAAAAATACTGCGCTATCTTAAAATACAAAAAGCCGCTAACACAGCAAGAGAGATCAAAAAATTGCTAATAGAAAATGTGTGGAAAAGTGTAGCGCTAATAATGACACAAATAATGATAATACAATAAAGATTAAATCATGCAACACCACATGTGAATGAATGGTATTCAAAAGTCCATAAATGTTTTGAATGAATCGGTGAGTCGGTTTCTTTGAGTAAAACAGATACACAAAATCCAGTGCATAAAGAAGTGAAAAATCCACCACCGCTTATGACAAGGGGCTTACCGGACCGATTGGACCTAGACAGGCATATACCCACTAGGCCAATCAAGCTTTGTTAAAGTTGATATACTGAAGCGGGTACACCATACACGTCATGCGATTCGGTATCAATGAAGGCAAACCTCAGACAGATGATTCAAAAATACTTCCCAGCAAGCAGCAACTCTCAACAGATCACTCAGAGGGCATATCAGTACTCCAACCGATAAGCATGAAAAAGAGAAGGCAAGGCGTACATAGCGTAATTCCGTAATAAAAATCGATATGTATTATAAAGAGAAAAACTCACATTTTGCAATGGTCAATAGAGCTTATAGAAAAAGGGTAGCAGGAACAACAGTAGTCCATCCCGACATGTTTCGTTACAAAAAGAACATCATCTGGGATTTTTCACTTCTTTATGCACTGGATTTTGTGTATCTGTTTTACTCAAAGAAACCGACTCACCGATTCATTCAAAACATTTATGGACTTTTGAATACCATTCATTCACATGTGGTGTTGCATTATTTAATCTTTATTGTATTATCATTATTTGTGTCATTATTAGCGCTACACTTTTCCACACATTTATAATTTTTCCCTTAAAGGTGAACTTAGCCTTTAAAATATGTATACAGTATATATACTATGTATATATGTGTATATATACAGTGGATATAAAAAGTCTACACACCCCTGTTAAAATGTCAGGTTTCTGTAATGTAAAAATATGAGACAAAGATAAATAATTTCAGATTTTTTTCCACCTTTAATGTGACCTATAAAATGTACAACAAACTGAAATATTTTACGTAAAAAAAAAAATAATATGGTTGCATAAATATGCACACCCTTACACTAATTGCCACGTACACATGACCGTTCTTCATGTCATGGAAAAAAAGAAGTTTTTCTCAACGTGATCCTTGTCAAGCTTGCCTTGCATACACACGATCGTGAAAAAAAATTCCCCATTGTTAAAGCCTACACACGACCGTTTTTCACGATGAGAAAAACGACAACATGAAAAACAACGTGAAAAAAAAGAGCAGGTTCTAAATTTTTAATGCCCATTTTTCTCATCAAGAAAAAATGCTCTGGAGCCTACACACAATCGTGTTTAATGACCAATTTAAAAAATGGCATTTTCTCATCATGAAAAATGGTCTAGTGTACGCGGCTAAATACTTTGTTGAAGAACTATTTGATTTTATTACAGCAGTCCGTTTTTTGAGGTCTGAGTCTATCAGCATGACACATCTTGACTTTGCAATATTTGCCCACTCTTCTTTGCTAAAAGACTCCAAATCTGTCGGATTGTGAGGGCATCCTCTGTGCACAGCCCTCTTTAGCTCATCCCTCAGATTTTTAATCAGATTCAGGTCTGGGCTCTGGCTGGGCAATTCCAAAACCTTAATCTTCTGCTGGTGAAGCCATGCCTTTGTTGATTTGAATATATGTTTTTGGTCATCATCATGCTGAAAGATGTAGTTCCCCTTCATGTTGAGCTTTCTAGCAGAAGTCTGAAGGTTTTGTGTCAATATTGACTGGTATTTAGAACTGGAAATAATTCTCTCTACCTTGACTAAGGCTCCTGTTCCAGCTTAAGAAAAACAACCCCAAAGCATGATGCTGCCACCATGCTGCTTCACTGTGAGCAATGTGATCATTTGGTGATGTGCAGTGTTTTTGAGATTTGGGAGCTGAATTGATCCTCTGTGTATTTGGTGATGGTGAGGATGCCAGGCCCCAATTGTGTAGCTTTTTGTAGCCATCCTTTGGGAAGGTGATGGTATCTTGCTGGTTTTGGTATGTGACTAACAGCTTTGTGGGGAAGCCACAACTGTAAATTATGTTGTGATTCTGCAATACCGTAGTGATAGGTGTGAACTCTTTCCTTCTTTGAGAGGTTGCAGAGGACCTGGTAAAGGGCTACACCGGTGAATAGTGAGGGTAGTGAGCAAGTGGATCTAGCAGCGTGAAGGAGATATTCTTTAACCACTTTACCCCCTTAATGACCAGAGCATGTTTTGCTATTCTACACTGTGTTGCTTTAACTGACAATTGTGTGGTCATACGACACTGTACCCAAACAAAATTGGCGTTTGCTTTTCCCACAAATAGAGCTTTCATTTGGTGGTATTTGATCACCTCTGCAGTTTTTATTTTTTGTGCTATAAACAAAAATACTTTTCTTCATCAGATAAGGCTGATATATATATATTCTTCTGCATATTTTTGGTAAAACAATCGCAATAAGCGTATATTGATTTGTCTACAAAATTGGGAATAGATTTATGGCATTGTTGTGGCATTTTTTTCTATTACTAGTAATGGTGGTGATCTGCAATTTTTATCGGGACTGCAACATTGCGGCAGACAGATCGGACACATTTGAGACTTTTTTGGGACCATTGACATTTATTCAGGGATCAGAGCTAAAAATAGCCACTAATTACTGTGTAAATGTCACTGGCAGGGAAGGGGTTAACACTAGGGGACTAGGGGTGATTAAGTGGTTAACTGTGTTCCCTATGCGTGTTTCTAACTGTGGGGGATATGGGCTTACTGGGACATGACAGCGATCACTGTTCTGACCACTCAGAACAGTAGATCCCTGTCATATCTCCTGTCAGAACAAGGAAATGCCTTTACATTGGCATTTCCCCATTCTGCCTGTGTACAAGGCAATTGCGGGCTGCCGGAGGACATCAAATCCTCCTGTCCTACGGGCACGCTCCCACAGCTATGTCGATTCGCGCAGGAGAGCCAATGTGCCGATGTCAAACTGCTGGTCTTAAAGTGGTTATGTGATAGAAATAAATCCATGTCAAGGTGACCCTAGGGACTGTGTCAAGAAGGTGAGCTGGTTTGGAGATCCTTTGTACTCTATCCATGAGAAGATTTCTTGGAGTGAAACCAGGAATAAACTTCAGAAAGAGCTGCTGTATGTAAGGAATCAAATCATTTAATTTAATCGTTTCAGGGACACCTCCAATCTTAAAATTATTTTGGCAGAAGCAATCTTTAAGATCCGCTACTTTTAGTTAAAGTTTACATAGTGCTTCAGCCTGTTCCTTATGTGAATTCACTATTTCGTCATGAGCTTTAACCAATTCACCTAGTTGGGATTCAAATAGCTCAATATGGTCTTCAAAGTAATCTATCCTATTAGTGAATCAGGGTACAGAGGAGTGCAGCTCACATGGTAGACCAGCTTTAAGAGAGAGTAACATAGCTTTTAGAGTGTTCATAGAGGGCAGTCAGTCACTAGCCATAGACCAGACTGCAACCTCCCCCACCCTCCCTAATTTCAGAAGTCATGTTGTTGTTCAGTGGGGGAGTAGTCATCCAGCATTGTCTGGATGGACACTGTATCATTTTGTTTAATAAATCTTTTAGCCAGGTTGGCTGATATTTAATTAAAATGTAAGTTATTATCAGGTTACCCCTTTGATAACACATCGGCCATTTATTTTATGCTAAGATAAATAAATATTTTAAAATGATAGTCTGTTTCTACAGTGCCTGCCGCCGAGAATGTGTTTTTAGCACGACAGCATCGCGCTGAATCTCGGCGACAGGCTGCCGATATCTCTCACTCGCTGGAATAGTAAAAGCACATTCCAGCGAGTGCGTCATAGAAGCGACGGGGATCCGACGCGGATTCCCGCCAATTCTACACGTGGGCGGAGTTTGTTATGAATCCTGAAGGAGAAATCCCCGCCGGATTTTTTTTTAAAAATCCGGCATGGGTTCCCCCCTCAGGAGCATAACGGGCCCTTAGGTCTGTTATGGGTTGTAAGGAGACCCCCCTACGCCGAAAAAACGGCGTGGGGGTCCCCCCACAATCCATAACAGACCCGTATCCAAAGCACGCCGGCCGGCCGGTCAGGAAGGGAGTGGGGGCGAGCGAGCGCCCCCCCCTCCTGAGCCGTACCGGGCAGCATGCCCTCAACATGGGGGGGTTAGGTGCTCTGGGGCAGGGGGCGCACTGCGGCCCCCCACCCCAGAGCACCCTGTCCCCATGTTGATGAGGACAGGGCCCCTTCCCGACAACCCTGGCCGTTGGTTGTCGGGGTATGCGGGCGGGAGGCTTATCGGAATCTGGAAGCCCCCTTTAATAAGGGGGCCCCCAGATACCGGCCCCCCACCCTAAGTGAATGAGTATGGGGTACATTGTACCCCTACCCATTCACCTGCAAATAAAAAGTGTAAACACAAATAAACCACACAGGGTATTAAAATATTTTATTAGTTGGCCGCCGGGGGGGGGTGTGTATGATCGCTTTTATAAAAGCGCCCCCCTCCGGCGGGCTTCTGTAGGGGGTGGGTGCCGCCGTCTGGTTCTCTTCCGCCGCCGGGGGGGGCGCTTTGATAAAAGCGCCCACTACCCGGCGGGCTTCTTTCGACGTCTTCGGCGGCTGGGGGGTCTTCTCCCACTCTCCGGGGTCTTCTCCTGCTCTCCGGGGGTCTTCTCCGCTCTCCGGGGGTCTTCTCCGCTCTCCGGCGAGCCCCCTCCTCTGTGACGTCGTCTTCTTCTTCTTCCACCTCTTCTGTTCTCCAGATGTTGACGCGACGCTTCCTTCCGCTGTTATGCCGGGCGCGTGGCTCGCAGCGAATTATATAGGCCTGTCTTGTGACGTCGCAGTCCCATCATGCTCCGGTAGGTACCACGTGCTACCTACCGGAGCATGATGGGACTGCGACGTCACAAGACAGGCCTATATAATTCGCTGCGAGCCGCGCGCCCGGCATAACAGCGGAAGGAAGCGTCGCGTCAAAATCTGGAGAACAGAAGAGGTGGAAGAAGAAGAAGACGACGTCACAGAGGAGGGGGCTCGCCGCCGCTAGTAATTGAGCTAACACACAAAGTTAGCGGCGGCGAGTCCTGAAGAAGAAGAAGACCCCCGGAGAGCAGAGAAGACCCCCGGAGAGCAGGAGAAGACCCCGGAGAGTGGGAGAAGACCCCCCAGCCGCCGAAGACGTCGAAAGAAGCCCGCCGGGTGGTGGGCTCATCAACATGGGGACAGGGTGCTCTGGGGTGGGGGGCCGCAGTGCGCCCCCTGCCCCAGAGCACCTAACCCCCCCATGTTGAGGGCATGCTGCCCGGTACGGCTCAGGAGGGGGGGGGGCGCTCGCTCGCCCCCACTCCCTTCCTGATCGGCCGGCCGGCGTGCTTTGGATACGGGTCTGTTATGGATTGTGGGGGGACCCCCACGCCGTTTTTTCGGCGTAGGGGGGTCTCCTTACAACCCATAACAGACCTAAGGGCCCGTTATGCTCCTGAGGGGGGAACCCATGCCGGATTTTTTTTTAAAAATCCGGCGGGGATTTCTCCTTCAGGATTCATAACAAACTCCGCCCACGTGTAGAATTGGCGGGAATCCGCGTCGGATCCCCGTCGCTTCTATGATGGCTTTGTCTCCATCGCGGCAAGCCAGCTCGGCGCTGGCTCTTGCGATGGGGCTCGCAAGTGCTCAATCTCGCCGAGAAAGGGAGCGAGATTGACACAATATCCCAGTCACCTACTGTATGTCTCGTTATTTATAAAATCTCTTTGTGCTAACCCATGCCGATTTGAACTTCAATAAACAGTGTATGCATTAAAAAAATATATGAATTACATGAAGGTAAAGCTGAAGATTAACTTTAATTCCAAGCAAATAATTAAATACGCAAATGAAAGATACATATGGAAGCTGTTGTACCTGCCCCATATCTTTGTCTTTGCACAACAAGTTCTTAGATCTTTGCTGCCATTCAGTAACATTTACAGGTCATTTCCCTTCCCCAGCTTGTGATCGGACAGTGAGAGGAGAAGTAGCACATTAATGAGCTGACATTTGTGTTCTCTCCTTCTATCAGAAAGTCAAATTCAGGTACCTGCACCACTTGCATGTAAAAACAAACACATTTTTTGCTGTAATGATAAATAAAGAACTTGATTAATTTGTATCGTTTAAAGAACATCACCTTGCTTCCCTCTGCAAGGGATTTTTAAAACTATGTGCAAATTCAACTTTAAAAAAATTCTATTTGCATGAAGCTAATCATTTAGAACTAGCAATTAGCCACTTGGGCACTGAGCAAAAGACTCAGAATAAGATTTGTCCAATACATAGAAGTTTAATTTTTTTTACGGTTATCCAAGACTCTATGTGGGTAGCTTAATAAAGGTAGAAAGACAAGCTACAGTATAGCACTGGGGGGGGGGGGGGGTTTCAGGCTTTGTGGCTGAAATTTTTGTTTTGTTTTCACATAAGTGTGACTGTTTTAAATGTACAGTTTTATCACCATGTATTAATAGCATATGATCCACACCACATGCACACACTTTTCTAGTAAAAAAATACAGTAATATGAACACTGTGTTAATTGTTAGGTTTATTGTTAGATCACTAAGGAAAATAAATTGATTAGGTGTGTTTTAGGCATGAGTCTTGGATTTTTACTTACACATAGGCCTTCATTCTTATGGATATTCCTGTACTTTCTGGTCTACATAACATTATAATAAAATATACGCAATCGTGACACATTATATACAGAAAAGAACATTGTGTTCCAGGCTTTGACTTTTGCATATGGTCATTGGGAATGTGCATCTTACAACTATACAGATGAATACAATAACGCTTTAAAAGAAGGATTGAAATTTTGTATTGGAATGACTGGTACAAATCGGAATAAGCCAATTTTTTAAATGTCTTTCAAGCCTTTGTGATTTACTTAAAGTGGCTGTGAATATGATTTATTTCAGGGGTTGTCACTTTGAAGAAATACTTTAAAGACTAATAACATAGCTTGGGCTTTTTATTCAAAGGAAATTCTAAGGCCTTATTTTTATGTTTCTGTTAGTCCATATACATTTGCTCTTTCTCACTATATCTCTAAGGCATAGCAAAAAGCTTGAAAATGAGAATCACTCTATACAGGCATTTCTAAATGTATTAATCCTCATTAAACACCATTTAAAGAAAAAAATCTCCTAGATTGAGCTAAGCTCTGTTAACTTGAAAAGTGCATGGATCTAATTCCTGTGACAAGTGATAGGTTTATTTTAAACCATTTTATTCTTATTCCTAGAAAACTAAAAAAAAAGATGTCTCATACCCCCAGCAGCACAATTTCCATGCACTCATTACTGTGAAATATGTATATAATAATTCTTCTAAATGGATTGTTAACTGCAATTTAAAGGAAATATGTAAAGTATAAATTGAAGATATCCCATTACTTGCATTCTATAGGAACGCATTTCAAAACTGATGTATATTAGCTCCTGGCCCAAACAGTATTCTTTGATGAGTCTAGAAATAGTTATTATGCACTATTGTATGTGTAAAATGGACAGTGCATTTGTCTTGGAAAAGATTGAATTATTGCTAAGGAAGCGCAAACTATATAAAAATAGAATGGGTAGATTAGAGCTGTGGTGTCAATAGAAATTAGTGTTTAACAACCCACATAATGTCTCTCATAATATCAGTCTTTATTCACCTGATTTGTCCTGCAATTGGGTTCATAGTGTCAAAGTTCTGTCTGTTTTTTCAATATGAGCTCTGAGGCCACGTACACACGACCGGTCCATCTGATGAGAATGGTCTGACGGACCGGTTTCATCGGTTCAGCGCTGAAGCGGCCTGATGGTCTGATGTGCGTACACACCATCAGTTCAAAAACCGATCAAGTCCAACGCGGTGAAGTAAAACACAACGACGTGCAGAGAAAAATTAAGTTCAATGCTTCCAAGAATGCGTCAACTTGATTCTGAGAATGCGCGGGTTTTGAACCGATGCTTTTGCGTACTAACAGTTTTGACCGATCGGTAGGCGTCCATCGGTCTGATTTTAATGCAAGTTCTAAATTTTTGGACTGAAGGACAACAGTCTGATGGGGCGTACACACGGTCGGTTTGGACCGATGAAACTGAACTTCAGTCTGTTTTCATCGGTTTGGACTGATCGTGTGTACGCGGCCTAATATTGCTAAGTTTTTACATAAAATCAAAGAGATTCCTTTTAATTATTTAAACACACAGTTTTTGGCGTGAAATCAGCTACAGAGAGAAAATATTACAGAAAATTTGCTTTGCTTTGCTTTGCTTAAAATGTTTTGTTAGTAAAAAAAATCTGTACTAGAGAGATTGGACATATGGTAGCAGCAGCTTTTGGGATAGCACCAGCAGGGATATCAAATAGTAATGTTGTTGGATTTATGAAATATATGTAGGGAGAAGTGCCTGCAATTAGTAATTTATTTAGGAGTGACTCTGATAAACATTAAAGTGCTTTTAACCTCAAAACAAAAAATATATTAACATCTTCACAATACATTTCTATAATAATGTGTGCCTTTCTTTTTGTTTTCAAAATGTTACTTTTAATGTAAAAACCTGTTGATCTTGTGTTTTCCTCTTCCTTTCCTGTAATAGCAATTATCTACAGACTCTGAGGATCAAGCTATAGTACATCACACTGATGTCTCCAGTAAACACTCCTTCAGTCAATGGCAATAACAGCAAGGCTGTTTGGAAGAGCCTCTGGCAATCAATACTATTGTCCACCGTGTTGCTGTTTGTGACATACGCAACTGGGAGCCTCAAGCGTGCATATAATACCTCCTGTAACTCTTAACCTCCCTGGCGGTCTTCACGTGTGTGGCACGGGGTGAGATTTTCAAGCTACGATCGGTAACCCCGTGCCACACACGCGTTTACCTCGCTGGATGCAGAAAAAAGTTTTCTTACCTTTTCTCTGCGATCCAGCGATGAATCCCCGCAGTACTCGGCGGCCGGATGTCCGCCTGATTCTGTGTGTTCCTCCGATTCCCTTCCCTGCGAGCGTCGCGACGTAGGGGGGGGAACGGCGCCAAATTCAAAAATGTAAACAAACACTATACATACAGTACACTGTAATCTTATAGATTACAGTACTGTATGTAAAAAATACACACCCCCCATGTCCCTAGTGGTCTGCCCTGTACACTACATGTCCTTTTATATAATAAAAACTGTTCTTTCTCCCTGCAAACTGTAGATTGCCCATAGCAACCAAAAGTGTCCCTTTATGGCAAAAATTGTATTAGAGCAGCTAAAAAACTGCGATAATAAATCAGAATCACTTGCAGAATTTAGCGATAGCGATTTATGGGGAAATTCATCATAAAAAAATAAATAAATGACAGCAAAAATTCTGCAACTGAGCAAATTTCAGTGATTTTGATTTGATTACATTATTGAATAATTTGTACTATAATTATATTATCATTTGTGATAATTTTTTATAATTATTTATTATATTATAATTTTTAATAAAAAAAAAAAAAAAAATCATACCCGGGATGCCTATTAGACTCTTGTTTGGATAGGTTTAAGTGAGTCATTCCTAAGAATTACAAGCCTACAGTATAAAACGCCAAATTCCCTTGCAAATAATGGTACCGCTTTTAGCACCTAAAATCTTAAAGAATCATACCGCCAGGGAGGTTAATAGAGAGCCTTTCTATCATTTACATTAATGGCAGGGTAGACTGGTGTGTTTACTGGTGATGTTTTATGGCTTGGTCCTGCCCCCCCCCCCCAAGCTATACAAAGCACAAAAAGATTGAGTTTGTCACATGACTTTTAAAAAACAAATCCAGAATTCAGAAGCATCTTTTAAAAAAGAAATACGGGTGTGTGGGTTTACAACTACTTTAAATGTTCTACACTTGCAGTTTGAATTGTTTGGGGGTTATCATGCCACCTACCTTACAAACTACTTTTTAGCTGGACATTTATTTAAGGGTTAAAAGTGAGTACCTGGCTGGCAAACTGGATCAACTCAAGTCAATGGTAGAGTGAGACAGTAATAGGAAACAAACAAGGGTGATTGCTCGAAACAGGAATGGTAGCTGTCTATGCTGCAGCAATCTGCATGAGGAGGACAGTGCCGCTGTCTAGGCTAAAAAAACACAAACCCGACACATTTCTGCTACGATGTAGTGTGTGCAAGTTGTGTATACACTTCTGACAACCAGGGTAAGACACACTTTTTCCTATTGCCTTCTATTTATGTTTTTTTATCATTGTGAGTTTTTGATGTTTGAATTTTATTTTTGATTTAAATTTTCTTTTTGGACTCACACATGGTCCACAGTTTCCTTACTGCTCTTACAATACTGCTAGCATATATCCACTTGCCTCTTGCTTGTGTGTACCTTTTCAGCTATGTGCCTATTAGTTATTCATTTTGATCTATTTAATCCTTTGCTTTTGTTGTATACTGGAGTCCAGTTTGGTTACTCATTTAGGGTTAACCCTTGTTAAGGTGGAGTTACATCTCTGACCCCTCTTGTAATTTATAGGCGGGCACAGATGGGCTGTTGCTGACTCTCCATTTAAACGTTGCAGTATTTGGTCTTTGGTTAACCCTGAGGAAGAGGGCATGACTTTTGAAACAAGATAGCTGTGTCTAACTCGATGGACATTCGCTCTTTGGCACTGTGGCACACCCCTCCTAAAAGTCACAGGGGCACACTGGACACCCAGCATACATCACAATGGCAGCAAAGGTGTCCAGTGCATCCTCTTACCAGTATTCCAACAGTACAAACAAATGGCCACTGCCCCCACCTATAAATGGCCATACATTGGGTGTCCAGAGTGCCCCTGAGTCTTTAAGGAGGGGTGGCCTGCCCTCTGCCTATTTATTATAATGCATGTGCTTTAACTGTGGAGGCACACAAAATTTTAAGTTAGGACTACAGATAATACTGGGGTGCCATGAAGTGCCTCTGCAGCTTACAGACGTGTTTGCAAATGTGTGCAAACTAAACCCCTGTTTTTAATGCATACTGCTAATCCGGAACAGCACCTGGGGGAATGCAGTATTTAATCACAAGTAGAAACTAATAAAAAGTAATATATTCACATAAGGATTACATTTCCATTAAAAATGCTAGTCCAGCTGCTTTACTTTTCAGTTAATCCCCTACAGTTCAACTTTAAGAGGGTACAATATGAAAACATTATCAAACAACAAAATGTTACATTTGCTGCATTTTTCTTGGTTATTGTGACTAGTACTTTTCAGATGACATCTGGCATAGTGTAATCACATGCAGGCATATAGGTCACTGCTAAAGAAACTTAACTGCTTTCTTGGCTTGTGGACATTTTTTAACAACAGTAAAATAAAAGATTGGTGTAAGGGCTTACAGTTCTGATTCAGTCCATCTTTGACAGTATTGATTCATGTGAGATTTTTTTTTTTCTAGCATGCATTTACTCACCATAAACATTTTTTTTTTCAAATACTTGATTTCTACCTCCAAGGGCAAGTCCGGAATCTCATAACAATCATATATAAACAATTACATAGCAGATATGTCAAAATACTGAATCACAAAATAATAATCATATCCCTCATAGCACCCTCCATGCACCCCTAGGGAGAATGCTGTGCCAGAATTGCAGCGAGCAGGGGGACCAACCCCACTTGCTGTATCTGGGATCCATTTTCCATTTTCTCAGTATAAACAAAAACCAAAGAAAAATAAACTTTTTAAAGGGAGGAGAAATAAACATTTATATAGTGAGTATATTTATTCAGGTCCTTTTCATGGTTCCATTTTCCTTTTGTAAATTATAAATAGAAAAATGCTGCGCTACCTACAATATGCTGATTTATGTTGCGTGCAATCCGGAAAAAAAGGTGCAAATCAACTCAACAGTTAATCAAAAATGCTGTGAAAAACTCATAAACCTAGTGAACATGAATAAAGCACATGATAAACCTGATGCATATAAATAATTTTCATATTACCATATTTGCCGGTGTATAGGGTGACCGGGTGTATAAGGCGACCCCCTAATTTTACAGTTTTTTTAAGATTTTTTGCCTGTACTCACCGTATAAGACAATCCCCCTTCCAAGGCTACATATTTCTTCCTTCTGGAGCCATATTCTTCTTCATTCTTGCTGGAGCTGGAGCCAATCACGGTGAACGATGTATTCTGTTAATGAATACAAAGCCTGCTTGGATTGGCAGAGGCTGTAACATCATCAGATAATGCCTCTCTGACTCTCAAAGCCAATCCGAGCAGGCTACTGTATGTAGCCTGCTCGGATTGACAGAGGTTGTTACTCCAATCTGAGCAGGCTCTGTATTCATTTGAATACATTGCTCACCGGGATTGGCTAAGCGGTATATACTGTATGTAGCCAAAGCTAAATACGGTATTACTGCACATCCAGCAGGCATCCGAGCAGCTGACCCTGCGTATAAGACGACCCCTGCTTTTTGGACAGTTTTTTTTAAGTGTAAAAGGTAATCTTATACGCAGCAAATACAGTAAATGTCCATTTAGTGAAATAACATTTAAAAAAATTGTCCCAGGTGATAAAAGGCACGTGCATTGGACCAAGATAAATGAGATGTGAATATCAAATGCTAAATCAACATAAATTCTTCATAGTTAACAATAGTAGATTGTTATTACTTCCACCATCCAGAAATCCACCAGGAGTGTGCCCTAGCAGCTCACCTTAATCAGCGGGTCTAACAGCAATTAGGTATAAGAATCCACTATGACAGATGACATTCTAATCTCTTGAATTAGAGACCACAGCCAGTCTGACAGCACTTTTTTTTTATTAATCCTTTATGGAAGATCACATTCACTCACTTCTCCTTATGCTGCGTACACACTGTCAGAATCTCCGACAACAAATGTTCGATGTGAGCTTTTGGTCAGATATTCCGACTATGTGTAGGCCCCATCGGACATTTACTGTCAGAATTTCCAACATCAAATGTTTGAGAGCTGGTTCTCAATTTTTCTGACAACAAAAGCTCTTTTCGGAAATTCTGATCGTCTGTATGCAATTCTGATGCACAAAAATCCTACGCATGCTCGGAATCAATTTAATGCATGTGCAGAATCATTGAACTTAATTTTTTTCCTGGCCCGTCGTAGTATTGTTTGTGACCGCGTTCTTGATGTTCGGAATGTCTGACAACATTTGTGTGACCGTGTGTATGCAAGACAAGTTTGAGCCAACAATGTAATGTTTTAACCCCAATGTAATGGAGAATTTTCAATGACCACTAGACATGTGCAGTTAGTTTTGCTCTGAATTAATATTCAGACAAATTTTTCATTATTCAGAGAGTTCAGAGAGTTGGATATATCCGATTACCTGAATTACACATATAAACAAATTTTACCAAATGCTCTGAATAACGTAACAAAATTTGTGCGAATTTCAGAAATTCGGACTGATATTCCAATAAAATTTTACATTGAACTCCAGTTAAATTTATCGTTTTGAACATTTCGAATCGGTTAATTCAACGAAAATTTGAAAATTGCGAATAGGAATTCCGAATAAGAATTGAACCAATCAACCCAATTGAACTAAACTAAATACCTAGATTAACTAATCAAAACAAAACAATTTTTTTCATTATAGACATGTCTAATGACCACTAATGTGAGGGGGGGGGGGATTTACACTGACCACCAATGTAAGGGGGAATTTGCTCTGACCACCATGTAACATGGAATTTTTCATCACCCACCAATATAAAGAGGGATGTCTACACTAATACCAATGCAATAGGGCAATAGGAGCATTTGCACCAACCACCAGTGTAAGGAGGAATATACAATGACCTCCATGACCTCCAATGACCACCAATGTTAGGAAGATTTATACTGACCACCAATATAATGGTGGATTTACACTGACCACCAGTGTAAGGGCAATTCTGCACTTACCACCAATGTGAAGAAAAATGTACACTGATCATAAATTGTAATGAAGAATTTACACTGAAAATCAATGTACTGGGGGATTTTACATCAACAACCAATAAAGGTGGATTTATACACTGGCCACCAATGTAAGGGGGGATTTACACTCAGCACCAATTTAAAGGAAGCTTCTACATGGGCCACCAATGTAAGGGGGGATTTGAAACTGACAATAAATGCAAGTTTGGATTTTTTTTATACTGATTACCAATATAAAGAGGGGTTTCTACACTGACCACTAATGTAATGAGGATTTACATTCACCACTAATGTAATAGGGATTTACACTGACCACTATTGTAAAAGGAGCATTCACAGTAATCATCCATGTAAAGAGGGATTTACACTGACCACCAATGTAAGGGGGACCTTTACACTGGCCACTAGTGTGAATGAAAGGATTGTACACCGAGTCCCAATGTAATGAGAAGATTTACACTGACCACCAATGTAACTGAAACATTTAGCCTGTGTTCACATTTGTGTGTGTCAGGAATGCATGCAAATTTGCTTTCCTGACACCACAGAAATGTGATGCCCTTTAGAAGATACACAGCATTGCCATTAATTGTTAAAGTCACCCTCAAGCATCTGCCGAGATGTGCGTATTGACATTCACCAAATGCACCAAAAGTGGCAACATGTTATTTTGAAAAAGTGTTCCACCTCCATTTTGCTTACCTTTGCAGATCAGGCTGATGTTAGGCTTAACCCCTTACAGACCGGAAGATTTGCCCCCTTAATGACCAGGCCATTTTTTGTGATATGGCACTGCGTCACTTTAACTGACAATTGTTCCGTCGTGCAATGCTGTACCCCAAAAATATTACGTCCTTTTTTTCCCTCACAAAAAGAGCTTTCTTTTAGTGGTATTTGATCACCTCTGCGTTTTTTTTTTTTTTTTTTGCGCTATAAATAAAAAACTACAATAATATTGAAAAAAATAAAGTTTTCACTTTTTGCTACAATAAATATCCCCTAAATGTTTAAAAAACAATATATATTCTTCTATATATTTTTGGTAACAAAAATCACAATAAGCGTATATTGATTGGTTTGCGCAAAAGTTAAAGGGCCCGGATTCACAAAGCACTTACGCCGACGTAACTCACCTTTTCCCGGCGTGGCATAAATATGCGGCCGACGTATGTGTGCGCTAGAGTCACAAACCAAGATACGCCTAAAAATAGGCCATCCTACCCCGACGTATCTTACTTACGCCGGCGTGGCATGGGCGCAAATATGGTCTGGACGTATGTTGCTTCTCCCATTGATTAGGCATTCAAATGAGGGAAATACGGCGATTCACAAATGTACTTGCGCCTGGCGCATGATATACGCGGTTTGCGTAAGTTTTACATTCCCATAGATGAGGCGCAACCCATGCAAAGGTATGGACCAGGGAACACAAGCCTACGTATTGTACATTGGACGTCTGTGAATATGGGCCGACATGGATGTGGCTGAACGTAGGATACGTTAACGGCATACACATTTGATTTGGCATATCTTAGGCATTTGTTCTGACGTGGTTGTGCGCATGCGCACGGGGATACGTCCACATCTCGACGCATGCGCAGTTCGTTTTAAGTACTTGTCTGGCACCTGGCCCATCATTTGCATGGGGTGATGCTTCATTAGCATGGATCAAGCCCACTTCCAGCCCACTTGCACCTTCCCCGGCTTACGCCTATGAAATATACGCCACGCTGGTGCAACGTTGGGAGCATTTGCTTTGTGAATTTCATGCTTGTCTCTCTGCGCTGTGCCGGCGTAGCGTAAAAGAGATACGCTACGGCGGCATAAATGTGCGCCGATGTCTGTGAATCTGGGCCATAGCGTCTACAAAATAGGGGATAGAATTGTGGCATGTTTATTATTTTTTTTTTTATTTAAAAAAGTATAACAATAGCAACATTATAAATGTTTATAGGAATCCATGGCAATGCATTTTTGACATACCAGAAGACTGCAAAACACTTGTGTGATTGTCACTATAATCCTTTAAAAATGTGCTACTATAATTTTAGCCTGTGGCATTCCACTTCCACTAATACATTACACAATTCCTTTTTTTAATGGTAGTGCAATGACTATACATCCATCTTTTATTCAGGTTACATGGATAAACCACATTTTAAGTCCTAATTAACAAGGAACCGAGTAAAGTAAAAATGACAGCAACCCAGCTGCAAAAAATAGGTAGGCAATAGTTTAATTGTCTGTTTTGGGTTACTGTATATTACACCTTTACAATTGCTATTAGCATTGATTTATTGAATATACAGTACCTATGTCTCTTCACTATAGGATACAAATACTTTTTGCAAGTGCCACAATTATGTTTTTACATCCTTTTTACTATGTATATAAAATATTTATCTTACGCATAAATATATAATACAGGCTTCACCCATGACTCTAATGTCAAATAGTAGGTTCCCTAAAGAGTGAGAGAATGAGCACAGCTGAGCAAATATTATAAAAAACACACACAGAAATATGTGAGCTTTACTGTGTTATTGCATCCTATTTTAGGAGACTGCTCATATTACCACTGTTCAACATCTCTTGTATTTCAGTTAGATGGACACATGCTGAAAAGTCAATAGCAGTGTACGAGTCTAGGTTAAAGGTGTGGGTTGGACTCCAGTGTACATTTCAGTTCATGTTTAACATTGGGAGTTATATTAACCACTTGCTTACTGTGCACTTACACCCCCCTCCTGCCCAGGTGAAATTTCAGCTTCCGGCACTGCGTCGCTTTAACTGACAATTGCGCGGTCGTGCGACGTGGCTCCCAAACAAAATTTACGTCCTTTTTTCCCCACAAGTAGAGCTTTCTTTTGGTGGTATTTGATCGCCTGTGCGATTTTTATTTTTTGCGCTATAAACAAAAAAGAGCGACAATTTTGAAGAAAAATACAATATTTTTTACTTGTTGCTATAATAAATATCCCAATTAAAAAAAAAACACATTTTTTTTTCTCAGTTTAGGGCGATACGTATTCTTCTACATATTTTTGGTAAAAAAAAAAAAAAATCGCAATAAGCGACTGGTTTGCGCAAAAGTTATAGCGCTTACAAAATAGGGGAGAGAATTATTATTTTTTATTATTTTTTTTTTACTAGAAATGGCGGCGATCTGCGATTTTTATTGTTACTGCGACGTTATGGCGGACACATCGGACACTTTTGACACATTTTTGGCGCCATTCACATTTATACTGCGATCAGTGCTATAAATATGCACTAATTACAGTATAAATGTGACTGGCATTGAAGGGGTTAACACTAGGGGGTGAGGAAGGGGTTAAATGTGTATGCTAGGTGTGTTCTAACTGTAGGGGGAGGGGGGGTGACTGGGGGGGTGACCGATCTGTGTCCCTATGTAGGAAGGAACACAGATCGGGCTCCTCCCTTCCAGAGACAGGACATTGTCTCTGTGTGAGCCGGCAATGAGAGATGATCTATGAGAGATCATCTCTCATTCGCCCACAGATCGCATTGCAAACGGCCGCTCTGATTGGCCGTTTGCTGCGATCTGTGATTGGCCGTGTCCAAGGGACACGGACAACACAGGGCTTCCCCGCAGCGCGCTGTACAGCGCGCGCTGGGAACGCCAGAAAGATATTGAGGCCCGGCGCTGTTGGCTGTTGGATATTGAGGCCCGCGCTGTTGCCGTCATCCGACGGTAGCGCGGGCCTCAAGTGGTTAAAGTGGTTGTAAACCCTGTCATATACCCAGTGAAGTGACTTGCCTCAGGTGATACACTGCGATGAAACAAATCCTCCTACATAGGTTTTACTTGTTTATCTGCAGTCTTCTCTTCCCTACACCCCGTTCAAAAGGGCAAAATCATGTTAAAATCCTTCTACATCTGTATCACAAAGAAGGGGGTGAGCTACAGTTAAACTGTGTGAGAGCTGATTGGAGGAAAGGCACCCCCCTCCACACAGCAAACAGGAGTGAAGGAAGGATACAGAGCTGTGTTCTGAATAGACAAGCTGTGTGCTGCCTCTGAACTTTCTATGCTGATAAATGAGGAATGAAGCACCTGAGAGAAATTACACTTATAGCTTTGGAGAGTGAATAAGAAAAGTTCTGATGATCCAATATCACCAGTGTGCCACATCCCAGAGAATACAGAAACCGGGGGACCCCATCAATGATCTGGCGTATCTGCTGGCTAGGCTGTCAAAAAACAAAGCCGGATTTGGCTTTATTCGGGTCTCCATCGTAAAAATTCTGGAAGCAACGTCACAACATTTCCATAAAGAGTACCTGTGACCGCCTATTACTGTCACAAGGGATGTTCCTTGTGACATTAATAAAAGTGATCAGATTTTTTTTTCTTTTTAAAGGGACAGTGTTAAAAAAAAAGAAGAAAACAAATTAAAACGCTCCCGTCCCACGTATTCGTGCAGCAAATAAAAAGCATATGTAAGTCGCGCCCGCAAATGTAAACATTGTTCAATTTACATACATATACATACATTATATAAATGTATGTAGAGGTGTAAAAAAACAGTCACCTACTGCTTTGCTATAACCATTTATTTAATAAGAAAAAGTGTTTGTATTGCTGCCTCCCTGTGATATTGTGCTACAAATGTATATATGACTATTCTTTTGTTCTTCTCTGCAAATTCTATAATTGAGGTTGGCTGGGTTGAATAAAAGATAAGACCATACATTTTTTTTTGTACAGGAGCCCCTCTCTTAAAATCAAGCTTTGGTTGCCCTGGAACATTGTAGAGAATTGTAAATGCATGTTTAATTTATTCCCGGGATATCTAGTGAGAAACATTAGAAAAAGTACACCTAGAGGTATATTTTTTTAACATGTCAGTTGAAAGTGTACTGTGGAATTTCATTAAGGGTTTGATAAGTTGGAGTGGTTGATGGCAGTTTGCTTTCATTTTATCAAGCCTACAGCCCAGTTAAATGTATTCGAAATGCATGCCCTCAGGACTGAAACTGAAGATGAATGAAGTATGCTTACATCTGAGCACAATCAATGTTCCAGATTAACCATGTCTTAGCTGGAAATAGTTATGACATGTCTTTACAATTCAGTAGCGTGCCAGGGGAGATCAAGAGCTGAGCTTTCACATTGTATATACTTAATGTTCTTACATTTTCTTACTCCTACAACATAAAGTGGACTAACTGAATACAGTAAATAAACACACAACAGACAGATATGTAGTTTAATATATGCAGAAGTGATTTGTTCCCTATATTTCCTAGTAATAATACACAGGAGTTGTACAAACGTTTAAAAAAAAATACTTTATGAACCTACGACAGAGCAGTCCTTATATTGCTAGACATATACATTAACCACATACATGTGACACCATGCTCATTGCCATTTTATGTTTTGGGAAATTCACTACAATGTGAACCATTAGCCTAATTGTTATTTATAAAAGAATTATCAGAATCTTAATTTTATTGTGGTTGAATTTCAGAATGGGGTGTCCAAATATATAGTAATAGACAATAAGTAATATCAGTGAGCTTCTTCTAAAAAGCAATCTTTCATAAATAAATGTATGTAATCTTGGACTATTGGATCAGTATGGATAGACAAAGGTAAATGTGAGCACTAACTTATGTTCCTCTGTATCTAGCAAGATTTTTCCCCTTAACCTCTTTGCTCCCACGCTATAGACAAAAGACGTCTACAGCGCGGTGCTCAATCGCCGGGAGGATGTCCCTGGACGTCCTCCTGTTTACTAGTTCCCTACATGCCGCTGCGGGCGCGAAAATCTGTGCCCGCCGCTTCACATGGGTGCTGATGCGCGTGCCTGGCAGCCGTGATGTCCACCAGGTACCCGCGATCGGCATTTACAGAGCCAGGGACATGGATCTCTGTGTGTAAACACAGAGATCCACGTCCTGTCAGGGAGAGAAGACTGATAGTGTGTCCCTTGTACATAGGGACACCAATTGGTCCCCTCCTCCAGTCAGTCCCCTCCCCCACAGTAAGAATCACTCCAGGGGAACACATTTAACCCCTTTATCGTCCACTAGTGTTAACTCCTTCCATGCCAGTCACATTTATACAGTAATCAGGGCATATTTATAGCACGGTTCGCTGTATAAATGTGAATGGTCCCAAAATAGTATCAAAAGTGTCCAATGTGTCTGCCGTAATATAGCAGTTCTGCCATTACTAGTAAAAAAAAAAATCATAAATCTATCCACTATTTTGTAGGCGCTAATCACAAACAACAATCAATGAGAATTTTACTGTTATTTTTGTAAAATCAAAATATGCAACTGAGGTGCAGTTACTGCTGTTACTTTTCATCTGACACTTGATTTACGAATACTGGAAAGTGCAAAATATTGGACAGATCTGCATAGAAAACATTCTGCTTCCAGGTTTTTTTTTTAAATCTTAATTAAACAAATTGAAGTTAGACACAGTTTGGCTAACCCGCACAGCTGTTTAAGTAAATCAACCCAATGAAGTAAATTTTTCCACTTTGAATTCAATCGGGAAAAACAAGCACATATTCAAAGATTCACCTCTATATCCCATCATTTTGTTCCGATACCCCCCAGGATTATGGATACCCACTGGTTAGAGAATCCTTAGAGGAAATAGAGTTGGTACACAAGCCCAGAAAATCATTACACTGCTATACCCTTATATTAAAGAATGTCAGGTTTCATGTTGTTATTATTTTTTTTCTTGTATATTCTAAATTGGAAAATATAATGTTTGTAGATTCTCTACATTTGTATGTGTTCTAGTCGTGTGGAGTGTATGATTTCCATGACCTTTCATTGTAATTTGCAATAGCCAAGGGAATCAAAATTCCCCATTGCTTCTTGCAAATTGTATTTATTTTCACTTCACATGACTGGTTTATTCATTTAACGATCAATCCATTGTTCTTGTAGGTGGTTGCTATCCTTATTTTAATGTAAAGTATTTGTTAATAACATACATACTATTATTATATTCACAAACATGCCTTAAAAAGAAAACTTGAAAATGTAGCATATACAGTAATGGTGATCTCAAGAGGGACACACAGGATGACTCCCTTTTTGATTCTCTTGATAGTGAGAGTCTATTAGCGGCTATCTTCTATAATAGAAAAGCATAGTGTGATTTGTAATTCATGTCACAGAATTCAAGTCTAATCATTGATCTTCAAAGCAGCTGTTGTACTTTTCAGATGTTTCTTTCATGTATATACACTTCTCACCTTTTAGAAACAGGGTTTCTTCAGTCACTATGTTTATAAAATTGTTTTTAAATAGAGATGGTCACTGCAGGCAGTAATTTCAAATGTATTGCAATTACAAAGCAGAAGCTTTGAAAAAAAAAATTGCATTCAAACAAAGATCAGCTTAATACATATACAGTATATGCCTATTTTTATTTTAAAGCATATCTAAACACAAAATATAGTACTTGCAGAAAATACACATAGAATGTACACAACAACAGAAAAATGCAACCATCACATCTAATGCCGTGTACACACGACCGTTTTTCGCGATGTGAAAAATGCCTTTTTTTTAATGTAATTTGTATGTCATTATCGTGTGGGCGCTCCAGAGCATTGTCTGCAACGTTAAAAATGGCCTTTACAAATTTGGAACATGCTCTAAATAAGTTTTTAACGTCGTAAAAAATTGTCGTGTGTGGGCTTTAACAATGTGAAAATAACGTGCATGCTCAGAAGCAAGTTATGAGACGGGAGCGTACGTTCTGGTAAAACTAGCGTTCATAATGGAGATAGCACATTCATCACGCTGTAACAGACTGAAAAGCGCGAATCGTCTCTCACCAAATTTTTACTAACACAAAATCAGCAAAAGTAGCCCCAAGGGTGTCGCCATCCCAATGGTACTTCCCCTTTATAGTGCCCTCGTATGTGTTGTACGTCACCGCGCTTTGCTAGAGCATTTTTTTTTTCATAATCGTGTATAGGCAAGGCTGGCTTAACAATAATCAGGTTGAAAAAAACATTTTTTTTTCTAGACCATTAAAAATGGTCGTGTGTACGCGGCATAAGTATTGAATAGAAATTCAGGATGATGGTACCACTGTTAACATAATTACATGTTTTTTTTTACCAAAGAGGCCAACAATTAATACATCTAAGTATTGGTAAATTTCAATATAATAAATATAATTTTTTGGGTTTAGGTATCCTTTAACCACATGCCGAACGCCCACCGTCATTATATGGCGGGACGGTGGCACTGCTGGGCGCGAGCACGTAGCTCTACGTCCTCCCTTTAGCGGCCGCTAGGGGGGCGCATGCGCACCGCCGGCGTCCCACATGCGCGCAGCCTGCTCGTCCACTGAGTCCCGCGCGCGTGCCCGGCGGGCGCGATCGCAGCCGGGCACGCGCGCTCATTCGTTACAGAGCGGGGAACGGGAGCTTTGTGTGTAAACACAAAGCTCTTGGTCCTGTCAGCTGGGAAAACGCTGATCTCCTGTTCATACAATGTATGAACAGAAGATCAGTGATTTCTCCTAGTAAGTCAACCCCCCCATACAGTTAGAACACACCCAGGAACACACTTAACCCCTTTCCTGCCCCCTAGTGTTAACCCCTTCACTGCCAATGGCATTTTTATAGTAATCTAATGCATTTTTATAGCATTGATCGCTATAAAAATGCTAATGGTCCCAAAAATTTGTCAAAATTGTCCGATGTTTCCGCCATAATGTCTCGGTACTGAAAAAAAACGCTGATCACCGCCATTACTAGTAAAAAAAAAATATTAATTAAAAATGCCATAAAACTACCCCCTTTTTTGTAAACGCTATAAATTTTGCGCAAACCAATCAATAAACGCTAATTGCGATTTTTTTACGAAAAATATGTAGCAGAATACGTATCAGCCTAAACTGAGGAAAAAAAATGTTTTTTTATATATTTTTGGGGGATATTTATTATAGCAAAATGTAAAAAATATTGCATTTTTTTTTAAAATAGTCGCTCTATTTTTGTTTATAACGCAAAAAATAAAAAACGCAGAGATTATCAAATAACACCAAAAGAAAGCTCTATTTGTGGGGAAAAAAGGACGCCAATTTTGTTTGGAAGCCACATCGCACAACCGCGCAATTGTCAGTTAAAGCGACGCAGTGCCGAATCACAAAAAGTGCTCTGGTCATTGGGCAGCAATATGGTCCGGGGGTTAAGTGGTTAAAGGGTCACTTTTTTTTAGCTAAATAGCTTCCTTTACCCTAATGTAATCCTGGTTTCATGTCCTGATTGTTTGTTTTTGCTGTAATCCTTCTCTGTTCTGCACACTTCCTGGTTGTCTGTTTCCTTATAAAAGAAGTACTGGGAGCTTCTCCCTGTGGTCTCTAATCAAGAAGGTGTGATTACTGTGTGTCTAAAACCCCAATCAGTTTAATTTTAAAAACAAACACTGCCCTGTATTGGCTCTGTGTCTCTGTCCTTCACAGAAGCATGAAACTAGATGAACAACTAAACTGCAGGCACATTATATGATTGATTTTTATCTATTTTAATCATTTTTAAAAGGAATCAGTTAACTATTATGTCTCTATACCCTGTAAACAGTCATTTCAGCAAAAAAAATCCTTTACAACTCCTTTAATGATCATGTAATTGTAATTGACAGCATTGCAATTATGAAGCAGTAGCTTTAAAACCAAAATGAACATTAAAACAAAAATCACCCTGAAAAAATTCTAGAAGATACCAGTACGTTTCAGCATTATAATTTAACAAGTCAAAGTTAAGTTGTTTCTTCTTAGTTCAGACCTTTCCTGTGCTTGAAACTGCTTATCCTCTTTAAATGTCATTGCAGAGGAAGAATTAAACCCAATGCAACAGATGCCATAGTCCATTCACATTGCTGCTGACTGTGTAGCTATGTTCATTTTTTGTTGATCTATGTGTAGCTGTCGTGTTTGTTTATTTATTTATTTTCAATGGAGCTGAGACAGTGATTTTGTCATTTTGCTGTTGTTATAGTATTTTTTTTATAACCTCTTAGCTTGAAATATTTTTTTAAGCACAAAGATGATACATGCATATGTGCTTGCATGACAAAATCTGTATTCCTGTTATTATTAAATGAGAAATGTACTGAAATCTGCAGATTTGGACCTCTTCTGGTTTGAAAAACCTCTGTCTTATGAACTTACAGGGGGAGATTTACTAGCTGGTGCACACAGAATCTGGTGCAGCTGCGCATAGTAACCAAACAGCTTCTAGGTTTGAGCCCTTGTTCACACTGAACATGGCTTTGAAATTGTGTGATATCCTCTGAACTCGCATAATTTCAAAGTCGCATTTCAGTCCGACTTGGGGGCCGACTTTAAAGACATTGTGCAGGTTCATGCACAGATGTATACTGAAATGGCACCCTAAGTCGCCAAAAATATTTAACAGTTACCAGGTTATAGTTGCAGAGGAGTTTTTTTGCTAGAATTAATGCTCTCCCTCTGACGATAGTGGCAATACCTTTTATGTGTGATTTGAACACTGTTTACATTACAGGCGTGACCTATGTATGTGTTTTCTTTTTTACATTGTGCCTTTAAAAAAAAAAATCTGATTACATTTATTGCTTTTACAAGGAATGTAAACCCCTTGTGACAGTAATAGGTGGTGATAGGTACTCTTTATGGAGGGATTGTGGGTCTATTAGACCCCAAATCTCTCATTTTCACTTTACAGTATTCAGATTGCCAAAATCGGTGATTCTGAATACTGTCTTTTTTTTTTTTAAATCTTCGCCATTGGCAGCCAAGTAAACCGGAAGTGACGTTACTTATGGGTTTTTTCATCATACACAATCTGAGCCGAATCCAGCTTCGTACGGGTCTCAGCCTAGGTGGCGGATGCGCCGGCTGGTGGCTCCGGTCTCCCGGTGGGACGGGAGGCCTGGGAAGAGTGGCAGAAGGGGGGGACGTCACGCTTAGGATAACAGCCAGACAGCTTTTAGTCGCATCGGTTGTTATCACTAAAAAGCTAACAGTACTCTGGTTTCCCCTGTTCAAGCCCTAAATGTAAATTTCCGTACGGTCGGCGCAAAGGGGTTAAACAAGCTGAAGTTAAGAAGCTGGTTGGTTACTATGCACAGCTACATCAGATTCTGTGTGCACCAGTCTTAGTAAATCTACCCTACAGTGTAACTTACCATTCTGTGAAGCAGAGAGGTACTTCCTCCTATGATGACAAGAAAGAAAAGGAATGACCCCAATCATCACATGTCTAATGTATATTTTTGTTGGGCTTTAGGGGGTGGCATACAATTTTGAGCTTTACAGGATCAACTTAGAGATGATTGTGCATTCAATTATGGTTGGATTTTGTATATTCATTGCTGCAAAGCACAGTACATCCTTTTAAAAGATATGTAGTTGCCTGGCTAACTTCTGTCTCTTTTCTGCCACAATTTCGTCATTTTGAGAAAGTTAACAGAGCTATTTAAATAATATCCTATTCTTTCTGTGCCAATTGTGAATCCAGAACTACTGGTGTTCAGAACAGATACAGTCTAGAGTTACTGAATGATTTTTACAAACCGCATACAGTTATTTCAGACTTGCTGGTCATATAAAACACACTGAGGGTTATTGACTAAAGGAAAATCCACTTTGCACTACAAGTGCAAACTTCAAGTGCAAAGTGCACTTGAAATTGCACTGAAAGTGCACATGGAAATGCAGTCACTTTAGATCCGAGGGGGACATGCAAGGTAAATAAAAAACAACATTTTAGCTTGCACATGATTCGATGATAAAATCAGCAAAGCCTCCCCTCATTTTAGATCTACCCATCAGATTTACAGTGACTGCACTTCCAAGTGCACTTTTAGTGCAATTTTAAGTGCACTTTGGACTTGTAGGGGCAGATTCACAAAACAATTACGCCTGTCTAACTGGGGTTAGACAGGAGTAATTTCAAATTTCGCGCGGCGTATCACTAGTTTGAATCCTCAAACCATGATACGCCGGCTTCGGGCTTCGATCCGAGAGGCTTACGTCTTCGTAAGCCTTCGGATCTACGCTGCCATCTATTTGCGGGCGCTGGGAGGAGTTCGCGTCGTTTTGGTGCGTCGGGATATGCAAATGTGTTTTTACGGGGATTCACGAACATACGAGCGGGCGTCGCAATCGTTTTCGTCTATTTTTTTATACGTAATGTTAGAGCAGCTTTTTGCTGCTCTAACTTTACGTAGCCCAAGTATGGCCGTCGTTCCCGCTTCGAATTTATTTAAAATTTTATTTTGTTTACGTAACTCGTCGGGACGTGGATCGCCCGTAAAGTACGCTACATAAACAACGAATGACGTCACGACGTGATTTCGCGCAATGCACGGCGGGAAATTTGCGAACGGAGCATGCGCAGATCGATCGCCGCGGGAACGCGCCTAATTTAAATGTTTCACGCCCCCTACTCGCGCAGATGGATTGCGACGGGAGAAATACACTACGCCGCCGTCGTTTACCGTAGAAAATCTACCTGAATTCCACGTAGAGCAAGGTAAAAAACGGCGGCGTAGTGTATTTCTGATACGCTACGATAATCCATTTCTCTGTGAATCTGCCCCGTAGTTTGCACTTGTAGTGCAACGTGGATTTGCTTTTCGTAAATAACCCCCGATGTATACAAACCAAAATGCCTATGGAGTAGGGTGTGAGGTAAAAAAGACACACCATAGCCAGACAGGTTATTCAGCCTGAGTTGTAAAACAAATGCTTCAGGTATAAAGCTTAGGCACATAGAATTGCTTTTAAATACTTGCAGCAGACTTTAGAATCTTGTTGTTACCATCAAATATTGGACCATTGTGACAGGGAAAGCTGCAAAGAAAGGAAGGAAAGGGCATGTAAGTTTTGCCTGTTGAAACCTGCAGGTGCTCACTGTATAGGCTGCTGGAAGTTAATGCACCACTAGGTACAGTTTTCCTTAACAGGTTTTATTATGGTTCTATCTAATAGAAAAAAGAAAATAGAGAGAATTGTACTGTAATGTATTGAAAACAAAATTTGCCTACTTTTCACTTTTCAAAAAAAAAAAGATTTTAAAAATGTTCTGCGTGTATCAAAATATAAAACTCTATATATAATGCAATATAAATGTATACAAAAGAAATATCAACGTTTTCTTCTTGCTCTTTTTCAGTTTTTATTTCACAATGATTTGGTTGATTTGAACAAGTTTTATTAAGATATAGTGATATTAAACTACATTTCCCAGGTTTGGCCATACACCAAAATGTACATAATGTAGCATTAATAGTAAACTGCAATCTAGTCTGGACTGGAATCTGGAGACAAAAATATGTGTTTAAATAGTGATATGGTACTTATTAGTTAAGAGGACATTTAACCCTCGCTTTTAAAAGACGAAGGGGTTATTTGAAATTGCACTGAAAGTGCACTTGGAAGTGCAGTCACTGTAGATCTAAGAGGGACATACAAGGAAATTTAAAAAACAGCATTTTAGCTTGCACATGATTGCATAATAAAATCAGCGAGCTTCCCCTCATTTCAGATTGACCCCTCAGATTTACAACAACTGCACTTCTAGGTGCACTTTCAGTGCAATTTCAAGTGCACTTTGCACTTGTAGTTTGCACTTGTAGGGCAAAGTGGATTTGTCTTTCGTAAATAACCCCCAAGGTTAGAAAGTAGAAAATAAGGCTACAGTTTTTCTAAAATATGATAATTCTTAATAGAAATCTCTTTTTCTTTTTTTGCTTGCAATTGCTCTGTTAACATGGAAGCATGACTTACGTTTTCCAAGCACTTTCAAATATAGTAGAGGCTATGAGAAGTATGGGTAATGGCATGGGCAACACAGAGTTGTAATGGCTAACATTTGCTAGCCTGGGCTTAAATTTCATCCAAAACACTATCTGGAATTTGCATATTCTCCCTTTGCTTATGTGGGTTGCCTCCCACACTTTATAGACATTCTGGTAGCTTAATTGTCTCCTGTGTAAATTGGACCTTGTATGTGTGTTATGTATGCATGCATGTGAAATAGAGACCTTGAATTGTAAACTCATTGAGAGCAGAGAAGTATGTAAATGTAGAGTATGTAAATCAGCAGCACAATATAAAATGCCTGTATTAATAATGGATAGTGCCTGATTACAAAGAAGCTATAGGTGGAAGGGACATTTAAAGCTATTCATTTGCAAAGGAGGTCTGATCAAGTAGGGATATTTGTATGTTCCTTAAACTTACATTTGCATGAATTGATGATGTATTGTTTATGAGTATGGGAGAAGCCGCATTTACGTTCTACATTCAAGATCAATTCATTTCCATCACATACCTATAACCGACCTCTCTTTCAAAGTGATTGATTTTATGATAAGGTAGAGTACACAGTTGGTAATAGCTAATGTTTAAAAAAGTGTTTAGTCCTTAAAGAATAATTTGCCTGTAAAAAGGTGAAGAGCCACTTAGGCCTAAGGGAATATTTGTCAATTTTTATTTCTCTGTAATTTTATAGCTTCCCCTTAATGGATCACATGGGAGATCTTTATTTCTATTGGTTAGCCTGGAAGATGCAGCCAAATTGAACAACAAAGTAATGACACTAGATTAAATACAGGTCATTCAGTTACTGTTAGTTGTAAAGACAGTTTGAATATTTACATGGTATAATTGCTTTCCTAGGTTCATAATCAAAATTTAATTAAAGCCTGAAGGCTTTGCTTGGAAACAAATTACAAGATATTTTCTAGAATGTTCTAGTAAAGAGTGCACATGGCTAAAGAAAAAGCATTAAAATAACCTCCAAAGTTTCATCAACTAGTTTCTATTGGTTCAGAGTGCCCTTTATAATATCATATTTCATCAGAGTAAAACTTGTAAATTCAAGAAAAGGTTATGAAGAATATGAAACTTGCTAGCAAATATAAACCTTAGAGGAAAAAAAAAAAATATTTCACTTAAAAATGTTATTAAAGTCAGAAAGTGGTGTTTGCGCGTATATCTGTGCACTTATGGTTGCACAGAAGCAGGACAGCCTACAAAATATAAAAACATAAAGAACTCACATAAAATACACAAATGAGCTCACCATAAAATGTTTTCTCTAAACCAACACTAAAATATTTCTTAAAATATACCATATTAACCTAAAATACACCAGAAAACACGTTAAGTTGTGGTTTAAGACATTTAAAACACAGAGGGCCAGATTCAGGTACAATTACATTGGCGCAGAGTATCAGAGATACACTACGCCGCCGTATTTTACCTGGCTCTACGACAAATTCAGGTAGATTTTGGCCCATAAGGTATGGCGCCATAATGTGTTTCTTGCGGTGGAATCGAAATACGCAATTAGTGGGTGTGAAGCATTTAAATTAGGCGCGTCCCCACGGTGATCGAACTGCGCATGCTCCGTTCTGAAATTTCCTGCCATGCATTGCGCGAAATAACATTGTTACGTAATTTTTTTTTGAGTAGCGTCATTTACGTACATTCCTATTCCCGGACAACTTACGCAAAAAAAAAAAAAAATTTGAAACTCGATGCGGGAACGACGGCCATACTTAACATGGGCCGTCTAACTATAGACCAGCTAGTAGCTGGAATAACTTTACGCAGCAAAAAGATGACTACAGATGCCGTAAGAGATTGCAAAGGACGATCGTAACTTTGTGGATCGTCGGAAAAAGCTCATTTGCATACCCCGACGCGTAAAACAACGGGAACTCCACCCAGCGGCCGCAAAATGATTGCAGCGTAGATCCGAAGGCGTACGAACACGTAAGCCAGTCGGATTGAAGCCCGAAGCCGTCGTATCATGGTTTGAGGATTCAAACTAATGATACGACGCGCGTAATTTGAAAGTACTCCGGTCTAATGTGAGATAGACCGGATTAAGGGCTCTTAATCTGGCTCAGAAGGTCTACTATTGCTGAAACTATTAAACTGAAATATTGTGCTGAAGATTTTGCTGTTCTTGGGTGGCCACTACAGAAGGTAATAATACCTTTTTTTAATTGTGCAATATTTAAAAAGTGAGTTTACTGTTGGGCATCCAAAGCCACACAAAATATTTTGTACAACATTTTACATGTTTTACATATGCAGGCCAATACTACAAAACAATTGTTTCAGTGTCCCTTTTATGTGGGTACACTTCTTCCAAAACATGCCTTTTGCCGTTATATAACTGATAGAATGCAACATATATTGCACACAAAAAAATAAATATTTTACAAAGACTATAGATCAGGGATATGCAATTAGTGGTCCACCAGCTGTTTCAGAGCTACAAGTCCCATGAGGCATAGCAATACCCTGACAGCCACAAGCATGACACCCAGAGGCAGAGGCATGATGGGACTTGTAGTTTTGCAAAAGCTGAAGGTCCGCTAATTGCATATCCCTGCTATAGATATAGAATAACTCGGTCTAAGGTCCCCGAACCAAAGAACCAAGAAAGAAAGGGGGGCAATAGGACTATTGTGGTACGGATGCAAGAACAGAGATGATGGTATACTGTAAGTTTACAACAAAAGATACATTTTATTAAAACATGAAGCAAGACAAAAATACAAAATTAAAATGGTAATAACCGTATAACAACACCGCTATAGAGAACCCCAAGAGGAGAACAACACGATGGGTTGGAGGTTAAACTGGTCTCAACTAGTTTGCAGTATATACCGCTTCATCAGGAGCACATCTAAAAAAGTCCCGCCAGGTGAGAACAACGGGTGCGGCCAGACAGGTTCCCGTGTGGTAGCCATGGGGGACGCATATGTGAAAGGGCCTACCTGATGGTAAGAAGTGATGGTAAATCTAGGGGTCCCAGGACCAGGAACCCGAATGTAACACATGTTGAGGTGCACATAAATTGAGTGGAAATTAGAAGGATGAATATAAATCAAGAGGAGGGGGACCAATCAAGGTCTCAGGGCAGCATCGGGGTAGAGGTGCTTGCCAATGGTGCTGTCAGCTGGATGGAGCCACAGCGGTCCTGGGAGTCAGCGTTGGTAGTTCAGGGACCTTAGACCAAGTTATTCTATATCTAAAATTCAAGGATGATGGTACCTTTCATTTTAATATCTAAATACTACACCTCAGAGGCTCCCATTTCATAACCCTGCTATAGATCATATTAAAAAATTTGGGGTAGGCAGCAATTCCAAACTGACACATTAAAGTAAAAATAGCAGAGGGCATGATCTGAGTGTAGTAAGTTACATTTATTAATAATCACAGCAAACTGGCAACTCACATATAGCCAGTAAAGGTTCACATATAATAATATAATTTAGCCTTGGGAGTTGTAGATCTCAGCATAGTAGTGAGCCAGATACCAGTCCAAGATCAAGTGTTCAGGGCTGTCAGCTGGGTATACTTATAAAGCTAAGAGAACACCAGAGGGTACGAGACTAAGTGCAGCATTTAAAGAAATGGTAAAAACACATACAGTAGGCAACACACAGATGTATTAAAGAATCCATAAATGAGATTTAACTTCCTTGCTCATGATTGCTGGACCACATTCACAGTCAGTGACAGGGTTCACATGACCACAGGCATGTAGCCTAGTAACACAAAGAAAAGGGATAGACTATTGGGTGAAAAATGGCAGTTTAGTACATTTAAAGCCAATTTTACCAAGTTGGCATTCAGACTTGGAGCATTTTGGGTGATTTTGTCTACTCCAGAAGCTGGGAAAGGACACCTGTCTGGTCAAGTATTCTATTGGAGATTCCATTGGAGGTGACTCCTGTGGCATTGGCCTTCTGTATTCTTGCACTGCTATCAAGACATTTACAATCAGCGTTCTGCTGCTTAGAAGCCTGATCTTCCCTCCTTGCTTGCCATTGGCCCCATTGCTGCTGGCACATGTATTAAACCTCACAAGCCCTGGACCCGTCACATGTTTTTTATGTGCCTCACTATCTGCCATTGCTTGTATTTGCTTTGCCTGCTCCTTTTTCTGACCTATTCCTTACTACATTCTTCCTGCAGTCTAGACCAACATCTGCCTATCTTTGACCTCCTCTTCTTCCTGCTGCTTGAACTGGCCACAAAATGTTTGCTGACTACATATTTGCCTGCCACCTGGATTCATCACTTGCCTGTTTTTTTGTAAATGTCTCAACTTTCCACTTGGACTGACCATTAGCTTGTTTATTAACCACACGTCTGTCCTCTTGCTCAAGCAGCAGCCTCCACCGACCTCTGCAGACATCTAAATTTCCCATGTACCAGAGATACCTCTTTGTCTTACTATTTGCTTGTCCTCTTTTACTATCCAACTAGAGTATATGGCATCATGTATTAAGGGCATCCAGTTACTGCATTTTTCTTTTTCTTTAAGGGAATTGGGATTACTATTGATAAAGCTACACTAGCCAACTACACCATATTGTCAAAAGTATTGGGACACCTGTCTTTACATGCACATTAATGGCATTCCAGTCTTAGTCCATAGAATAAAATATTAAGTTGGCCCACCCTTTGCAGCTATAACAGTTTCAACTCTTCTGGGTGGGCTATCCACAAGGTTTAGGAGTGTGTCTATGGGAATGTTTGACCATTCTTTCAGAAGCACATTTGTGAGATGAGGCACTGATGTTGGATGTTCATAGTCTTCACTGTAATTCATCCCAGGACTCTGTGCAGGCCAGTCAAGTTCCTACACCCAAAACGTGTTCACCCATGTCTTTATGGACCTTGCTTTGTTCACTCGTCCATATCATTTGGTGGAGGGAGGATTATGTTGTGGGGTTGTTTTACAGGGGTTGGGCCTGGTCACTTATTTCCAGTTAAGGGAACTCTTAAGGTGTCATTCTGAACAGTTTCATGCTCCCAACTTTGTGGGAACAGTTTAATAATGACCCCTTCCTGTTCCAACATGACCGTGCACCAGTGCACAAAGCAAGGTCAATAAAGACATGGATGGGGTGGAGGAACTTGACTGATCTGCACAGAGTTCTGACTTCAACCCAATAGAACACCTTTGGGATGAATTAGAGTGGAACTTGCAAGCCAGGCCTTCTTGTCCAACATCAGTGCCTAACCTCACAAATGCACTTCTGTGAGAATGGTCAAACACTCCCATAGACACACTCTTAAACTTTGTGGACAGCCTTCCCAGGAGATTTGAAGCTGTTATAGCTGGAAAGGGGGGGCCACCTCAATATTGAACCCTACGGACTCGGATGTCATTAAAGTTCAAGTGTGTGACAATATAATTAGTGTATATACTCTGGCCCTTTGTACCAAAAGGAGAATTACACTGTTGTCTTTTCCCTCTACTCTCCTGGCACTCTCCCCCTAACATACAATAACCAGATTTCTTGAGCATCCTCTTGCATCAAGTGACTCATTCTGCACTGAAATAATTCAGACAACCCCTCTGTGCCAGCTTGCAGGGCAATAGCTGGATCAGCTATAAATATGGCATAAGAATAGAGTGTAATTGCAGCTGCTGGGGAAAATGCTCTGTTCAGAATCTGAGAGAAGTAAAAGGAAGAAGAAGGCTTGGTTAGCCACTCTACAGCTTTCTCCATGTGCTCTGGCTGTACAGCACATCCACTGCCTGAGAGAAAATACAGAAGTGCCCTGCCTTTGATAGGTGTAGCCTAACCACCTCTTTTTGCCCTGTGAATGCATAGCCTTCTTTCCTTCTACTTGCTGCATGTAAAATGATGACTTCAGGGGCTTACCTAACTTTATTAGCAGCTACAGTATGACAGTAGGGAGATCGAGGATGGGGTGCTTTGGTGAACTTATAATTGTACTAATTTGGTGTACTAAACGGTACTGCACTAGTATGCCATGATGTGCTGAAAACTAAAGGCAACTTTGCCTTTGTAACCAACAAATTTACACTGCTAAAAAATAAACAAATTAAAATACCCAAAAATATCAAAAATGATATTTAAATTAAATATATCATTCCTAAAATATATAAACCTAAAAACTAAACTTTATGCCTAAAACAATAATTCCCAACCCTAAAACACACTAAACCGAAAAAAACCCCTGATGTTTTAACCTAACATGAACAACGAAAATTCGACGAAGCAGCGAAAAACATACAAACGCTGAATCTGTCATTGAGGGGTTATGGTGTCTGTCGAATGTTCTAAAAAGAATCGACAAGCAGCTAAACTCTACGACGCCGCAATCATACATTTCTGGTCAAATGCTTGGCCCATAGGCTATAGAAGAATTTGAATGTGTGTTGCAATAATAATTTATAACAATAATTATTACTAGTGTCAAACAACATTAGAATTCTTCTATAGCTTGTAGGCGGAACATTTGACTGGAAATGTACGATTGCATCGTCAAATCTTTTAGCTGCTCCGTCGAATCTTCTTAGAACATTCGACAGACACCATAAGCCTTCAATGACAGATTCGACCCTTATTAATTCGTATTTTCGGACGAATGCATTTTTTAACGAAACAAAATAAACAAAATAAATAAAAACAAATTTTGCGAGTAACTAAATAAATGTATTTTTCAGAAGAAAACGAATTTCCGAAAAAAAAAATTGTGTTCACTAGACATGCTGCACTCTAATTCACTGAAATACTTTAGCACAATACATCACTTTAAAGTTTCAATCTATTTCAAATACCCATACCAAATTGACCAAGTTAATTGGTTATAGCTATGTATAACAATTGGCTGTTGCAGTAAACAATCACATTTTCCAAACTGGGACCCAAATCAGAAGCTCATACCTAGAGGCAAATAATAATAATAATAAAGTCAAGTATATCCATAATGTATTGCATCATGTAGTAAATATTGTATAGGTCTCATTGTTTGTTTACAATCAAACTAACTCAAATTCTAGAAAGACCATTGCTGTGCCCTATTTTTATCCTAATATTATAACTAAAGCAGAAAGTTTATTTTTAAATATCTAAATATTGTATTAAATTGTAAAAAAAAACTGTTAGTTTTTATGTTGATTCTGTGCTTTTTGGGGAGGTTTTTCTCAAGACACAACAGAAAGTAAGAGAAAGTCTCTTCAAAGATAGGAAATCTTTCTTAGAGAGTTGTCAATAAACAGGTGTCCCTGCTGGAAGATTTCCACTCTATTTATACTAAGGAAGATTTCCCTTTGTTGAAAATGGTCAACAAGACAAATAAAGAGGGTGAATTGCTGCACTATGGGACAGCAATACAAACCTGGCAAGAGATCTATTCCCTCCCTACAAACAAAAAAATATGGCTTTAGATACATTTTAAAGAGTGGCAGCCTTTCTCCACTTTTTAGGTTTTGCTTTGTTTCTTTACTTCCTTTCAATATATTCAACTTTTTTTTTACTGCTTTATTGCTAAGAATTAACATTGAGAAAAATTTAACCATGGACCATTTTTTTTTAATAATATATAGTTTTAGTTCTTCTTAATCAATAATACATATTTTAATAAGCAAGTTGTTGGAGTTATACAACATTGTCATTCCTGGAGGAGCATATTTTAGGGAAAACAGATGTCATTTGAGATAAGATACAGAACATCCACCAATAAAGAGAGGGTTTATAAATAAATACCAGATGTTTCAAGATTCGTGGCCAATTCAAATTCAGTGGAATAGCCAATTAAGAAGTCCCCCCCACCTCCACAGTATCTGAATTAGCCCTGTATGTTCAACAACCAGCATAGCACATTCAGCAGAAGATTATGTGAACAGACCTGATAAATGTTAGCGAAGAAAACATTTTGTATTATTTTTTTCACATTTTAGAATGTGTATAGTACATTGTACCTGTTTTACATGGTGCAAGGAAGCATATACCATATTTGTTCTGTCATAGTACTGCAAAATAACCATAGTTTACTATAATTAAAAATGGAAATAAAAGAAGGGCCACAAAGAACTGGCGCTGGCGTAAGTTACAGCAGCGTATCCTTATCCACAAACACTTTCCGCTGTAACTTGAATGAATGAATGAATGAAAAACTTATATAGCGCGACACATGCAAACTAATTCGCTTCTGGGCGCTTGTTGTTCCTGTCTCTCTTGACATCAAAAGAGCAAAGTTTTAATCTGTCTTCTGAAGGTCAGGTGGTTTTCCTCCAACCGACTGCTGGTTGGTAAAGCGTTCCATACTCTGGGACCTTGGAAAGCAAACCTTCTTTCTCCTTTGGACTTGTATCTGGCTTTGGGTACCTTGACCAAATTTTGGTCGGTGGATCGCAGAACGCGATTGGGATTGTGGGCTTCTATTTTTTCGCAAAGATATTGCGGGGCTTTCCCATGGATGCATTTATGAGTCAGACAGAGAGCTTTAAAAGCAATTATGTCTTTTACTGGCAACCCGTGAAGGGATCTCAGTGAAGGTGAGATTGATTCCCAGTGTTTTTTCCCAGTCACAAGTCTGGCGGCCGTATTTTGAACGACTTGCAGACGAGTGTTCGGGAACTTGGGGAGTCCGAGGTAAAGGGCATTTGCAAAGTCCAGTCTGGAGTTCACAATTGTTCCCACCATGACCGCTACGTCTTCTTTGGGAATTCAATGAAATAAGTATGCGTAGTAGGCGCAGCAGATGGTGAGATCCGCTGACTACTGACCCTATTTGTGCGTCCATTGTCATGTAGGTGTCAAAGATGACCCAGAGACTTTTGACTTTGGAGCTAGGGGTGATGATCTGGCCCAGAATGGGCGGAGGTGTCCAGGTTGTTGCCAGTTGACTCTTGCGACTGGCATGAAACAGAAGAAGTCCTGTTTTGGAATTGTTGAGTTTGAGATAACTCTTAGTCATCCAGTTTTCTATCAAAGAGAGACAATTCTCTAAACTGAGATGATGATCCTTTTTATTGCAGATGCGAAAATACAGTTGCGTGTCGTCTGCGTATGAGTGATAAAGTAGTTGTTGACTACTGATGATTTCAAAGAGCGGACGAATATAGATGTTGAAGAGCACCGGTGATAAGGGGGATCCTTGAGGGACTCCGCATGACACTGTGCGTTTTTCAGAAGTGAAAGGTCCTAATTTCACTGTTTGTGAACGGTTTTCCAGAAAAGAGGAGAACCATGATAGATCACCTTCTGCGACTCTGGCTACCTCAGCCAGCCGAGTCAGTAAAAGTTTGTGGTCTACCGTGTCAAAGGCTGCGCTTAGGTCCAGCAGAACCAGGAGACAAGATTCTCCTTCGTCTGTGGCCTCTAGAGCATCGTCCCATATTTTGAGCAATGCTGTTTCTGTCCGGTGTCCGGGACGGAAGCCCGATTGGTATGGATCAAGTAGATTATGGGTATCTAGATGCTGTTGCAGCTGTTGTACCACTACTTTCTCCATTACCTTGGGGAAAACGTTTAGCATTGTTATGGGACGGCGGTGAGTTAGGACCTTGGGGTCCAGGGTGGGTTTCTTCAAGATGGGCTGGATCGTGCCCTCTTTCAGTAGGGAGGGCACTATGCCTTCCTTAAATGACTGGTTTAAAACCTGCGTGATGGGAGGTGCCAGGATATTGGCACATTCTTTCAGCATTTTAGTGGGGATGATATCATTAGACGATGTGCTGCTACGCAAAGCGCCAATCATATTTTCTGTGGCATCGATGGAGATGGGTTCCAGAGTGAACTTTGTTGGCAGAAGAAAGTTTCTATGGGTGTTGTGTGGTTGTTCGGGGGAGGGGGGTTGATGGGGGGTATTGTTTTGCTGAATGCTTTCCCGGATTCTCTCAATTTTATTGATGAAGAAATCCGACAATTCATTGCAAAATTCTTGGGTATCTGAATTGGGGGCTTCAAGACAGCCTGGATTCATGGTCTGCGTGACCAGCTTGAAGAGTTCACGGGGGCGGTTTAGGGCGCTGTTGATAGCCTTGGAAAAATAATTTTTCTTGGCTTTGAAGATTTTTTTGTGGTATTTTCTTGTTGCTACTTTGTAGATGGATGGAGAGGTTCTCCTCAGAAGCGGTTCTTTTCCAGGCGGCTTCTGCCCTTCTACGCTCTTGCTTCAGTAGCGACAGCTGGTTGTTGAACCAGCCGGCCTTGTTTTTCCGGATAATGGCTATGCGTTTCGGCGCTACTAAGTCGGCTGACTGTAGTAGGGCCGCATTTATGGCATCCAGTTTATCTGAGGCTGTTCGAAATGGTTGAATTGTTTTAATTTTATTTTCCAAGGTAGATTTGAAGAGTTCCGAATGGAGCTTCTTCTGAGATCTAGTCCAGTGTGTTGTCACCGGCTTGGGTGTTTTTATCAATGGGGGAGTTTTGGAAAGTATGAATTTAATTGCATGGTGATCTGTCCATGGCAACGGTTCATTTTCCAAAATACTTATTTTCAGATTTTGTCTGAAAATTAGGTTGAGTGTGTGACCTGAAGCATGTGTGGGGCCACATACTAGTTGCTGTAGCCCTAATCCTTCCAGGTGGTCAATACAGGCATCGGCGACGGGATCCTGTGAGGAGTTGGCCCAGAGATTGAAGTCCCCGAGCAGCAAAAGGTGTTTGCTGTTTAAGGTATAAGTGGAGATGAACTCTGTCAATGATGGTAAAAACTGCGATTTTGGCCCCAGTTCTCCTAGAATGGTGTTACAGTCAGCTGTAAGCCAGCTTTCTGTAATAAAGAGACAGTCTAAATCGTGTTGTAGAATGAAATCACGGATTTCTAATCGGTGCCTTACTGCCAATCTTGTATTGATCAAAGCACATGATATGTGCTTGGGTTGAGGTGGGTGACTGATTTTTTTGACAGTTGATCGTCGATCGATCCTCAAAAGTTGCTCAATTCTTAGGGCCTTTTTGGTGACGGCTGGTAGTATTGTGGCAAATTGCCTCAGGCCCCAAATGGTTTCTGCAGAGTACTGCCGATTAGCCATAGTGGCCCGTCACCAGGGAGGGGGGGAAGTTGGTGGTTGGATGGCGGTGGGGAGAAGATTCCTTAAATCCTCTCTCCCAGCTTTATTTTTTTGGTCCAGAGGAAGGCAAAAAAACCCTGGCCGAGCTATGCCAATGTGCTGGGCAGGGAAAAAAATTCCTTCCTGATCCCTAAGAGGCGAACGGTACAGACCCTGGATCAAATGCTGATGAGTTGTTAGGGGATGAGGTGAAAGGTGTTTCTGATGCTGGGGGGGTGTGTACCAAGATGGCCGCCGGCCTGACACAAGGCCCAGGCCGGGGGGTTATCAACTGGCTGGAAACACCAGAGAGGGGCTGGTTGGGTGAATCGGGGGTGGATGGGGTCTTCCACGGGTGAGGGGGGTATGCTGGGCGAATCTAGGGGTGATCCAAGGCACTTCTGCGGTGCGCCGCTAGGCCGCGGTTGAAGCCGCGGTCTTTCCTAAGCCGCGGCTGCCATGGACCCAGCATAGGCTGGCGCGGACCATCGAAAAAGATGGGAACCAGCTGCGGGGAGGGGCGGCGAGGAGGGAATGCCTCGGTTATGGTCTGGGGTGTCGGTGGCCTGATTCCCGGGCTCGAAAAGCTGCGGCTTATCCTGAAAAGGACGGCCGCCCTTGATCCCAGGGGGACAGGCAGGTTTTACCTGTCAGATGGTGTTCAAAGGAGGGAAAAAAAGGCTGCCGGAGAAAAGGCTGGAGGAGATCCAGATCCAGATGCGGGCTGATCTGAGGCTGGAGCTGTGCTGGACTGGAGTGACCTTGCCTGCCTGCCTGCTGCCTACACCTGCCTGGAGCTAAAGCAACACGCTCCTACTCCTAGGAGACTAGTGCCGTTGTGGGCTCCTGCTGCTAATCCGTCTGCCTGACTGACTGACTGTGATAATTTCCACTTCTACTTTCCACTTCCACTTTCCACTTCCACTTTCCACTTCTTAGTGAGCTTGTCCCACCTTACGGCGGCGTAGTGTAATTGTTGTGGCGTAAGGCCGCGCAATTCAAATTACAAAGTTGTGGGCGTGATTTAATTTAAACCCGACGTAAATGACATATTTTTAATGGCGAATGCGCCGCCCGTGGAAATATTCCAGTGCGCATGCGCGAAATCACTTCAAAAATAGTCAATGAAAACAACGTGAATGTAACTTACGCAATTCCCTATTCGCAAACAGTTTACGCAAAAGACGTGAGCGACAGAAATATCAACGCTGGCCCGACGTCCATACTTAACATTACGTACGCCTCTATACAGCAGGGGTAACTTTATGCCGGACCTACACTTACGCAAACGACGTAAAAACACTGCACCGGCCGTACGTACGTTCTTGGATCTATGTCATTTGCATATTCGACGTGGAAAATATACAGCGTAAATATTAAACTTAAATAGGATGGCGTATCTACGCCAAAAAAATGGCGTATCTTGTTTTGTGGATACAAAACAAAGATACGCCGGCGCTGATTTGAAATTATGGCGGCGTATCTGGAGATACGCCGCCGTAATTGTTTGTGAATCTGGCCCGATGTCTTTAATGTGATTATAATGCCCTATACACACGATCAGAGCTTTGTCCGACCAGACTCACATTGAATTCCATCGGAGGAAAAGAGAACATGTTCTCCATGTAAACTTCAATGGAATTCCTCTGACTACCCAATGGAAAAACTCTGATGGGCATACACACGGTCAGAATTTCCAATCGTGTGTGTACGAGGCATAAGACTTTTTATTTAAATAACAAACATGTCATACTTAACTGCACAGTGCAGTTTGTTTTGCACAGAGTGGCCCTGATCCTCGACTTCCGGGGTCCCCCAGCGGTGCTGGTAGCTCCTCCCCACATCGTATAACCCCCTAGGAGAAGCTCTCTCCTGGTGGTGTTACCTTGTATAGGATGCATTAAGGTGAAAAAACAGGAAGGTTTGCAACCCCTTTTAAGGGTTCTGTGATTTTAGCTTTTCTGGGCTATCGCAGTTGCCAGGACTATTTTGCATTGGCGACGGTAGTGGTTCTTATGAAGAATGTACCATGGGTATGCTAAAGTGTTCCTATGCTATCACTCATTGAAAAATATACATTCTATCTGAAGCAAATTATTTGTATTATTATTCAGGATTTATATAGCGCCAACAAGTTTTGCAGCACTTTACAATAAAAAGACAGGCAGTACAATACAATACAGTTCAATACAAAAGAATTAGCAGGGCCCTGCTCATGGAGTTTGCAATCTAAGGCCTCATACACACAACTGTTTTCCTCCACAAAATCCATCAAGAAACTTAGTATCAGAGCTTTTTTGCCGAGGAAAATGGTTGTGTGTATGTTTTTTGTCGCAAAAACTGACGTGGTTCTCAATTTCCTTGTCGTGTTTCTCGTCGGGCTGGTTTACAACGAGAACCATGTTTGTGTGTATGCTTAGAAACCCGCGCATGCTCAGAATAAAGTATGAGACAGGAGCGCACCTTTGGTAGAAGTAGCGTTCGTAATTGGAGATAGCACATTCGTCACGCTGTAACAGACTGAATAGCGTGAATTGTATCTTACCAAACTTTTAGTTAACGCGCAGTAACATGAGATTAGCAAAAGCAGCCACAAGGGTTGTGCCAGTGGAATTGAACTTCCCCTTTATAGTGCTGTTGTACATGTTGTACGTAACCACGTTTGAGAATGACAACATTTTGTCTTGGCAGTGTGTACGCAAAGAAAGCTTGACAAGATTCTCGACAAGCCTGACAAGGAACTTGTCGAGGAAAATGATGTTTCTTTTACAACGAGTTTCTCGGTCATGTGTACGAGGCCTAAGCTGCTGGGAATGAACTGATGGAGGCATTTGACATACACTTTTTAGCTGACAGTAGGGTAGATCTGTGAATAAATGAGTGTTTATGGATTGCATAATGGTGGACAGGGTAGGGGATAACAGGACAGATTGAGGGAAGAATTTCCAGAGGAGGTTCAAAAGAAGTCCCTGAGGCAAGCATTGTAGGAGCTGATGAAGGAGTTAAAGAAAAATAGGTATTGGGAGGAGAAGAGTGGACGATTTGGATAATATGTCAAGATGAGTTTGGAGATGTAGCTAGGGAAGTGTTGGATGGCTTTGCATGTTGTACGTAGTTACTATTTAGAATTGTATACACTGGGCTGATGGAAGCCAATGAAGGGACTGGAAAGGGAAAGAAGCCACCACAGATTGGTTAATAAGGTAAATAAATCTAACAAAGGCAGTCATGATAGACTGGAGGGAGGGCAGCCTGTGTAAAGATAGAAGAAAGGTTCAGTAGTCAAGGTAGGAGATCAACAGTGAGTAAGTTGTTTTGTGGTGTCATTGGTTAAATGAGGGGCACATTTTGGAAATTTAGTGGAGGTAAAGGTGGCAAGAATTTGACAAATGTTTGGATGGGGGCCTGAAGGAGAGGTCAGAGTCTAGAATTACACCTAGCACCCTGGCATGCTTGGCAGGATCAATGGTTGTGCTATTGTTCTTAATGGTAATCTCAGGAGGATTAGGGAGTAGTAATTATTAAACTCAGTTTAAGACAGATTGAATTTGAGGAAGCGGTGTGACATTTATGATGATATGTCACCCAATAAATTAAGCTATGTGAGGAGATTGAGGTGGTGAACTAAGGAATAGAGAGATATATCTGGGTATCATTGATATGCAGGTGGTATTGGAAGCCATATTAGGTTATCAACTGGCCCAGGGAAGAGATGTGAAGAGAGAATAGAAGGGGTCCAATAGAAGGGGCAATGCCCTTGGATCAGGAAAGAGCAGAGGCATGAAGGCCAAGGGAGTGGAGTTTATTGAGGAGGAGTGGGTGATCGACTGTATCAAAGGCAGCTGAAAGGTCCAAGAGTATAAAGTATAAAGTATAGAGTAGTGGTCATTGGTTTTAGCAGCCAGTAAGTCAAGTGGAGAGTTACTAAACATGCTGGTCCTTTTTAATGTCTCAGTGTTTGATCTGACATTTCTTCGGCTTATATGGTTGTGTCTGCCTCCCTCAACCTATGTGACTTTGTATCTTTGTTATCAATGTCTGACTATAACACTGCCGCTTTATTAACTTTATTTTCTCTAAATGTGGCTGTAGTCAGCTGTCACCAGTGGAACATAGGCGAGAACCTTGTCCTTGACCTGATAGCGAACTGCAGCAATATTAATACTTCCTTGCAAAGGTTCCTGAGGATGATGAGTAGCTCCTTAGACTCATTCGTCATGGGACCTAACACCTGCAACTGGTGTCAAATAGGATCTATTCTAAACCATAACTCACCCATTAAACAAATACTTTACCAGATATCCATTAGGTTTAGATCCTTTTAACTAAGCACAGTGTATTTTTGCCTGAACTACTATAGAAACTTAGTGAAGATGAATTTAAAACATAAGACTCACAGAAGCTTGAGTTATACTGTCTGATTCTCTACACGTCTTAGCTATGCCATAATTTCCCAATTTAATATTCTCAGTTGTAAAATGCAAGCAATTTATATTAGTTAGAGGCATTCAAAGTATGAGACTGTCATAGTTAAAACTGAAATTATGTTCCTTAATTATGCCCTGAGAATAGTGTTTTTAAGATGAAAAATCAATTTTGCATAAAACATGTGTCCTGCGTTATACTGTATATTTTACTTAATATCTTGCAAGACTTGATATCACTGAGTCTCAGGAACAACTTTTTTTCATATTTTTAGAAAATGTAATGTCTGTTCGTCTTCTGTGAATAGTAAGATAGGAGATGGCAGTGCACCCTTCATATCTCTTTACACATACGGCACATTTTACATAACTTTTATTTGCATAAGTAGTTTCAGGACAAGCTTTCTAGAGATCTAATATTTTAGGCATTTCAATATTCACATAGTCTTAAAGAGAACATGTGCACGCCAATGTATTTGCTTACTATACTATATGCTTACTGTACTATAGCTTACTATAAGCTTTAGAAGGAAGCTGTTATTCACCTCTATAGCCATAGACATTGAGGATAAATTTATCTTCAAAGCTCACAACAGAGGCACTGAAAAATTCCCAGCAGAAGCACTAAAGTCCTTATACCTAGGCAACTTAGCTTACCTTGCCATTTTCACAACGGATTATAAGGCAGGGAGGCTGCTGAGCTACTGCTGGTACTCTCTACATTTTTCTATTTACAATTCATGCATTTTTTCACATGGCATACACCTGTGAAATCACTAACATTGATCAGATAGTTGCAAAAAGATTACAAAAAAAATCACATTTTTATTTTAGTCATAACACCAATTATGCTTAGCTGGCATACATTTGGAAACTGAAGCATGCGCTTCATAGCAAACCACACATACAATATTAGTAATTTAGTTGTATGTATGCAGAACCCTGTGCATTCTATCCACACACATCACTGGCACAAAGGAAATCACGTGAGGGTAGAATTTACTTGTCTACATGCAATCAATGTGACATACAGTACATGCATAAGCTTTAGTAAAGTAAGGTCAATGTATTCACCTTACTGAACATGTTGAGTTTTTCACTGAATATATTGTTTACCCAAAGAATTTGTTCTGTATAAGTTCTGCCTTACTATATGACAAATAATAAGTAATACATGTTTAGTGGAACATAATGTTCAGTTTTATTATGGAGCTGAACGTAAAACTTTTTCTTATGTATGATGTTTTCTTTCTTACTACTTTATAACATATAAAAGACAAGAATAACGGGAATCTATTGAGAGGACAACTGATTATTGAACCTATGAAATTTTTCCTTTCAGATGTTTAGTTTAAATCATCTTGACATTTTAATTTACAGGATGAATTAACCACATAGCAATAACATTTAAACGAATGTTGCAGTATTGCAGTAACAAGAATAGGCAATTGGCATCAAACGAGCACTAAAATTGTATTGGGGTATATAAAATCTCATTCCGTTTAACAAAATAAATTACACCAATAAATAGTATTAAAGCTTTAAAATCATGTTTCATTGGAATTTGTTCATGATACTAAATTTAAACATGACATCAATAGTTTCATAGATAAATACATTTTGACAGACCTGCATGGTTTTTCGGATAGACATAGGGCACAATAGAAGAGATTTATATATGGATAAAGAATATGTGTAGTTGCTTGGAAAGTGTAACGTTAATATAGACATTAAAAGAATATATATGAAAAAGAATTGATTGCTACATAAACATATATTTTTCCAATGCCATAGGCCAGGGATCCTCAAACTACGGCCCTCCAGATGTTGTAGAACTACACATCCCATGAGGCATTGTAACACACTGACATTCACAGACATGACTAGGCATTATGGGAATTGTAGTTCCTGAACAACTGGAGGGCTGTAGTTTGAAGACCCATGCCATAGGCAATGAAACTGAAAATAATTCTTGGTATGACATCTAGGAATCGTAAGGAATGATCATAAATCCAGCCCCAGTTTTTTTTTTTTTTTTAAATCACAGATTCCAGTCTGTTTGTTATTCCTAAAGTAAAAAAAAAAAATGGTGCCGTTGGGAAATTTGTTCCACTAACCATAGTAGGGGCAGTCAGAGAATAAACTTACATCTCTAAAGCTGATGTGTAGCCAAATATTAATTACACTCCATTTAAACCAGTTCCTTATTCATCAAAAGCATCCTTAAATTAATTTTTAAATAGTTTCTTAGCCTGTCTTAATATTAGCCTCATGTAGCATCCTCCACAGCATGAATAAAGCCTTGTACACACTACACCACCTGCTGGGTTGAATGGAAAAAAAACAGACAGCTCAGGTGGGAGCAGCTGTTCTAACAATCTGATGTTAGTACAGTGATCTCCCCTGCTGTGCTATTGTGTTTAGCCCGCCCCACCAGAACACTCGGTCAGCGCTCTGAGCCGTCTGCAGAGAGAGCTGATTGGGAGTCGATCGGCAGACCTTTTTCGGACATGAGCCTCTGACAGAAGCCTGTCAGACCAACTACCGTATACACCTACCAAATGTTGGATGGTTTCTATTGAACCAGTTGATGCCAGCCGACATTTGGCCCGTGTGTACTAGGCTTTAAGATGGAAGAGGAAAAAAGCTACATTGTAAGCCAGTTGGGCTTTGCTATATCACATATTTTACAGTGTATTGGATATGGGTATTGGAAATATAAAGCACAGGGTTGATCATTTTAGCATGCTGCTGCTCCCTCCATAACCAATCATAGGCTGTTATAAATTACAGGCTCAATCATCACATAGAACTATTGAAACAATATGTGCTATGACACTGATGTATATTATAAGTATATCTCACTGTTATCTCTTAGTACCCTACAAAGTCCAACAGATCGCTGTTGATTCTGCCAGTGAAGTCCACCTATTGAGCTCCCTGTGAGGATGCAGCAATGATGCTGCACTGTTTCTGAATTCAGAGAAGAGCTGCCACTCTCATGTAGGCTGTGTGTGTTTGCGCAATAGTTGCGCAACAATAAAAAATGTTGCAGCGAGCATCACTATAAGCCTTTTTTTAGTGCTGATTCACAAACCTATATCTTCTCAATCACACCTTGCACCCTGCTTTCTGGATTGGCAGCAATGCCTTTGTTGTGGTAACTGTTCCACTGTGAGCTGTAGTGTCTGGGAGGGGGAACTTGTAGGATACACATAGGGGACAATTCAACGCACTCAGGGAAGGTAATTTATATAGTGACTGGTTTGAGTTTGCTTAGATTGTCAAACAGAAGCCTTTAGTTGAACTTTATTTTTCCTTCAACTAGGCATTTTTTTTTGTGCCAGAATGCACTGGTACGCACTGGTACTGTTTACCAGCACCTCCCAGCACTGGTCCTGTACTGTGTGCTACCCATAAGAATCACTATAATTGCAATTTCAAGTTTGTGTTATTACTGCAACCTTAATTGAAGATACATTGTGTGGTGCTAAAATGTGTGGCAGATCTCCACACAATAGGACCTTCAAGCAACATTGTATTTCATAAACAAGAGCTTTTTAAGACTACACATTTTTTTTCAAGCTGTACCTTGTAGCATTTTAAAATGTGGACATCACGGTTTAGGTAAACCGACCCACGCGTGCCTAATCATGAAAATACAATGATTACAAGTCCTTATGTAAGGTGATTGTAGGAATCAATACTGCAATGTAATATCACATTTAAGACCCTTTTTACACAGGCCTCCTCTGTTGTGTCTCAGCAGGGAATCAGTTTAGGAGTTGGTTTAAAACAGAAATAACATATGTGACCTCCATGTCTGTTCCGATTTTTTCCCCAGTTTTGATCCTCTGATGTAAAAAACAAATCTATATGACTATTATGGGTATCTGAATGTAAGCAGTCATGTATTTACCTATATCCAACCCCATCTGGTCAGATCAGCAAAAGTGGACCTGGATGCAAACTTTTTCCATTTGGCTCAACAAACCCAAACAAATACAGATGTGGGTGGAATTGATGTTTGACTTAAATGCGCCCCCCATAGTAATACATTGCAGTAATTTTTTGTTCCATGTAATCAGGAGTTAAAAACAGACTGATAGAATGCCCATGTTAAGTGGAGCAAAGACAATTAAAAGAATAAAACTCTGATGTAAAATAGGTGTTGATAATTGTTGGTTCATTGGCTGCAATGTACATTTCTGCGATTATGGAATGGCATTATGTGTTGCATTAGTATACATACCTGTAAATAAATAAAAGCAATACAACTTAAGTAAGCTAACAGCAAAAAAACTCAGACACCTCTGATTGGTGGCAGGTTAAAATAGAAAAGGGCCCAGGGTCAGTTATGAGCATCGTCTGACTCTAGGCACATCCCCAAAATTGTAACAAGTGGAAATCAAGTAGTCCCTCAGATTTTTTCACTGTACTGATTCCATCTGGGTGCTTTATCTAATAACATTAATATATGTTGTGCAATTAGCTAAATCAATCATTAGTATACTTTGCCTTATTGGTTTTACTTACTAAGAAATGTATGTCAGACAAATAGTGTACAGTATATTACAAACCTAATAATTTTCTAGGCTTATCCTTATATCCAGCACTCTTTTTTGTGTTTATCATCACTAAGTTTGATTTTAATCTTCCACACTTCAAAGTAGACTTTGCAGTATTAAACCTAATGGTTCTGCTTAGCCACCTCATTCTTGTTTCATTTTGTTCAATTTTTTTTTCAGAAATGGAATACTGTGAGTCTCCGCACATTTTATGCTCTGGCTACCAGACCAGCCTACACAATACTGTTCAGCATAGCTATCCGCTAGAGATGGGTTCTGATGCAGATACAGAAACAGAAGGAGCAACTTCACCCGATCGTGCCCTTAGGATGTGGATGAGGGAGATGAAATCAGAGCACAGCTCGTGCTTGTCAAGTAGAGCCAACTCTGCATTGTCTCTAACTGATACCGACCATGAGCGGAAATCTGATGGGGAGAATGGTAATAATACAGCAAACTATAATATGTTCTTGTGGATATAGTGCATAGTATCAAGCGTATTGTCTTATTTATAACAACCTTAATAAACAATGTAACGTTTTGATTGACAGACTTTTTAGAATAACCCGAAAGCTACAGATTTACCATATACATTTGGGTAATATACATATAAAACTATAATTATTAGAACAGAGGGATAGTTAAGCTTTTGAGTGTTCCTCCATTTACCTAGATGTCTGCGTCAAAAGGAATATTATCTGTTTTCAACAAACAAAAATGTTAATGGCTTCTGTCTGCATATAAAACAACATCTTCTTAGCCTGTGCAGCTTGTTTTTTTCAGCAGTATTTTGGGATTGGTGTTGCAGATATTAAGTGTTCTAAAATAATTCAGATAAATATGTTGAGAGCGGGATTATGGATGCCAGGGTCAGATTAGGTTTTACAGTCTGCTTGCCTTACATGGTTGTACATCAGGGTATAACAGTTGAGGTGAAGGAAAGAGTTGTGTGCCCCAATTGCAAAACGGACACATAGAGTAATATTAGGACGAGGCTTATTAAGGCTAAACATAGAAACACCACATCACCTAAATTTTGTCTATGTGACAAGCTTTGACAAGTTTTGAAGGTAGAAGTGAAACATTTGTTTTATGAAATGCTATCTGTTGAGAATGGAAGCTGATTTGTCAAATCTCCATGGGAAAGATGGCAGAAAGTAAAATGCAAAAAGCCTGCAGGGTCTAGAAGATACAATTGCAAACCTGAATGATTAGAATATGAAGAAACGGCACAGACAGTGTGATTTTAAAGTGTATTAGTAGGCAGTATCTGCAGTAATAACTGTACAAAGCCAATGGCGCCTGCAATATTTGTTTATTTAAAAAAGATTATTCAAAAGGGTGTGGAAAGATGAATGAATTACAAGAAAAATAAGGTGTTCCTTACAGGGCTAAGGTTGAGATGCTTAGTGGATGAGATATGAGGTAGCACTATCCCTCTAGTCCAGAGAAGTCCTGACACAGCAGTCTCACTAGAGAGGCAGAAGGTGGTTAACCAAGAAAGTTGTATTGTATTATAATTATTATTATTATTTAGTATAATAAAATCCTAATTATTTGTATTGTGTTAGTGGGTGAGGTGGTATTAGGTTAGGTCAGAAAGAGAGCTTTACTGGATGCTGGTAAAGGAGATTAAACTGAATGAAGGGTGCTGGGATGGGTGGTAATTGGAGTGGGCTTTAGGTGGGGATTAAATGTGGGCAAGTTCTTGGGGATTTTAAATAGCTCAATAACAAGTAAAGTGTAAAAACGTTTGTAATGGCAAAGAGAAGAGTTCAGAGGAAAGGGTTGATCAAACTTGCTTCTATTTCTTGGTTCAATGGTTCATAAGAAAAAATGGATGGGTGTGGGGTTCTGGGAAGTAAATTGATTTCAGTCAGTCAAAAAATCAACATATTGGGTGACTGTAGGAAAAATGGCTGACAGGTTTTTCACATGTAACATGTCTAGCCAAACAATTGTGTTGAAACTAAGTAAATGAGCTTCCTCCCCAAGCCATTTTTCAGCTTTTAGCACTGTCACACTTTGAATGACAATTGCTTGGTCATACTACATTGTAACCATGCAAAATTTGTATAATTTTCTTCACACAAATAGAGCTTTCTTTTGGTATTTAATCACCCGTAGGTTCCCCCCACCAAAAAAAAGACCAGACATTTTGAAAAAAAAAAGTTTCTGTCAGCAAATTTTACAAATAAGTAATTGTTCTCCTTCACCGATGGTCACTAATGAGGCAGCACTGATGGGCACTGATGGGCACTGATGAGGTGGCACTTATGGGCACTGATGAGGCAGCACTTATGGGCACTGATTAGGTGGCACTGATAAGGAGGCATGAATATGCCACACTTATGGGCACTGATAGGTGGCACTGATATGTGGAGCTGATGATCACTGATGGGCAGCACTGATGGGTGGCACTGGTGGGCACTGGGCACAGATAGGCAGCACTTGTGGGCACAGATAGGCAGCACTGGTGAGCACAGATAGGCAGCATGGGTAGGTAGCACTGATGGGCACTGATGGACATTGATGGGGGCATTGATGGGCAGCAGTGATGAACATTGATGGGAAGCGGTGATGGGCATTGATGGGCAGCACTAATAGCCAGCACTGACTGGCATCACTTGTGGGCACTGATTACTGGCACTTTTGGGCACTGGTTCCTGGCACTTTTGGGCATAGATTGTTGGCAATTGTGGACATTGGTTGGCACTGATTGCTGGCAGTGATGGGCAATCAATGTGGCACTGGTCGGCACCTAATTGTAATCAGGGCACTGATGATCATAGCTGTCCCCTGTGAGGAGATGCCACTGATCGGCTCTCCTCTCCTCACACTCTGTCAATGTGAGGCAAGGAGAGCCGAATAACAGCATCTCTGTGTTTATATGTGACCGGCTGTGATTGGTTACAGCCAATCAGATGGTTAAAGAGCCGCGTTCGTGCGTGTCCTAGCAACACGATCGTGGCTCTGCGCGCCCCGGGGCTCGCAAAAGCAGTCTTTCTGGTCGGCTCTCATTTGACGGCCACCCAGTACGGGAGCCACACCGCCGAGCCGTCATTTGATGGTGGGCGGACGGCAAGTGGTTAAAGTAGGTTTAATGACCCTGTCTTCAATGTAACCTAGATGAGCAGTTTAATCTAGGGAAAAAAAGGAATTACTACAAAGGACAGCTCCGGATTGAGGGTGGGTCTAACTGAAGGGTGTCAGTACAGCAAGTAGGGGGAAACCCCCCAAAAGCATGAACGTAATAAAAAAAACAATAGAGTAAGAACATTTTAGAACCTGACAGAATCTATCAGGATTGAATTACTGTTTGTGCCCTTATAAGCAATTTGCCCAAACTTCCTGTCCAGGAGTTAGAGATTAGAGAAAATAGGAAGGTAAGAACATTCTTCTCTATGCAAGTACAGACAGCATTTAAAATATGACAGAAAAATCATATTTTGGATAGCATTTTGCATATGCATAGCATTTAAAATCAATTTTATTTCACACAGATATGGATGACGCGTTGTAGTCACTCATCCTGAATTGAATGTCTGTGTCCAGTATTTCAGTGAATAGAATCCATTGATTAGTACTGTGCTATCTCCTTAACTAACCCATAGTGCTCAGGCAATAATTTATCATGTTTCCTTTTTTTTGTGTTTGTGAGGAGTGAGAATGTAAAATATATGTGTATATGCATAAGACACGTGTGTACATAAAATATAAAGTCATGCAAAATTATGACATACAACATAAACAAAAAAACCTGATCCCCATGATAAAAACATTTTTTCATAATGAATAGTTGGAGTAAATTATACATAAAAAAAAAAAAAAAAAGTTTCTGTGATGTCATTATTTGTCCCCAATTCTTGCAGCAAAGTCCAGCCACCTGGGAAAGTGTCATGCCATATGTACCTCAGGATTTAAACATGGCTCAAAAAACTATATCTCCCCTATTTTTTAGGGACTTTAGTCAGAGCTGCGGGCGGTGCAGATGCCTCATTCTATTTCAAGAAGAAAGAGACAAGACTGTGGATGGATGGAGATAACCCGCTGTTCTTTTTATATTTACACAGTTAAATGATGGAGAGGAAAGCTCTCAATGCTCACTCTGTGTTATGATTCGAGATGTAAAATTTCTGGACATTTTGAAGCCACGGGGAAAAAACATTATTTTTCCTGTTTTTTTCCTGAAAATGTGAAAAAAACATTTTTTCTAAAAAATGTAGTGTGATGGAAGCAGGGCCGCCATCAGGAATTTTGGGGCCCCTTACACAGCTTCAGGCATGGGCCCCCTGGAGCAGAGAACCCTGGGGGGGTGCTGCCGCATGAAATTGCCACAAATTAAGAAGCGGGGGGGGGCCTTTACAAAAATAAATAAATAAAGAAAAATATATATAAAAAAGGGGGGTTGTCATCTGGGGCCCTGGGGATCCCCGGGCCCCTGGGGGCCTCCAGACCCCTAAAAAAAATGGACCTTTAATAAAAAAAATTAATAAAAATATATTTAAAAAAAATATATATTTTTTATGTGGGCCTCCGGACCTCTAAAAAATAATAAAACGAAAAAAATTAGCCCATTAATAAAAAATAAAATAAAAATATATAAAAAACATTTTTTATAAAAAAAAATTCTTTTTATAATTTTTTTTTTTTTTTTATAAAAAAAAAAAAAAGAGGGGTTCCCATCCGGGCCCCTGGGGACCCCCGGGCCCCTTACAGGTGTACTGCCTGTACCCCCCTGATGGCGGGCCTGGATGGAAGTAATTTTGTTACACTGGAAGGTGAAATGCAGTGTATATAAAAGTATTATGCTTGAAATAATACTTGTTTTTTTTTTAGAATAACAAGGTAGAATAACAAGGACTGTACATGTTAATAGATTCCTATTAGCCAATGACGACACCTCTTAAGCCGCGTACACACGATCGGTTCAAACCGATGAAAACGGACTGAAGTTCGTTTTCATCGGTCCAAACCGATCATGTGTAGGCCCCATCGGTCTGTTATCCTTCGGTCCAAAAACAGAGGGCTTGCTTTAAAATTGAACCGATGGGCGGCTAACCGTTAGTACGCACGACCATTGGTTAAAAATCCACGCTGCTTAGAATCAAGTCGATGCATACTTGGAAGCATTCAACTTCGTTTTTTTCATCACGTTGTTGTGTTTTACGTCACCGCGTTCTGACACGATCGGTTCATGACCCAATGGTGTGTAGGCACATCAGTCCATCAGTCAGCTTCATCGTGAACCAATGAAAATGGTCAGCCGGACCAATCTCATCGGATGGACCGATCGTGTGTACAGGGCTTTAAATTTGGGACACATGGGGACTCACAAGGAGCAGGAGGCAGTAAGCCACAGAGAACCATTCCAAGTCTGGATTTTATCTGCATATTGGACCAAGCCTGGTGTTTGTATTTTGGAGTATTCTTGAAGTATTTTGGTAAAGCTTTTCACCAAGAATTGGCTGCTCTAAAAAACAGCAGCACACTTAATAGGTCATCTACATTCTCTCTGCTCATGTAAACACGTTACCAGCGTTAGACAGACAGCACTGTGCCATGCAATAGAGCCTGACTTTCTGACATTGCTGGCTTTCTTTCTGCTAATGTGCAGGTAATTAAAGTAACCCGATGGGAAGAAACAGCAATCACTTTTACCATGTGGATTCAAAAATACATTATGTTAAAAAAAATATGGTGTTTTCATATTTGTTTAGATTTTAGCTTTAAATATTTTTGCTCTGCTCATTCACTCCAAGCATCTAAATATGTGCAGTGGAAGTTTACAAGTGAGAATTATGTAGGTTGCAATTGACAACTGCTTCTGAAATTTCTAGTTGCCTGACTTTATATGACAACTGTACTGAATCAATGATCGTTATAGGCTGCAACAAGTGAAGTTGGGGTTAAATCAGAATAGTGTGATCTACATGCCTGTTCCTGGTCAGTGACTTTTACTAATAAAGCCATGAAAGATGGAGAGCTAGAGATCAGCAAATGACAGCTTCTGTATTTCTCTAAGCACAGGTTTATATTCAGTTCCTAAGGACATAATTTGAAGTACAGATATATCTATTTTATTATCGCTTGGCATCGCTTGGCATTGTTCAAAATATGAATGCATCCTATTGCTATGCTAAAGATTTTAAATGAAGCGACAACAGTAGAAGATGTTTGCTGACTTCAACACTACTACTGTCTCCTGCAATGATGTGGAGGTCAGTAGGAAGAACCAGTGGAGTACATTTACTAAAACTGGAGAGTGCAAAATCTGGTGCAGCTCTGCATAAAAATTAATTAGCTTTCAGTTTTTTTTGGTCAAAGCTTAATGTGGAATGACATGCTGCTAGCATTAGTAAAAAGGTAGGAAAGTATATCATAATTACTTGTTTTTTACTTATTTTTACATTTCTTCAGTTACTTCCTGAATTCTTGCCAGGGCAAATTATGTCATACATCCCAGGAGTCTTCAGGAGGGTTTTTCTCATCACACACTCCTGCATGCATGCTTGAGCAAATGTTTTCCAGGAAGTAAATGCTACATGAATCACTGTTCCTTACTCAAGATGGCCACAGCCAGAAATGCTAGGGGGTTATTTTTCAAAGTGCTTTCTCAACAAAACAAAGCCTAAAGACATGGGTGAATAGGGAGTTTGCTTTGAATATTAAAAAGCATCTAAAAAGTGGTTTTGGTTTGTGGTGCTCAGATGTAGTGAAGCTCCACTTTAATCGAACAAGCTGAAGTTAGAAGCTTGCTACCATGCACAGCTGTACCAGATTTTGCACTCTCCAGTTTTAGTAAATCAACCCCAGCGAGTGCTTTGGGAAACCAAGGAGATCACATTACTAAAACTGGAGCACGCAAAATCTGGTGCCAGTTTATAGTCAAACCTTAGACCCCTTTCACATTGAGGCGTTTTTCAGGCACTTTTGAGCTTAAAATAGTGCCTGAAAAACACCTCTGCTGCTGTCCCAGTGTGAAAACCAGAGTGGGGTGGTGGAGGAGCGGTGTATACGTTGCTTCTCCACGGGCGCATTTAACCCTTTATTCGGCCACTAGCAGGGGTTAATAGCTCCCCGCTAGCAGTCGAATAGCACCTCTAAAATGGCGCTAATGCCAAAACTAGTACCATTTTACCATCAACGTCCCAGTGTGTAAGCGCCGCTGTCAACAAAAAGTGAGTACACTCCTAAGTAAAATTGTCAAGCTGTAAACTCATTACTTTACATTGTAGCAAAGTATAATTTCTTCATTGTAGTCACATGAAAAAATATAATAAAATATTTACAAAAATGTAAGGAGTGTACTCACTTTTGTGAGATACTGTAAATACTATATGTAATTTTCTCAAATTCTTCTTATAAATATAGTTTTTCTTATCCCCGATCAGCGGTCATGTGACCTTCCGGCGCTGTCTTTCTCCGCTGTATGTATTATAGAGGAAGGGGCTGGGCTCTCCCTCTGACGTCTGCTGGGTGGTATAAAATGCTTTAAAGAAACAGAATCAATATTTTGTTTTTGAGGTTAACAAATGCTTTTATTGAACAAGCTGAAGTTAAAAGCTGGTTGGCTACCATGCACAGCTGTACCAGGTTTGCTCCAGTTTTAGAAAATCTGAACAACAATGCCACTTAACTTTACATTTCAAATTCAAAATAGTTTCACACGATCAATTTTTATCCAAGATTCGCACATTTTTCTAATTGGACTCAATTAGAAAAATATGTTAATCCTGGGTGAACTTACATAGTTACATAGTCACATAGTTAGTCAGGTTGAAAAAAGACACAAGTTAAACTAAAAAACAACAACAACCATACAATCCGTTATACACAATCCTGTGTTATGCTGATGTGTGAATATTTCAGTGAAGATATATTATTAGAATCTGTAAATAAAATATACTCACAGATCATAAAAAAATGATGTATACACATTAAATAACCATAGCTAGAGGTTAATTGAAAAAGACAATGCTGTATATATATATATATATATATATATATATATATATATATATATATATATATATATAAAAGTTCTGCCTAAATTATAAATCAAGAAGCATATGACCAAAATTAGATATATGTAATGTGTTTCCATGGAAACCAGAGGATGGAAAATGAATAATTTTTATAATATGCATGGGATTAAAAACCATAATGTGGCTTCTGGAACAATATACCTGCCAATCATTTTTGTTACATGATATAGTTACATATTAGCATACTTTAGGCAGTTATGGAAATAAGGTAATGGGAAAGTTGGAAATTTGCTAGCATATTCTATTATGTTTTATATTGATTTATTAATTCTTACAGGCAATAATATGTGTTAGAAATATTTCCTCTTCGCAATGGTAATAATCTATGTGTTAGAGATAGTTCCCCTCCAGATGACAGCACTGTTGGATGACTTCCTCCTCAGGGACATAGATCACATTAAAAAAGCCTCAAACTATCAAAATAAAGAGAGGCAGAAGGGAGTGCCAGACTAAAACCAGTTGAAAGAGTCCAAGATAATTTGAATTGTTAGTAAATAGGAAATATGAAAGTTTTGCTATGTGGGAGTCGCTTTGCCAGAGCTATTGAACCTGTGTGAAGTTCTTCTTCATCTGACTGTCTATTGTAATAATACAGCCCGGAGAGAGCTTAGTTAGTCCAGGTGGACGTCATATGATGTCCTCCCACTCTTGCTATTCATGTTCACCCCTGGGGGTGTGTAGCAGCATAACCAAGGTAAATGTGATTTATGCGTCCAATCATATAATGTAAACAATGGCTACTTGCTATTACTGCTTTTCCTTCCTCACACACAGACCGCAAGTGAGAGGAAGGAGAGAGATTTGAACTTGGATTTGTGAGTTTAGCAATTCATCTGTGATCTTTATTGTGACAACGCACTGTTACACTCACAGAACCACCCGTCAGTGCCTTGATTACAGAGCAGCCATCATCAGTGCCCTGCTTGAAGCAAGTTTACCTGTCACAACAGTGCAACTGTGATCAGTGCTCTAAACAGCCACACCAGTGCATAAATCATCATCACCCTTATCAGCTATACCAGTGCATCCATCATCAGTGCTTTCATCAGTGTACATGTCACACCAGTGCAGCCATAATCAGTGCCCTGATCAGCCAGTCTACCTGTTACACCAGTGCACACATCAGCAGTGCCCTGATCAGCCAGTACACTTGTCACACCAGTGCAGTTGTCAACAGTTCCCTGATCAGCCAGTCTACCAGCCAAGCCCAAATGTGATTGGTAGTCAGGAAATTAGATGTGTAATATATGCCACTAGAATTCCTGAAGGTTCTCCTATGATGTTGGGTCTTTCTATGTGGCTAGGCTATGAACAATTTGCCATACTCAAGTGGAGTAGCAGAATGTATTTTTGGGGGTTTAATTATTTGTATGTCAATTGTGTGTGTTAGAACTATTTTATAAATAGACAACTTTGTATGAACAAAGTTTTCATTTTCTTGCCACATATTTCAAAAACTTGTGCCAAAAAATGACATGACCATAGGCGTGCGCACGGGGTGTGCCGGGTGTGCCTGGGCACACCCTAATGCCCAGGCACACCCAACACACCCCAGGGCTTTTTTGCTGGCAAAATGTGTGAGATTTCTTTTTCTCTCACCTCTAGTAGCTGAAAATGGGACTATTTGTCATGGAGGATGTGTAACTCCTGTGGGAACTGCAGCCACTGGCTGCGGAGTAATCAGCCAGTCAGCCGCATTTTCCGATGCTGTCTCTGTAGTTCCGGCTCCCTGTTAGCTGAAGATCACTCCGCCGCCAGCTGTCAGAGAAAAAGCACATGAACTTCAGAGAGCATCGGAAAACTCCTGACTGCTTACTTCACAGCTGTGACTGCAGTCCTCACAGGAGTTACCCACCATCCTATCCCCTGTGTGACAGAAGACAGCTTTCTGATCTCCTCTACGATGCAGCATTTGAGGGAAACTGTCTGTCTCCTCGGTTCCTGTCTGGCTGAGTCAGTCGGGGCTTTCAGTGCCTTTCACAGCTCCAGTACAGGTGGGAGGAGGAGCAGGAAGAGGAAGAGATCATCACACACTGACTGAGTGCACCCCGGATCTCTTTCCCCCTGTCCAGCACACAGCACAGCTCTCCCTGGGAATGATGAATATCTAAAGACAAATAGCAGCCCTTTACCTGTGAGTACTGTGACCTCCTCTGCCTTTTTCACTATACAATTATGTGCTGTTAACCTTTTACTGACAGAGAACCTGCAATTCTTGAACAGGTTAGAAATTCCTGGGACTTCTGAGGTGTTACACAAATATATTCCCACATACTCATTATATCCTGTTAAAAATGTATTTTAATAACTCATAATGTATGTGTGTGTGTATGGAATACATCTATGGAGCAGCTCAGAAGTCCCAGAAATTCCTTACCTTATCAAAAACTCTTATCATAATAATTCTGCTACAGCACTAATCAGCGTATTCTGACAGTGGGGGGTCCCCCCATCAGAATACAGCATTGCTTGTGTAGATACAAGCACCTGTCAGCTATGTATTTTTTTTGTGCGTTTTCAGTTTATCAGAAACACACTACAGTCCATGTAAGATGGTTTCCTATGGATGTGGTTTACATTTGTGCATTTTTTTTAAAAGTTTCAGGCACCAGCAGGTTGTGTTTTTGGTTCCATAGACTTCAATGGATCAAAAACGTGTAATGAAAAATGCAAAATGCACCTAAAACAGTGGTGGTGCATGGATAGAGGGAGTGCCGCCCTCTCTGGCTCTCGCACCACCACTGAACAATACATAGATTCATGTATTGCATGAATCTATGTATTGTTGCCGCTGCCGCTGATTATTCAGATGGCCGGCCATCTGAATAACGGCAGCTGGTTGGCTGTGGAAGTGCCTATCAGAGCCAGCGGTTAGCCTGGTTACTGGTAACCTGATTGGCTGAATCGTCATTGAGGGCGGGAGAAGACATCGAGGGATGGTAGAAGCAGAATGACTGACCCCAGAAAGGTAAGTGCCAGGCGGGGGGGGGCATTTTCCAGGGCACAGTGGCAGCATTCTTTCCAGGGCACAGTGGCTACAATTGCTGGGCACAGTGGTGACAAATGATGGACACAGTGGTAACAATTGATGGCACAGTGGTTGCGTTTGATAGCATGGCACAGTGGCTGCGTTTGGCATGGCACAGTGGTGAAAATTGATGGGCACAGTGGTGACAATTAATGGCACAGTGACTGCAATTGGCATGGCACAGTGGTGACAATTGATGGCACAGTGATGACAATTGATGGGCATGGCACAGTGATGACAATTGATGGGCACAGTGGTGACAATTGATGGGCACAGTGGTGACAATTGATGGGCACAGTGGTGACAATTGATGGGCACAGTAGCTGCATTTGATGGCATGGCACAGTGGCTGTGTTTGGCATGGCACAGTGGCGACAATTGATGAGCACATTGGTGACAATTGATGGGCACAGTGGCGACAAGGGGCCCATGGTGACAATTGATGGCACAGTGGCTGCGTTTGATGGCATGGCACAGTGGCTGCATTTGATGGGCACAGTGGTGACAATTGATGGGCACAGTAGCTGTGTTTGATGTCATGGCACAGTGGCTGTGTTTGGCATGGCACAGTGGCGACAATTGATGGGCACAGTGGTGACAATTGATGAGCACAGTGGCGACAAGGGGCCCATGGTGACAATTGATGGCACAGTGGCTGCGTTTGATGGCATGGCACAGTGGCTGCATTTGATGGGCACAGTGGCTGCATTTGATGGGCACAGTGGTTGCATTTGATGGGCACAGTGGCTGCATTTGATGGGCACAGTGAGGCTGCAATTGTTTTTTTTTTCCGTTTGTTTGTGCCCCCTCCAAAAAAAATTGAGCACCAGCTGCCACTGCAGTGGTGACAATTGATGGCACAGTGGCTGCGTTTGATGGCATGGCACAGTGGCTGCGTTTGATGGCATGGCACAGTGGCTGCGTTTGATGGCATAGCACAGTGGCTGCGTTTGATGGCATGGCACAGTGGCAACAATTGATGGGCACAGTGAGGCTGCATTTGATGGCATGGAACAGTGGCTGCGTTTGATGGCATGGCACAGTGGCTGCGTTTGATGGCATGGCACAGTGGCTGCGTTTGATGGCATGGCACAGTGGCTGCGTTTGATGGCATGGCACAGTGGCTGCGTTTGATGGCATGGCACAGTGGCAACAATTGATGGGCACAGTGAGGCTGCTTTTTTTTTTGTTTTTTTTGTTTGTTTGCGCTCCCCCAAAAATTTTGAGCACCAGCCGCCACTCACCTAAAATATGCATCAACTGCAACCTGCATAGGTGTGAACCAGGCCTAAAGGATGAGTTCACATTTTAGAACATGTTGCATGTTACACCCGTATATAGGGTTTAACATGTTTTAGTTGCCCTCTCCCCTCCTCTGCACCCACACAGCCTCATCATTAAGGCTGGATTCACACCTATGGTATTTTTAGTGCTTTTTGCATTTTGCAGATTTTCACTACAGAACGTATTCCATAGGAAACAATGTTAAATGGACTGTAGTGCAAATCTTCAAAATGCAAAAAATGCATAGGTGTGAATCCAGCCTCAGTGATAGGAATCTGTGAATGTATAAACTACACGTTCAATCCAACACGGCAGCCGGGACACTGATCAGCACACCTGCAGCCATACAGTTCTATGGGCAATAGAACTGTAGGCAGTGTCTGCAGGAGCCTGACACTTTACCCGCACTCTGCTGATTGTGGGCACAATACTTTGCAGTCTCCAGTTTAAAAAATAATAATAAATGCCCTAGAAAAAAATCTATGCATTTTTTTTTTTTTTAAAGGTGAGCAAAGGCACTTGGGTCAGGCAGGAACATAAATGGGTGGTTTTATGTACATATATGTGAGTGTTTGTGTATATGCAGTGTGTGTGTGTGTGTGTATATATATATATGTATATGTATGTGTATATATATATATATATATATATATATATGTATGTGTATATATATATATATATATATATATATATATATACACGCATTTGTATGTTTGAGTTTTTGGGTGCACACCCTAATGCAATAGGCTGCGCACGCCTATGGACATGACCAAAATACTCATTGTGGCTTTATAGAAAATACGTTGGGGTGTTTGTTTTCCTAAATGTGGTCATTTTGTGGGTGTTTCCATTGTCTTTGTGCTCCAGGGCTGGTGACAGGTAGTCAGGAAATTATATCCATAATTTATGTATAATTTATGGCCTTTGAAAGCCAAAAAGGTGTTTTCGGATGTTGGGCACCTCTATGTGATTAGGCTGTGAAAAAAACCTCACACATGCAGTATCCTCTTACTCAGGAGGAGTAGCAGAATGTATTTTGGGTGTAATTGCAAGTATGTGTATGCCGTGTGTGAGAAATAGAAAGTATCAAAAAGTGCTGCACCACCAATAATGGAGAGTTTAAATTAGAATTTTGGAGGCTTCATCATTATGATCTATCATGAGTTGAAATTGATAATGCATTATCACATATTTACTTTAAATTGTTAATAGAGGGTTGGTGACTATTTATTCACAGTATAAACAGTATTTACCACTGATAATATATGTGATTAAGATAAACCAATAGAGGTTTCCACTATTATTCATCAATCACTAGTTGGAATGTATAGGATTTGGTTAGAATATTTGTTGGTTGCCATACACACACTGACTTTATTTACCATACACATTGTTACTGTTGTATTTGGCTGGGCAGATTGGCGGAGGTTCCCACCATCATTCACCAATCATTAGTTTGAACACAGAGGGCCAGATTCTCAAAAAATCGTGTATTTGCGGCGTATCGTAGCGTATACCATTTACGCTACGCCTACGCAGTTTTTATGGGCAAGTGCTGTATTCTCAAAGCACTCGCTCCGTAATTTGCGTTGGCGTAGCTTAAAGGGGATGGCGTAAGGCAGCGTAATTCAAATAGGGAAGGAGGGGGGCGTGCTATATTTAAATTATGCGCGCCCCCGTGCCGAACGAACTGCGCATGTGCCGGCCTTAAACGTAGGCCACTGTACATGCTCCATCGTACGCCGCAAATACAGCGATTACGACGGCAACGTAATTAACGTATAGGCCTATTCGCGACGAATTAGCAAACCACGTAAACGACGGAAAAACATGACGCGGTCCCGACGTCCATACTTAACATGGCTTACGCCGGAACTATGCAAGGTTACCCCTCCTTATAGCAGGGGTAACCTTACGCGTACGCAAACTACGTCGACGCAGCGCAAAAACGTTCGGGAATCGGCGTATCAGCTCATTTGCATATTCGGCACAGAAAGCGGCCGGCGTATTATTGCATTTAGGATCCGACTGTGTAAGTGACTTATGCCAGTCGGATCCTAACGTAATTCCAGCGTATCTTGTTTTGTGAATACAAAACAATGATACGCCGGCGGGATATTGGAATAACGCCGGTGTATCTGTAGATACACCGCGTAATTCTTTTGAGAATCTGGCCCAGAGGATTTAGCGAATATGTTTTGCTTGTTACAAACTGATTGCATATAGTCCTTGGTGTATGTGGTTGGGTAGAGAAATAGAGATTTCCACCATCATTCATCAATTAGTGTTTGGTTAAGTGCAGCACTTTTTATTTATTTATTTTGATTTTGGTGTGGTAACACATATTAATGCTCAGCTGCTAATACACAATTTCAATTCAATTCGCCTGCAAGGGAATAATATACATTTATTCATTTTCCAAGGAATTGTGGGAATAAAAGCTCAAATGAGGCTCAACGTTTACAAATTGTGATAATTATTTTTTTATATATGATTCCCCTTATATGGCCAATTCTGGGCATTAGTATCGAAATCCAAAAAGAAAACTGTAGGGATAGGGATATTGAGAAGGGTCAAAAGGCTTTTTATAGCACACAAACCATTAAACCATTGCTCATTTCTCTTGTTTGGGGGGCTGTATTATTTAAAATTAATATTAAACATTAGGTACCGTATTTATCGGGGTATATCGCGCTCCCGCGTATAGCGCGCACCCCTAAAGTGGCCCCCATTCCTGTGGAAAAAAGATTTTTGTACTTACAGTTTTGGTGTCTTGCGCGGCATTCATCGGCGGCTTCGAGTGTCCTCTTCGTCGGGTCCGGCGTCCTTCTGCGGCGTCCTCCCCGATCGATCCCCGCTTTCCCGCGCTGAGTTTGAATACTGCGCCTGCACATACCGAGTGCAGTACACTCGTGTATAGTCGGGCAGGCTCGGCTCCTCTCGCGCTCACATACAGGATGTAAGCGCGAGAGGAGCTGAGCCTGCCCGGCTATACACGAGTGTACTGCGCTCGGTATATGCAGGCGCAGTACACTTATGTATAGTCAGGCAGGCTTGGCTACTCTCGCGCTCACGTCCTGTACGTCCAGGACGTGAGCGCGAGAGGAGCCGAGCCTGCCCGACTATACACGAGTGTACTGTGCTCGGTAAATGCCGGCGCAGTATTCAAACTCGGCGCGGGAAAGCGGGTATCGGCGTATATCGTGCACCCACGATTTTGCCCTGATTTTCAGGGCAAAAAGTGTGCGGTATACGCCGATAAATACGGTAGCTAAATGTCGTTTCCAATAACACATTTTCGCATTAGCTTGTGTTAAAATGAATGCACAACACAAGGGGTAGAACTTGTACCAAAGGACACCATCATACAGGTGAGCCTAGGGAAGCATGGGGGTTTATTTGGTAAAGTTGGAGAATGAAAAATCACTCCTGCATAGAAACCAATAAGCTTCCAGGTTTTATTGACAAGGCTTAATTGAACAAGTTGAGTTTAGAAGTGGATTGGTTTCTATGCAGAAGTGAGCCTGATTTTGTACTCTCCAGCCTTAGTAAACAATTATGGCTCTGTGGGGTTATTTATCTTGTGAAAATGAAGTAACCACTTCAGCTAGATCATTCAAGGACTGGTAACCACTTCAGCTTGATCACTCAAGTTGAAAAAACTTTTAATATTGTTGTTGTTGTTCAGACGTTTAGTCGTATCGACTCTTCATGGCCTTATGGACCATAGAGAGCCAAGCTTTTCTGTACTCCACTGCTTCCCTGAGCTTGTTTTTTTTTTCATGTTCATTGTTTCGATGATGCTAATATTAATAGTATTGTCAATATTAATATAATATTAATATTAATTAATACTAATGTTTGATATTGTGCAGCTAAGTTCACCTTTAAAATAAATAAATAAATGCACATACTTGTAGTTCTAAAACAGTAACTTTATTGCACAAGATTAAAAAAAAAAACATACAAGCATGGAGCTGACTGTTTTTCCTGAATGTACAGCAAATCAGCACAACACCACACTAGAACCTTTTCCAGCTACCCAGATTGTATGAGGAGCCTGTGGGACGCAGTAGAACTGCAAGGACTACATATTTATGATGGGCATGGCTCTCACTTAAATCTTGTAAGTGTTTTTAATCATGTGCAATAAATGTTACTGTTAAATACTACACTTAGAAAGGTTCCCCCCCATTCTTTTATTGGAGTGGATTTTTGCCATTAGCGAAACCAATCTGGTGATCCCAAAGTGTTTTCTGACCGTCCTGTAGAAAAGGATCAAACAGCTCTGGTGAGTGGCCATCTTTATACTGAGCACTTTTGGTGGAATATCTAGAAGTTTTATCTCAGACCATTCCATTCTGGTGTTGGGATTTATTCACTTATGGACTTTATGCTTGCTTATTTTTTCATTAACCACTTAAGACCCGGACCAAAATGCAGGTAAAGGACCTTGCCCTTTTTGTGATTCGGCACTGCGTCGTTTTAACTGACAATTGCGCGGTCGTGCGACGTGGCTCCCAAACAAAATTGGCGTCCTTTTTTTCCCACAAATAGAGCTTTCTTTTGGTGGTATTTGATCACCTCTGCGGTTTTTATTTTTTGCGCTATAAACAAAAATAGAGCGACAATTTAAAAATTACAGGGATGACGCGATCGATGCTACGGCCACAGAGAAGCACGGGGAAGTCGTGTGTACACACGGCTCTCCCTGTTCTTCCGCTCCAGGGACGGATCGCCACACTCCAGCGGCGATCGGGTCCGCGAATCCCGCGGTCCCAGTCCTGGAGCTTCGGACCGGGTCGTGGGCGTGCGCCTGCGGGCACGCGCTCGCGACCCACGGCTGGGTACTAAAATCAACGTATATATACGTTGATGTGCCCAGCCGTGCCATTCTGCCGACGTAAATGTGCAGTAGGCGGTCCTTAAGTGGTTAATATGCACATTTAAGTTTGATGCAGTGTTTTCCTTGTGCCAGTTTTTTACATGAACATGTATAGCGTCTTATTCTTTACTTTATAATTTTGCACAGTTTAGTGATTTGTTCACTTTAAAGGGGGCAGCTGTTGGTTTAAATATTCTTATCCCCAATTTTTGGTATACATTTTCGTAAGCAATAAATATGCTTTAAGCAACTTTTGGGCTGTTGCGTTTTCCCTTCACAAGCATTACATTTGTATTTTTTCGCTATACAAACAGCCTTTAAATAGGTTTTTGGTCTCTCAGCATTCTTTAGTATAATTCCATGTTTTAAGCACTATTGCAGTCTATGCTGAGCATGGAGCACACACTGCCCCACACACTGTCTCTGTAAGCTTAGAATGCATTTCTGAAACATCTGGACAAGACAGTTGAAGCGGATTAATGCCTCTGTTTACATCACGTGATCAGCTGTCATTAGCTGACAGCTGATCACGTGGTAGGGGGCCATGATCGGCCCCTTACTCCAATCTGTAATCTGCCACATCTCAATGACTCCCCCGCAGGGTGTGCAGGCAGTTCATGCACAGAAGGATGTACATGGACGCCCTGCCAATTTTGGGCCATATTGAAGCTGTCTTTCGGCTATAGCATGGGCAGGAAGAGGTTAAAGCTCAAGCCCCCCCCCCTCCCACAATCACTTTTAAACTCACCTTTTCAGTGCTTTCTCAACACTTGTTCCTCCATCATAGCCATCACAAATTACAATATGTAAGCTCCATGTCAGCTAGTGTCAGGACGTACACAGGGATGATGGTGTTACCCTTGCCATTTTTTCACATTATTAACATGCTGTCCAATATTTGGATATTTTGTGGTGGCTGTGACAGAGGATAACGTGGTGGGTCGCAAAGTTTATTTTTGGGTTAGGGTGTGTACTAACAAGGAACTTTGTCAACTAACTGTTCCATTGGTTACAAAACATATAACTTTATACATTGAGGACTAAGACTGGAGCAGCCAGAATCTTAAGCTGCTGTGAATGGCAGCCAGTCAGCTTCTAGCTTTAATTTCCAAAGCTTAAGTTAATAGGCTTCATAGCTGTTTAGAAGGTAATTGGTTACCTTGCACATCTGCTCCAGATTTGTTAAAATCTTCTTATCTTCTTAAAGCATCTTATAGCAAAGGCTCTGTTCAAGGGAAACCAGTAAAATAAATGCTATTAAATAATAAGGAGAATAATATAAATCAGATTGTTAGATCAAGGTTTGATCGCAGTTAGTGCTAGCATTAGGGTCAGTGATAGTGATAGTCAATCTCAGTGCCAGGTAGGCTACAAATAGGTTTTGTATTGAGTGTTAGGCCGCGTACACACGATCGGTCCAAAGTTCAGTTTCCAAACTGACCGTGTGTATGGCCCATCAGTCTTTTGTCCTTCAGTCCAAAGTTTTAAAACTTGCTTTAAAATCGGACTGATGGACGCCTGACCATCGGTCCAAACTGATGGTTAGTACACAAAAGCATTGTTTCAAAAATCCGTGCATGCTCAGAATCAAGTCGACGCATGCTTGGAAGCATTGAACTTCGTTTTTTTCAGCACGTCGTTGTGTTTTACGTCACCGCATTCTGACACGGTCAGTTTTTGAACTGATGGTGTGTACGCACATCAGACCATCAGTCTGTGAACCGATGAAAATGAACTTTAGTCCGCTTTCATCGGTTTGGACTGATCGTGTGTACGCCTTAGTGTCGGTGTGTTTTAGGTTCAAAAAAATCAAGCAATATAAGTATTTTTCTCTTTTTGTACTAATTTTCTTTTGATATAAAAAAAAATAAATAGAAGATATCCATTAGCATTCAACACCAAAAGAAGACCCACTTAGTCTTGTCAAAAAACAAGGTATAGTTAATCTAGATACACTAAGTAGTTGCAAAGACAAGTGCAGTTTTACCAACAATTGTCAAAGTTGCAAAATTGTGTTCAGGCTTTTTTTTTACCTTCAACTTAGGAGGTTAAAGAGGGCCAGTCATCAATTTATTGAAATCAAGAGTACACGCTGCCAGGTCATTTTATGTGTTCTCTATGCCTGTGAATTAGAGAACACATATGAATCAGACTTGGGGAAGAGTTGGGCTCTTGCTGTAGAGATGAATGCAAGATGATATCTACCCCTGGTTGTAATGTCCTTAGCATATTTTATATGTACACCCACAGAATCCATTTTCACATATTGAAGAAAAAATGTTTTTGTTGGCATGCAAAAAAGCCAAGATTCTGGTTATTTATCTGGTACTATGAGCAAGTGGAGGCTAGGAAAATTGACCAGTGTAAGCTTGTTTTTTGCAGCGTTCTAAGTCTTAGCAGATTCTTGTGCTAAAGCATTATTTTCAAGTGTTATGAGGTGTGCTGTTTCATATCCTCCTATTGATGTTACTGTCATTAATCTTCCTTTGCCTGTGCGGAAGCTTTGGGGTGATAGGCTGTTATTGAATGTTGCTTTGGGCTTTTTTATGTATGCACTAATCGTGTCATTTGTTTTAGTGCTTGCCTTAATAGTTTCCTTGTAGGTTCTCTAAAAGTGTGTGGCATTTCTTTCTTTAGTTATCTAGCTGAGGGAATATGAATACTGGAAATATGGTTTTGTTCTATAGTTTCAGTGTTTGTGCTGGATAATTTAATGGTCTGCATGCCTCGTGTAAAATTGCATAATGTAAAGGTCAGCTAAACATAAAAAATAGAAACTATTATAATTCCTGTCTTGTTAAGCATCCTTTGTGCAAGTTTACTGTTAAGTTTCGCTATTGTGCTAAAACTATTGCATTGGGAGTCTGAGTAATTTAAATATGGGCAATTTAAATATGGTTTATTAAAGCAAACATGTGCTATGCACTACCAGTTTTCAGCCCTACCATTAGCTTGTACTTACCTTCCTGATTCTTTGTGAGCCCTTTGTAAGCTCCAAACTGCTACTAACTTTATCAATTGCCAGCAGCTTAATATAGCAGAGGGGTAGCAAAATAAAGGTAAATATAAGATGCTGGTGGGGCTGCCATTAAGGTAATCTTGTAACCTTACAAAGCACAGGTATAATTTAAAGTGTATTTCCTTTTTTGCAGCCAACTTGGGATTACACCTTCTTTATATTTGTTACATGTTCCTATTCCCATTCCCATAGCAGAACTTAAAACATGGTTAAGATTTCTGCTTAGCTTTTTACTTGCTTAAAAGGCCTACTTAGTTTTCTTCTTCTATGTAATGTTAAGGAGGAGGCCATGGTTTTGAATTTACCCTGATTAACCCTGTCCATACTGTGCTGACAGATCTTATTATCATTGGTAAACTAGATTTAGACACTGTCTCTCCTAACAAAGGGTTACATATCTCAAGGCTTTAATAGATGCATTGTATGTTAATGTACTTAAAAAAATCTGTCCCTCAGTCTATCCCCTAACTGCACATCAGATTAGGTTTTACTGTAAGCAAAAGAAGCAGTCTGTTTGGTCATATTTAAAACCCTCTTCAAAAACAGAAGCAGAAAGGTAAGAATTTATTTTTAATTGTTTGCAGGTATTTTGTATAAATGGGAACACATTATAAACATATAGCGGGGGTTTTCTCAAATGGAACTGCAAAAGTGGAAATACACATTAAAGCCCACCTTCAACTTTTCAGCTTCAGATATTTTTTTTTAACTCAAAATTTGTTGGGTTAAATAGCATCTGATGTTATTAAACCACTTGTATGTATGTTTATGAGCCATTAACCCCCTTGACGGTATCCCCGAGCGTGACTCGGGGTTGGTTTTTTCTGTTGCGATCGGTATCCGCGAGTCACGCTCGGGGTGGATGTGCAGAGCCAGCGCCAGCGGCAGCGGAGTTCCTTACCTTCTCCAGGCGATCCAGCGATGATCTCTCATTGCTGTGATCGCCGCCGAGATCCCAGCCGTGCCATTCACCGGTCATCTGACTTCCTGGTTCCGTTCCCTGCACCGCAATGGTGCATGGGAGCGGAACTGGGAGGGAAATTCAAATGTATGCACAAACACAAACACATAAAAGGAGGCGATACAATGTAATCTGAGAGGATTACACTGTATCACCTTGGAATCTGACACAGTGCCCTTTCAGTGCCCATTGCCATTGTCATTTGTGACAAATAAAACCTTTCAAAACCCTTTGAAAATGGCATCTAAAAAGCGCTGTCCTATGAATGCGCTTTTTAAACTGCTGAGCGACAGCGACAGCGGCAGCGAAACTGAGTTGATCGCAGAACAGAGCGACAGTGAGTCGTGGGGCGATTTGTCATCCGGCTCTGACATCGACACTGATGCAGAAAGTGACAACGCCGATGATCCCGCACCTGACATAAGTGATGTGCGCACTTGGTGCGCTATAGACAGCGATGCGGACCAGGCAGCGCCCCCGAGGTTCCGATTCACTGGATCTCCTGGGATGAAGGTTGATGTGGAGAGGGACAACCCTCTGGCGTACCTGAAACTTTTTCTTTCTGAGGAGGTAATTTAAAAAATTGTGACAGAGACCAATCGATACCACGATCAGCAATCTGCTACGCTGCGTGCCAGATTTTCCAGATCCAGAAAATGGGAACCTGTCACTAAAGAGGACATCTGGAACTTTCTAGGACTCGTCATCCTTCAAGGGGTGGTGGACAAACCGCTCCAGAAATGGTACTGGACCACCAACAAGATGCTGGCCACGCCATTTTTTGGGACTGTGATGTCTGAGTATCGTTTTTCACTGATTATGAAAAACGTACACTTTGCCAACAACGAAGAGTTTGATGAGGCCACGCATCCTGCGCCCAAGCTCAAAAAAATCTGGGAGGTGTACCAGATGATTGTCGCCAACTTCCAGCGGACCTACGTGCCAGAAAGGGATGTCAGTGTGGACGAAAGTCTGATGGCCTACAAGGGACGCCTGAGCTGGATCCAATTTATTGCGTCCAAAAGGGCGCGCTTTGGCATAAAGTTTTATATGCTATGTGAATCTACCACGGGATATATTTGGAATGTGGTAATTTACACCGGGAAAGGTACAAAGTTCGATCCCAAGTACAACCGCTATGGGATGGCCACATTGTCAGTCCTTTCACTGCTGGACCCATTACTGAACCAGGGATATTGCGTGACAACAGACAATTTTTATACATCACCGGAACTTTATGAGGTTCTGCTCCTCAACAAAACGGATGGGTATGGTACAGTGAGGCCAAACCGGCGTGACATGCCATCTACGTTTGGCAAGAAGAAATTAAAAAAAGGAGAGATGGTTGCCTTCCAAAAAGGGAAAAATGATGGCAATGAGATGGAGAGACAAAAAGGACGTGTGTGTCATGAGCACCGTGCACAGCACCTCCACTACCATGGTCCGCACAAAACAGTGAAAAGATGTGCTGAAGCCACAAGTAGTGATCGACTACAATCACACGATAGGGGGTGTCGACCGAGCCGATCAGGCAATGACATTTTACCCGGCGATGCGCAAACAACAAAAAAAGTACTACAAAAAGATTTTCAGACATCTCCTTGAACAATGTCTTTGGAACGCCTATATTCTTTATAAGGCAAACACGAACACGCCTCTGTTTCATTGCGACTTTATATGGAAGCTGGCTGAGCAAATTTTTATCAACCACCCGACGCCATCAGTGTCTGCTAACAGACCCGGACGACGCTCTGTTGACGTTGGCAATCCAGAGCGCCTGACAGGTCGTCATTTTTAGACTTTGTACCGCCAACTGCACGAAAGTTAGCGCCTACCAGGATGTGCGTCGTTTGCTGTTCCAAGAAGGATGGAAATGGAAAAAAAAATCCGAAAGGAAACCAGGTACTATTGCCCAGATTGCAACGTCGGACTTTGTCTAGTTCCATGTTTCAAACTTTTTCACACCCAGGATGTGTATTAAATTTCTTTGTGTGCATGGAATAGGGGCGCTACAAAAATTGAATGAAATAAATAGGTGAATAAATTCTACCTATCCCAATAGAACATAAATCCTTAATTGCAAATATTAACATAAATTGTGCGATGTGCATATAAATTCAATAATAGTGACAACACCTGCAACGAAACAGGTGTGCAATTGAATGAGTGAATAAAATTAGACAATATACAATACACGGTGAAATAGTGACCATGAATAATATAAAAGTGCTCCGTGCTCAAAAAAGTCCTTGTGGTAGGTTCCACCTTCACCAATGGGACACCTCAAGTGGGGATGGATGGCTCCTTACCAGATGAAGTAGACCTAAACTAAGGTCAATAGAGCCTGGGTAACACCACCTTGCGCATGGGGGATTCCAATGAAGTTGAACGGATAATGCAGATGTCATAAGAAAGGAGAAAGAACAGCTCCTATAGTGTAAAACTGTTTAATGCAATATAAAACAAAATACACAGTGCCAAGTGGCCCCTTACTTGAATGGGTGCCCGTATCCCGGCACTGAGGCTGTAGGCTTGTGTGTATGGAGAGAGAAACGAAGACCGGCGTGCGTTCCACTGCTGTGCGCGAGGAAACCAGATAACCGGAAGTAGGTAATCAATGCGTGCCCAGGTACCGCCTCGACATATGTTTCGATATGATCGTCATCAGGAAGCGTCACCCCTCCCCCACATTGGCGCGAGATTTTCCACCCAAATACCTTTATTAAATTTCTTTGTTTGACTAATTTCTTTATTTTTCTTTGCATTATTGAATACAATTATATTATTTATCAGATTGTAATTCATGTGTTTGTGTTTCCAATTTATCACATCTGGAATGTCTACTAGAGTCTTGTTTTGGTCAGGTTTAAGTAAGTAATTACTAAGAATTGCAGGCCTATAATACATATCACCAAATTTCCATGCAAAATAATTGTACCGCTTTTGGTACGTAATTCCAGACAGAATAATACCGCCAGGGAGGTTAAAAAGAATATCATGGGGGAGGGAAGCAGATATTGGCTATAAAGAAAATTGGTAGATACCTGTAAAGACTGAAGAACTGCAACATGCTGGAGTTTCAACACACAAGCCTCCAGAAGGGTAAAATAAATATAGAGTTGTACGCATGTCACTACAGCAGGCTTCCACTATGTAACATGCATGAGTAAGTGTAAGTGTAAGTGTAAGTGTAAGCTCTGTTTGCCAAGCAAATGTAGCCTTTATTAATCATCCCATTTAATGTAGACTGTATCCTTGATGGACAGAACCCCCTTAAACACATGTGATTGTGGCTTGATGTTTTATCCAAGATGCTCAGGCTGTGACTTGATGTTTTACCTAAAGCCTGCACAGTAATATACTTAATTTTAAATGGACAAGCACTTTTCGTGTTAAACGCCTAAGTTTAGAGAAAATCAAAAAAGCTAGATTGGCAGAAGACACATAGTTTACTATTAATGACATATTAATTATCCCATCTGTCCCACCACCATAATCTTCTGGTGTGGTTGGAGGTAATCAAATGGAAGTAGCTGTAATAGGCACTCATCATATGTTTTAGTCCATGCCCATCCTTTCTGCCCAATTCTGACATTCAAAAATACACACTGAAGCTTCAATAAATGAAACATGCCCTATGAATGAAGAGGGCTGAGCTTTCAAACATCTAGCCATTCTCCATTCATAGATCATGTTTATTTCATAGAAGCTGTAGTTAGAATGTCTATAAATTGTGGACCTGGTCTGAAAGGGCAGTCGAGGTTGAGAACTTCTGATGAGTACCTGCCCCTGCCCCTCAATTCTATTAACCCCTCCCACCATAATATTCTGGAGCAGGAGGAGTAAATAGGAGGTCAGATGATGAAGTTTGCAAGGAACACAGTAGCCAGCAGCACAGGGGACACATCAGATTAATAATAAATAATGTCCAGTGTGTTCATTTTGCCTTTTTTAATTTTGTCTAAACTTAGGCTTTAAAGTGTGTGTTGCACCACAGTAAAATGATGTAGCTTGCAGTATCTAAAGTTGGTGATCCAGACTGATGTATAGCAAGCTGCCAAGCTTTGTGTAGAAAGTGCTCAAGGTAGACCTGATGCAAGGCTGTTTAGCGCAAGTCTCAGATGTCCAGCAGGGTTGTCAACTTATCACTATAAATACTAACATTGGAGTTGGCATGTTCCATGTTTTCCAAATCTGCCCTTGGAGGGACTCCAGCTAAGCTTCAGATCAGGCTCTCTGAGACTTGTGATAAATTTTCACGCATCAGGTCTTACTTTATCACTATCTAGGTGGAGGTGGGTAGCCTGTCAGAAACCAGCCCAGATGCTGCATGATACTGCAGGCTACATCAACTCAGCTTCAATCAGCTCTATAGCTGATCTAGAAATTATTGATCCAGCTCCAAAGATACTTGGAAACTGCAAATTTTCCAAAGTTTCAAACCAGTACTTGCTTATAAAGAATAAAAGTAAATGCACAACTTGACACATATATGTTAGTATAACTATATATACAGCATATTAACTATAACTAATGGATAGCAATACTTCCACCTTTACAGTTGCACAAAATATGTTCCTAGGACTTCTTGACACACTTAACAGTACTGCAAAATGTAATATTTTATTTCCAGTCATATTAATAACTGCAGTAAATACACAGTACAAACTCTAAGGCCGCGTACACACGATCAAATCTATCTGCTGGAAACGGTCGGCCCGACCGTCCCAGCAGACAGATTTGATCGTGTGTACGGGCGAGCAGACGGATTTGGCCAGCCGACAGATTTGAAAGCATGCTTTCAAATCTGTCGGCTGGGAACCCATCCGCCCGACATGTCTGCTGGGGATTTTGGTTTGATTGTGTGTACACGATCAAACCAATACGTCCCCAGCAGACAGATTTGTTCAAATCGGTCTGCCGGAAGATTTGAACAAATCTGTCTGCTCGTGTGTATGGGGCCTAAGGCCGCGTACACACGATCAAATCTGTCTGCTGAAAACGGTCTGACAGACGGTCTCAGCAGACAGATTTGATCGTGTGTCCAGGCGAGCAGACGGATTTGGCCAGCCGACAGATTTTAAAGCATGCTTTAAAATCTGTCTGCTGGGAATCAGTCCGCCCGACATGTCTGCTGGTTATTACGCTAACCAGCAGACATATCTGCTCACACATGCGTTAAATGGATTCGACGCATGCGCGGAAGTGTTTTACTTGTTGGTGCGGTGACGTGGCGGCGTCAACGTCACCGCCACGTCACCGCCACATCAGCGCGCTGTCTGCCGGCGGGGATTTTGGTTTGATTGTGTGTACACAATCAATCCAATACATCCCAGCAGACAGATCTGTTCAAATCGGTCTGTCCGACCGATTTGAACAGATTAATTTGCTCGTGTGTACGGGGCCTATGACTTGTGCATCAATGAGTACAATCATGAACATAAACATAACTGTGATTATGATGATTCAAGTATAAATTCACAGATTGTGCACATTTTCCTAGTTCATTATCTTGAAAATGGTGATGCAAAACTAGTTATTAAAAATTGCAAATTATGCTTTTCGTTACTAGGTGTAATTATTGATTTCCTAGCTAAAATACTGAGACAATGTGTTAATTAATTTCATCTATAATAAGAAGATTGGATCATGAATTCCACCTTTTCATCTAAAAAAATCAATCTTCCCAGTTGTATGTAGATGCCAGGGGCTAGTTGTGCACAAGTACCAGGTACTGTCCATACACTCTGGTCATTATTAGAGGGCCTTACTCTCCTTGTTAGTCTTCTCTGATTTCAGATTATGAAAAAGAAACCAACATATTGAAATGCCTAAAAAGGAGCAGACCAAAATAAACAGTAACATAAGAAAACATATAAAAACATGATTCGGCATTAACACATAAGTGATGTATTAGTTATGCTCAGCATATGCTATACATCTCAACTCAGACCCCTAATTGACGGATTCTGGTGTCAAGAAATTCAATAGTGCTGAATTTCTGGTATTGCAAAAAATAATAATAAAAAGACGAATCAAAAAAATAACCCCCTACACTGCTAGACCTCTACCCCAAGGGCCAGATTCTCAAAAGAGATACGACGGTTTATCGCAGGAAACACCATCATATCTCTGTTTTTTTACCCCGGTATCTATGCGTGTGATTCCTAGAATCACTTACGCATAGATACAGCAAAGATCCGACAGGTGTAAGACACTTACACCGTCGGATCTTAGATGTAATTACTTCGCTGGCCGCTAGGTGGCCTATACATTGATTTCTCATTTGCCTATGCAAATGAGACTAATACGCCGATTCCCGAACGTTTTTATGCCGCCTCGTCGTCGTTTCCGTTGTTTCCGTAAGCGTAAGATTACCCCTGCTATATAAGGGGTAGGCTTACGAAGTTCCGTCGTATGTCTTCTCTGATCCTCCTCTTCTTTTACTGACTCTAAGCCATCTCTTGATAGAACAGAGCATTTGGAGTCAGGCTGCATATGCTCAGTTTGGTGTGTATCGATAGAGAGGTTTTTTCTTTTATCTTTGGAGAGTGCATGTAATCAGCACAAGGCCAATCAGCACTGTCCAGACAGAGGGTCAGAGGAGAATAAAAACTCCTCCTGCTATCTTAAGCAGACACTGATACAAGTCAAAAGACAGCTATATACTGCTGATGAGAAAAGGTATTTACCAGTTAATTTTTACTAAAACTATTGCATATCCATGTTCTGTGTACTGTGGGAGACCAGATATAGTGAATGTGGCGTTCCTGGGTATATCAACACTTTAAAGAGTAAGTGAGAGGAACTGTAAGGATAATTACTAGGTTAAAGAAGTGTAATGCCCCATACACACGATCATGATTTCCACTGGGATAAACTCTGATGGATTTTTCTGACAGAATTCCGTTCAAACTGTCTTGCATACACACTGTCACACCAAATTCCGACCGTCCAAAATGCAGTGACGTGCAACACTACGACAAGCTGAGAAAAATTAAGTTCAATGCTTCCGAGCATGCATCAACTTGATTCTGAGCATGTGTGTTTTTTTCTCCATCGGAGTTCCAAACAGACTAAGGCCGCGTACACACGATCAAACATATCTGCTGAAACTGGTCCGCAGAGCAGTTTCAGCGGACAGATTCGATCGTGTGTACGGGCTAGCAGACAGGTTCCAGCAGACAAAAGTTTTAAAGCATGCTTTAAAATTTGTCTGCTGGAAAGCCGTCTGTCGGATATGTCCGCTGGTTAGTACGCCTAACCAGCGGACCGAAATCTCCCGCATGCGCCGAATGGATTTGACGCATTTGTGGAAGTATTTTACTTCCTGGTTTGGTGACATGGCGGCGTCAACGTCACCGCCACGTCACCGCGCTGTCTGACTGTGGGGATTTTGTCCGATGAAAACGGTCCGTCGGCAGAATTTCCAAAGAAGAGAACATGTTTCTAAGTCCGTCGGAATTTCCGATAGAAAAACTCTGATGGGGCACACACACAATATCCGATGAAAAAATTCCGTCTGACTTTTTCCATCGGAAATTCAGATTGTGTGTACAAGGCATAAGTGTAGTGTGGTTATAAAAAAGAGTGAGCAGTAGTAGTAAATAGAATGTGTGATTAGTACAAGAACTAAGTGAGGAAGCTTAGAAGTAGGAATTAGGAAGTTGTATCAGAAGAAAAACTGACAAGTAGTTGTGGTTTGGAGAAAGATAGAGGAATTCAACTGTCAGTTATTGTGATTTGAAGCAGTGTAGAGAATGTGTGAAAAGGATTACTAATACATGACTAATTATCAGATGAAAAGTGGAAGGGCTAAAGTATATCCTAAAGCAAAGTTCCACCTGTTTGTTTGTTTTTTCGTTTATTAAAAGTCAGCAGCTACAAAAAGTGTGGCTGCTGACTTTTAATAAACAGACACTTAACTGTCCTACGGTCCAGCTATGCAGGTGCCCAGAGCATCGCTCCTCTCCCCCTCCTCTCTGTGGCTTCGTCATAGCAACTGTGGGCACCCAGTCGTGACAGCATATGGCCAGGCAATGTTCTGGGACCTGGTATGTGAAGTTCCATTACAAAGAAGGTACCCCCCCTCAAAGAAAATGACATGCCAGATCTGGCATGTAAGGGGGCAAGGAGTGCTTTTGGAGTAAGTTCCACTTTTGGGCGGAACTCTGCTTTAAAATGACCAAGGTTGTCCATATACTCAGCTACCTGTGGACAGTATGGGGCAATCATTGTGTTCCAATAATGACTTCCCAAAACAAAGTATTAAAATCGATTGCTCTGCTTACAAAAATGTGCGCCAGCACTGACAGCAGCAGATACGTCTGGCTTGCATGTTGAATCACAACTAGCTTAACCCAGTATCTATCTGCCAAAAACTGATTATCTAAACCCGCCCAATATATTATCAGTCAAAGCTGCAGATGGGAACTACCAGAAGTGGTACATACGCTACACCAGTGTTTCTCAACTCCAGTCCTCAAGGAGCCCCAACAGGTCATGTTTTCAGTATTTTCCTCAGATAAAACAGCTGCCGTAATTACTGAGGCAGTGAAACTGATCAAATCACCTGTGCAAAATAATGGAAAGCCTGAAAACATGACCTGTTGGGTCACTTTGAGGACTGGAGTTAAGAAACACTGCACTACACTTAAGGAATCACTGCATTTGAATACCTAGACTGTTAGAATGTAGATTTTAATGAAATACCCATTAAAAAAATGGATCATGTTGTTGTTCAAGGTTTCATGTATACAGGAGAATATTTATTTTTCATATTATGCATCCATTGTAAGGTCACAGAATAAATTCAGTATGGACTTGAAAAGAAATTACCTGCCTTTCAAAGTTGAGCTATTTAGGATCTGTTCATTTGCAAGTTTTCTTTCCACTCACATGTCTCTCTTTCTTAAAATCAATATGAAATAATGCGTACAGGTGCATGTATGTTATTCGTACTGTATTCTTTAGACTTCAGTGCGTTTCTCATTACATTGCCCAGCAGCGATTCTAGTCTTTCCATTTCATTTTAGTATACAGTATATTCAGGTTTGATTAGTTCTTCTTAGAGTCTTGCTCCTGTGGCTTATACTTTCATTCAGATGCTCTGCTGCACAATATACATGGTTCTGGCTATTTCAGTGCTTCCAAGACTAGAAGATAATCCTGATATTGATTTATATTTCTCTTATTGTTTTCATTATTTACTTCCCTTTGATATATTCATACTTTGTACAGTCATGCCTTTAAAGGTTGGGCAATTTTCCATCATTATTTCTCATAAGATGATTGATTATATTCAAGACCCTGCACATTTCAGTTGTCTTTGAAACATAATTAAGTAGAATCATAGACAGAGTCCATATAATATTATCAATAGTAACACCTATGCACAGGTATATATACAAATGTAGACTGAGATTCATTTGTTATAATACAAGCTAGGTAATGTGTTTTTTTTTTTTGCTTCACTTAAAATTAAACTCACCTAATCTGCTGCCATATTCAAATTTAAGGACTCAGATTGGGAAATCACTTTTTTCTTTTCTTTTTTTTTTATCATTAAAAAACATGATTACACTTAAACACATATGAGCTGACAGATAAGAAACAAAATGGCTACTAGTGTGCAGGTTCCCTATTAATCTAAAACATGGGCACAATCCCATGAGTATGGCATTGTTGTTTTGAGAGACATTGGTTAAACGAAAACAGTATCCTGACATGTATATCATTTGACCATTCTAAAGGGACCATTTTGAGTGGCGGAGGAGCAGAAAAAGAAAGGAAATGGCATTATGTGAAGGTCCAAAATCTCACGTTTTAAAAGGAATTATGGATAAATTCAACAGAGCTTGTTATTAGCACTCAAAGTTCTTTTTTTCAAATTTCTAATTATTTTATTTATTTGTATTATTATTATTTTTTTGATAATGATGTCTGTTGCTTTTCTGGGAGTCCCTCTTTTTAAACACAAGCCTGAAATATGCAGCCAGTATTATTATAGCACAGGTTTCCCACCCCACTTATTAGGCTTCTTCAACTTTGAAGTATAAGGAAGCAGTATGGAAGAAGGTGATTAAATAAACTTTCAATACCCCTGGCATCTGCTCATGGTGCCTAGGAGAGAATGATAACATCATTCGTCTGATAAAAATCCCGGGCAATGCTGTATCCTCATACAGAACAATGCCAGGATTGTGACATGAACCTGTATAGTACTGAAGCCAGGGGTAAGTTTCTACTTTCTACTAAGTTTTTCCTTGCATTTTTTTTTTTACTTTTTAGCTGCTATGTATGACAAGGGATAGTCCTTGATATGTAAACAGACCTTCTTTTTTACTGCTTAAGCACAGTTATGTTTCCTAGAAAACATTTGAATGGTATTCATTCTATTACTGACTGGAAAGGAAGGCACCAGGAGCATTATGTGTAAAAGCTGTCTAACTGAGCAGAACAATGTCTAAGGCCACGTACACACAATCAGACCGGTTCGATGAAACTGGTCTTAAGACCAGTTTCATCGGACCAATTTGATGGTGTGTACGGCCCATCGGACCGTTGTCCATCGGACCAACGTTTTAAAACTTGCTTTAAAATCTGTCTGGCGAACACCTGTCCGTCACACCAAGACGATGGTTAGTACACAAAAGCATCGGACCAAAAGCCGCGCATGCTCAGAATCAAGTCGACGCATGCTTGGAAGCATTGAACTTTGTTTTTTCAGCACATTGTTGTGTTCTACGTCACCGCATTCTGGTCTGATCGGATTTTTGGCCAGGTGGTGTGTACACACATCAAACCATCAGACCACTTTAGCGTGGTCCGATGAAAATGCTCCGTCGGACCAGTTTCATCGGACCGGTCTGATCGTGTGTACGTGTCCTAAGATGCATTTATTTCCTGCTATAATCCCAAAATATTTTTGAATAGTGTATTCCTTCTAAAAAAATAAATAAATCAAACAGATGGAGTTGTATGTTTCATTAACACATTCATGAGAATAACTTACCTATTGTATTGGGTTCAGATTTGGGAAAAGAGTAAATCTAAAATGAGGGCGATATGGAGTATCAGCTTGAATATTGTTTGAACATCCTTTAGTAGATCACTCACAGATGCTTATTCATGTTATGTAAGTGGTAAGATGGGGATTTTCACAAAATCAGATGTATCTTAAATTATGATAATATGTCAGATGAAGGATGTGAGTTTATAGAAAAAATATATATATTTTCAGATGTAACATGAAAATGTTTTAGGTGAAGAATGATATCATGTGATGTGTAGAATGACAATGTATCAAGAGAAGAATGACGTTAAGCCAGATGTAGGATGTGAAAGTTTTAGATGAAGGATGATTTGTCAGATTTCAGCTGAAAATGTAGCAGAGAATGGATAATATTTTGTCAGGTATCACATGAAGTATTATAATATTCCAGGTGTAGGATGAAAATGTTTTAGATGAAGGATGATATTATGTCACATGTGAAATGAGAATTTATGATGTTATTTTTTCCTGTGTATAATGAGAATTTACCAGATGAAAGATGGCATTATATCCAATGCAGAGTGAGACATTACTGAATGAAGGTTGATGTTGACACCGGATGATGGATGACATTTAGTCAGATGTGATGAGGTTGTGCTGGACAAAAGATAGAGTGGCATTGGCCATAGGATGAGGAATTATGTACAGGAATATATGTTTTACTGTACCTGCCATTAGGTTGCACGTGTCATAAATTGGGCACATTATAAGATTACATTGGGTACATGATAGAGAATGTTATTCTAAAATAGTTATTATTAGACATGTGCACTTTGAAATATTTTGTTTCAGAATTTTGTTTTTGTCCAAAAAATACATTTATTTAGTTACTCCCGAAATTTGTTTTTATTTATTTTGTTTCATTAAAAAATACATTAGTCCGAAAATCCAAATTAATTAGGGTCGAATCTGTCATTGAAGGCTTATGTGTCTTTTGAATGTTCTAAGAAGATTCGACGGAAGGAGCAGCTAAACTGTACGACACTGCAATCATACATTTCCGGTCGAATGTTTTGCCTACAAGCTATAGAAGACTTCTAATGTTGTATGACACTAGTAATAATTATATTTATAAATTATTATTACTAGTCAACCCACATTCAAATTCTTCTACAGCCTATGGGCCGAGCATTTGACTAGAAATGTATGATTGCGGCGTCGTACAGTTTAGCTGCTTGTTGAATGTTCTTAGAACTTTTGACAGACACCATAAGTCTTCAATGACAGATTCGATGTTTGTATGTTATTCGCTGTTTCGTCGAATCTTGGTCGTTCATGTCGAATGGTCTATCCCAATACTGTCTCTATAATGTTGAATCTTTCCTCTCTATGTAGAATGGTCTTGGACTAATAGAGTTATGGTTAGGCACATTCGATCGCAGGTTCGTTATTGTCAGCGTCATGTCGAATCTCCTATCTATATGGAAATGTTGTAGCAACGAAAATTAAAATAACACATTTATCTTATGTCGGATCTTTTGGATTTCGGATACTGCGTGTTTGTTTTTGTTTGTTAAAACTATAACAAAAATACCCAAAATTTGGACGAAAAGGCATTCGGACGAAAACAAATGCACATGTCTAGTTATTATTCAGGGGACAATTTATGAATGTGCCAAGTTGGTAGAGCTAGAAGTTTGATCCTTTCTCTTTAAGTCCCATTCAATTTACTTTCATGCTGCCAAAGTACAAAAAGTTACATGCCATGACATAAGCAGCAAGTACATGTACTGAATTATGCAATGCTTCAGCAATTGTGTCAGCAAATCTACCACTTAGTACATATATAAAGAAAATTCATGTGTTAGAATGTGAGTCATAAATGCTTGCTTCAAAGTAAAATGCTTGCTTTAACATTTTAAATTACTTTTGCGTGTATGGTATTTTTAAGCTGGAAACTGTTTACAATCAACATAAAAGTAAAAAGAATATAATATCTCAAAGAAATGTGATTCTCCTCGAAACTTTTATACAAAAATGTAAAAGCAAAGTTCCAACTAGAAGATATACCATATAATAAAGTATATGTCCATCTAAAACCTTGGTTCATTGTTTTAGATAGAGGGGGATACAGTGTTTCCCTGTTGCAGATCTTCCCTCCATTTAAGTCTGGTAAAACCAGGAGGAAAAAAAGGAAGAGAGGGTAAATCTATGTAATGGAGTCCTGCATAGCCGTTGAAAGCCAGCAGGTGTTCTAATCATTCCCCACTGTATCTAAAACTGGAATAACGGCTCTAATGGGCTACCAATGATTCATCATCAGTAGTTTTTCTTCTGGTATATCTGAAACATGGCAAGAATTTTTACCCACTTCATAATGCTTATCTGCATTTTACTGTGTAATGACGGCTCCTACAGGCACAGAGAGGTACCTGTACATTGCTGCCTTCTTCCAGGTTTAGGGCGCATGAGAGCCCCTCCCTCCACGATGCCCGCTGTCATGTGTGAACAGACATGGAACAAATATACTTTTAGTAAAAAACAGCACATAATACTCACATAATATCACATGTTAGGCACACACTTAACCCCTTAAATACCAAGATATGTTAACCCCTTCCCAATCTGGTGTCAGTGTCATTTAATCAGTTCCCACCCAGTTAGTGTCAGATTGCCCCACGCATTATCACAGTCTCACTATGACTCGTTAGTGACTGCTATAACTAGTTTAACCACTTCCTGCCCGCCATATAGCAATATGACATAGAGAAAGTGGATCTGTTATCCTGACCGAACGTCATATGATATGCTCAGGAAAACAAGCCACCGCACACCCAAGGGGTGTGCAGCTCAGCGATCGCTGTTGTGGTGTGTCAGTCTGACACCGAAACTCCGATCTAGCTAAAGAATCTCTGATGGAGACTCTTTACCACATGATCAGCTGTGTCCAATCACAGCTGATTACAATGTAAACAGGAAAAGCAGTGTATCGGCTTTTTCCTCACTCGTCTGACAGACACGAGTAGAGGAGAGACGATCAGCTGTTCTCCTGACAGGGGGGTCTGTGCAGATTGATTATCAGCGCAGACCCCCCCAAGGATGCCCATCCAGGACCACCAGGGATAGCCACCACTGATGACCACCAGGTATGCCACCCATGGCCACCAAGGATGCCACTGTGTGCCCACATATGATGCCAAAGTGTGCCCACATTTGATGCCAATCAGTGCCTATCAGCAATACCTGGCAGTGCCTCCATAGCAGTGATGCCCATAGGTGCCATCTATCAGTGTCCATTGGTGCCAATTCATGTCCATCAGTGCCCATCAGTGCTGCCTATCAGTGCCCATTAGTGCCACCCATAAGTAATCATTATGAGTGCCCATCAATGCCCATCAGTTCTGACCTATGAGTGCCCATCAGTTCCACCTATTAGTGCCCATCAGTGTTGCATATTAGTGCCCATAATCAGTGCCACCTCATCGGTACCACCTCATCAGTGCCCATTAGTAGTGTTGAGCAGAATATGCCATATTCGATTTCGCGATATATCTCGAATATATAGTAGAATATTCGAGATATATTCGCTAAATACGAATATTCGTGATATTTTTTGGAAATGAAATGATTGCGAATTTTCGCTATTGCGAATGCGAATGCGAATTGCGAATGCGAAATTTCTGATTTCTGATTGGTTCAGAATATTCGTGATATTTTATAATACAAAATAATTGCGAATATTCGAGAAATGCGGAATGGAGCACTCTGATTGGCTCAGAATATTCGTGATATATTACAATACAAAATAATTGCGAATATTCGAGAAATGCGAAAGAAGCAGTCTGATTGGTTCAGAATATTCGTGATATTTTATAATACAAAATAATTGCGAATATTCGAGAAATGCGGAATGGAGCACTCTGATTGGCTCAGAATATTTGTGATATATTACAATACAAAATAATTGCGAATATTCGGCAAATGCAGAAGGAGCACTCTGATTGGCTCAGAATATTCGTGATATATTACAATACAAAATAATTGCGAATATTCGGCAAATGCGGAAGAAGCACTCTGATTGGCTCAGAATATTCTTGATATATTACAATACAAAATAATTGCGAATATTCGAGAAATGCAGAATGGAGCACTCTGATTGGCTCAGAATATTCTTGATATTTTATCGTAATTTCGCAAAAATGCGAATGAGAAATTTATTGCGGAATTTCGACAGTAACACTCTGAAATCGAATATATGTGTTATTTTAGCTAAAAACAATATTGCGAATTTCTCGAAAATAATTGCGCGATATCGCTATTGCCGAATAATCGCATTGCGATTTATCGGCAATATAAATTGATCGCTGCAGCTACTCGGCCCAAGGTCTCTAATCATACCAGCAATGCTTTTAGACGTCGATGGGGATCTCTAGGATGTGATCTGTTCTAAAAAAAAAAATGAAAAAATACGAATATTCGAAATAGCGAATATTCACCGCGAAATTTGGAATATATCGCGAATACTCGAATATGCCATATTCAAGCCGAATATTCGCAATACGAATATTCGTGAGCAACACTACCCATTAGTACTACCGTATCAGTGCAGCCTCATCAGTGCCCATAAGTGAAGGAGAAAACATACTTATTTACAAAATTTTATAACAGAAACAAAGAATATATTTTTTTTTTTTATTTCTTTAGTAAAAAATAAAAAACCCAGAGATGATCAAATACCACCAAAAGAAAGATCTATTAATGGGAACAAAAATATATAAATTTTGGTTGGGTACAGTGTAGCATGATCGCACAATTGTCATTTAAACAGCAAAAGTGCTAAAAACTGAAAATTGGCTTGGGCAGGAAGTGTCTGGTATTGTATTATCGTGACTGCGACATTGGATACATCGATAACTTTTGACACTATTTTGGGACTATTGTAATTTTTACAATGAACAGTGCTATAAAAATGCACTGATTACTGTAAAAATGACAATGGCAGTGAAGGGGTTAACAAGGAGGGGGCACTATAAGGTTAAGTGTGCCCTAAGGAAGTGATTCTCACTGTGGGGGGCGTGGCTGTGCGTGTGACATCACTGATCATCGTTCCCTATGACAGGGAACAGACAATCAGTGACAGCCACACTAGGAAGCACGGAGAGAGGTTTGTTTAAACTTACCTCTCTCCGTTCTTCCTCTCTGTGACCCGATCGCGGGACACTGGTGGGGCGATCGGGTCCGCTTTTCCGCGGTGACGGTCACGGAGCTGAGGACCGGGTCGCAGAAACGCCGGCGGCGGCGTGCTGCGTGACCCACGGCTGGGTTCTTAAAGGGGACGTTCATATACACTCTTGTGCCCAGCCGTGCAATTTTGCAGATGTATATCTGCGTTCGGCAGTCCTCAAGCGGTTAAGGGATTTGTGTGAATTAAATTGATATGGTCCTGAACAGGGTACATGGCAGCATGTCTTATTAGAACAATAAATTGAAAAAAAAAGCATACTGGATGAAAAACCTTCAGCATCCAACACATCCGCATGGATCCACCTGCCAGTCAATACATCACTAGTGTTTGCCTACCCAACTATAATATCCTCCTTGATAGTCATTGCAGTTACTGTTTTTTATGTTTAGTTAAGGTGAAGTGTTTAATTTTCAAGGTCAAGCGTTACAGAATTTAGAGCCAGGGGGAGGATGCTCAGTAGTCCATGTTCATCAGCCATGCTGACATTCTGCAGGCTTACACTTAGATATTGCCTTAAATAAATCTAGTATTTTGAAGGCATGTGTAAGTGGAATGAAGGGAAGCAGTCTATACAGTTTTTTTTTCTAGAATTGGGCTTATATCTAAATTTCACTTCTTTTTGCATGGTCTTATGATGTTAAACTTCTTCCTTCCTCTCTCTATTACCCCACAGTGGGTGAGATTGAGCACAGAATGCCTGCACATTCACAAGATTTTGTTTGCCCAGAAAAGCAGAATACTTGCAGTAGAGTGATTAAAGTATAAGTTCACCTTCAGGGAGATTTTCCAATAATCCCCCTATGCAATTTTATATCCAATGAATAGTACATACCAGATCCCTATATTTTGTAAATGGTGAAGGTCCTCCCATTACAGATGCAGGCGTTGGGGGTGATCTGCAGATCCCTCATTTGCAGGATTGGCTGAATATTACAAAAATGTGCCCCCAGCAGCCGCTATGAGCCATTAAAATTGCACCTTAGCAAGTCCCCCTTTCTAGCTGAGCTCAGCTTGAAAATGAGGCCTCACACTGCACACACAAGCAGTCTCTGATGGACTTGTTGAAGCTCTCTAATATCCTCAATGCAAGATAACTGGGCCTGCCCACATCCATGGAGTGTCAGAGAGTGGAAGAGAGTGCCAGCTGCCAGAAGGGCATAGAATATGGTAAATATCATATTTATACCAATCCCTTTAGACAGAACAAGTATGTAACCCTTGCATTCCAGAGGGGGACCCCGCTATCAGGCTATGTGTCCAGACTACAGTAGAAGTTTATTTACATTATATATGTTTCAGCAAAACATTTCAGTAAAGCAGCAAAACATTGAAATGACTCTTATACAAAAGACTTAGGGCCCTTTCCCACGTACAGATCCTCTGAGGATCCATATTGTTCTTATCCACTTGCACAGCAGTGATCGCTCCGTTGATCCCCGTTGAGCCAGCAGATGACAGGGCGGTCCCTGCACATTGTGCAGAGACCGGCCTGTCAGATCTCCGCTCTTTCCTATGGGGGTATCGGATGAACATGAACCGTCTGTCCGCGTTCATCCAATCCACTCTGCAGATGGATGGAAAAATAGGATTTTCCTCCGTCTGCAAAATCGGAGCATTGCGGATGGTCCACATTTGCTTTGATTTTTTTTTTGCTCTAGGCTTTTCAAGTTATCCCATATTATCAGTGTAATTATATACATGTGTAATGCATATACAGTACCATAAATCATTTAAAGATTCTTTAGCAGTTTTAATGCATGACCCTGACAAGATACACTGTAGTACAATGAGTAGCAATGCATGTTATTGATCAAATGCAACACTGATTTTCTTATATGTATATCTTTTTGTATTCTTCAGTCTCAACATTGGTGATACAAATATGTTTGCAGATCTATGACCCACAATAACCAGATGCTTCAAACAAATTGTCTCAATGTTAGGATTTCTTCTAACCTTTGTTCTAGCAAAAGTAGTTGGAAATGTATTTAATAGGCTGCCATGAATCTCTAAGCATCGGGATTTGACAAGAGCAAGTGTGGATTTCTTGCTTGAGATGATTCAGTATCTATTCTTTTTTTTTTCTTCAAGGTCAGGGGATATCACATTTTATTTTATGCATTTTTAAAAGAATGTAATTGCATTTGTTCACTCCAAAATCCTTGGGTCGAAGATGAATGTATGCGTAAGAAATCCTAAGGTCTTTGGATGGATAGGAGTTTTTTTTTAGCTGACGAAAGATGGAGAGTCAATCAAAGCTATGTTGCAAAGCCTTTGAAAAAGAAAACGGACTTAAAGATAACAAAAAAAATCTCGGTTCTGTAAGATTATTTGATTAATTTTTAATACTTCATAGGAGCAATGTATGCAGCAGATGATGGTATTTGATAAATCCACATCTTTGATTTCCTTCCTTGACTTTAATCTCAGAGGTTAATTTATGATTTGTCTGTTCATCTAACAGAACCTGAGGGATTACACAGACCATCAGGTCACCTTCGCTGATGTATCTATATGATTTTTCGACAGCTAGAATGAAGTCAATGTAAAACAAAGTAAAATTACTTACACTACAATTGAGTTATCACTACACCACAAACTTATTTCTGCAAAGTAGATGTAGATTAAGGCTTGCTTCCAAAAACAACAAATAATTTCTCTGAGTTTAAATCTGTAAAAACTTTGCAAAAGGAATTCTTCTGGCATGCTAAACTGAAGTCATTGACACTTTTTCAAATACTAAGATGCACTAAGACAAAAACTACAGCAATAAGCATAATAATATTTAAAACATGTAAACCCTATAAATCATATTTTTTTTAGGACAGGATGCTAGTGCTTCCACTTATATTTTATCTGCCGCCTTGCAATTACTACAGTCACCCTCTTCTTCTATTATATGCTCTCTCACTCACATCTTGAATCTCTTATTCTCTACTGACACCTTCCCCTCACCTCTAAAGCATGCACAGACCACCACCATACAGTATGTAAAAAGCCCCCCCCTGGACTCCACAAACCTGAACAACCTAAGACCTATCTCCTTGCGCCTATTTATCTCCAAGCGTTTTGAATGCTTTGCCTACAACTGTCTGAACGCCTACATCACTGAAAACAACATTCTTGACCCCTTACAGTCTTGCTTTCGCTCAAAGTACTTCACAGAAACTGCCCTACTACAACGGCTAAAGCCAACAGCCACTACTTCATTCACTTACTACTAGACCTTTCTGCAGCCTCTGATATCATTGACCACCCACTCCTCCACAATAAGCTCCACTCCCTTAGCCTCCAAGATTCTGTTCTTTTCTGTTTCTCCTCATATCTATCACAGTGCTTCTACAGCATTACCTACAACTCTATCTTCTCCTATTGACTTCCTTTTTCTGTAAGGGTCCCCCAAGGCTCTGTTCTTTGACCCCTTCTCTTCTCTATCTACACCTCCTCTCTGGGAAATTGGAAATCTCCCACAGCTTACAATACCATCTTCATGCCGATGATAATACAACTAGTGGTCCCTTCCCTCACAACAGGGTACAAGGTTTAATCCTAGACTCTGACGTGTCTTTTTAGCCACAAAATGAAATCACCAAGATAGTTATTCACTTCCTCGTTATCTCTTGTCTTGACTATTGCAGCTCCCTTATCTTAGGCCTATCTCTGCACAGGCTACTTCCCTTCAATCCATGATGAATTCTGCTGACAGACTTATCTACCTTACCAACCATTCAGTGTTCGTCACTTCTCTATGCCAATTACTCCACTGGCTTCTGACTGCCCAACATTAAATTCAAAATACTAACAACAACACACAAAGGCATTTCTAATTCTGCCCTGAGCTACATCACCAATTTTATCTTAAAATATCACCCAACCCATCCTCTCCCTTCTCCAGCTTTCTAACTCTCTTGTCTTCCCCTCCAATGCTCATCTCTATGACTTCTCCAAAGCTTCTCCCATTCTTTGGAACACTCTATCTCAACCTGTAGTAAAAAATATATATTTGGATGTTGGAGTCAGTGATTAGGCAGGGGTGTAAGCAGATTTTTGGAATAATATTGGAGTGTGGAGGTGTTAGTAGCGTGGGGATATACTGTATATAGTATATAGTTTTTATTTTGAGCTCTGAAAACTTATCTCTTCAGGAGAGGCTATTCGACCTCCACCTAACAACTAAATTTCTTCCATCAGCTAATCTCTCACAATTATCACCCTTTGTACCACTAGCCTCACCCTGTTCGATTGTAAGCTTTTATGAGCAGGGCAGTCTTGACCCTCTTGTATTTTATTATATTGTAGAGTGCTGTGCAAACTGTTGTCACTATATAATTCCTAAATAATAATAATAATAATAATAAAAATAATATCTGAAAAATGATAAAATATATTAAATATGTCATGTGGTTTATTATAAAGAGCTCTATATTAGCAATCTGATTTAATGATAATTTCGAAAAAATATATACTGTCCTAACATCAAAATTAGTATTATAATAAACAATGCATAATGTATTTCCTATTAAAACATAAAAAGTATGATAGACAGTGGTTTAGCCTTAGAAGTGTATGTATAATTGACAATATATATTGTACTATCATAGGTACTATAAAACAATCTGTATAGTGGACTCAAATATATTTTTGCTACCCTAAAATGTCTATATATAAATGCATATAGTGATGAAAGGTGTGCATTTATGCTAACTCAGAAGCCAGACATGAACAGAAAACTGGGCCGTCTAGTCACACAATAAGCCACAGATGGCTAGTCAGATGGGATATATTAAAAAATATGAAAGAGTACTGACAGAAATGATCAGGGGACTTGGTCATCAAAGCAAGAAATGTTACAATAACATTTGAGATTCAGATGATTGGAGAATCTCTTTGTTTGAAATCCTCCTCTCACCCATTATTTGTCTGAATAGGAGCAGAGTGGCTAGTTCTGTTCTTATAATGCAAGGGCTGTTTCAAAAGAGAAATGTCCAATGTCTGAAGGAATAGATTGTGGTCCTGAAAGTTTGCTTTTCTGTTGTCTTTTGGCTTCTTGCACCATACATATGGAGTCATCCCTACAACCTGTACTTGAATTCATTGACTGTATTATTAAATACAAATTTTCTGTCATCATATATTTTCTGAAGACATGGTTGTTAGTTTCAGACAGAAGGATGCTAATCAGGTAGTTCATCTTATGGCAAACCTATCACTTGCATAAAGTTATCTGAGTAACAGAAAGGCACATAACTTATTTTATCTTTGCAGGACCCTGTGGTCCTGGAAATGTGAAGCTCCCCATATGCTTTTGAATTCTTTAACCTAGTTTGCTTCTCTCACCAAAAGGAAGGTGAACATTTTTGAGTGTTGGCACAGCTTTGACTTTCTGCAAAGCAGAGCACCATGGATTTGGTACTGTATGAAAAAATAAAGTACATTTAAAGCAACAGTAAATTTAAAATGCAGGTTAGCTTATAGGAACTAACACACATGATCCCCTTCCAAAACAGGAACATTTTTACTTATTTTCTATGTCTTAAAAAAAAGTGTCAAATTAAAGGGCAATTGGAGCGTCCTATATTAATAATATACACTTAGGCTGAATAAACAGTAGTAACATTAGGCTTCATTTTTATTTCTAACAGTGCTAATTGTTACAGGGGTTAAAATAGGCATCATGCCAGACCAATTTGTGTTAAGTAAAGGTCAGACTTACTCTGCCACTAGTACAGGGTATTTTAATCCTTGCTACTGCAAAATAAAAATAAGCCAACAACTAGTGTTAATGCAGCTTGGTTGTATTAAAGCAATAATCAAAAAAGGCAAGTTAAAAGAGACAGTTGGGTGTTCAAGAAAACAAAACCATATTTACAAATGCACCTTGGTTAGGTGGGATAAGGGGGGTCAGGAATTAATGCCCTGACATCAGTGTGGGAAAAGAAAGGTGTCACGGTGAAATGCATTGGTGTCAGTGGTAGGAAAAAATGCTGCTGCATCGGTGTCAGTGTAGTACACTAGAAATTGTGAATTGAGGCTGATCTCCAGCTCTGGAGCATACCATTAAGGATCAGATGCAAATGATGGGGGTATTATAAGTGGCATTGGAACTAAAAGATTTTATGGGACTGCCTGGAGGTGCTATGTATAAATGGAGCTATGATATGAGTAAGCTGGAAGTGCTATGCAGGAAGGGATGGAACAAGAATACAGGTATACCCCACTTTTAAAGAACACAGTGGGGTTTATTTACTAAATATGGAAAGCGCAAAATTAGGCTCACTTCTGCATAGAAACCAATGAGTTTCTAACCCCAGTTTGTTCAATTAAGCCTGGTAATAAAACCTGGAAGCTCATTGGTTTTTATGCAGAAGTGAGCCTGATTTTTGGCTTTCCAGCTTTAGTAAATAAACCCCATTGTGTATTTCAAGGTGGGGTATGCCTGTAAATTTGTAAAGAGAGGCTGGAAATAAGAAAATGTAAAAATGTGACAATGTGATAGAAGATAAAGAACCTAAAACAATGTTTAAGGTTATGTGAAGGTGACGACAATATTGAATATACAGTGTTTTAATTCCCAAACGAATATACAGTGTTATACAGATGTGGAATGGAAAGATAAATATATAAAGTGTGTAAAAAATGTATATTCACATTGGAAAGTAAATGTTTACTTTGCTTAGTAAATGAGGTTATATGCAAGAAAAAAAAATCGATTTTTTATTTTTTTTTGCACATGACTGAGTAATCAAAGTAAATACAGCATCAACATAGTTACTAAACGAAGTGAACATACACTTTGCAAACAGTCTCATCAACCACAATATCTTAATTTGTGTACCTATTTAAGCACATAATAGTTCTCTTACTACATTTTCACCTTTTAAACAGCACATTATTTATATAAACCTGCTAAGTTTAAAAAAATAGGTACATAAATACAGTATAGAGCATGTGAATTATTAAATCAAAAGGTAAAAAAAAAAAGTAAAATAAAAACCCATAAAATATTGTGTAGAACAAACATCAACCTAAGGAGTATTTTTCACTCCCAATATATTTTATAGGGTTTTCGATGGTTTTTAATTGAATTTTGTTAGAATATATTTTTTTTATTTCTATTCATACTTCTATACATTTGAACCTTTGGATGTAGTTATTTACATTCTATACATTGTATTTATATACTTATTTGTACTAAAAACTTGTATCCAGCACCTCTTTTTCATATTTGTTTCACCAAATAAATAGGGGAGCATTAACCTACTCAATTTATCTAAAGATAACCCTTCAGATAATGGAGATGGTAGCTGTTACTTGGTTTTGAAGGGGCAACATCTTTGTTGCTATCATCCTTACTCTTGCTTCACTGCATAGAACGTCACCAAGCTGGAACAAGCATGTGTATATCATATAGTTTTTTTTTTCAGGTAAGTGATTCAACAAGTAAATAAGGATGTAAAGGGACAGCATCTTAGGAATGTACACCTTCAATAATAAATAGACAAGTGCATTCCTTTTCGTCCAAATGCATTTTCGTCCGAATTTCAGGTATTTTCGTTATTGTTTTAACAAACGATAAAAAAAAGTATAGACAGCGAAAAACAGAAGATCCGACATAAACAAATGCTTTATTTTCATTTCATTAAGGTAAAGGAAGCTATTAAGATAAAAAAAATAATCCTTTACAAACCCTTTAAGTCAGGGGTCTCAAACTCAAATTACCTGAGGGCCACAAGACAAGTTTTCATATCCCATGAAGGGCCGCATGCAAACTTTCAAACTTCAAAAACAGTACTGGTGTCAGCGAATGTATTATTAACCCCCAGCACTGGTGTCAGCGGACACATTATTAACCCCCAGCACTGGTGTCAGCGGACACATTAATAACCCCCAGCACTGATGTCAGCGGACACATTATTAACCCCCAGCACTGGTGTCAGCGGACACATAATTAACCCCCAGCACTGGTGTCAGCGGACACATTATTAAACCCCAGCACTGGTGTCAGCGGACACATTATTAACCCCCAGCACTGGTGTCAGCAGACACATTATTAACCCCTAGTATTGGTGTCAGCAAACGCATTATTAACCCTGACCACTGCACTGGCGACAGACCACTCACCATCCTGGCACAGCACATCAAGGCTCAAAGCCCAGCAAATCAGGGCACAGCACATCAGGGCACAGGGCACAGCACATCAGGGTACAGAACGCAGCAAATAAGGGCACATGGCACGGCACAGCACATCAGGGTACAGGGCACAGTGCACATCAGGGTACAGGGCACAGAGCACATCAGGGTACAGCGCACATGAATGAATGAATGAATGAAAAACTTATATAGCGCAGCACATGCGAACTGAATCGCCTCTGGGCACAGCACATCAGGGTACAGAGCCCAGCACATCAGAGCACAACAGGGTACAGGGCACATCAGAGCACAGCACATAGGGGTACAGCACAACATGCCACACCAGGGTACAGGGCACGGCACATCAGGACAGGACATATCAGGACAAGGCACATAGCACATCAGGGTACAGGACATGGAACATCAGGACAGGGCACATGGCACATCAGGGTACAAAGCCCAGCAAATCAGGGTACATGGCACACATCAGGGTACATGGGCCACAATCAGAGCACAATCAGGGCACATGGGGCATATCAGGGCACATGAGAGCACACCAGGGCACATCAGGCACAGCACATCAGTACAGGGCACATGTCACATCAGGGTACAGGGCACAGGGTACCCTGATGTACATAGCCCAGCACATCAGGGTACATGAGGCACACAAGGTACATGAGGCACATCAGGGTACATGGGGCACATGGCACATCAGGGTACATGGGGCACATGGCACATCAGGGCACATGAGGGTACATGGGGCACAATTAGAGCACATCAGGGTACATAAGAGAAAATCAGGGCAAAGGTCAGTGTTTACTTGTTGTTTTCTTCAGATGCAGAACAGTGCAGGAAGCGTCTGTCAGAGGTTCACTTCTCTCTCATGTCACGCTGCTCCTCCCCGGCACCCCCCCCCCCTCTCTTCTCGTCCATCTCAGATGATGTCACAAGCAAATAGGTATGGGCGAGAAGAGAGGAGGGGCCGCTGGGGAGTAGCAGCGTGACATGAGAGAGAAGTGAACCTCTGACAGACGCTTCCTCCACTACTTTTCGTGCACCTCAAACTACACTTCCGCGGCACCCGCCCTGCCTGCGGGCCACTTATTACCGGTCCGCGGGCTGTAAATGGCCCGCGGGCCGGTACTTTGAGACCCTTGTTTTAAGTCTTAAGCACCCAGTAGCTGCTACATGCACATCTAAAGGAATGCTGGAATGTGTTATTTCATCTAATGATTTTTAAAAAAGTTCCAAAGCAGAGTTCTGTCATGTTAACAAGAGCCTGCTGGAGGCTTCCACTACAGAGCAACAGACAGGTCCACTGATTAGATCACTGGATCTAAAAAAGTATTTATTGAAAGCAAAATGTTTTGAATTAGAAAATTTAGTTGGATGTTTCTGTTCTGACTACAATTGTTATGGTTTCTGGGTGGATGTCAATAGGTTTTTTAAAGGGTGGTCTATTACTTTGAAGATCATTTTAAGGGATTTGAAATAAACAATTCAATTAAAAAACATCAAATGTATTCTAAACGTCTTATGTAACAGTTAGGCCTCGTACACATGATCAAATCTGTCTGCTGGAAACGGTCTGCTAGACCGTCCCAGCAGACAGATTCGATCGTGTGTACGGGCGAGCCAACGGATTTGGCCACCCGACAGATTTCAAAGCATGCTTTGAAATCTATCGGGTGGGAATCCGTCCGCCCGACATGTCTGCTGGTTAGTACACTTACCAGCAGACATGTCGTCTCGCACCGGCGCCGAATGGATTCGGCGCATGCGCGGAAGTGTGTTACTTCCTGGTGCTGTGACGTAGCAGCGTCAACATCACCGCCACGTCACCGACACGTCAGCGCGCCATCTGCTGGCGGGGATTTTGGTTTGCTCGTGTGTACACGCGAGCAAAGCAAAATCCTAGCAAACAGATTTGTTCAAATCGGTCGGTCCGACCGATTTGAACAAATAGATTGCCTCGTGTGTACGAGGCCTTAATGAACAATACCCTTGGACTTGCTCTTATTAATATTACAAGTATTTGACTTGCAAAAACCATTGTAACATTGTCTCCTAATGTCACAGGCATGAGTATTTTAGCTGTTAAAACCATGTAAATGTCATGATTTCATTACTACGAGAATATACTTCCAACCAAAAATCTTAGTTTTGCTCAAATACACCAATTTTCTTTCTTCATTTCATGACAATAATCATTTTGGTTGACCGGTGTTTCTCTGTGTGATTGATCTTTGGTATTTTTCTGCCTCATATGGGATTATGCAATCAGCCTGCTATTGTTACAGTGGAACCTGAAAGTTAGGCTTGTGGTGAGCATGACCTTTTGCTGCTAGCACAGAATTATAACAGCATACTTATATGATCTCAGAGCCAGCGATCCTTGCCCTGTAGCCTTTAATGTTTTACATTAAGCTCCTACTAGTTGAAGTAAGAAAAGTACAGCATTTTCTATAATACTATTTTATAGCATAGCTAGCAAAAGTGTACCCATTTATGCACCTGGGAGATTAAAGGGTGTAACAAAATCTGCGATGCATGTGACATGAAGTATCATTATAAAATCCACTGTGAAGGAGGCACTACAGTTTGAAACAGGGAGCAGTGGGTGCAACATTAATAAAAGAGTTTATAACTGTATACTTTTTTCTTAGCTTACCTGGATTGCTAAGATACTTCATTCTCAGAGCAGGAACAATCAATGCAAAAAAAGTGAATTCTATTATTTATGACATTCTTTACTTCTCTCTAGCTCTATGCCATGTTTAGGGCAGTGGCCATTTTGGCAGTGTTTTGTTTGTGTTTGTTATAGCAGTACACACTCTATGGAAAACATGGTGACTGCATGTCTAGGACCTTATGATTGCTTAGCAACATGAACTCTACTGTAGATGCTTTGGTAAAGGGAGACACTGAATTTCCAATGAAATATATGCCTTGGCAATCCCCAAGGCAGCTACAACTACAAATTCCTCTACATCCTGTCTGCTTTATGTACTAAAGGAGTTGGGGTATGCATGCAAGGGTGTTCTACTATGGTTCCATGTTTCCCCTGGGTTGAATGGGGCTTACTTGGCTGAACTTGATTTTTAATTTGAACCCAGAATATATATATAGGGTGTAGAATGCTTTTGGCTTCAGCACAAGATACACGTAAGTATGACAGATCCTGTCTGGCACTCAAACTGTGCATTCTTGACTTCTGCATTGGTTTCAGACAAAAAATACTACAATGCAAAGTTTACAAAGTACATATTAATGAGACAACCTGTAAAGCTTAACCATGTGACCAAGGTCAGAAGCCCTGTTAGCAGTGGAATCGAACACATGAATGCTTTATTACATGATTATGCTCTTACATGATTAAACTGTCACCACCCTCCTTTCCTCCAAAAGGTGCAAGTAATTAGGGGCCATACATTTGGCATTTTAGGTGTTAGTCCTATTTTCAAAACCTTGCAATGTGGTTCACTGTGTAATGAAAAGCCATGAAAAAGTTAGTTACCCTATATTTCAATGCCTATTGGTTCTGGAGAAGTCTATGCATTATGGTACATACCTAAAATATATAAAAACTGGGCTCATGTGCTTGAAAGAGATTATTTTTTTTCACTCATATATTTTATCAGAGCTCTACTTCTATACTTTCTGGGTAAACAGTGCAGGAGTTTATTAAGGTATCACATTTACACTCCTACATTAATCCTTATGACTGCAGAAGCAGAAACAGCCACATTCATGAAAGGGTAGGTAAAGAGTATGTAACTATTATTTAGCACTGAGGTCAAGCAGTATTTTTTGAATGAATTACTGTACAAATAAAGGTCTACAATGATACTGTCTGGTGTGATGTGCTCGTACATTTGCATATTGTCTCCAGTTTGTAGTTGTTACTACAAAACATGCAGATCCAGCATGCTGCATATACAGTAAACATTGAGGCAATATCACATAGGGGGCAATTTACTAAAACATGTATGATAACTGTTAAAGTGGACCTTGCATTAAAACAGCAAGGTCAACTTATTTTGTGTGGACCCCATTGTTAAAACACTGCATTATACTGTAAAAAGTGCACCCATGGTGCTCTAGGTGAATTTGACATCAACATTCTTCAGGCAAATTCTCAGACAAAGTTGAATATCCCAAAGTTAAAAAGGTGAACCTACCCTGTGCTGCAGCCTCTTCTCGATACATCTGGGCTATTCAGCACTCCAGGTGATCTCATTATTAGGATACATTTATTTTAAAAGCACAGTCAGGGTGGGGGAAAAAATGTTAAATCATTTATCAAAAAGTTGTAATACGCCTTATAGTACATTACCCCCTAATGTGCAGATTTGTCTATGTGCTTTCTGTGTTTTTTGTCAGCCATCTGACATTTTAGTTTTCATACAGACATGTGCTTGTGTTTGTTTTTTATTTTGCTTCTTTTTTTAATTTATTTTAACCCAACTGGACAGCAGAGGAATAAATGGCATCTATTAATTATCTTACAGACTGGACTAGACTATTAGACTGTGGAACCTGTACACCAAAAAGTAAGCTCCGCTTTCCAATAAATTTTCTATCTTCATTTCTAACATGCTTTGAACAGTTTAGTACATGCATAATTTCCTCACCACTAAACTGGCATAGTGTACGTCTTGATCATCTCATTTATAACCTACCATTCCATTGCTTGACTTAATCTTGTGTACAGTAAGGAGGATGATTTACTGAAGGCTTAAGTTTTACTCACCTCATTGTACATTAAACAGCCAACAGAATTAAAACAAAGTATTAAAAGTTAAGAGACAGAAATCTGGTAATCTCAATTGGTGGATAAGCTGATGTAAAACTTGTTGGAGCAAATCACTCATTATGTGTTTAAAGGGAGAGCAATTGTTAATAAAATGTGTTGCTTAGATTATATGTTGCTAGATACTATTAATAGACATCAAACTTATTAACACATTTTAATTTAAAAAATGTTGTTGACCTAAAAACATCCTTAATAACTACTGGGGAGTCGGGGACAGTTTGATGGCTACAAAAAAAACTAGAGATGGACAATCTGCCCAGGCTTATTTTGCAGAGGGTTTGTCAAATCTATTTCAAATTTTCAAAACTTTAATGTAGCAGTGAATCTTGTAGATGTCTATGAGGAAGAATCATGATTCAAAATTCTGGCCATTTTCAAGGCTAATAGCCAATTATCATAAATAGTGTAAAAAATAACCCCATGCTGCCTTTAAGCAACTAGCAGCTAACACAGCAAACAGATGATAGCTATAAACAGAAAAAAATATAGTGTAGCGCTAAATGTCCAAGTCAAAAAATTACAAATTACAACCAGACTGTGTGAATAAATATTGGGATGTGAATCAATATACATGTGAAAACAATATGTTGTATTGAGGAACCAAAACTGAACAAGTGAGTATTTTTGCAAAAAACAATAAATGTCCACTGTGTGTCTGAAACAAAAGGGCTGTGAGAAGATGAATGAAAACTTCAAAGCATCATGCTGACATCCAGACAGTGAACATATACAATAGTTGAAAGTGAGGTGAACCACCACCGATGAAATGAAGGCTTACCAGATAGTTTTGAAGTCAGTGGAACATATGTTCTGTGAGTCAAACAAGCTTGTGTTGTCAGGTGACAAAACTGGATGAAGACTTAGGAATCCTCAGTGACTTGACCATGAAACATCCAGATATTCATAGAATCTAGACATGTTAGTTTTCGTCCGAATTCATTTTTTGCCAAATTTTTGGGATTTTGGCGTTTGTTTTAACAAACGATAACGAATGTGAAGAGTCCAAAATCTGAAAGATCCAATATAAAAATGCTTTATTTTTGTTTCGTAGCGACAACAGTTCAACATAGATAGAAGATTCAACAAGACAGTGACAATAGCAATCTGTGTCTATCAAACCCGAGGTTGAATGTGCCTAACCTAACTCTATTAGTCTGAGATTATTCGACATAGAGAGAAAAGATTTGACATTATAGAGACATGAAGATTCGGCGAAGCAGCTAAAAACATGCGATCGACACGAGAGGACATTTATGGTCAAATGCTCCGCCCATAGGCTATAGAAGAATTCTAATGTTGGTTGACTAGTACTAACAATTAAAAAATATAATTATTACTAGTCATACAACATTGGAATTCTACTATAGCTTGTGGGCGGAGCATTCAAACAGAAATGTATAAATTGCGGCATTGTACAGTTTAGCTGCTTTGTCAAATCTTCTTAGAACATTTCAGACGAATGCATTTTTTAATGAAACAAAATAAATAAAAACAAATTTCGGAAGTAATTAAGAGCCGGTTCACACTGGGGCGGCATGACTTTGGGGGCGACTCGGCAAAATTTCAAAATTACTTCTGTATAGAAGTCAATGCAAGTCGCCCTGAGTCGCCCCTGAAGTCGTACAAGAACCTTTTTCTCAGGCCTCGTACACACGAGGGGATATGACCGCTGAAAACGGTCCGATGGACCGTTTCAGCAGACATCTCCGCTCGTGTGTATGGGCTAGCGGACAGATTTCTCCACCTGACAGATTTCAAAGCATGCTTTGAAATCTATCCGGTGGGAATCTGTCCGCCCGACATGTCTGCTGGTTAGTACACTTACCAGCAGACATGTCGTCCCCCACCGCCGCCGCGCCGCCGCCGAATGGATTCGGCGCATGCGCGGAAGTGTTTAACTTCCTGGTGCGGTGACGTGGCGGCGTCACCGCCGCGTCACCACCACGTCACCGCGCCGTCCGGTGGCGGGGAATTTGATCCGATGGTGTGTACACGCCATCGTATCAAACTCCCGATCGGACATATCCGATGGAAATGGTCCGCGGACCGTTTTCATCGGATATGTCCGATCGTGTGTACGAGGCCTAAGTCGGAGCGACTTGCGTCGCTCCTATTAGAACGGTTCTATTCAATAGAATGGGACGTGACTTGTCAGGCGGCTGAGTGGCCTGACGAGTCGCCCCAGTATGAACTGGCTCTGAATCATTTTATTTTGCGGACAAAAACAAAATTCCAAAACAAAATATTACAGTGTGCACATGTCTAATAGAATCACAATTTCCATAAAGGATAATTCGATGGAAATCATTCTTGCATGTTCAGCAGAAGAACAACGCCACATAGGGTAAATCCGTAAAAAAATGAACAATGAAGCTATAAAACTTACAAGAAGGTTAAAAAGTGCTTTGGTTTACAAATATGGCGGCAGTGGAGTCCGTCCCAGGGAGACTGAAATTTTGATGGTTCCTGCTGAATTTCAATCCATCTATGGGCAGGCTTATTGTACTGAAGTTGTTCTATAGATTGATTTACAAATAGCCTGTCAGTTTTTTTTGTTCGATCCCTGCCAGTGGCTATAGCCACTGGCAGTGATCATTTTATTCTGATGGCGAGAAACCTCCTGCTGCCAGAATACAATAGCACAGCAGGAGCGACTTGCGTCGCTCCTATTAGAACGGTTCTATTCAATAGAATGGGACGTGACTTGTCAGGCGGCTGAGTGGCCTGACGAGTCGCCCCAGTATGAACTGGCTCTGAATCATTTTATTTTGCGGACAAAAACGAAATTCCAAAACAAAATATTACAGTGTGCACATGTCTAATAGAATCACAATTTCCATAAAGGATAATTCGATGGAGGGTGATATCAAATTCTTACCAATACAGCATATATGTTCAGAAAGAGGAAAGCAGAAGAACAACGCCACATAGGGTAAATCCGTAAAAAAATGAACAATACTTTAATGAAGCTATAAAACTTACATTTAGAAGGTTAAAAAGTGCTTTGGTTTACAAATATGGCGGCAGTGGAGTCCGTCCCAGGGAGACTGAAATTTTGATGGTTCCTGCTGAATTTCAATCCATCTATGGGCAGGCTTATTGTACTGAAGTTGTTCTATAGATTGATTTACAAATAGCCTGTCAGTTTTTTTTGTTCGATCCCTGCCAGTGGCTATAGCCACTGGCAGTGATCATTTTATTCTGATGGCGAGAAACCTCCTGCTGCCAGAATACAATAGCACAGCAGGAGCGACTTGCGTCGCTCCTATTAGAACGGTTCTATTCAATAGAATGGGACGTGACTTGTCAGGCGGCTGAGTGGCCTGACGAGTCGCCCCAGTATGAACTGGCTCTGAATCATTTTATTTTGCGGACAAAAACGAAATTCCAAAACAAAATATTACAGTGTGCACATGTCTAATAGAATCACAATTTCCATAAAGGATAATTCGATGGAGGGTGATATCAAATTCTTACCAATACAGCATATATGTTCAGAAAGAGGAAAGCAGAAGAACAACGCCACATAGGGTAAATCCGTAAAAAAATGAACAATACTTTAATGAAGCTATAAAACTTACATTTAGAAGGTTAAAAAGTGCTTTGGTTTACAAATATGGCGGCAGTGGAGTCCGTCCCAGGGAGACTGAAATTTTGATGGTTCCTGCTGAATTTCAATCCATCTATGGGCAGGCTTATTGTACTGAAGTTGTTCTATAGATTGATTTACAAATAGCCTGTCAGTTTTTTTTGTTCGATCCCTGCCAGTGGCTATAGCCACTGGCAGTGATCATTTTATTCTGATGGCGAGAAACCTCCTGCTGCCAGAATACAATAGCACAGCAGGAGGGATTCCCCCATCAACACTGACTGTGTTGATGGAGAAATCAAGCAATTGTATTTCCTTCAACCCATGATTAAAGGAAATAAAATTGCACTTTCTATGGCAAGCCTTTGTAGAGTTATGTTAAGCTATCAATTAAAGGGGGTGGAAGGGAGGTTGGTAAGAATTTGCTTGAAGATGTCCTTTAAGGGTTTCTGAGATAATACATTTGATGTGTGTGTGTGTTTCCAAACTTTAACCCATTCTACCTTGTCATGTTGATGTTGCTGTCAATGTACTATTTATTGGCAACCAACTTTCATCCAGCAATGCTTGAGTGAGTGAGTGAGTGAGTGAGTGAGTGAGTGAGTGAGTGAGTGAGTGAAAACGTATGTAGCGCAACACAGAGTTATAGCTCTGATATTTAAAAAAAATGAATATATGGAAATACAGTAGGGTGTTTTGGTGCACTTGGGTTGAGCGTGTGGTATTTTAGATGCACAGTGTTTTTTTTTTTTTTTATAACACTATTTGCAATCGATTTGCAGGGTGAAAAAGTGAGTATTATATGCCAATAAATACAGTAATTGCTAACTTTAAAGGGGTGTTCCAGCCAATATTTGTGTTTATTAAAAGTCAGCAGTTTCAAAAAGTGTAGCTGCTGGCTTTTAATAAACAATCACTTACCTGCTCCAGCGTTCCAGCGATGCACCGGCCGGGACTCCGCTCCTCTCCCCCCATCCCCGGCCGGCGTCATCATCGCAACTGTGGGCACCCGGCCGTGACAGCCTTCGGCTTCATGGCCGGTCACCCACTGCACATGCGCGAGCGGCACTGCGCATGCGCGAGCGGCATGGCCCACCGCTGATTGGACAGGCGATCGCATGGGACCTGTCATGTGTCCCATGCGATCGCCTACAGGGAGGGGCTGCTGTAGGCGATTAAGCTTAATCGCCTTACCAGCCCCTTGGTGGAAGGAGGAAGTGGGACAGGAAGTCCCACTCCTCCTGAAGCCCCCACTTCCCCCCTAAAAAAATTACATGCCAAATGTGGCATGTAAGGGGGTGAGGAGTGGAATAAGCGGAAGTTCAATTTTTGGGTGGAACTCCGCTTTAATGAAAAAAATGGCTGCTGATACTGATATAAAGGTCCTTGTTTTGTATACTTGTGCTCTTTGTCCCTGTCTCCCAAAGAAAACTAAAAGACAAGGTATAGACCACTGTTGTCACCATTTAAAGCTGAACACCAGCCTTACTTTCAGTCTTAAATAGCCATACAGGAGCCTTTCCTCTACTGAAATTGATTACTCTATTTCACTGCAAATTGTGAGTTTTTTGGAGGGGGTATTAAAAGCTGTAGTACGTCAGATAGAACTTTTCTCATTTCCAGGTTGGAGGACATCAACATTATCTAGCCTTTTCTCACAGCCTTGCTGTCCCTGGCCCACCACTTACACTCATTGGATTTCAGCTCTTTCAATTATTGAGTTTCAGAATCACACATGGGAATTAACTAGGCTGTTTAGCATGCTAATACAGCCTGCCTAGGAATGCACACTCTTTCGGACTAACAACCACCCATTAAGACATTTTGATATTTTCATAATGCTTCTGAGGAGTAAACTCACTGCTTGCATAAGGGCTTATGATTCCTGCAGGAGTACTGAGGCAGGGTGTTATGATGTTTTTGGAAGCTATGTACAGCACTCTATAAGCTTCTCACGCCAGTCATGATCTTCTTGCTTTTCAAGGAGAAACACAGACCCCCAATCATGATGTTACTGGATCTAGAATAAAGTATGCCATGACAATAGAAATTATTTATTTGAATATTGTATTAACATGTTGATGAGTGAGTCTGAAGTAAAAGGAAATTCAAATATACTCATATTAAACTTCAGCTTAAAGAGACCTCTGATATAAACAAATATAGCCAGTTGCAATTAGGAAATATGCCATGTGAGAAAAACACATGCAACCTTTTTTCATTGTAGTGCATAGGAAAGGGACAGGCTGCAAAAAGGCTGCAGGACATCAACAACATTAAGATATAACAAAGGATGAAAAAGGTAAAAACTCTTCAAATCCCTACCTCTAATGTTATAAGATACACACCATTTTGCTACCTACATGTAATTTAGCCATGATTTTCTACATAACATTCAGTGCTTACCTGCCCTACACTAATAACTCCCTATGCAGTTGGTCAGCAGCACTCCCAATGTTTTTTTTATTGCATAAAAAAAATATATATTATGCTTATCTAAAAAGCAAAGAGTAAAGCTGCTACACAACAATGTGACAAAAGTGCAAGAGTGATAAATATAAAAATGTAGTGCTGGTGGTTAAGGAGAAACTTCCGTCTCTTACTCCATCAATATGATGTGTAGGTAAACCATGGAAGGACCCCAGGAAGGGTTACTAAAGCACGATGGAACAACTCCAAAAAAACTCTCCGTGTGCTCAGATTAATCTTTGGAGTTGTTGCATCATGCTTCAGTAACCCTTCCTGGGCTTCCTCTCATTCCCAATCATCTCAGCATTCATTGGAAACAGGGTGGATACCCTGTGAGCTCCGGTCTGTTCCTCCTATCCAGGACATCATCCATCCAGGGTCTTCAGCTGAGGACTTTTAGGTTCTAACGGCCAAGTCTTAGGCCTCGTACACACGATTAAATGTGTCTGTTCAAATCGGTCGGACCGACCGATTTGAACAGATCTGTCTGCTGGGATTTTGGTTTGCTCGCGTGTACACACGAGCAAACCAAAATCCCCGCCAGCAGACAGCGCGCTGACGTGTCGGTGACGTGGCGGTGACGTTGACGCCGCCACATCACCGCACCAGGAAGTAAAACACTTCCGCGCATGCGTCGAAACCATTTGGCGCGTGTGCGAGAAGACATGTCTGCTGGTTAACGTACTAACCAGCAGACATGTCGGGCGGACGGGTTCCCAGCCGACAGATTTCAAAGCATGCTTTGAAATCTGTCGGGTGGCCAAATCCGTCTGTTTGCCCGTACACACGATCGAATCTGTCTGCTGAAACGGTCTAGCAGACCGTTTCCAGCAGACAGATTTGATCGTGTGTACGAGGCCTTAGTCATGAGACAGACAAGCCGAGCCGATTGGATTTCCCATGCATACATGATCTTTTGTCGCTGATGCTGGTAAGCGTATTCCATCTATTTCAATCAGTTGGAAGAAATTTTCTCCATTTCTACACGTCTATTTCCTCCATGGTTTACCTACACGTCATATTGATGGGCATATATTGTCTTTCCTTGTTTTCTTTTTACATGTGGACTTATTAGCACATTTATTTTTATCCACTTTTTGTTTTTTTGTTTATATTTTTCACTGTCTCACACCCAGTGACTATATTCACTTAGTGAGATACGGAAGTTTCTTCTTAACCATCAGTGCTACATTTTTTATATTTTTCCTTATCGCAGATATCATGAATAACACAAAATCTGCATATGATATTTCACATGTGGGGATCAGAGAAGAACTTCCAAAAATCAAAATGTTATAAAGAGTTGTAAGTTTGTCATTATAATAGTATTAAACACTTATTTTTTTTTTAATCTTTCCATTTAGATGCATTGATTTTCATCAAGAACTCTGTTATTGTTATATTATTCCTTATGTAAACATTTTGTTTTTACTTATCTGAATATTTCACCCCTCTGTCTTTCAATGTGCTTCCGCCTCACTTCTTGTCAGGGTGCGTTCACATAATCTCCTTCCATGCTGGGGGCAGGACTAAATATCCCATGAGCACATAAACACGAATTCCAGAATATCTGCTGGTCAAATCAGTGACGGCATTTATTGTAAGTAAAATTCACATGGGTGGAGAGTTGGGTGGATCATAGGTACTCTTCTCCAGCAGGCCTACTGCGCTGTCTGTGCATGTCTGTGTACAAAGCAGCTTTTCATTCATCTGTAGTCCCAGGGGGAGTGCACATGTTGCAATGGCCACAGTGGTTAAAGTGATTATAAAGGAAAACATTTTGAGCCATCAGTAACACCCCTCAACCACCCTCCCCCCCATTTACCTTACTTGAGCTATCATTCAATCTAGTGCCATGCCCATCTGCAGCTCTCCTCTCCCCTCACTTCCCGGTATTACAGGCTTTGCTGAGGAAGCAGAATCCATTGGCTCCCACTACTGTCATGCTGTCTGTGTCAATAGACTCAGACAGCAAGAATCGGGAGTGAGCCCACATAAGTGCCCCATAGAAAGCGGCTCATTATGGGGCACTTGCCAGAGAATAGAAACCAGAAGTGTTGGCGGGGGACCCGAGAAGAGGACAATCTGGGCCGCTCAGTGCAATGGAATTGCACAGATCAGGTAAGTATAAACCTGTTTGTTATTTTTTTTTTATTATTTATTGCATTTACAATCACTTTAATGTACCCAAAAAAGGCAGTCAACTTATCGAATGAATCATATTGATCCTGAGATAAACATGCATGATAATAGATTTGTTAACTTATAATTTTCAACAGCCAATAAGCATTGCTGTTCTTTTTTAATGGTTTCCTGCACCATGCTGGGACTTTAGTACAGTTTTAGAATCAGTCTCTGTCGACAGGCACACATAACAGCATCTAGGACAGCAGAGTTTTAGCTCACCCTATCTAAGTGAGATCTAAGCAATCAGACAGGACACCATTTTAGATTTTTGTACAGTTTAACTATTAACTTCAATTCAATGTAACCTACACCTAGAAAGACCTTTCACTTTCAGTTAGGGCATCATATATATCGTCATCATCTTATGTTTTGCATTCTGTTTTGTTAAAGTTTATTTTCCGCCGTAGGCCTCATAGTATGTTTTGAAATAAGGATGTGAGAGATCAGGGAGGAGTCTCATGCATTAGACTAGTGCATTTAATATTGGTTTAAGTTGCGGCCCTTTTTTAGAAGTCTCAAAAAGCTAGACCTAGTAGATGGAATCATGATGCTAAATATTTTCACAGGGCAACTAAGACTGGCCCTGAAAAGAATTGTTAGGCATAGTTATGGATTAAGCCCAAGCAGGATGCATCTCCAAGACTGTATCCTATGTCATTTGTTTTGCTTCCTTGTAGTCTGATTATTTAATCACATGCTAAAAGAAATTTTAAGGTTGTCACTTTGATGACACTACTTCTCATTCTGCTGCACCCTGTTCCAGAAATGATGTTGCCAAAAATGCAGTGTCCTTGCTACTTTCTGTGTAAAATTGAATACCTAAACAATCGTATTTTCCATCCAAGCTATCTTTAGTAAAATACAGTTTCTACAGTTTTTGTAACGGAGATGAAGAGGGGGAAGACGTTGTAGTAGTCCAAAAGAGCAGAGCAGCCTGGGTGATAACCATGAATATTTTTAAATAGATACAAGAAAATATGGAATAAAACTAAGGAGACACCTCATCTAAGGGCTGGTATGAAATGCAAAACGTTACACTTTTTTTTTTTTTTTGAGTTTAGATATGTTTTCATAAACAAGTAATTATCAATATAGATGTTATGGATGTGGCAGAAACACAGTATAGCAGCAGCAGCATCCCAGGTAGGCTACTATGTAATAGACATACAGTAAGTATGTCTTGTAAATAAAGTTTGTGTATTTGGGCACTGCCTGCAGCAGGCACCAGTAGACATTAGGAGCCAGATTCAGGTACATCTGCGCATTATTGGACCGGCGTAGCGCACCGCCTTTACGTTAGACTTGCGCAATGTAGCCGCGCAATCACCCTATTCTCGTCGCTTTTACGCATAAAATTGTGCATGCATAACGTTATTTCAGAGGTGTAAGGCGGAGTAATACAAATTGGGAAGGACGTGGGCGTGTTACATTGAAATGAGCCGTGACCCCATGCAAATGAAGGGCCGGCCGGCTCGCGCATGCGCGCTTGAAGGAGACCATGGTCAGCACCTCTGTGCGCATGCTCACAACTCGGGAACAGTGCAATCAGTGAAATTGGAAGTAGACCCGGGCAACTTTGCTGAACTACGCAGACAGCATAAATAGCCAGACACAAACGCACTTCTATTGCAAAAGTACATCCCTTTGTATCCCTCCCTATACAGCAAGGTGCTATTGTTCTGTTGTTTGTTAGCGTTTATTTGTTTGTTTGTGACGTGTCGTTGAGATATTTGGGGACTGTTTTGCAGAGTGATTTTTGTCTTTTATGTGTTTTCTTTGTTGTTTTTTTTTTAAATTATATTTTTGCTGTGCTTTTTTTTTCGGTTCTGTTTGTGTATGATTTGGGAATGTGGGGGTGACATTCCTGCCGGAAAAGGGGTGTCACCCTCATTTGTGGTGGAGAAGTGATCCTTTTTTTTTTGCTGCTTTTTGATTTTGCTGTTTTTTTTTTTGTGTTGTGAATGCTGTTTGAATGTGGGGGTGACATTCCTGCCGGAAAAGGGGTGTCACCCTCAATTTTGGTGGAGAAGGGTTCCCTAGGACCAGGGAGAAGTGATCCCCAGGTCCGTGTGAATGGTGTATGAATGTACAGTGACATAATTGGAGCCTTGGCTTGGCGTTGCTGCTCACAAGTCCTGCATGGTGGGCTTGTGCCAATCCAATTTGATGAGGATGTGGGGTGTGTGTGCTAGGGACCACAGTGGTGTGCATGCATGCATTCTCATTGTGCCTTGAGCTGGCATGAGATGGGGTCATGAGATGGGGTCCCAGTGCATATGCAGAGTCACCTTGAAGGGAAAAGACAGGAGGATGTTAGTAGTGCATGTGCCCCTTGTGATGTGTGCATCATGGGGGGGGACAGTCATGCCTGCCACCCATGTCACTCACCAACCAGCCAGCTGTCCCCATACATGTTCTGTTCGAAATCTGTGGGGATGGGGCTATGATTGTATATGTAGCTGTCATGGGTGTCATGGGTAGTGTCATGTGTTGGGCTGCTGATGTCCTCCTGCAAGGTTGTGGTTAATTCCATGATGGCATGAGGGGTGAATCTGAAGATGCGAGACACCTCAGAATCACTCATGCCATAGATGTCTATGCGTGTGTGATATATCCTCTCCCGTGAAGAGTGAAGAGTGAGGGGCTTGTATCAGATAAGAATATTGTATTAGATTAGATTAAATAGTAAAGTTTTTATAAGCAAATAAAAAGTAAAAAAAAAAAACATCTCCCGTGCCCTCCTCAGTGCCCTCCTCAGTGCCCTCCTCAGTGCCCTCCTCCTTCTTTGCTCATCTAAAGTCAGTAGTATAGCTATGAGCATGGATGCCACTGGCATGTTGGCATACAGTTTGTTGGGCAACACGTGTGACTGCTCAGCTCCTCACTAAAAGGCCGTGTACACACGGCAGAGAACCTCGACGGGCAGAACACATCGTTCCGCCCGTCGAGGTTCTCTGCCGGCCGTCGAAATCGGCGACCTGCCCGTCGGGAATGGCAACCAGCCATTCATCCAGGCGGGCCGTCGAGCAAAAAGAGAGCGTGCTCTCTTTTCGCTCGACATGATTCCCGACGGGCGGGGCGAGCCAAAAGCGTACACACGGCCGAGGTCCTCCCTGGAATGCAGCTTCCAGCGAGGTTCTCGCTGGTTTCCAGCGAGAACCTCGGTCGTGTGTACGCCGCCTAACAGTGTTGCTTTATCTGACATGTAGACGATTTTTCAAATTTTAGACCAGCTTTTATATGGTCTAATTGTAGACAGGACATTTTGCTTTTGCGCACAGCGCGTAGCCTGCGCTGCACCAACGTTCTTTTGTGGATCCCCGTAACTCCCTCATTAGCATATTTGACTAGCAAATCAATGGTCTGTCTAGCGCAGTTTTGTGCAGACGGATGCGCCTGTCTAACGAAATTACGCTGGACAAAAAAAAGTAGATTTCTTGCCTATCTCGTTTTGGGGATGCCGTGCATCGAAACGCACGCGCACATTTAGACTTACGCCGCGCATCTCCTGTTACGCAGGCGTAATCGCTCTGTGAATCTGGGCCTAGGTATTTGCACATATTTATGCATGTCTATATGAAACAGAAATAATGTATCAAGTAATTTTTATTAAATTTTCTGTAAAGTGCAGCTTTCATCAGATGTAATTATTTGCAGTTTAGAGGGTGATGCTCCAACAGTCCTTATTTCAACCTTGTAAAACATTAAAATACAGCTATTTTAACCATTGTGGGAGTGTCTATGGAAAATGACTGCAAAGTTTAATTGAAATACCCAGTAGTATTCTTACGCCATTGCACAAATACCAAAAGCAATTTAACTCAGGATTCTTGGGAGAGTTGGTGGATATGGACTAAACATCTTACTTTTTCAACCTTGCAAAAAAATGTTTTAGCTTGTATTTGCATGTGTATTTTTAACTTTTTTTTCTATATCACATTTATATATCTAAATATCCGTTTCATTCATGTGTCATTGTTCAGTAAGAGGAATGTGTATGTTACATGTCAAAGGGGTTGATTTGCTAAAACAGGAGAGTGCAAAATCTGGTGCAGCTCTGTATAGAAACCAATCAGCTTCCAGGTTTTTGTTGTCAAAGCTTACTTGAAGAAGCTGAAGTTAGAGGCTGATTGGCTGCTATGCACAGCTGCACCAGATTTTGCACTCTCTAGTTTTAGTAAATCAACCCCAAAGTGTGTTACCATTACTATTCTTGCCTTAACAACCTTTTCAGTGGTTTCTTTCAATGCTGTATATTATTCAATACGTATGCATGTGTCATTAAAACACACTTGGTATTATAGCTATATATAGTTTGTCATTGCTGACCTACTTTTAAAAATACAAGTTGCTAGACTGCTTTCACAACCTGATGGCTTTAGTACTGAGTCATAAAAGTCAAAGAGAAGCCTGGCTTTTGGTTCTATGATATAAAGCACTGTCAACATCATTAGCATGCATATCATAACCATACAGTTCAGGACATAGGCTTGATATTCATAGACGTTATGTTATTGGCTGCTACCTAGGTGAATGGACATTGGTAAAAGCATTGCTGGGCATGCCCCCTGGAGTACTACTGTATCCCTATGCCACTCAGCTTTTTCCTAGTGTCCCTACATGATGGACCTCTATTTTCTTATGGAGAATTTTTCCATGCTTAAATTGTTTTCTTAATTCCTTTATTTTATTTTTTGAATTATTTAAACAACTCTTCACTGCCTTAAACAAGAACAATTGAAGCAGTGCATCTGGATTGGTCTAACCTCAGTAATACCCTGGGGACTGTTCCTGGACCCCAGGGTAGGGACAGCCTGTAATGTTTCTTGGGGCACTGGGTTCTGCTTGGGCGCTCACCTTGGCACTGAGTGCAACAACTGTAGTTAGTCACAGGGTCATGGTCTATTCATATGGTTCATAGATCCTAAAGACCCCTTCAGGGATATATCCACTGTGCAAATTTCCTGAGATGTAGAAAGATATAACCAATGCTTATAGTAGTCATAGAGGGGGATATTTACTAAAACTGGTGCACACAGAATCTGTTGCATTTGTGCATAGTAATCAATCACCTTCTAACTTCAGCTTCTTCAAATAATCTTTGACAATAAAACCTAGAAACTGATTGGTTACTAGGTGCAGATACTCTAGATTCTGTGTGCATCAGTTTTATTAAATCTCCCCCAGTGTTTTTTTGCGTTATTAACCATTTGCTTACTGGGCACTTAAACCCCCTTCCTGTCCAGGCCAATTTTTAGCTTTCAGCACTGTCACTCTTTGAATGACAAGTGTACCCAAATGACATTTTTATCATTTTTTTCACACAAATAGAGCTTTCTTTTGGTGGTATTTAATCACTACTGGGGTTTGTATTTTTTGCTAAACAAACAAAAAAAGACAAAAAATTTGAAAGGAAAAAGTTTTCATAGTTGATTTTGCAAAATTTTCAAACAGGAACTGATGGTGCTGATGTTCATGGGCACTGATAGGCTGCACTGAGGGGTGACTCAAAAAGGGGAAGTTCCTGCACCTATTTTCTGAGAAAAAAACTGGATAAAGCCATAGAGCAAGCCTGGACAAAGTTCACACAGAACTAGAAGCCCACTTTAAAAACCTAGGATTCAGCACAACGTAACCTGCATAAGACTATACAGGTAGTTGGAAAATACATAGTGAATCAACAGTTAAAAGAAAAACATGTGTTCTGTTAATTTTGAACAGATTTTATTTAAATTAAGTAAATAAATACTGTATTAGTAAACAATATAAATACAGAACCGACAATTACTTTACCAGTAGAATAGAACAAAAGAATATATTTGGACAGTCGCACTCATGGAAATTCTCGAATTGTCCTTTTAAAAGATAAAAAGTGGCATACACAGTTGACCTTTCACACTGATGCTCAGTTGTAGTGTATTTCCATTCTACTATTAAAGAACAATTCGGAAATTCCCACGAGTGCGGCTGTCCAAATATTTTTCTTTTGTTCTCTGCTACATGCATTGCCAGCACCCGTGGTCTCCAGGAGGCGATTGACCAGCCAAGCAGCTCTATCTGGAGCGGTATTTCTTTTCTTTACCAGCAGAACAATGTTAAACAGAAAGTGTAGAAAATGTTCCTTTGGTTTGCCTGCATTGTGCTGTATTGTCTCTCCCAATGCATATAAATTATGGTCCTGGAATTGAAAAATGTGTGTTTGAGAATGAAGATGAAACATTTGCGCATGAGGCTCTCCACAGCCTTCTGATATACATTAGCTCTTGCTGGTGGGGACAGGGTTAAAAATAGCAATTAATGTGACTCCACTGGCAGCTGGAATGAGGCAGAAAGAACTAAGTCTGCATTTCTTGCATGCCAGCAGGACCATTAGCTTCTGCATCCTCACCCAAAAGATACAATTTAAATATGGCTGCTTACCGTTGCTTGGATTTTGTGACTGCATTTGTTTTATTTTTTAGACTAAAAACGTTTTCAGCAAGAACAGAAAACACCTACTGACCTTGCCAGAAATATGTCCCTGTTATATAAATCACAGTCATATATTTTGTTGTGGAAATTACTTATCCTATCACCCTCCTAATGGAGATGTACAAAGTCAGTAATGTTTGAAGTCCAGCTTGGATGGCAGCAATGGATTACATATATACAATGGAGGTGTGAGTGTAACCACCACCAGGAACTATGATGTTCCCAAGATTACCATGTAAATTCAAAAGGGAAAAGGCCTTGAAAAAATGATTATGCCCCACACCTAAGGTTTATGCTGCCTTCTTTCTTTTTGTTGTATTGTTCAGTAGAGAGGAACCTAGCCCATGTACTCTCACAATTGGTGTCATTTAGTGGGGCTACTGGGGTTTAGTAATTCTGGGCCAAGAAGGACAGAAAGCCAACTATGACTATACTTTCCCCTTTATTGCTGGTAAGGATCTGTATATATGTGTTTATGACTCCAATGTTAGCCGCAGAAGCTTTATTCAGTTCGCAATACAGTCATTCACATTCATCATATAATATACATTCAAGATGATCAATTTAGCCCAGAACTTTATCCCAAAAGAACATTTCTATAATCAGAACATTCATACAAAGAACATCTTAATATCCTATACAACAGTTCCTCTTACTTCCTTGTCCTGATAATGGTGTTGCATAGGGACACATGACATATGTTCTTCATCCTTTAGCACTGAAAGTCATAAGTTGTACCATAACAAAAAATTGCTTCTGCTTTAGATCTACTCTACAATTAAAGAACTAATGCCGCATACACATGATCATTTTTCGGGTTCTAAAAAATTATGTTTTTCAGGCTCTAGAAAAAATTATGTTTTTTTAATGTGATCATTAAAATGGCCTTGCCTACACATGATCATGGAAAAAAATGCTCTAGCAAAGCATGGTGACGTACAACACATAAGACGGCACTATAAAGGGGAAGTTCCTTGCGGATGGCGCCACCCTTGGGGCTGCTTTAGCTGATTTTGTGTTAGTAAAAGACGATTTGCTCTTTTCTGTTACAGCGTGATGAATGTGCTTACTACATTATGAACAGTAGTTTTACCAGAACGAGCGCTCCCATTCATAACTTGCTTTTGAGCATGCACAGATTTTTCACATCGTTAAAGCCCACACAGGACCATTTTTTACAACCCGAAAAACAACAAAGTTAAAAACGTCGTTAAAAAATAGAGCATGTTCGGAAAAAAAAATTGCCCATTTTTTAGAACCCAAAAAATGCTCTGAAGCCCACACGCAATCGTTTTTAATGACATTAAAAAAAGGTCATTTTTTAGAACACCAAAAAATTATCGTGTGTACGCGGCATTAGACCTAGAAGTGGTTATAGATGGCAGCATAAAGCGGGGAGAATAGGGAGAAATTTAAAAAAAAATGTAAAATCGTGTACAATGTTTTTCTATTTCAGTACTATTATATACATATATATATTGTATATATATTTAATCATAGTAGTCAATTTAAAAAGCTATATTTAACAACTCAGAAATGCGTGTTATTTCCTTGACCTCACAATAACATGTCTGGTATGCAAACAATATTTGTTCTTGGATTGTATTATTAATAGACCAGCAGAGAAATAACAGAATATGGACATTTAACTTTTTTTTATCTCCTTTATTTATATACTTGTATAATGATTTGAGCTTAACAGTCACTGAGGTAGTGCTGTGAAAATGAAACAATACAAGTATACAAAATGTAAAAATGAATAATTTAGAGGACACATTTTCCGTAATGCAAACAAAATTATTCTGTGTGAAGTTCTACTAGGAAATTGTTACATATTTATCATCTAGTCTTCTGGTATAACTACTGTATATATTTATAAATACCATTCTTGTTTTCTGCTTTGGCTTGTAAAACATAAAATGAAAGAAGGTAATATGTGAGATATACATTACTCATTCACAAAAAAAAAAGAAGAAAACAGACAACAACCTAGGGTCGGAACTAAATGTTCAAGAGAGACAAGACACAGTAGTCCAATTTTTTCTTTAACATCCAGCATTTCATATTTTGTTAGACAAGACATTCCAAACAGGTGCATATGGTTATAATTTTAGCCTGTTTTCAATAATGTTATAGGAGCTTGTACATGTTCTGCACACGATGCATATACAGTATGTTCGGACAAAAAATAGTGCATTAAAAGATGGTAGATAAAATAATTTTCACCAAACTTCTTCAGTTTGTTGCTCTTACAAAGGTTACATGGCAATTATGGCACTAACTATGCTGGCACAAATTGTACAAGCTTGTTAACCCCCTCCAGTATCAGATTTTAAATTCGTTTTACCAAAAGGTTCTTGTATTATGTATACAGTTCACCTAGAACTGTGAAATTGCTAAATATGACTATTTCTATTTACAACTTTATTACCATCACTTAACAATGTACATCTGGTTCAGAGTATATACATGCTGAGGATTTCATGATGAATGCTGTGTCAGAAGCATAAATTAGCATTACTTTAGAAACAAAAAAAAGATTTATGTTGATAAATGACCCTTTAAAAAAGTGAGTTACATATGTTGCAGGGAATATTTAAATATTCGTTATTCATAATTCAACTTTATCTGCACTACCAATATAAAAACATGAGCCTATGGAAGCGAATCACTTCTCAAAGGAATGTTTATTAAATAAGCCTGTTAGCGATACAATATGACAGTTAAAGGAAAGTGTGCTGATGGTTATATTCTATAGAAGGTCCTAGAATGGTACAATAACATTCTAAATGGTTTTATTCTCTTATAATTGATATAATCCACTTTGTTAATAATGAGCACTCAGTATTTGTTTTCTTTGTTGGTATACTGTACTGTTGGTGTACAGTAGATGAAAGAACATGTTATTTTGGGAAAGAAATAGAGCTTGTAAAATGTGGGCATTTTCACTCTGGTCATTTTTTGTTTTTGTATTTTTAAGTAGCCCTTTACATATATGTCTTAAATGTGCAAATAGTGCAATAACACTGCGAACCCTATTGCTTTTGTCTCATTGATGTGACATATTTCTGTCTCTACGCTTGCATATGTGTTAGGCGTTTTGTCGCCTGAAGCCCGACGCTGAAGCAGCCTGACATACGCTGGAGGGGCGAATTCACATTGTGGTTCCCCAAAGTGGAAGACCTGGTTAGGGAGGGGGGGTGGATAGAGGGGACAATGAGCAGCCTCAGAATTAAGGGAGCATTTTTTCTGCAAATATCTAAGAAACAACACTTAGTTAACCACTTAAGCCCCGGACCAATATGCTGCTAAATGCCCAAAGGTGTTTTTACAATTCGGCACTGCGTTGCTTTAACAGACAATTGCACGGGTCGTGCGACGTGGCTCCCAAACAAAATTTGCGTCCTTTTCCTCCCACAAATAGAGCTTCCTTTTTATGATATTTGATTGCCTCTGCGATTTTTATTTTTTGCGCTATAAACAAAAATTGAGCGACATTTTTGAAAAAAAAACAATATTTTTTACTTTTTGTTATAAGAAAAATCAAATAAACTAAATTTTAGTCAAACATTTAGGCCAAAATGTATTCAGCCACATTTAGTAAAAAAAAATTGCAATAAAAAAATTAGCTACCTAGCGGCAACAGCGACACTGGCAATAGGGGGTGAAAGTGTTAACTAGGGCGGTGATCAACGGGTTAAAACTTTATTAGGGGGGGTGTGGGGCTACCCTGGACCTAACACTAACTGCCTGTCACACTAACTGTCACACTGACACTAAATGCAGTGATCAGTAAATATATGATCACTGCAATCAGTGACAGTGTGACAGGGGGCTGGGGGGGTGATCGGAAGGGGTTAAATGTGCCTATGTGTGTGGTGTCAGTGTAGTGCAACTTACTGTGAGTCTTCTCTCCTCTTGGCGGATTGAAAATACCGCCGAGAGGAGAACTCACATCACTTAATCTGCCAGTGTTTACATTATACAGGCAGAGGAAGTGACACGGTGGAGGCTCTGCGGATTGGCTGGGAGCGATCACGAGGGGGCAGACAGAAACCAACTGCCGCCCCCTCATCCTGGATTGCTCCCGAAGGTAAGCCATCCGCCGCACGCAACGGAGGGGGTCCCGATCGGACCCCCGACCCGCTAGAAGGCAGGGACGTACATGTACGCCCATCTGCCTATACGTGCCATTCTGTGGACGTACTTAGTCGTGCGGCGGGCGTTAAGCGGTTAAAATGTATATTATATAAAGAATTCAAATACATTTAGTACAGGTACTGTAGTTTTAGTACACTCTTACACCTTTTCTTTTTAAAAGTGGTTATCCTTATTATTTTTCAGAGCTCACATGCAGGACACTGTGACTCGTGCTGCACCGCATTCTGTTGTAGCAATTTTGCAATATGCAAGTGCGCCATTTACACCTAATGGCACTGTAGCAGACCAATGCATGTAACGTGTGTTCCTATGTGTTGCGGTAACATGTCTCATTGCAAGGCCATTGGTGTGAATAGGCTCTAAAAGCTGAGAGAACAATTATGTAGGTGAGTTATAAATGTACTCGGTTATCTAGCTAAATTCATTGGTTTACTAGGTTGAATTATTGGTCATTGTTTTAAATTTGCAGTTGAACTTTTTCCAGGAAAGAAAGTGTGTATGCATGGGTGTGATAAGTATGAGACCTGGAGGCAAGGGGCTGGCAGCCAAAACATTTTTAGGAATGCCTTTAAGATGTGAAGCATCCTTAAAGGAAATGTAGACACTTGGCTCAAGACCAATTAGGAGCTGAAACATTTGAACTATGTATACCATGGGTCTTCAAACTATGGCCCTCCAGTTGTTCAGGAACTACAATTCCCATCATGCCTAGTCATGTCAGTGAATGTCAGAGTATTACAATGCCTCATGGGATGTGTAGTTCCGCAACAGCTGGAGGGCCGTAGTTTGAGGATCCCTGATGTATACAATCCCAATAGTGGGTAAGTGTATGTGTTCCTAAAGGTGTCTGAAAGTACACTGCGCCTAATTGTCCACATTGGCTGGCTTATGTTAGGGCCCTTCTGTAGGTAGTACATGTGTAGCTGTCCCTTCAAGAGTGTGCAGCAGATGGGCTGCTAAACAAGGGGGGTCTCTCCTGCCTTAACTGTGTCAGTGTTTAGATGAGCACAGGCATCCGATCCAGATCACTTAGGGGTCTGCAGTCCTCTAAAGACAGGTCCCGCAAGGCTCAGTCACTCTGCTATGATCCTCACAAGGCTCAGCGGTCTCAGCAGCTCTGGTTTAGGCACTCATGGCAGTGGCTCTCTCAGCTTTGGTCTCAAGGCATAGCAAGCGAACCCTCTACAGCTGGGTCCTCAGGCTCTGGTGGATGCAGAAACAGCATTCAGTCTCTGTACAGGCTCCACAAAGACAGCACATCTGGGCAGCTCGATTTGCTCCCAGCAAAGACCCCTCAGTCTCTAAATTTGCCCAGGAAAAGCAGTCCTGTCTCTCTTCCTCTGTGGAGGAATTTTGCCTCCTGTAGTCCTTGCAGCCATTACCTTCTATTATATTGTGCTTCTTTAAGACTACATTTCCTATGATGCTCTGCTGCACAGCAAGTCTCTTTCTCTGATGTTCTCATTAGCTCAGACTCTCCTGCTCTCTGTTTGTCTCAAGCTCACTGTCAGTGGGTGGGAGAGGGGCAGAAGCGACCTGGGAGGATTTACACAGAAATCAGCACAAGCATATGAAAGCTGCACAAACATAGACTCTTTACAGTAATGCCTCTGTAAATCAGTCAAGGGAACAGTTTGCTATATGGCATAGTCTCTGACAGACTCTATAACAACAGAGAGTCAAGCTGAGGATCACTACTAAAGTAAATAACATAGATACTTGTGATTGTCCTCATAGACAGGTTCCCTCAATGTGAAGTCCAAGGCAGGTTTAACACAGAAGGGATCACAAGAGGATAAAGCACCACCCATTGGAACTTGTGTACTCTGGTAACAATCAAGGGGGTACTCCACACAAGAGCTGGGTCTTTTAAAGAAAGTGCATGCTGTTAGACTCTGATATGCATGCCCCATGCTGGTTCTGACAGTGAAATGCAACTCACCTGACTTTAAATACCTCTGTCTCATCAGATGTGGCTTCTATGAGCTGCTGAGGGATGATGAGAAATTCATAGGTTTGTCCAGGAACCCAGGGAGATCTGGGAAAAGGAATTAAATGGGCCTTCATCTGAGTATGGCAAGCAAATGGGTACACTGCTACATTAGGCTGCACGGCAAGCTAAATATTTTGACATCAGGCTATCACAGACATAAATGAAAACTTATCTCATCAGGAAGGAGAACATAGGATAAATTAATTATAATCTAATTTAGTTTTACATTATACACTTATATTTACTCTGATATGATCCAACCCAGGTTCATACACATGATAAATACATAAGGCTAAATTTTGTGCTCCTGGGGTGAAAATAGTTGGGCCACTTTCCCATTGCGAAATGCATTAGAAATACATAGCCACAGCCCAAATGTTGTATATCATTTTTGAGCCATCATAGAGCAAATACTTCCTGCCAACTGCCTGTACATGCTCTGATCTGTGTGAATCTCAAACCATGCCAAGTACCTTATTTAAAGGTTTTTTCAATCTATCATTTAATATATCAAGACTTAAAAACAAAAATGTGTTTTTATCTTTTAAATAATCATAAACAGGTAGCATTTGTTGCAGAAAATAGATAAGTAAGTCAAGTATGAAGATTTTATTTTCCTTTTTTAGGGATTGAAGCAGCCTTGACATCATGAACCAACCAAACTAAGCAGGAAAACTGCCTATGATATTGATGACATAATGATGACTAAAATAGAGTTATTTTTTTTAAATGTACAGTAGCAAGAACACAGCCAAAATAACAAATTCGACATTCAGGCAGAGTCTCTAATGATGATGAAAAAATAAACGAGAGAACTCCTTTATAATTTTGTACCAAACATGCAGCAGCTAACCTCATTCTATAAGACTTCCAGTAGCAGAATTGACCAAAAGTAGAATGCTTTTGTAGACCATTTTAGGGTCTATTGGCACTTTAACAGCATCAGCATCTTTAGCTCTTAGGATTTATCAGGAAAGATGATGTTAATAAAAATGACAAACATAACATTAGAAAGTTTGTTTTAATTTTCTAATGCATTATAATTATATTTGGACACTCCATGCCTCAGACAGACTTTGACTAGGTCCATGTGGTTAGCCAGAGTTTGTTAGTGGTAACTCATTAAATTATCAGGAATTAAAGTACTTGTAAAACCTTACACCTGAACGGTTTAGGAGATATCCCCTGTCCCCTACATGTACCAAAGTCATCAGCAAATGCCCACTGAAGCATACTGAAGCAATGACACGCATGTGACATGCATGACACTCCAGTGAGTCTGCCATTACTGGTGGCTCCCGTGCATCTGTGGGGGTGAGGTCATCGCGGCTCCGGCCAATCACATCGCCAGAGCCGCGATATCTGTACGTAACCCCTGGTAGTGATGTCGCCGGCTGGTGCTGTGTACAGGCACCGCATCGAGGGCTTTGATCTCGGGTGAGTATTACATAATGAGCTAGTATTCTATACATACTAGCTCACTGTGCCTTTTGTCTTGCAGGTGTTATTTTTTTTAATGGGTTTACAACCACTTTAAGCAGAATAGCAGAGCAAACAGCTGCATGAGGTATGCCAAAAATGGTATCCAACAAGTGAGAGTGATATGGCTTATCAGTTAAGTGATGTCTCAAACGCAAAACCAAAACATTTTTGAAGAGAGCCACGAGAGCCCTCTGTGTGGGAAAATGGCAAAATGAAAATTGGTAAATACACAGATGGCCATCAGTAGACCATGTAGTTCAGGAAAGAAAAGCTGACATGAGGATGACACATATAAGGAGAACAATGCCCTGTTATAAAAAATGGGTGTGTATAAATATATATTTGTACCTATGTATGAATTTGCAGGAAATTATCTAATTGTGAGTTTGAATTTTTAGGATACCCAAGCATGACCAATACTGCATTTATGTGTGGACAGAATAGACATATGACACAAACTAGCCCATACCCTCTGGAGACTGTCCTTATAACTTCCAGTATGGTCTAGCTCAGCCCTGTGTCTTATTGGGAAGTTATACTACACTGGGTGAGGCAGGAGAAGGATCACTAGTAACTAAATGCACTATATGTGTGTGTAAAACTGTTGTGTCCCTGTAATGCTTTGATGTACAGGCTATGGGGGTTATTTACTAAAGGTAAATCCACTTTGCACTACAAGTGCAAACTACAAGTGTAAATTGCACTTGAAATTGCACTGAAAGTACACTTGGAAGCACAGTTGCTGTAAATCTGAGGTGTAAATCTGAGATGAGAGGAAGCTCTGCTGATTTTATCATCCAATTATGTGCAAGCTAAAATGCTGTTTTTAATTTTCCTTGCATGTCCCCCTCGAATCTACAGCGACTGCACTTTCAAGTGCAATTTGCACTTGTAGTGCAAAGTGGATTTGCCTTTCGTAAATAACCCCCTATGTCTTATGGCTCATTCCAACTTGTGTGGTTCTGGAAACAGACAAAGAAGAGGACAGGCATGCAAGATAGCACTGGGAAACCTGCTAAAGTCACCCACAAATAAATTATACTGTCTCTTTATTAACAAAAGTCCAAGCATGAGATCTGTGTGGAAATCCTGTTTTGTAGAAATCGGTCCATTGATTTAAATCATATTAAGCCACACCAATGACAGGACAATTTTCTGCAAATGCTTCCTCCTCATAATTATCTAGCTGTACTGCATGTGCTCCCTTTTTAGCATACCAACCATTGACACTTAAACTACTATTAGTTCATTTTAAATGTGAATGTATAGTTATAACCTGCCTACTTAACCATTATTGCCCTATTAGCAGCTTTAATCAGGACTAATTTGGTTAAGCCACACCAATGACAGGACAATTTTCTGCAAATGCTTCCTCCTCATAATTATCTAGCTGTACTGCATGTGCTCCCTTTTTAGCATACCAACCATTGACACTTAAACTACATTAGTTCATTTTAAATGTGAATGTTAGTTATAACCTGCCTACTTAACCATTATTGCCCTATTAGCAGCTTTAATCAGGACAATTTACACTAAACTGCTCTCAAAAACAAAAGTGAGGTAACAAACCAAGCAAGATGTAAAAAGGCAAAAATATAGGCTGTGTTAATCCCATTAACTCATGCTGGGAAATGCTTAACAACTAAGCACTGAAGAATTGCTACCAGCTGTTTAAGTGAAATTAACATTGGGTTTATTTAGTAGAAGGTTTAAAATGAAATCCAATCAGGTGATGACCTCACTTTGTTTGATTTCAAACATTTTGCTATACGGAATTCTCCTTGCTTAACACAGGTGTTCTTGTATCATTATGATTTCTAAAACTCAGTGGAAGTCTTAATTTATTTTCATCATATTATAAAATAAAAATAGCATACTACAGTATTGATATAAGTAAGCAGCTTTCTAGATATGCATTATTATAGACTGATAAACAACGTTGCCATGTTTTGCATTCACTTTTCTGGGGAACATTTAGAACTTTTGCAAAAGACAGTGAGATTATTATTGGGTTGACTGCCCTGGCTGTGTTTACCAATAGTTTAAAGGTCCCTTTATTTATTCACATACCCAGGTGGTAAAGTTTAGACATGTGCATTTGTTTTCGTCCAAATGCATTTTCATCCGAATTTCAGGTATTTTTGTTATTGTTTTAACAAACAATAATGAAAGCGCAGAAATGAAAGATCCGACATAAACAAATGCTTCATTTTCGTTGCGACAACAGTTCAATATAGATAGGAAATTCAAAATGACGCTGACAATAACAATCTGTATCTATCGAACCTGTGGTCGAATGTGCCTAACCATAACTCTATGAGTCCGAGATTATTCTACATAGAGAGAAAACATTCAACATTATAGAGAGAAAACATTCGACATTATAGAGAGAAAAGATCGCTGATGGAATTGGGTGGGGGAAGTAAAATAAAAATAATGATGATGATGAATGTTATTGGCTGATTGTAACCAAAGAGCAGGAGCAGTAAATTAGCTAGAAGTTTGCACTTAGTGGGTGTGCTGGACAATCAATAGCTTCTCAGGAGATCAGGAGTGCCGGCAATGCACAAGGCAAAATATAGAGGCTAAAAAAATGGACAGCCGCACTTCCAAAAAAAAAAACCCTTATGTTGTCTTTATTGTAAAACAGGTGGAAAATGCACTACAAAATACAGCAAGAGGTAGAGATAGCAGCCTACGCGTTTCACACTATAATCAGTGCTTAGTCATGGCTCATACGTAGGCTGCTATCTTTACCTCTTGCTGTATTTTGTAGTGCATTTTCCACCTGTTTTACAATAAAGACAACCTAAGGGAATGTGAAAGTTGGCTGACTGTTGGGGTAGGCAATTCAACATGAACGACAAAGATTCGACAAAGCAGCGAAAAACATACAAACATCAAATCTGTCATTGAAGGCTTATGGTGTCTGTCGAAAGTTCTAAGAAGATTCGACGAAGCAGCTAAACTGTACGAGGCTGCAATCATACATTTCCAGTCAAATGCATCCACCCATAGGCTTTAGAAAAATGCTAATGTTGGTTGACTAGTAATAATAATTAATAGATATTATTACTAGTCATACAACATTAGGATTCTACTATAGCTAGCTTGTAGGCAGAACATTCGACTGGAAATTTACGATTGCAGCGTCGAACAGTTTAGCTGCTCCGTCGAATCTTCTTTGAACATTCGACAGACACCGTAAACCTTTGCAATTTTTTTACGAAAAACAAAATTAATAAAAATGAATTTCGTGAGTAACTAAATAAATGCATTTTTCGGACGAAAACAAAATTACGAAACAAAATCAGCGTGCACTCGTCTATTAAAGTTACAATTTTGTTCCCTTCAGTAAAATGTTCTTTTTCCTGATGGTCCTGTAGCTAGCCAGGTGCTGGAGTAAACTCATGAATGGAACTGCACTTTCTTTACCAGGCCAGATTACTCAGCCAAACTAGCTAAACAAGTGTAGTTGGGAAAAATTAGTGTTTATAAAATTCTGATTAAAGTTATCTCATCACTGGAACATAAATTGTAAAACAGAATCATCATGCAGTGTCACCAGAAACAAAGTATGTTTGCACATAGCCAGCATTTCACTAGATGGTTCTACAGGGAAAACATAAAATCGTCAATCACCGAGCACATGTTCTACAAAAAATTCTGACCTATGTGAATATGTCTACATTGCATTATGGGATGTTGGAAAAAGTGATTAAACACAAGCTTGTAGGAAATTTATGATACTGCTTTGCAATAGGATTCCGCAGGACAGCCTTATCTTTAATTAAAAATTATAAAATACACCATTATGTACATGAAAAACCTGTAAATTAATAAATGTGATCTAATTGATGAAAGCTTCTAGAAAGCTGTAATAGGCAATACATTCGCGTTGGTATACAAAAGAAAAAACAGGGAAAATAGGAATCGTGTATAGTGACCACAGCAGATGTGCAGAACCCGCAACTAAAATGCAGATATCTCACTACCGTATTTATTGGCAAATAACACGCACAGGTGTATAACATGCACCCTAACTTTAAGAGGGAAGTTTCAGGAATTTTTTTTTTCCATATCCCCCTGCATATAAACACACAGACACAGTTTACCCTCTATTTTCAGGGTAAAAAAAGTGAGTGTTATATGCCAATAAATACAGTAATTGGGTCCTCAAAGGATATGAGAAACTGCCAGGGTTTGGTATATGGCATATTACTTATGCTAACATTTCAGCAGCAAAATGTGAGTAATCATTTTTACAGTTGACTTTTCACACTTTATATTTTCTACAGCATAAACCTTTAAGAATAAAAAAAACTGAAATAACCTTTCAAAACATAATATATATATATATATATATATATATATATATATATATATATATATATATGTATAAAAATATCTGCACTGAACAGTATTTTAAGCAGTTATTTTTATCCGGCTCTTGCTTGGACATAATGACTTATTAAAAAAAAAGAACTGGCAAAAATTGACAGTTACCCTTTTGAAGGAACCCTAAAGTCTCATGGATTAAACTTTCCAGTTGAAGACTGTATTTTTCACAGTCTGGCTTCAGCCTTCTTGTAGGACCTGTAAAGTCTGCCATTTCATTTTTAATATTACCGGTGACAGTTATTCTATACTTTCACAATAATTTCTAACTATTTCAGAAAATGTTAGTTATCTTCCAACAATTTTCTATTGCCACCTGTCTATGAGTGATCTGTAAACGTTTCTTCCAAAGATTTTGTCTTTGTATGGCAGAAGTCTTTGTAGAAAAAAAAAATAGATTCACAAAAAGATCACACTAAAAGGAAGCTACTTCATTTTTCGATGATTTTAGTTTTCAGGGAACTCTATGTTATTTTCCACTACAGATGAAGGACATTAATTAGCCAAGTTAATAACAGTTTAATGTAACTGCAGAGATAATTAGCATATTTTTATTTAAAGGAATAATAAATATAAAATGAATAATAAAGGAATAATAAAGACAACCTAGTGATAATAGTAGAATGATAACTCGCTGGCTTTGATGTCCTAAAAGCAAATAGGATGCTAAATTTGCAAGGGAAATTGCACTTTGCAAGGTCATTTTTCCAGGAGCTTGGTGGACTTGGTGAAATTTCATGTTGCAAAGAATACTCAATGACATGCAAAGAAAAGAAAAATGGATAATTGGATGATAAAAGTCAGAAAATGTTAACTTCATTCACAGTGCAATTTCCCTTGGAAAGTGTAAAAGACAATTTTCCTTTAGTAAATCAACCCCATTATTTCAAAGGTCATCAGGAAGTTCTAAGGTCATACAGGTTAAAACATAGGGCTTATTTGTAGTCGAGATTTTGAATCCAGGTACATATGTCTGAATTCAAACTGATATGTTGACAATTGTGCTCTTTTTCAGCACTGTTGTAATGTTTCTCTGTTGTGAGAGTTGAGGGTTGTCAATCTATGCAAATGAACTTAAAGTGCATTGAATATATGTAGTTTTGAATACAAAGGATTAAATGCATTTGGAATAAATGGCAGTTCAGTTATGAAAATTAAACCAAAAACATTAACAAAAACATTGCAATACAGATGCTAGAAGAGCAGCAGTGAATGTGATGTGCTCCTGCAGACATGATTAATTGAAGATAGTGAATGTAACTTATAAATACCACAAATATTTCCACGGGCGTTCAACATGGTATAAATGGCAGATTTGCTGCTTTTAAGATATGACCTTGATGTTTTTAATTATTATTTATAGTATTCAATTCCATAATACATATGATGCCCAAAGCATCAAAATAGCTCCTATCTTCCCTGTAAAATGTGATTATAAATGCAATAGGCAAGGGTGGGTGTCGTCACTGGTGCCTGTAGGCACAAAACCTAAAATTATAGACGAGCCATTCAAGTAAAATATAAAATTTCATTAAACACTGTAAATAAGCCAGCTGCAACAACAATAGAGTACAAAGTCATTGCTCTACAGGATATGAATATAGCTGACATAAAAAAGTGAGTTCAAATATCTTTGAGCCTAGGTTCACATTGGATTTGAGAGATCAAATCGCATGACAAGTCACAGCCTATTTACGGCAATAGCACCGTTCCAATCGGTGCGACACCGATTTTGCAGCGCGGCACCGATTTGCAAAAGTAGTTCCTGCACTACTTTTGCTGATTTCAGGTGTGATTTCAATAGACATCCGTGTATGAAGCCACACACATGTCTATCAAGTAGCACCTGAAATCGCGCTGACCTTGCTACTTTGAAATCACGCTACTTCAAGTAAAGTAGCACGATTTCAAAGTAGCATCAATGTGAACCAGGACTGAAGCTGATAAAGCAGAGATACAGCTGCAGACAAAATTGTTGATACCTTTCCATGAAAAAAGGAGAGCTCACATACAGCATTGGCTTCCATCAGTGTTTATTCCATATATAATAAAAATGTTACTTTACATTTGATTTTTAAATCAACAGAATATTTTAAATTGTATTTAATAATGTATTGCAGAACCTTAAGAAACAAACAAGCCATTTTTGTAGCACTTCTACACCTGCCAACAGGTAGATTGACCAACTATTCTTGAGCAAAATGCTGCAGCTTTCCCAGGTCTGAAGGGTGCCCTCTTCAGACTGCATGTTTCAGCTGTTTCCATAGATGTTTGATAAGATTTAGATTAGGGCTCTGTGAGGGCTGTTTATAGAATAGTCCAATACTTTATTCTTAGATTTTCGTGAGTGCTTTTGGTGGTGTGTTTTGGGTCATTATCCTGTTGGAGAAGTGAACCCATGACCTGTGGCTGAGACACAGCTTTCTGACACTGGGCAGTACACTTTGCTCCAAATTTCTTCAATAGCCTTGAGGTTTAATTGTGCCCTGGACAAATTTAAAGCACGCTGTGCCAGATGTAGCAAAGCAGCCTCAAAATTTAACAGTGGCCCCTTCATGTTTCATAGTAGGTACACTGTTGTCTTCTTTGAAAGCATCCTTTTTTCATCTGTAAACTTAGGGCAGATGTGACTTGCTTAAAACCAAGCAAGCAAGTATTAGTTTGTCTTTTTCCTTTTTATTTTAACAGCTTCTCTGTCCTCTTCCTATAAAATGTGTACAATGAAAAAATATAAACCAACTCTTGCTCAAAAAGTGATGGCTGGTGCGATCAGACCCTGATGTACTCTTGGGAAATTTTCTTTGCTTATGGTCTAGCATTCACTATCCATCTGTTCAATTTGGCGTTTATTTTCCATCTGTGCCACATCCAGGGTGGTTGGCCACACTCCCATAGACCTTAAACCTCTAAATAATATTTCCAACTCTAGTCACAGGAGAATCAAGCTGCTTGGAGATGATCTTATAACCTTTAACTCTGACATACCGGTCTAAATTTTATTTTTTCTATCTTCTCAGACAACTCTCTGCTTTGCCTTCTTTTTTCATATTCAGTGTAGTGCACACAATGGGACGATTTACTAAAACTGGTGCTCACAGAATCTGGTGCAGCTTTGCATAGTAACCAATCAGTTTCTATGTTTTAAAGTCAAAGCTTATTTGAACAAGCTGAAGTTATAAGCTGATTACTATGCACAACTGCACCAGATTCTGTATATAACAGTTTAAGAAAATCTCCCCCATGATACCAAACAGCAAAGTGACTATTTTTCTCTATTAAAATCTATTTAACCACTTGACCTCTGGAAGGCATTCCCCCCTTCATGACCAGGCCATGTTTTGATATTCAACATTGTGTTACATTAACTGGCAATTGCGCACTCATGTAACACTGTGCACAAATTAAATTGATATGTTCTTTTCACACACATAGAGCTTTATTTTGGTGGTATTTGAGCACCATTGGGTTTTTTACTTTTCGTTATATAAACAAAATACATTTTAAAAAAAAGTACCGTATAATCTCTAGTATAAGCCGACCCGAATATAAGCCCATGCACCTAATTTTACCACAAACAAATGGGAAAACTTATTGACTCGAATATAAGCCTAGGGTGTCCATCTGTATGCCTCACTGTGCCTCACTTTGCCTCACTGTGTCCATGCCTCACTGTGCCCATGCCTCACTGTGCCCATGCCTAACTGTGTCCATGCCTCACTGTGCCCATTCCTCACTGTGCCCATGCCTAACTGTGCCCATGACTAGACTGACATTCATCTTGGGAGTTTATGGAAGGGGTGCCCGGCTTTGAAAAATTGGTGCAACCCAGCCATAGGTCCCCCAGACAACAAACTTTGCACACTTGTAGAGGAAAAATTGGGCTAATGCCGCGTACACACGGTCGTTTTTTGCGATGAAAAAAAACGACGTTTTCTGTGAAGTAAAAAACTACGTTTTTGAAACGTCACTTTTCAAAGACAATTTTGCATACACACCATCGTTTTTTCACAAAAAGCAAGGTTACGTTCACCACTCTTTTCCATTGAAGCTCGCTTCATAACTAGCTTCTGGGCATGCGTGGGTTGAAAAACGTCGTTTTAAAAGACGTTTTTGCTACACACGGTGACTTTTTGTGAAACAAAAAACGACGTTTTGAAAAACGACACAAAAAATTCAAGCATGTTGGAATTTTTTTTGGGTCGTTTTTTTGAAGACAAAAAACAACGTTTTGCCCACACACGATCAATTTAAATGACGTTTTAAAAAACTTTGTTTTTTTTCATCGCAAAAAACGACCGTGTGTACGCGGCATAAGTTTCGGGTCCAGGGAACCTACAACTGGACAGAAAAAGGTCCCCAAATTCACCAGAGAAATTACAGTTTAACATGGAAGTCTATGGAAGAGGTACCCGGCTTTGAAAAATCGGTGCCACCCGGTTGTAGGTCCCACAAACAACAAACTTTGTACACTTGTAGAGGAAGAGTGTGCCAGGTTTGGGATCCAGGGGATCTATGGCCAGTCGGTACTGGGTCCCCAAGGTCTGGGAGATCACCTGCAAAAAGGTGACTCGAGTATAATCCGAGGGGGGCATTTTCAGCACAAAAAAAAATCAAAAAATGTGCTGAAAAACTCGGTTTATACTCGAGTATATACGGTATATTTTCTACTTTCTATTATAAAACATATCCAATGAAATCTAACTACATCATAAATTTAGGCTGAAATGAATTCTGTCACACGTGTTTGGTAAAATAAATCCTAATAAGTGTATATTAACTGGTTTGTATAAACGTTATTTTATCTACAAACTATGGTATATATATTTGAAACTTGATGAGTCCTGATGTACTGACAGTCTATCTAATTTCCTGAGGCCCTTAAAATGCTACAACAGTATAAATAATCCCTAAATAAAGCCTTGAAAAGTAGATTGTCTGAGGTATTTAGTAAGAGGTATGGTGAGTTTTTTGAAGTTGTAATTTTTCACCACAATTTTTTGAAAAATTAAGAAATAAAAAAAAATATATATTTACTTTTTCACAACTTTCACCTGTGAAACTTTCACTTTCAACTTTTTCATCACTTTCAGCATCATCATATGACTGGTGTGAGGTAAATAAATAAGTTTTTAGTCCATTTTTTTAAACATTGGCCCAGATTTAGGTACATCTGCGCATTATTGGACCGGCGTAGCGCACCGCCTTTACGTTAGACTTGCGCAATTTTGTCGCGTAATCACCCTATTCTCGTAGCTTTTGCGCAGAAAATTGCGCATGCGTAACGTTTTTTCAGAGGCGTAAGGCGGAGTAATACAAATTGGGAAGGACGTGGGCGTGTTACATTGAAATGAGCCGTGACCCCATGCAAATGAAGGGCCGGCCGGCTCGCGCATGCGCGCTTGAAGGAGACCATGGTCAGCTCCGCTGTGCGCATGCTCACAACTCGGGAGCGGCACAATCAGTGAAATTGGAAGTGGACCCGGGCAACTTAGTGAACTACGCAAACAGTATGAATAGACAGACACAAATGCACTTCCTTTGCAAAAGCACATCCCTTTGGGATCTTCCTATACAGCAAGGTGCTTTTGTTTATTAGCGTTTGTTTGTTTGTTTGAGACGTGTCTTTGAGATATTTGGGGACTGTTTTGCAGAGTGATTTTTGTCTTTTATGTGTTTTCTTTGTTGTTATTTTGTTTAAAATATATTTTTGCTGGGCATTTTTTATTTTTGCTCGTCATTTATTTAATTTTTTTGGTTCTGTTTGTGTATGATTTTGGAATGTGGGGGTGATATTCCTGCGGGAAAAGGGGTGTCACCCTCATTTGTGGTGGAGAAGTGATCCCCAAGTCCGTGTGAATGGTGTATGAATGTACAGTGACATAATTGGAGCATGGCGTTGCAGCTCACAAGTCCTGCATGGTGGACTGGTGCCAATCCAATGTGATGAGGATGTGAGGTGTGTGTGCTAGGGACCACAGTGGTGTGCATGCATGCATTCTCATTGTGCCATGATTCATGTGTGTGTTTAACGTGCAAAGATGCATATGTAAGCTGGCATGAGATGGGGTCATAAGATGGGGTCCCAGTGCATATGCAGAGTCACCTTGAAGGGAAAAGACAGGAGGATGTTAGTAGTGCTTGTGCCCCTTGTGATGTGTGCATCATGGGGGGGGGACAGTCATGCCTGCCACCCATGTCACTCACCAACCAGCCAGCTGTCCCCATACATGTTCTGTTCGAAATCTGTGGGGATGGGGCTCTGATTGTATATGTAGCTGTCATGGGTGTCATGGGTAGTGTCATGTGTTGGGCTGGTGATGTCCTCCTGCAGGGTTGTGGTTAATTCCATGATGGCATGAGGGGTGAATCTGAAGATGCGAGACACCTCAGAATCACTCATGCCAAAGATGACAGATCCACCTCCTGTCAGCGGTGAGGAGACTGATGTGTGTTCCCAGTACAGAGGAACACACATCGATCTCCTCCCCCTGTGAGTCCCCCTCCCCCTACAGTTAGAACATACTTTAGGACACATTTTAACCCCTTCAGCGCCCCCTAGTGTTAACCCCTTCCCTGCCAGTCACATTTACACAGTAATTAGTGCAGTTTTATAGCAATAATCGCTGTGTAAATGTGAACGGTCCCAAAAACGTGTCAAAAGTGTCCGATATGTCCGCCGCAACGTCACGGTCACAAAAAAAAAACGCAGATCCCCGCCATTACTAGTAAAAAAAATTAAATAAAAATGCCATAAATCTATCACCTATTTTGTAGACGCTATAACTTTTGCGCAAACCAATCAATATACGATTATTGCGTTTTTTTTTTACCAAAAATACGTAAAATACGTATCGGTCTAAACTGAGGGGAAAAAAGTTTTTTTTTTAAAAAAATATTGTGAGATGTATTAAATAAAAAGGAAAAAATATTGTGTTTTTTTTTAAATTGTCGCTCTTCTTTTGTTTATAGAGCAAAAAATAAAAACCGCAGAGATGATCAAATACCACCAAACGAAAGCTCTATTTGTGTGGGGAAAAAAACATAATGATTTAATTTGGGTACAGTATTGCCTGACCGCGCAATTGTCATTCAAAGTGCAACAGCGCTGAAAACTAAAAATTGGTCTGGGCAGGAAGGGGGTGAAAATGCCCTGTATGGAAGGGGTTAAAGCAATAACACCTCATTAACACAAGATATGAATATCAAACACTACCCTGGAAGACTGTGCATCTAGTCCTACATGAATATGAAACCCCCTGACTCTTGTCTAGGACCCAAAAGAATGAAGTGTGTTGGTTATGAATCAAGCACTGAAAGAGATACATGAGTTCCCGGTCGGAAGTAGAACTCTCGAAAAGTGGATTCGGAGGACCAGTCAGCTGCCAGAAGCAGATCCGAAAGAGATCCCCCTGAGGAAAGCACCTTAGTGGCCATCGCGCCCCTGGTCGAATGGGCGCCGAAAAGGGATACGTCGATTCCTGCCATGGCCATGACCGAGCGAATCCACCTGGCCAAAGTGGAGGAGGTCACTGGGAGGTGAGGTTGAACGAACAAAATCAGTAATTGCGACAGTGTCGGAGATCGGAGAGAGGCTGTAAGTGCCTCGTAAGCCTTTAAACAGCGAACCACACAAAGACGAGGATGAGCTGGGAAAAAGGGGTAGAAGACCGAGTGTAGCTGGGTCTTGGTCCTACGTACAATTGAAAATCTCACACCCTCTGGGGAAAATTGTCTTCTGGAGATGTCTAAAGCTCTCACATCCGAGGGGCGTTTGATGGAGATGAGGCATAACAGAGTGGTAAGTTTCATGGAGAGCATTCTCAAAGGAAGGCGGTCGTTGTCTTCCCAGGACGAGAACAGTCGCAAAACTAAAGAGACGTCCCATGTCGCCGAATAACGAGGCCGGGGGGGGGGCGGTTGAATTTCGCGCCTCGGAGAAGTCGACAGACCAGAGGATGTTTGCCCACCGGTAGGGAATCCACCGGACAATGGTATGCCAAATGGCGGACCTATACACATTCAGGGAGTTGTAAGCTTTGCCCGAAGCGTAGGCTTCCGCAAGATAGTTCACTATCATGGAGATAGGGGCCCGAATGGGATCAATTTGTTGTTGATCACACCAACGAGTCCACAATCCCCAGGCAGATCTATAAGCCGATCTAGTCCCCGGGGCCCAGGCCAAGGAGAGGAGGTTTCTAGCCGACTCTGAAAGTTCAGGGTCAGGGCCTGACGACCCGAAACTAGCCAAGCGATGAGGGAAAGATTGCCCTCCAGTAATAAGGGGTGCTGGTTCCCGGCTGGGTCGGTCAGGAGGTGAGTGGCATGTGGAAGAAGTCTGGGGTAGTCGATTGACATTCCCAAGGCCAGGGGGAACCACGGCTGAGTTGACCACCAAGGTGTGATCAGGACCACCGTGGCCCTCAAGTGGATCACCTGTAGAAGAAGTCTGGTAATCATGGAAAAGGGGGGGAAGGCGTAGTGTCGACCCTCCGGCCACCATTGAAGGAACGTGTCCACCGCTATTGCTTCCGGATCCAGTCTCCAGCTGTAGAAGTTCGGGAGTTGGCGGTTGAGGCGGGAGGCGAAAAGGTCCATATGCAGTGGACCCCAAAGATTTTGAAGTGTCAAAAAGACCGATCTGTGCAAAGTCCAGTCGCTGGAGTCCGAGAAATGGCGCGAGTTCCAATCCGCCACCCAGTTGGATACACCCGGAATGTGTTCCGCTACAGGGGTAATATTGCGGGACAGGCAGAAGCTCCAAAGCTCGGAAGCAATGTCCGCCAGGAGTTTGGATTTTGTGCCCCCTAAGCGGTTGATGTACTGCACTGCCGCTACGTTGTCCAAACGTAAGAGAGCGCAGCAGTTGGATCTCCGTGAGAGAAAACACCTGACTGCGAACAGTGCCGCCAGTAACTCCAACGCGTTGATATGGAGCGTGGATTCTTGGATAGACCATGTCTCTCCAGTGGAGGACGGACCACATCGAGCTCCCCAGCCTAGACGACTGGCATCCGACTCCACTATTATGTCTGGACGCGGGCTGAAGATCGTCTTTCCGTTCCATTCCAGGGCGTAGTGGAGCCACCATCTGAGTTCCATTTCCGAATCCGAGCAAAGGGTAATCTTGTCTGAGTATCGAAGGCCCTGACGTAAGTGAAGTGCTCTTAAACGTTGTAGAGCTCGGTAGTGGAGGGGTGCTGGAAAAATGGCCTGGATGGAGGCTGAAAGTAGGCCGACGATACGAGACAGAAGTCTGAGTGATATCTGACGTTCGCGAAGGACCGCTCTGATCTCCCGTCGGATCAGAGCCATTTTGTGTAGTGGCAATTTCAGAATCGCTAGTCTGGTGTCCACTGAGAAACCCAAGAATTCCATCTCTTGAGCTGGTGATAGCACCGACTTCTTGTGGTTGATTAGAAAACCCAGGCCTACTAAGAGGGACTCTGCCCAGTCCCTGTGTATTTCTGCTTGGGCTTTCGAGTGAGCCAGAATGAGAAGGTCGTCCAAGTAAATGATCAGACGTACCCCCCTCCGACGAAGAGTGGCTACCACTGGTTTCATCAACTTGGTGAAACACCACGGAGCTGATCATAGGCCGAAAGGAAGGCAAGTGAACTGCCACGTGTGACCTTGCCACCTTAATTTCAGGCATTTTTGTGCAGAATGATGCATAGGAACCGTCAGGTAGGCATCCTTCAAATCTATTTTGACAAGCCAATCCCCTTGAACCAAAAGGTCCCTCAACATGTGGATGCCCTCCATCTTGAAATGGTGATAAACCACAAATTGGTTTAGGAGTCTGAGGTTTATAACCGGTTGGTATCCCCCGTCCTTTTTTGCTACCAGGAAAAGGTTGTTTAGGAATCCCGGGGACCTTGGGTCGACCTCTACAATTGCTTGTTTTGAAATCAGTTCTTGAATTTCTAAATCTATTAGGTACCTGTTGTGTGCTGTGTAGTGAATGGGTTGAGGTATCGCAGTCATGACAGGGTGGGACATGAATTCTATGCGATAACCCTGAACTGCAGAAATGATCCATTTGTCTGCTGTAATCTTGTGCCAGGCGTGAATAAAATGTTTTAGTCTGCCCCCTATCGATATGTGGGCACACAGTGAGGCACTCACCTGTAGGAGGTCTGGATCTCGGGAATCCTCTTCCGCCTCGACTTCTCCACGGTCGTCCTCTGGGAGGGAAGAATGGTGCCGGTTGTACCAAGGGGGTTGGATACTGCTGTGGGGTAGCAAAGGCCTGGTTGGGGGCTCTTGAAAAGGCCCTGTAGTAAGTAGCACGGCCGGCAGAACGGCCTCTACCTCTGCCGGCCCTGGCAAAAACCTGGTTACTCGGATTTGCTCTTTTTAGGGACGATTGGGCCTTGTCTAGGGTATTGAACATGCCCAAAAATTTGTTAATATTCTTTACTAAGTCCTCCCCGAAGAGGAGACCCTCAGCCGAGGGACCTGGTTCGGACTCCGCAAGATGCGAGAGTTGGGGGTCTAACTTCATGAGGATAGACCTGCGTCTTTCGATGGCGCAGGCCGTATTGGCTGAACCTAGGAGGCAAATAGCTCGTTGGGCCCAGCCTCGCAGTTGTGGTAGATCAACCGGTTCTTCGTTAGTAACCGCATGTTCTGAAAGATTTAGGATCTTAGTAAGTGGTCCCAATAGTTCCAGGATACGATCCTGAATTAATTTAAAGGACCGTTCGATACCTTTCTTTCTACCATTTTTGGTCAGATACTTGAGCAGGATCGGGTCGATCTCAGGAGTGACCGCCACCTTGTGGGGAACACATGGCCTGGGGCATTCTGCTCTGAGTTTGTTGCGATTTGATCTATCTAAGATCTTTCTGACCCAGTGTTCCACATAGTGAGACACCTGAGGGAGAGGGGCCCAGTCCCCAGACCTAGGATGGGTAATGTTTTCAGGGTTAAAAAATGGTTCTCCTAGAGAATCCAAAATTACCTCCGTCGGAAGATCGGAGTTGGTTTGCGTGTCCGGAACTCCATGCCCAGCCACCATTTCAGTATCGGAATCATCCGCAGAGGAAATAAAGGAACCCTCAGGGGATTCGTCCCCTGACTCCTCGTTAAAGGAGTCCGGTTTAACCCGGTGGGTAGACACTAGCCTTTTATTGGGGAACTCCTTGTGAGCCAAGGGTCGGTCCATAGTTGGGTGGTTGGGTCGGCAGGCCGAGGAGGGTCCTGCCTCAGGCATGATTTTTACTTCCCCTGCCGGGGAGTCGGAGCGGGTCTCAAGGTGTTTGCGTTTGAATGCCACCTTGCCCGCTTTGACAGTCTCAGGTTGAGGTGAGGGGTAGGTAGCAGAGGAGGCTAGGGTAGTCTGTATGGACCTAGTGATCAGATCCTGAATTTGAGCAGGAGTCATCATCTGGGGAGTATCAGGGTTAGATCCCAGATCTGCCTGCATGGTATGGGTTCTAGAGCCTTCTGCCATATTGAATATCCTAGAGAAATTATGAATTTAACAAATATTCTGTCAGGGACACAAGCACTGACACAGACCACTTGCTGAAGTGCTCCGTGTGTGCCGATAAGGTTAATCCTAATGGCTATGATAAGAGAGAGGAGAAGGGAGAAGCAATACCTACGGGTCCCACACAGCAGTTAAACTCTCTCACCAGGCCGCTGCGAGAGAGAGAGAGAAGCTCCTAATCAAAATCCTGTCGCAGCGCCGTGACGAGAGGTGCTGCGATAGGTCAGTGGGATCTGAAGGTGTTTCCCATAGAGAGGGGCAGTTACGTCCCCTCCCTCTCCAGCGAAAAAGGCGCGAACAGCCTGAGGGAAAATAAAATGTCGTAGAATCCGCGCGCCCGGGGAGCCACCAACGACGGACCCGGAGTAGCCGCAGCAAGTCAAATCGAACGTAAATCCCTCAGAAGGGAGGGGTTGTTTGGCGCCCAAGGATAACACATATATCACATACAATTAGGTCACATTTCCATACCAGCTAAAGAAAATAAAAATAAAAGCACTTATCTGTTCTATGAGCAGAAAGAAAGAGGAAGTGGTCGCTTCAGGACAGATCATATATAGGGTCGCTAGGGGGTGGGGCCAACGACCCTAAGGATTCTGGGTGTTGTAGTTCAGTTTTTTCTTGCGAACTGTTAAAGTTTTAAACATTTGAACCTTTCTGCTATGAGCATTATTAAAAGAAAGAATGCAAGATATGAGCCTCCTGTCTGATGTATAATTATTATTATGATTTTTTTTAAATAGAGGTACAGGGATTCTTATAAGTGTATGTGTTATATGTGTTAAGTAAGGTTTTATTCATAACTCAGGCCACGTACACACGATCGCACATGTCCGGACCGTTTTCCAGCGGATCAAAGATTCAAAACATGCTTGAAAACAAGTCCGCTGGAAACCTGTCCGTCGGACAGGTTCGATGGTTAGTACACAAAATCATTGGACCAAAATTCCACGCATGCTCAGAATCAAGTCGACGCATGCTTGGAAGCATTGAACTTCTTTTTTTCATCACGTCATTGTGTTCTACATCACCGCGTTCTGGTCTGAGGGGATTTTGGCCCGATGGCGTGTACTCACATCAGACCAACAGACCACTTCAGCCTTGTCCGATGAAAACGGTGCGTCGGACAAGTTTCATCGGACATGTCTGATCGTGTGTATACGGCCTCACAGTTTTTAAAGTATAGTTTTGTTGTGGTGATCAAACACCTATTACTGCTGCCAAATAAATGTTTGACCAACAACTACATGCAGTAACTTTGTATATCCCTGGCACACCAGCTCCAAAGTGTCAATTAACTCATGTATGGATAAGAGCCTGGCTAAAACACTTGGCATTATTCTGAAGGAGGTGGTTGTGATGGTTTGTGGAGGGATGATTATCAGTATTTGGAATTCCCCTTTAAAATAAAGGGTGATCCAGATAGTGCCCACAAATAAAAGTGCCACAGTATAACTCTATTAATTAATAACATCATCCAACATTGTAGATGCACATCCATCAAGATGAAGAGTGCCCACTGACCACCCCCAAAACAAAAAACATACTGACCCACTAACACATCTCTCCTGATGACTGTTTACCACAAATGGCAGCTACAGCCCTCCCAATCAAATGTATATAGGGGTGGCATATCTCAAGGTGACATCATTGAGAAAATATGCACATCATGATATGACATAATTTACTAAATATGGTAATGTCCACATTTGATCAATAATGTCAACAGGGACACCCCACAACTTTTTTTAGAATATGATGCTAGCTGGGGAAATTTAATTTGCAGTAAATCTATTACTATAACGTACGCATTGTGTTTTCGGTTTTGGATGGTGTCCTTCATCATGATTGTTGTGTAACCACATCACTGAACAATGTTATTGACAATGAATTTACATTATGTGACTTTAAAAAAAAAAAAAGGATTTTGACAGGGTGTGTATTTATTTACTTTAGATTTTTTTTTTGTAAGTGGGTAGCCAGGGGTAATATTCGTTCAAATGGGGGTGGTATCTCAGGACTTCCTTATTTTATAAGAGGCTTCCAGATTTTAATAAGACCTCACAGACTCTCATAATTACCGGGCTGGGGTTTTGAGGAAAAGGGAAAATAGTAACGTGCTTAGCCAAGGAGGAGGCTCTCCTGGAAAGGTATCTTTGCCATGTTGAGGACATGTGGCATGGTATGGTTCAAGAGAAGGGGGACATGTTTACTGCCTCCCCTTTCTCGACCAGCCAGGCTGCATGCTTGGATAAGGGTGTAGTTTTAGGTATTCCAAGGCTTTTTCTTGTTTAAAAAAACAATCATTGGTACATGTAGCATTGAAACTTCCAGAACTGATTTTAATGTTAGGTGCTCATTGACTTCAATAATGAGGTTTGAAATAACATTAAAACTTGGGAAAGTTTGCCAACTTCTGCAAACAGAACCCAGAAATATTTGACACATCAGACGTAAAGGTAATGCATTTGCATGTAACAAAAGAACACCTTTTTATCCTCTTTAAGCAGTCTTACAGTTAATTTAAAGTTGGTGACAAGTCTTCTCAGCATTAACATGATTTAGATTTGGACATGATAATGGTAAATATCTTTTAATTGGTTCAATACACATTAGGTATTTCTGAAACAGTTTAATACAATTTATTCCCACACGCTGTAAGCTTTAATTAACACTTTTTGCTAATGAAAAATTTCCTTTAATTTGAAAGACTTATTCATTAGTGTAACAACATATTTCCCATATAGATTTTTAGTAAAACTTTAAATGTGACACTTCATTAAGCTTTTCTTGACAACACCATCTGTTCAGAAAATAGTAAACTTTGCAAGTTTTGCAAATTATAATACAGTTTGGTTTATATAGATACACACATTTCTAATTTGTATTTGTTCCTAAAAATGTTATTGCATACATATGTTTAGATATACTGTATAACCTTGAAGAAAGTGAGACTTGTTGAGGTCTCAGGCTGCTGCCATCTAAAAGCAATGGCAAGAATGTCCAAAGGTCAACCTAGAACAAGTGTAGAGATGCACCCAGTATAATCTATCACACTTGTGGTTGTATTTAGGACTTTTTTTTAAGTTTTTAGTTTACAGGTGACAGGAGATAGGTACAGACAACAGATTTCAGGAGAAATGCTTCCCTCCATCAACAAGGCTACTGAACAGGAAAACAATCATAACAACTCATGATTACAATGTACAGTAATAAAAAAAATGACATGAATTAAAAATAGTCAATAAATAGTCTTTTCCAACCACATCCATTTTCACAGGTCAGTTCTGCCTTATTTCACACTATATATACACACAATATAGGATTTAATTATTTTAACATTTGATTATTTTTAATTTAAATGTTATTATTTTATTACATTTGCATGCCTCTGTATTACACACACACATACAGTATATGTATGTATATGTATATATATATATATATATATATATATATATATATATATCTCTTAAAAGTATATATATTTTGATATGTGCCATATGTTTTATTCTATTTTACTGATTATTTTGATTATTCTATTACATATTTATGTCTTAAAAGACCCCCCTGACACATGTTATTGGGTGGGTGTGGCCTAATTGCACCACTGGGAGGGTCTTAAAGGTGCATTATTAACCACTTCCATACCGCGCCTATTCTGGCACTTCTCTTCTTAATGTAAAAATCATAATTTTTTTGCTAGAAAATTACTCAGAACCCCCCAAAATTATATATATATTTTTTAGCAGACACCCTAGGGAATAAAGTGGCAGTCATTACAACTTTTTATCTCATACGGTATTTGCGCAATAATTTTTCAATCACCTTTTTGGAGAAAAAAACGTTTCATTAATTAAAAAAATAACAAAACAGTAAATTAGCCATTTTTTTTTGTATAATGTGAAATATGATGTTACGCCAAGTAAATAGATACCTAACTTGTCACACTTTAAAATTGCGCACACTCATTGAATGGCACCAAACTTCAGTACTTAAAAATCTCCTTAGGCCACGCTTAGAGTTACAGAGTAGGTCTAGTGCTAGAATTATTGCTCTTGCTTTAACGCACGCGGCGATACCTCACATGTGTGGCTTAAATGGCAATTACATATGTGGGCGGGACTTACGCGTGCGTTCACTTCTGAGTGTGAGCTACTGGGGACAGGGGCATTTTACTTTTTTTTTTTACTTATTTTTATAATTTTTACACTTGTTTTTATCACTTTTATTCCTATTACAAGGAATGTAAACATCCCTTGTAATAGGAATAATGTGTTACAAGTCCTCTTTATGGAGAAATGCGGGGTCAATAAGACCCACATCTGTACTCCAGCTTGGCATACATTGGAGCCCACTGAGCACATCCACAGCCACAAACACACCAGCCCAACTGCCAGATAGCCTGGGGATGCCGTGGTAAAGAAAGTACCTTATGCAACCACACAAAATGCCCAGTTTGAAGTCTGTGCTTCAACATAATAGCGGCGGCTCACACACGCAACGGCAGGGGGACAAGGCAGCGATCCACTGCAACAGGCACAGAGGGTCCCACAAACCGCCCGCACGAGACTCCCTGAACAGCGTATCGTCCTCTGGCACATCCAGCCCATCCACAAGGAGCCCGGCCAAATCAAAGCCGAGGATGAAATCCCCTGCCAGGCCACACAGCAACCAGGACATGAAGGTAAGCGGGCCACCAGGGAACAATACTGCTGAAGCACAACACCTGACTGACCACATAGAGGACTTCCCCACTACTGACAGACCCATATCTGACAACATGCTAAAAGAAATGCTGATCTCACTCAGATCATCTCTCCAAACAGATATGGTTAGGGGGATCAATCAATGTCACAAGAAGCTGCAGGCTATTGGGGTCAGGGTTGACAGAGTAAAACAGCAGATGGATGATTATACGTCTACATACAACACCATGGTGGACCCACATGCGGCCAAGGGAGAGGCTATAGCATGGCTGAAAGACAAGGTCGCCGACCAGAAGGAACAACATCAAGTTGCGGGGTGTCCCAGAATCTGTCCCAGCTAGTCATCTCCTACAATATGCCCACACACTGTTCTCCACTCTGGTTCCCGCGCTGACTGCACAGGACCTCATAATAGACAGAATCCATAGAATTCCCAAGTCGTCCTTCCTTTCAGAGGGTACTCCGAGAGACATACTATTGAGAGTCCACTTCTACCATGTGAAGGAACAAGAGGCACGCAGGCCCGACAACATCCCTCCACAGTATACTGACATACAATTTTATTCAGTAAGCTAAGTGAGCTTTCCCTTGCATCCTCTTTCTTTTCAATCCTCCTACATAATTTCCTTATGTTTTCCCACTGTGGAGCATTTTTTACTTCTTGTGCTTTCAACTCCAAAAATACTTTACTATCTACCTGGATAGAGTAATACATTCAGGTCAATGTCTTGCTAGCTGCCAAAACCGTTACCAGTTAGCCAAAGACCATCTTCATATGACAAGGCTACTACTATGAATGAACTGTCAAACATTGAGAAGATTGATGAAGTCATTTCTGGGGGGTTTTGAGGACTTTTTTCTTTTTTGGTTCATGACTTCTATGCACCCACAGTATATGTATTTAAATAATGTTCAATTTATGGTTATGTTTTTTATATTATATTGTAATCACCTGTAGGAAATATTATGCTATTTATTTTAGAGTGCTGCACTGTTGTTTTTTATTAAAAATATGTTGAATGTGAAAATGTCCTTGCATAGTTAAAATTCCTTTTAAAACAGCCTATTTTCCTTTAGTAAATCAACTCCTAGTTTAAATGGTATAAAGAAGAAGAGAGGGAAAGATCACAAAGAGAAAGCTAAAATCTAAAATGAACTTTGTTTTACCAAAATAATATTTTATATTTTTATATTGAGATGTCTACCACAGTTGCTAAAGATCCTTGCTATCTGGAATGTCATGGTGTAAACTTTAGAGAAAGGACAATCTCTGGGCTTTTTTATATTTTTATTGTTGACAAAATCGGTCTATATATCCAGTATAAAACCAAAAGGCACACAGTAATATTCAAGGTAAATCCAGGTTTAGACAGCTCTTCAATTTTACTATTCACGCCTGTCTAAAAGATTTCAGTATGCTATACAAGTGAAGGAAGTAAAAGATTCAGTACTGAACTTTTCTGCGACACTTTTACATATTCTTTATTTGTAATTTCTTGCAGAAACTTTTTTTTCTATTCAGTAATGCCGACCTTACTGAGATACAGTTGATGAGATTTGGTACTACATATGGAAAATATTAGTTTGAGCTTTACAATACTCTTAAAATTCAATGAATGACTATCTGTACCTGTTTTTTTGTGAGATTACACTAATGTGTGATGGATAAGCTTTTAAGAAGCTATCTTATGCACTGAACATCTAAAAACAGTTTGACTCTGCAAGCATAATTCCCATCGCTTAATTTATTAAATTTCCCCATAGGGTGCACCATCTTTCATGTCTGTATTAAAGAACATGGCCTTTTCCAAAGAAAAAATACAATATTGGCCTTTCCATGCCACAAGTAATCAAAGTTGTCACTCATTGTATAATGTATGTATCGTATGTTGTCTGACCTTTTTATTAGGGTAATTTAGCACATAACATGATTGTGGACATTGGTGTAGTGAACAGCTGGTATATATATATAGCAGTCTAATTTTAAATAAAGTTTTACTTTTTGAATATTTTTCAAGTTTCAGGTTCTTTGAAAGCAGTGATATAGCAGTGCAAAATCACAATCATTTAAACAAATGGAGTCAATCCAGTACTATCACCTGCAGTAAACTACAATAAAATTGCTGTTAACAGTAAAAAAAAAAAAAATTAAACACATGCTTTATTTAAAGTAAAGCCCAAAGATTTTTTTTTAAATACATTAAGATATGTTTCTTTTTACCTTGTTATCATAGATAAAACACTTTTTAAACTAACATCAAACTTTTCATTTTAATTAATGATATGCTGGTGTTTAAACTTTAACAATAGCACAAAAGTTTTTTTTTAATAGTGCAGGGGAAGCTAGAGCCCCTTTTTAGTTTTTATTGCTGCCTGTGTCTCTTTATGTATGTTTTTACGATTTACCCATTAGATTTACCCATTTTCCATGCATGGGGCATGTTTTCTTGTTTTTTTCTTGTTTTTTCTTAATCATATGGTACAGGACAAAGGCTTCAATAGTCATAGGCACTGTGTTATAAGCAGCCACCTTCAGGTGATTAAATGATGGCAAACTTTATGTGAGCATATGGTTGTATACCTGTGCTATGGCTCACTAAAGAATTCTTACAAAATGATTGGGCTGCTGTTGTGGTCAGAAGAAAAATAACATCCAGACAAAGGGGGGAGGGGTCATTATTCTTGAAAAACAATGATACTAATGAACTAAATAGATTGATAGCAGATAAAGAAATATATTAGAAACTCAAAGTGAACCCACTCAATTTATTAAGAGCCAAGTTAACAAAAATTGTTAAGAATGCACAAAAGGAAGGTATTATTAATACAAAAAGGCCAAATATTTACTACCAGAAGCCCCTTAAACACCCATCATTTTCCAGGCCCCAGAAATTCATAAGGATGCTAAGCAACCCCCAGAAAGGCATATGTTACATTTTACAATTTTATTTTATTTTTTTGTTTACATATTCTTCAATTGTCATTTCTTGCAGATTTTTTTTTTTTATATTCAGTAATGCTGACCTTACTGAAATACAGTTGATGACATTTGGTACTCCATATGGAAAATATAGTATATTTATATATATATATTTACACACACACAGTATATATATATATATATATATATATATATATATATATATACATGTATACCACTATTACTATTTTGGGCCAGTTTTCTTTTGATGATAAAAAAAATCAGGAGATATCCCTTACCATTCACCATCAAAAGACATCCCGATTTTCCATAAAAAATATATAATCCACCGGATTGATTTCCTAACACATTTCATTGCAAGATTGTGGTCAGGCATTAATATTTGTTTTACCCATTAATTACGTGTTTTAATAAGTAAAAAAAAGTGTGTGTTTACATAATTGTATAGTATTGATAAGTATTATTATTATTTAATTATAAGAGTGTGAGTGTATGAGTTTTGATGGCATGATTGATTGTAAATGGCGCTGGTTGCCGTATTGCATTCCACGCTGGAACGCATACGGCGACCGCGCAATGACGTCATCGACCAGCGCCATGTGCGTTCCAGCTTGGAACGCGGAAGTGCCGAGCGCAATCAGCGATGTATTCGGCACACATGCCTCTCAGGTATAAACAGAATACACACACCATTCTATTATTGTCAGCCATAGACGGCCACGCTACAACTATTGGTACCATTGATCCCCATGCTACATAATTGCCTTACTGGACTCTATGGCTGGTCTAGCTGATGCCTTCACTGAATTCATGCTGCCATTACTGGGGACACCTTAAAGATATCTTCCTACCTGACACCCTACACTACGGAATCCTATGGCTGCTAACATACAGCAAGACTCAAGCCCTGCAAACGGATAAGTAGCAATTGTTTCACTTGTAGTGCCTACTATTACATACTACATATATAACTTCTTTTTTCTTTTTTTTTTTTTTTTTTTTTTAAAGTGTATTTTTGTGCGTGAACTCGAGAGAGAGGAGCCAGACTGCAGGAGTTGGGAGTAGGCAGACCCTCCCCCCGGAGGCAATCGCCATCCTTCTCCATGCCCCTGGTGGCAATGGCGGGTGTGAAGGGAGGCCTCCCACTCACCCCGCCCTACCTGTTCCTCTTGGGAGCCCAACTGGGGCCCAACGGGAGTGAGGGGGCCTAGCCCACCCAGCCAGCCCCGTAGGTCCTTCGCCTCTCTTTATTTTAAGAGACCGCATGGCCAAAGTGCATGTGTTTTAAACCAATTTCGTGTGCGTGCAAGTGTGGTGGTTTTTGTGGGGGGTGGGGTGGGCGTACTAAGCACAGGCGTACCTTGCATAGCACACCCACCGGGAGCCGGGCTGAGACCACCAAACTCAATTCACATGTAGCCGAGACCGGGATCCGAACCCTTGGCTGCAGAGGTGAATGGCTTGTCAGCGCAGTGCCAATCACGTTGAGCCACCACAGCTCCACATATATAACTTCTAATCAATTGCTGTAATTAACTCTGGCTTACTAAGAACTAACATACTACTTGGGACTCTGTTGTGTCCTCAGCTGCTTTCTGTGAAGTATCTTAAAGGAACATATACTTTCTATTTAGCTGAGCTACATTTGCCTCTCTTACGCAACTGTCAGTTGCCCACACTATTCCTATTTACTAAGTTTTTGACATAAGTTGTTTATGGGCCCATGCCCTAAGTTACTGAACATGTTCACCTAAAATTTTCTATTCTAAGGATTGAGGTATTTCATACCTGCACCCTTAGTGGCCTAATGCATTCATTTATGTTAAAGTGATATGATGTAGAGAACCCCCAAACTCCTGTTCTCTGATTGGAGCATTGGAATTTTATATGCATTATAATCTTTTAACACTAAGGATTGGATGCATGTTGTAATACGTCCTCCCTTAGTAGCTCAATGCATTCCTTTGTGTGAGAGAGATGATGTAGAGAACCCCCAAACTCCTGTGTTCTGATTGGAGTGACGCCTGGGGTCCAATACTGAATTCTCACATAACATAGAGAGTCTTCTTTTGCTAACCTCAGTTGCGGTTCACTCCTGTTCACCATAGTTTGTGACATTGATACAAATTGAATAGCTTGCCCAGGTGGGTTTTCCTATTACAAAGTTATGGTAAATATGAAGGATGTTGCAGCTCTACCCATGAAGAAGCCAAGTCCCCACTGTGAAGTTTACAATTCCACTTCTCTTCAAAAAGCTTCAATTGGGGTTTGCATGAGGGTTTGACAATATTATCTATCAGGCAGTGAGGTTTGCCTAGTTTGTTTCCTGGCCCCTGCAGCTCACTATTCTAAATACATGTCACAAACTACCCTTTCTTTGGATCATGCTATGTTCCTCTCCTCTGAAGCCAAGCTCTCCAACCTGTTGCCTGACCAGTCTAATGCTGAAATTGGTGAATTGTTCGGGAAAGTACAGTACATTCTCCTGTTCTCCCTTTTGTCTTCCTATTAAACATCCCAAATTGATTTCTCTCAAATTTTTGAATATGGTGCAAATAGTGGAGGTACCAAGAGAACATTCAGGCCTTTTTAGATTTCCGCTTTGGTCTAAAAAAAAGGATTTTTAATAAACAGCTTACCTGTAAAATCCTTTTCTTGAAGTACATCACGGGACACAGAGCGCATAGCCATTACACTTGGGTTATATGGGTACCTTCAGGTGTGGACACTGGTGTAATCAATTTCACAGGAAGTTTCCTCCCTATATAACCCCCTCCCACTGGGAGTGCTTCAGTTTTGTAGCAAGCAATTCTCCCGAGGTTACACAATGTTCCCCAAAAGAGGGGTGGGAGCTCTGTGTCCCGTGATGTACTTCAAGAAAAGGATTTTACAGGTAAGCTGTTTATTAAAAATCCTTTTTTCTTTATCGTACATCACGGGACACAGAGCGCATAGCCATTACACTTGGGATGTCCTAAAGCAATGCTCTATGAAGGAAGGGAGACCGTAAGGCCAAGAATAGCCAAATAAAAACATTGTCAGGAGAAAACATGGCTTCACCAACAGAAAAACAAGGGGGCGTGAACCGGGCCAGAGGATTCTATACTGCTGCCCGTAGGACCGCCTGCCCAAAAGCTGCGTCCGTACCCTTTGCAACGTCCAACTTATAACATTTAGTAAACGTATGTACGGAAGACCAGGTTGCCGCCTTGCAAACCTGTGCCATAGAGATCTGATGGTGTGCCGCCCAAGAGGCACTCATGGCCCTCGTAGAATGGGCTTTAACTGATAAGGGAGGTGGAACGCGCTTCAGACCATATGTCTGAAAAATCAGCTGCTTAATCCACCTAGCCAAGGAAGACTTGGCAGCCGGCTGACCCTTCTTGGGGCCATCCGGAAGAACAAAAAGCACATCTGTTTTCCGAATCTTCTCTGTAGCCTTGAGATAGACCCTCATGGCTCGAACCACGTCCAAAGTATGAAGCCGTCTTTCCTCTCTGGACTGGGGAGTAGGAAAGAAGGATGGTAGGACTAGGTCCTGATTCAAGTGAAAACTGGATATGACCTTAGGAAGGAAAGAAGGTTGAGGCCGCAGAACCACTCTGTCCTTATGCAGAATAAGGTATGGCCCCCTGCATGACAAGGCTGCCAGCTCGGAAACCCTTCTGGCTGAAGCCATAGCCACCAAGAAAACCAACTTTCGGGTTAGTAGCACAAGAGGGATTTCTGTCAGAGGTTCAAACGGCTGCCTTTGTAAAAGTGGCAAGACCAGATTTAAATTCCAGGGGCAGAGGGGAGCTCTAATAGGGGGATTCACATGCAAGACCCCCTGCAAGAAGGTTTTCATAAGCGAATGGGTGGCCAAGGGTCTTTGAAACCATATTGATAAAGCCGACACCTGCCCCTTTAGAGTACTAAGAGCCAACCCTTTGTCAACGCCAACCTGGAGGAATCGCAAGATCCTGTCAATAAAAAACTTTCGAGGATGCCATTTTTGAGACTCGCACCACTCCACATACGTTCTCCAGACTCTGTAATAAATATTTCTGGAGACCGGATTCCTAGCCTGAATCAACGTAGATATGACCTGCTCTGAGAGGCCTCTGCCCTTAAGAATTAGGGATTCAGCTGCCAAGCCGTCAAATTTAGCTGCTGTGAAGCAGGATGGCAGATTGGGCCCTGAGACAGCAGATCTGGGCGCAGGGGGAGCGGCCCCGGCGCCCCGACTGAAATCTTCACGATGAGTGCGTACCAAGCCCCCCTGGGCCAGGCTGGGGCCACCAGGATCACAGGCCTGCGCTCCACCCGGATCCTCCGTAGAAGGCGGGGAATCATCTGCAGTGGAGGGAACGCATACAGAAGAGAAAACTGGTGCCAAGGGCAAACCAACGCATCGGTCCCGTAGGCCGAGGGATCCCTGGCTCGGGATATGAATTTGTCCAATTTTTTGTTGGATCTCGTTTCCATAATGTCCACCTCTGGGACTCCGAATCTTTGGCAAATCTCATGGAATACCTGGGGGTGAAGAGACCATTCCCCCGGGAGCAACTGTTGACGACTCAAAAAATCTGCTTGAGAATTGTCTATCCCTGGGATGAACACCGCCGAGATGCAGGGTACATGGGCTTCGGCCCATGAGAAAATCAGGTTTACTTCTCTTTGGGCTGCTGGGCTCTTCGTGCCCCCCTGGTGGTTTATGTATGCCACCGCAGTGGCGTTGTCGGACTGTATCCTTACTGGCAGACCCTGAAGGGGGAGAGTCCAGGCGATCAGGGCCAGTCGAGCAGCTCTGATCTCCAAGATATTGATGGGAAGCAGTTTTTCTGCCCCCGACCACAGCCCTTGCTGGGTCTGTTCTTCTAGAACTGCCCCCCAACCTAACAGGCTGGCATCCGTGGATACTATCTTCCACGTGATGGGGCAAAAGGATTTCCCTTTTGACAAATTTTGAGAGACCAGCCACCAAGACAGGCTGCGCCGGACCTTCGGGGAGAGCACTAACGGACGATCTAACGCCTGAATGGATTTGTTCCAAGCAGAGAAAATGGCTGCCTGAAGATATCTGGTATGGATCTGGGCGTAGGGCACAGCCTCGAAGGCGGCCACCATCTTCCCCAGCAGTCGCATACATAGGCGAATAGTCGGCCTCTTCTTGCCTAAGATCACTTGAACTGCTTGAGTTATTGATCTGATCTTTGCTTGAGGTAAACTTATCCTCTGGCAGTCTGTATCTAGCCGAAGGCCTAGATATTCCAACTGCTTTGTGGGTTTCAATACCGATTTTTCTAGGTTTACAATCCACCCGAATTCCTCTAGATGCTGAACTGTGCGACCTACTGCCTGATTGAGGTTGGAAGCTGAGCTGTCGATAACCAGAAGATCGTCCAAGTATGCCAAGACTAAAATGCCTTCTGTCCTTAGGACGGCTAGCACCGGGGCTAACACCTTTGTGAATACCCGCGGAGCTGTTGCCAACCCGAAAGGGAGGACTACGAACTGGTAATGGCGGTGATCTATCATACAACGAAGAAACCTGTGATGTGCCGGGTAGATCGGCACGTGCAGATACGCATCTTTTATGTCTATAGATGCTAGAAAGTCGTCTTGATGTAGGCTGGCTGCCACCGAACGTATGGACTCCATACGAAAGGTCTGAATGTTTAGAAAGCGATTTAGGCGTTTGAGGTCCAAGATAGGCCTGACGTCGCCATTGGGCTTTGGTATTATGAAAAGGTTGGAGTAGAATCCCAGACCCCATTCCTGGGTTGGTACTTCTACAATTACCCCTTGGAGCCAGAGACGATCCAATGCTTTTACAAGAGAGGCCCTCTTTAATGGGTCGCTTGGAAGACTTGACCCCTGAAGATGAGGAGGGGGGACTTCCCGAAACTCTAGCTTGTAGTCCATGGTTACCACGGATCTTACCCAAGAGTCGGGAATTCTGGCCTTCCACACTTCAGAGAAAAAACGAAGCCTTCCCCCCACCCAAGAGAGTGGGGGCGCCCCTTCATGAATCTGACTTGAGGACTGGTTTAACCGGCTTGCGAGGCCATGGCCTCTTGCCTGTCGTGGCTTGTCCTTGTGGGCGGCTATTAAATGCTGAACGCCCGGGAGGCCGTCGATACTGACGGGAAGTTGAAGGGGCCGAGCCTGTGAAGGCCTGTCGCTTAAATGCGGGCCCACGCGATCTTTTCTTGATAGGCAAGAAAGAACTTTTACCACTTGATATGGTCTGGATATATTTATCTAGGTCTTCACCGAATAGTCTCCCACCATGAAAGGGAAATCCTGCTAAAAGCTTTTTGCAGGGTGCCTCTGCTGACCAGTTTTTTAGCCACAAAAGGCGACGCATATGAACCAACAGCAGAGATAAACGGGACGCCTGTTGAACGGAGTCCTTAATAGCATCTACTGCAAAGCAGAGAGCTCTTGGGAGGTCAGCCAATTCACGAGCTTGCTGAGCCGGTATGTCCCTTAATATCGGTTTAGTCTGATCCTTTAAAGCCTGACAAACGCCAATGGCTGCCACTGCTGGCTGAACCACGGCACCTACTGTGGTAAAAGAAGCCTTCAGTAGGGTCTCCAATTTTTTGTCGACTGGATCTTTAAACACCTGGACATTTTCCACCGGACAGGTCAGGAATTTATTTACGCAGGAAATGGCTGCGTCCACGGTAGGGAGTGCCCATTTCTTTGCAAATTCTTCTTCCATAGGATAGAGAATGGTGACCCTTTTAGGAGGGATAAAAATCCTATCAGGTCGAGCCCAATCCTGAAGAATCACGCTCTCCAGAAGGGGGTGAACCGGGAAAGACGCACCACTCAAAGGTGCCTTCAAGGAACCTAAAGAGGATACCGCGGGGGCTAATTGTTCTGACACTGGAAGTTTAAAAGCAGTGCGAACCATATCCGTCAGAGACTGGATCCACAGACTCTCTGCTTGAGAAGCCGGAAAAAATTTCATCTATAGTGGAATCTTCAATGTCTGACCCGTCAGGACTCAGGTCCGCTTGATCCCCCTGTGGGTCCAATTCCTCCGAAGAGAGGACCTCTGCATCCGAACACACCATTCTAGGTGACAGGGATCTAGCCCGTTTGCCACCCGGCAAAGAGCGGGCAATTAAAGCAGTTAACCTTTTCTCTAGCCCACCCAGGGTGGATTCTAGCATTTCTTCTGTAACATAAATGGGAATGGGTTGATTGGGGGCCGCCTCTGCCCCTAGCACCCTCAATGGCTCCTGCATGATGCTGTTCGGTGGTCTATCTGGAGAGGGTGGGACCACTGGAGCCTGGCCCAAATCCTCTGACCTCGTTGGAGACCTCTTTACTTTTTTGGCACCTTTTGCAGCCTTAGCTGGTCCTGATCCCTTGGGAGCCATTGCACAACCTTGAGACACCCCTACAGCCAACACCCAACTGTTGTAGCTAGAAGTGAAACATTAATAAGGACAGGCTATGGTAAAAAAAAAAAAAATATTTTTTTTAAATTTTCATACGCCTGAGAAGGCGGCAATACCGAGGAGAGTCCTGTGAGTATTGCCACACCAATGCCCGTTAGCTGGAGTCCAAGGTTGCACCGACTCAGATACTGCCAGATCTAAGGCTGAGTCCCTTTAAGAAAAAAAAATCATTTTTTTTTTTTTTTTTTTTCTGGTCAGTGTGGACTAAGTCCAGACCTGAAGATCCACAAACCACCACTGGGTGTCACTGTTAGCCAGAAATGGCTCAGCTGCGCGCTCTGTGTCCTCACTCTCCACTGCTCTCAGGAGGGAATGACCAGCCAGGAAATGCTTTTTTTGCTTTATCTGAGACCTGACGCTGCTGGCCCGCCCCCCCCACGCTGAAACCAACATGGAGGAAGCAGAGAGCAGAGGAGAAGCCTGGACCAGCGCTAGTAACACAGACACCCGGTAAGCCACTAATCTTTGTAGTGCACACATAGAGAAAGCTGTCCCCCTAGGCTTCCTAGGAAACAGGAGTTTTGTCAGCACTTCCTCTCTATACACGTGGGGCTGCAGTATCATGCTAACAGGCAAATCTGGGGGGAGTAGCAAAATACATATCTTTAAAAGCATATATATATATCTACATGTTATCTGGGTAAACATTAGTACATCCCATCCTGCCTCAAAAGACATAGTGGAGATAGTGGCTGATTCACAAGCATACCATTAGCCAACCCAGAACCCCCAGGGGGATACCTACTGTCAAAACAAGTCCCGCAGGTTCCCTCTTACCTGCTCCACGCCGCAGGGTATTGCAAAATGCAAGAGGCCCAGCCTTCCCCCATCTCCGTGGGTATTGTCTTGGACCTTCAGGGACCGGGGTCCTGTGTTAAGGAACCCACACCCCTGGACCTATATAGCATCCTGGCATCAGTAGCGTTTAGTTCTTGGAAGAGACTAAGGCACTGGAGCCCAGAATCCAGCCCTCCAAGGAGAGGCATTATAGGCAAAACCCCACTCCAGCAGGGCCCGGGTACCGTACACCTTGGCTTTGAAGCACTTCGGACGGATCCGGCTAGCTATCCTGGGTCCCGAGACCTCCGAGGGACAGCTAGACGTGACCAACACCTAAGACACTGGCGAAAAAACTGAAGCACTCCCAGTGGGAGGGGGTTATATAGGGAGGAAACTTCCTGTGAAATTGATTACACCAGTGTCCACACCTGAAGGTACCCATATAACCCAAGTGTAATGGCTATGCGCTCTGTGTCCCGTGATGTACGATAAAGAAATACCTACGGCTGCTTTCTGATTTGGGGCTGGGTTACCTTTGTTTATTCCTTTGTGAGCATTGTTTGATGTGTGGTCCACCACTCACATAGCTTGGGGATGTCCTAGTGTCTATGACTACTGGAGCTTGTGTCCTGTACTGTATGATTAATAAAGGATTTTTGCTTACCTGTAAAATTATTTTCTGAAAGTATAGTACAGGACATAGGCAACCCTTTCCTTTTGCCTGGCATTTTTCTCTTATTACTAGCTAAAAAACTGGGGATTGATGGTTTAGGAGGGGTTATATAGTCTGTCCAAGTCTCTGTTAACCAATGTTTCATCATTTGAAGGTGGTTCCATATAACTCAGTGTCTATTGTATCCTGTGTCTTGTAGAAAAAGGATTTTACAAATTCGTAAGTTAAAAAATCCTTTTTATTTAAGTTCTTTTGATACAACATATATATACAGTATATATATATATATATATATATATATATATATATATATATATATATATATATATATATATAAATATATATATATATATAGATAGATAGATAGATAGATAGATAGATAGATAGATAGATAGATAGATAGATAGATAGATAATTTCAATGCTAGGATTCATTTATGGACCATAGAAAAATGCAAAGATGCATTTTATTTAGGTTTTTAATATGAAGTTTTGTTGAAGTCAGTTTTGATGCTACATCCATCAATTTTTTTATGTACTTTCCAAATTTTGAAGAATTTTTACATTAAAAAAAGTATATTTTACTACAACTGTGAAGTATTCTTTCTGTATAAACTTTTATCAACAACAGTAATACCTCAGATTGTGAGTAACGCGGTAACGAGTGTTTCGCAATACAGGCTAATATTTTTAAATACTGACTCTGTTTGCGAGCGGTGTCCCACAAAATGAGCAGGATTCAAGCCTCTGGGGTGTGCAGTACCGCATTTGGACAGAGGTACGAGACGCCGGTGACACTTGAAGCCACTCGGAGACACTCCGTTACCGAGTGTCTCTGAGTGAATCCAGTGGCTCAGAGCGGTCACGGAGTGTTTCTAAGTGTCTCTGGTGCCCCCCACCTCTGGCCACATGCGGTACTGCATACAATAGAAGTCACTGTGAAACTAATTATCTGAGTTTCCATTGACTCCTATAGGGGAAACTTGCTTTGATATATGAGTGCTTTGGATTACAAGCATTTTTCTGAAACTATTTATGCTCATAATCCAAGGTACCACTGTATATCCATCGATCTTTATATCAGCTTTCACCTTTCCTAATATTAAAGTGGCTAACATAATGTAACATCAAGCAATAATGAGAATTAAACTTTCCGTCATCTGTTTTTTTATCTAAAGAAAATGGCCACATGAACAGATAAAAATCACATTGTCCTGCATCGCCTGCCATTTGGTTTTCCCTCCTTTCGATGAATGTGCAGCGATGTGTGAGCTCTTTAGTTGTCAGCAACAAACTTTTGTACTTGGCAGCTGCTACAGAGTAAAGAACTGCTTATCCATAAAATATGTCTGTAAACCCAGATTAAACTGTGTCTTTGTTAAAATGGCTTTCCTGATTTGAAACAAATCTCTTCTATTTTAAACAGGGCAATCCTAGATCAAGCTGTCATGCTTCCTTTACAAATATACATAACATCCCTGATTCCCATCTTTCCTTGTAAATCCAATTTCTTATTGCATTTTGTCTGAAGCATGGTTACAAAATGACAACTTTTCTACTTAAAAAAATAAAAAAATAAAAGCAAAGTTACACTTTGGAATGTGTTTATAACAAAAACTTGTTCTGTTCAAATGGGGGTAAAAAATATTTTTTTTGTCCCGCGTAATTTCGTTAGACTGGCGCATCCGTCCGCGCAAAAGTGCGCTAGACAGACCATTGATTTGCTAGTCAAATATGCTAATGAGGGACTTACGGGGATCCACAAAAGAACGTTGGGGCAGCGGAGGCTACGCAGTGTGCGCAACAGCAAAATGTCCTGTCTAAAATTAGAGCATATAAAAGCTGGTCTAAAAAGAGAAAAAAAGTCTACTTGTTAGATAAAGCAACACTGTTAGTGAGGAGCTCAGCAGTCACACGTGTTGCACAACAATCTGTATGCCAACATGCCAGGGGCATCGTCGCACATAGCTATACTACTGACTTTAGATGAACAAAGAAGGATGAGGGCACGGAGGATGGCACGGAGGATGGCACGGGAGAGGATATACCGCACCCGCATAGACCTGTTTGGCATGAGTGATTCTGAGGTGTATCGCATCTTCAGATTCACCCCTCATGTCATCCTGGAATTAACCACAACCCTGCAGGATGACATCACCAGCCCAACACACCGCTCACATGCAGTGCAGCCACTGGTCAAGGTCATGGCAACACTCCATGTCCTTGCCAGTGGCTCTTTTCAGCGTACAAGTGGAGTGGTGGCTGGGATGTCACAATCCTCCATGAGCAGATGTGTGCACCAGGTTGTCCCTGCAATCCTCAGACGCATGGCCAACCAAATCATCAAACCCACCACTGAGGACCTGCGGCTGAAGGCAATGACAGATTTCTACAGAATTGCCAGATTCCCACACACTGTGGGGGACATTGATTGCACACATGTGGCACTCCAGCCCCCCCAGGAGACAGAGCACATGTACCGCAATCGGAAGCATTGGCATTCCATCAATGTACAGGTGATAGTCGATGCCCAAGGCCTCATATGGCACGTCCGTGCCAAACACCCAGGGTCCAGCCATGACAGCTACATATACAATCAATGCCACATCCGAATGGAATTCAATCAGAACGTGTATGGGGACACCTGGCTGGTTGGTGAGTGACATGGGAGTCAGGCATGACTATCTCCTCCCATGATGCACACATCACAAGGGGCACATGCATGACTAACATCCTCCTGTCTTTTCCCTTACAGGTGACTCTGCATATCCACTGGGACCCCATCTCATGACTCCTATCCGGAACCCCCAAACCCCAGGAGAGGAAAGATACAATCAAGCACATGCTCAAACACGAGCAGTGATGGAGCGCACCTTTGGCCCCTAAAGTCACGTTTCCGATGCCTGGATAAGTCTGGGGGTACCCTCTTGTATTCCCCAAACTTTGTGTGCCAGATCATCGGTGCATGTTGCATGCTGCACAACTTCGCAGTAAGAAAGGGCCTGCAGATTGACCTACGTGATGACCTGACCTCTGAACCAGACAATCCCCCCCTAACCGAGGCTACCCCGTCTTCTAAGGGAAGAGCAGCCAGGAGACAACTCACATTGGGCATCTTTGCACGTTAAACACACACATTAATCATGGCACAATGAGAATGCATGCATGCACACCACTGTGGTCCCTAGCACACACACACATCCAGATCAAATTGGATTGGCACCAGTCCACCATGCAGGACTTGTGAGCAGCAACGCCACGCCAAGGCTCCAATTATGTCACTGTACATTCATACACCATTCACACGGACCTGGGGATCACTTCTCCACCAAAATTGAGGGTGACACCCCTTTTCCGGCAGGAATGTCACCCCCACATTCAAACAGCATTCACAACCCAAAAAAAAAAAATTACCTGCAAAAGCAAAAATTTTCCAGCAAAAAAAATAATAAAAAAACAAAAAAGGGGAAAAAAATAATTATTGCCCTTTACGTGAGCCACGCCTGGGGCGCCCCCGGCCATGGCCCCGGCGCCTCAGGGGAGACTCATGGGGAGGGGTAAAACCGGGGAAGGAGGAGCAGCCCCTGATCTCTGCCCACCTGGCGGCCTGCCCTCCAAGGCCACGGCTATTCTGTCCAGGGCAGCACCAAGTGTTGCCGTGTTGGCCTGGATAGCCTGGGTAAGGGCCCTCACATCCTGCCCAACGCCTGCTGATGTAGTCTGCAGGTCGTTTAGGCAGGTTGTGAAAGCCCGGGAGTGGGAGTCCAGGTTCCCCAGCGTATCCTTGATGGAGGACAGGCTCTCCTCCATCCACACCAATGTCTGGCTGACCTGTCCAAGATGGCGGGTCTGAAGGGCCTGGTCCCTTCTCAGAGTGGCGGGCAGGAGATCGGCCAACCCCCTGGTGTTCTGGGATGAAATCCTGCCTCCAGCTGATGCTTGTGGCTGGGGAGAAGGGGAGGCCCTTGGGAGGGGAGCCATGTTGGGGGAGGAGGCTCCCCCTTAGGGAGGGCTGCCTGCTGCCAGCCAGAGGGGAAGAGTCCTCAAAAACCAAACGTCCAGTGCCTGACATGGACTCCTCCTCATGATTCTCCTCCTCCTCATGATTCTGCTCCTCCTCTTGAACCTCCTCCGCGGACTCCGGCCTTGTTGGGGGGGCCTCATTAGGCTGCTGTCCTGGGGATGGTGCGGTCAGGCCAGATGGCCCTGCACCCTCCTGCACATCTGTGGATGACACAAAACATTCACAGGTTGGAGGATCCACACACTTGCCACATATTCCCTTTCACCCCCTCCCCCACACATGCTACACACCTGATATAAAAAAAAAACTTACCTGGCACCACGGGCTCCGGACTTGAGTCAAAGCCGGGCAGGCCCTCAACTTCATGCCGATGAAAGGTCAGGGCCACCGCACGCTCCTCCGCTGTCAGCCTAATACGGCATGGTGGGCCCCCTCCTGTGCCCCTGGCATGGGCATGCATTCTGGCCAGCTTCTGTTTGACCAGACGCCGGAGGTCATTGATTTTTTTTGTCAATCCCAGACCGGGTCCGTGTCTCCCCCTCCCCCGCTGAATTGACCTGCTCAGTGATCATATCCAAAATCTCCCTCCTCCTGGCCGGGTTGGTGTTGGCACTGTCCGGGCCGTGGAGGAAACGCCCATAATCGCTAATGGCCCGGGCAAGAATTCGTTTTTCCCCCACTGTAAAATTGAGCTTTCGCTTTCTCTCTGTCATACTTCCAAAAAAATTCACTCCCAGTCAACAAAAATCACTCACAAAAACAAGCACAACCAATCAAGCAAGAACACACACAAAGAGAAAACTACTCAGCAAGAAACAGTCACAAAAACAAACAGCAAAAAACAGCAAGGAAACAAACGAACAGAAATATATCTCTCAAACACTTATCAAAAAACACTTTCAAAGATCTACTAACAAATACTTGATCACACGAACATAATCTGACAACTACAAAACACACCGCAACGAACAACAGGACAAAAGCACTTGGTTAAATGGGAAGGGACAAAGGGATATACTTTTGCAATGCAAGTGCGTTTGTGTGTGTCTATTTATGCTGTTTGCGTAGTTCACAACGTTGCCCTAGTCCATTTCCAATTTCACTGATTGCGCCGCTCCCGAGTTGTGAGCATGCGCACAGCGAAGCTGACCATGGTCTCCTTCAAGCGCGCATGCGCGAGCCGGCCGGCCCTTCATTTGCATGGGGTCACGGCTCATTTCAATGTAACACGCCCACGTCCTTCCCAATTTGTATTACTCCGCCTTACGCCTCTGAAAAAACGTTACGCATGCGCAATTTTCTGCGCAAAAGCTACGAGAATAGGGTGATTACGCGGCAAAATTGTGCAAGTCTAACGTAAAGGCGGTGCGCTACGCCGGTCCAATAATGCACAGATGTACCTGAATCTGGCCCTTTGTATTTATTTTTTGTTGACTGTTTGCAAAATAATTGTGCTTAGTACTAACCCAAGTTTAAACGGAAACCTCTCTATCCCCCAAGCATGTTGAGGAATAAATAGGTTCCCATAATAGAATCTTTATGAACTGCTTCATCTAATGCTTCAAATGCATACCTTCTTGTCATAAACAAACAGCCTAAACAAATAAACAAGAATTCTACTATATGCAAATTTTTACTTTTGTAAAATCGTGAAGAAAACTGAAAAAATCAGTTTTCTCCATTCAGAACAGACATACCAGTGTCCATAGACCTGCATAGGTGAGAACCCTGGGTGACATTTAACTCTTCTGACAAGGCACAGCACTGTCACAATAGTCATTTGTGTCTGATCAAATATTGATTTGTAACTACTTTTATACATTTTGATGAACAAATTACATAAGTTACATTCAAATTAAAATAAACTATTGTATAATTTTAGTCTATATGGGTAATATTGGTGTATGGTGAATATGTCCATCTTAATAATTAAAACTAATTTGTACTACCTGAGCAATTCAGACTATAATTATTACATTATTAAAACATAGTCTGGGGAATTAAAAATGGCTCTAATGACACTTTGCTGGTGGTAGTTCCCTTAAGAACTATGTACATCTAATATTCATGCCTATACATTAGTTATTTTGTTGGCTTAGGTAGTTTGTGTTATCACTGTCACTTATTAGGTTCATGGGGTTTTATGTGTGTTTATATTGTTGTTATTTTTACTTTATCTTTAATAACTCACATTATTTATACCATACGTTTGTCTGGTGTTCTCTGTGCAAATCCACATATTTGTGGTCACAGCTATTTCACAGGATACCATCATTCATTATCCACGACACCCATGTTTTATCTCTTAACCACTTCCCACCAAGGACTATAGTAAATTGAAGGCTAGACTGGCCTCTTGTTATTCTGGGTGGACGTCATATGGTCATATAGTCTTTGGTTATAATCAGACAACTTGCATCTGGATCCTCCTCATAGTATGCTCACCAGCTTCTCATGGAGAATATGGCATGGAAAGGCACAAGAACAAAGACCTGAGTGCAGACTGAAACTTATAATAAAACTGGGTTTATATATATATATATATATATATATATATATATATATATATATATATATACACACTTAGCAAAATTATAAATGCAACACTTTTGTGTTTGATCCTGTTTATTGTGCGCTGATTTTAAAAAAATCAGGACTATTTCTCTCAAATATTGTTCACAAATCTGTCTAAATTTGTGTTAGTGAGCACTTTATCCTCAAGATAATCCATCTACCTCACAGGTGTGATATATCCAGATGCTTATTAGACAGCATGATTATTCATTCCTGTTCATTGGCTGTGCGAAGTTGCTGGATATTGTCAGGAACTGGAAAACATGTTCAATAGTCGACATGTCCAATGACTATGCTGGCCATGCAAGAACTGGGATGTTTTTAGCTTCCAGGAATTGTGTACAGATCCTTGGAACATAGGGCCATGCATTATCATCCTGCAACATTAGGTGATGGCAGTGGATGAATGACACAACAATGGGCCTCAGGATCTCGTCACTGTATCTCTGTGCATTCAAAATGTCATCAATAAAATGAACCTGTGTTCATTGTCCATAGCATACGCCTGCACATACCATAACCGCCACCATGGGCCACTCGATCCACAATGTTGACATCAGCTAACCGCTCACCCATACAACGCCATACATGTTGTCTGCCATCTGCCCTGTACAGCAAAAACCAGGATTCATCCATGAAGAAAACACCTCTCCAAAGGGCCAGATGCCATTAAATGTGAACATTTGCCCATTCAAGTCAGTTACAACGATGAACTGCAGTCAGGGCGAGAACCCAATGAGGAAGACAAGCATGCAGATGATCCTCCCTGGTACGGTTTCTGACAGTTTGTGCAGAAATTCTTTGATAATGCAATACGATTGTTAAAGCAGCTGTCTGGGTCGCTGGTCTCAGATGATTTTGAAGGTGAAGATGCTGGATGTGGAGGTCCTGGGCTGGTGTGTTTGTGCATGTGGTCTGCAGTTGTGAGGCCGGTTGGATGTGCTGCCAAATTCTCTGAAATGCCTTTGGAGATGACTTATAGTAGTAAAATTAACATGCAATTCAAGTGCAACAGCTCTGGTGGACATTCCTGCAGTTAGCATGCCAATTGCACACTCCCTCAAAACTTGCAACATCTGTGGCATTGTGCTGTGTGATAAAACTGCATTATTTAGAGTGGCCTTTTATTGTGGCCAGCCTAAGGCACACCTGTGCAATAATCATGCTGTCTAATCAGCATCTGGATATGTCACCTGTGAGGTGTAGGGATTATTTTGGCAAAGGAAAACTGCTTACTAACACAGATTAAGGCTGGCCATACATGATACAATTTTCTGTTTAATTTTCTTTTAGATTTACCAAAAACCATATAATATGAGGTCAAACTAAACAACACTTTCAATTGTATGCAATCAGGCAGGCCCTTGTACTACATATTTGAAGGTAAATCTAAAGAAAATTGTACAGAAAATTGCACAGAAAATTGTATCATGTGTGGCCAGCCTAAGACAGATTTCTGTACAATATTTGAGAGAAATAGGCCTTTTGTGTACATAGAAAAAGTCGTAGATTTTGACTTTGAGTTCAGCCTATGATGAATAGGGGCAAAAACAAATGTGCTGCGCTTATAATTTTGTTCAGTGTGTATATATATATATATATATATATATATATACACACTATATATAATTTATGTGCCCGACATATTACATGCTGCACAGTGGGTAAGGAGAGGAGTGGATATCAGGATTGCAAGCTTTTTACTTCTAATTTATGCAGTATGTGTCGTAATTTAGGGAATTCAACCTGATTGTAGGTCACAAAGTAAATGCAGTGAAATACATCAGCTGATTGTTTGATATGAGTTTTATTTTGAATCGGTCATGAATCATGGAATGATTGTCTTTTTTTGCTTCTGAGACAAATGTAGGACAATGAAACCCCACAATGTTTTACATGTTTGAGTTTCAAGCAGGGCAAACTAATTTACCATTTAAACTCTCTTTAAAGCAGAAGTAGACTGTCTTAAAAAGTTGTGTAAAGTATGCTGAGCAGGGGTAGCACTAGGGGGATGCTTGGCCATGTTAAAGCACCCCCAAGTTTTATCAGCATTCTCAAAGAACACCACCAAGGCATAGTTAGGATCCATTAATTCTGATGTATATCAAAACTCAACCTGTCCTCAAGTCTTTGCAATGGATGCAAAACGCAATATAAGCCATACCCCCTGAATAAACAATCAATGTATTGACTTTATAAGCCTCTGGTTATGTTTTCAGAACCAGTAGTACAGCCCCCCCCCCCGCCAAGCTTGAGCTACCACTGATGCCGAGCATGTTTGTAAATTAATGACACGTTTATCTTCTGTGTCAGACACTGTCCCACTTGTCACTTTTGGGTTTGTAGTTATTAGACATTTTGAATGGCCAGACCAGGTTGATGTAAATCCCACAAATTATGTACTTTTTGTGCATGAACATGGGAGTTACTTCATCCAGGAACACGCGGTTGACAAGAGCATATTCAATTTTGTAATCCAAATACGGTATGTATAAGTGGCTCTGCCTATGGTTAGGGGAATGTACTAATGTGGTCAGATACAGTTTTATTACCAAGGTGTCTGATTCTTTCATGTGTATACCCTATACACATTGTGTGGATATACTTTGGAGCAGTACTCTTTTGGTTCAGAAGTTTTTGCCACTTTACAGTCTTCTCTTAGCGCCTTGCTAATGAATAGTTAATTAGTTTTGGCATGTCCGTGTCTCTAAATGCACGCTCAGTCCTGTTCCTGAAAGGTGTGGAGAACATATTATTAATCAGTTTATCTCCAGCTGAGTCCAGGTGTTGCTCATTAACATTTGATAGTGCTGTAACATTATAGTACCGAAACCGCTGATGGTTAACATAAAAATGGAACATTTTATTATCATGATTCAGAATTATACTTTTTCTCTAAAGAGTTATATTAATGTTTTTATTTTATGTGAATATTCAAAGGTAAAAAGCACACATTTATATTGAACATAGTCTCTTAAAAATATATGGTATTTCTCAAAAATAGCTTAAATTTGAAAATAACAGTATAAAATGTTTTATATGGCACATTATGTAGTCTTATTTATTTTACTCATTGATTTAGAATTAACATATTTTGTGGCACATTTGTAAAGTAGGTTCTAGAATGAACCCAGAAACTCAGTGACTGCTCCTTAACCACTTAAGACCCGGACCAATATGCAGGCTAAAGACCCAAGGTGTTTTTACAATTTGTCAGTGCGCTGCTTTAACTGGTAATTGCGCGGTCATGCAATGTTCTACCGAAACGAAATTTGCGTCCTTTTCTTCCCACAAATAGAGCTTTCTTTTGATGGTATTTGATTGCCTCTGCGATTTTTATTTTTTGCGATATAAACGGAAAAAGACCGAAAATTTTGAAAAAAAAAGATTTTTCTTATAACAACAAGTAAAAAAATATCGAATAAACTAAATTTTAGTCAAACATTTAGGCCAAAATGTATTCAGCCACATGTCTTTAGTAAAAAAAATCGCAATAAGCGTATATTTATTGGTTTTCGCAAAAGTTATAGCGTCTACAAACTAGGGTACATTTTCTGGAATTTACACAGCTTTTATTTTATGACTGTCCATCTCATTTCTTGAGGTGCTAAAATGGCAGGGCAGTACAAAACCCCCCCAAATGACCCCATTTTGGAAAGTAGACACCCCAAGGAAACTGCTGAGAGGCATGTTGAGTCCATTGAATATTTTTTTTTTTGGTCCCAAGTCATTGAATAATGACCAAAAAAAATTAAAATAAAAAATGTTTACAAAAAAACATGTCACTAAATGATATATCATGCTCACACATGATATGGTTATATGTGGAATTGCACCCCAAAATACATTCTGCTGCTTCTCCTGAGTATGGGGATACCACATGTTTGGGACTTTTTGGGAGCTTAGCCGCATACGGGACCCCAAAAACCAAGCACCGCCTTCAGCATTTCTAAGGGCGCAAATTTTTGATTTCACTCCTCACTACCTATCACAGTTTCGAAGGCCATAAAATGCCAAAATAGCACAAAACCCCCCCAAATGACCCCATTTTGGAAAGAAGACACCCCAAGCTATTTGCTGAGAGGCATGTTGAGTCCATGGAATATTTTTTTTTTTGGTCCCAAGTCATTGAATAATGACCAAAAAAAAAAAATTACAAAACGTTGTCACTAAATTATATATTTCTCACACATGCCATGGGCATATGTGGAATTGCACCCCAAAATACATTCTGCTGCTTCTCCTGAGTACGGGGATACCACATGTGTGGGACTTTTTGGGAGCCTAGCCGCGTACGTGGCCCCGAAAACCAATCACCGCCTCAGGCTTTCTAAGGGCATACATTTTTGATTTCACTCCTCACTACCTATCACAGTTTTGAAGGCCATAAAATGCCAAGATGGCACACAACCCCCCCAAATGACCCCATTTTGGAAAGAAGACACCCCAAGCTATTTGCTGAGAGGCATGTTGAGTCCATGGAATATTTTTTTTTTTGGTCCCAAGTCATTGAATAATGACCAAAAAAAAAAAATTACAAAACTTTGTCACTAAATGATATATTTCTCACACATGCCATGGGCATATGTGGAATTGCACCCCAAAATACATTCTGCTGCTTCTCCTGAGTACAGGGATACCACATGTGTGGGACTTTTTGGGAGCCTATCCGCGTACGGGGCCCCGAAATCCAAGCACTGCCTTCAAGATTTGTGTGAGTGAAATCAAAAATTTATGTCCTTAGAAATCTTGAAGGCGGTGATTGGTTTTCGGGGTCTCATACGCGGCTAGGCTCCCAAAAAGTCCCACACATGTGGTATCCCCGTACTCAGGAGAAGCAGCAGAATGTATTTTGGGGTGCAATTCCACATATAACCATGGCATGTGTGAGAAATATATCATTTAGTGACAATGTTTTGTACATTTTTTTTTTTTATTATTTTTTTTGGTCATTATTCAATCACTTGGGGCAAAAAAAAAAATATTCCATGGACTCAATATGCCTCTTAACAAATAGCTTGGGGTGTCTACTTTCCAAAATGGGGTCATTTGGGGGGGTTTTGTGCCATTTTGGCATTTTATGGCCTTCGAAACTGTGATAGGTAGTGCGGAGTGAAATCAAAAATTTGCGTCCTTAGAAATGCTGAAGCCGGTGCTTGGTTTTCGGGGTCCCGTACGCGGCTAGGCTCCCAAAAAGTCCCACACATGTGGTATCCCCATACTCAGGAGAAGCAGCAGAATGTATTTTAGGGTGCAACTCCACATATAACCATGGCATGTGTGAGCAATATATCATTTAGAATTTTTGGCAAATTTTTTATTTTTTATTTATTTTTTTGTCATTATTCAATCACTTTGGACAACAAAAAAAAAAATCTATGGACTCAACATGCCTCTCAGTAGTTTCCTTGGGGTGTCTACTTTCCAAAATGGGGTCATTTGGTTTTTTTTTTTGTGCTATTTTGACATTTTATGGCCTTCGAAACTGTGATAGGTAGTGAGGAGTGTGAATTTATATATGCCGAAGCATGGGGGCATCCTCCCGCAAAAAAGTTATGCCGCGTACACACGGTCGGACTTTTCTATGCCGCGTACACACGGTCGGACTTTTCTATGCCGTGTACACATGGTCAGACTTCTCCACGGGTAAGGCCTCCGTAGGTGGGTCACCGTATGTACGCGGCATTAGGAGCAAAATCGCTCCTCCGCCCCTAATGCCCCCATGCTTCGGCATATATGCTCTTTTTTGGACTGTGGTGGTGAAATCACCTCCTACAGCGTTGGAGTCGCAGCTTTATATATATCGTGGGAGCAAACGCTGTTGCTGTCACACTAAATAAATCCGCGCTGCAACTGAATGGCGTACCTGCTAAGCAAATGATGGTTAACATTAAAACAAAGTAACATTACAGTATAACAGTAAGATCATACCATACCTGCAAAGCAAATACCAATAAAAAAAACATTTTTTTTAACGCAACCTGTGCCTAATATATATATATATATATATATATATATATATATATATATATATATGCCGAAGCATGGGGGCATCCTCCCGCAAAAAAGTTATGCCGCGTACACACGGTTGGACTTTTCTATGCCGTGTACACATGGTCAGACTTTTCTATGCCGTGTACACATGATCAGACTTTTCCACGGGAAAGCCTCCGTAGGAATGTCAACCGTATGTACGCGGCATTAGGAGCAAAATCGCTCCTCCACCCCTAGTGCCCCCATGCTTCGGCATATATGCTCTTTTTTTAACTGTGGTGGTGAAATCACCTCCTACAGCACTGGAGTCACGGCTTTATATATCGTGGGAGCAAACGCCGTTGCTGTCAAGATAAATAAGTCCGCGCAACAGCTGAATGGCGTACCTGAAAACAGTAAAGTAAATTACTTACCTGAAAAGCAAGCATGAAAAAACAAAACAATAAAACTTTGCAGAATAAAATAGAGTAAAAAAGAGCAGAACAATAGAGAGAGAATAGAGAGGGAGAGAACAATAAAAACGACAACTATTTTTGTTTTTTTTATTTTATATTTTTTTTGTGTTTTACTTTTTACTTTTTTTTTACACTTTTTTTTGTAACTGTAACTGTTCAACTTTTCGGTTCCAGGTTTGGGTCTCTCAAAATGCGATGGCATCTTGGGAGACCCTGTGTACGTGTGCCTAGCCTGTGATATGTTTTGCCCTACGCTAATACTTCACTAGTGTGTGGAAGCGTTCAAAACATTTGCCAATACAAAGACCAGGATCGGCAGGACATCGGGGACAAAAATAACGGGTGTCACACCTAAATCCGCGCTTGCTACAGACACGACATCTTCTTTGGGGGGCTCGTTGGGTAGGGGTACTCTCGAGGGCATATATAAAATGCCTCTCATGCAGTCGGCTTACTGCATTTGGTAGGGGATGGTGAGGTGGAAAACCTCCTGGATACAGGAGTCCGTTGATGATATCCTTCTGGAATTGGAGGAAGGATCCATTCTGTCCTGAAGTTTTGTATAAGACAAAAGCATTCAGCAAAGTCAATTGGAATAAATGTAGAGACACTTTTTTGTACCAGCGTCTCGATTTACGGGCAATATGATACGGCGCCATCAACTGGTCGTTGAGGTCCACCCCTCCCATATTTTGGTTATATTCGTGGACACAGAGGGGTTTCTCCACAACACCAGTCGCCGTACGAATTTGTACTGTCGTGTCTGCGTGAAGGGTGGTAAGAAGGAAAACATTCTTATTGTCCCGCCACTTCACAGCGAGCAAATTATTACATCTGCAGCAGGCTCTCGCCCCCAGCTTTATACGGGCATCTACAAGCCACTGGGGAAAGCCCCGGCGATTAGGTCGCACGGTGCCACATGCTCCAATCTGATGATCAAACAAGTGACTAAAAAGTGGCACGCTGCTGTAATAATTGTCCACATACAAGTGGTACCCCTTTCCGAATAAGGGTGACACCAAGTCCCAGACAATCTTGCCAGCGCTCCCCATGTAATCTGGGCATCCTTCCGGCTCTACGTGACTATCTTTGCCCTCATAAACCCTAAAGCTCCATGTGTAGCCTGTTGCCCTGTCACAAAGCTTATAGAGCTTGACCCCGTATCTGGCACGCTTGCTGGGAAGGAACTGCTTGAAAGACAAGCGGCCAGCAAATTTAACCAGGGACTCGTCAACGCAGACAACTTGCTGGGGATTAAACAAGGCTGCATAACGTTCGTTGAAATGGTTTATGAGGGGCCGAATTTTGTAGAGCCGGTCAAATTCAGGGTCTCCACGTGGACGACAGAGTGCATTGTCGCTGAAATGCAGGAACCGCAGGATCATCTCGTATCGTTTCCTGGCCATGTGAACAGAGAATATGGGCATTTGGTCAATTGGCTCTGTGGACCAATACATGCGCAATTGAGGAAATTTGTGTATGCCCATATTGAGGGTAAGGCCCAGAAAGGTCTTAAATTCGGAAACCTCAAGAGGTTTCCATTCTTTGGCAAGGAGGGTCTGGGGATTAGCGGCGATGTAGGTACCAGCATATAAATTAGTCTGGTCCACAATAGATCTATAGAGATCTTCTGTGAAATACAGCGAATAAAAATCAAGTGGCATAAAATTCGCTGTATCCACCTGAATTCCGGGTTTGCCAGTGAATGGGGGAAGTACGGGTGCTGCAGAAGTGGTGGGGACCCAATCAGGATAGGCGAATTCTGCAGGAAGGGCACTATGGGCACGACGGGCCTGTCTTTGTTTTCTTCTTGGTGGCAGCGGGTCACTACTTGTGCTTGCCACCTCGCCAGCTTGAACTGCACTTATGGGACTCGCCACGTCACCACGTGATACTGCAGTGCTGGATGAACGACCAGGGTGTACTAGGCCGCTGGTGCTTGCCAATCCACCAAAAGGAATAGCGGCGCTAGTACTCGCTCTCTGCTCCATACAAGGGTCCTGCGGTTCTTGCTCCTCAACAACCTTAGAACGGGGTCGGGTGCGCCTGGCCTTAGCAGGGACCACTACTCCGTCGTCCGAGCTATCTGACATGGAGCCGCTGTCGTAAACAGGATCATATTCTGAGCCCGAATCTGTCAGATGCGTGACCTCCTCATCATCATCTGACGACATGCACATGAACCTAACAGCCTCTTCACCACTGTACATCCGCTTTGCCATTTTGGGCTCTAAATTTAGTTGTAGACTGGTGATGATTCACGGGTAAAAAAAGCACCTGGCTATAGAAAGGCAAATGTAGAAAACGCTTCAAAAAAAACTGTTGGCGATCGCAGGGATCAGGCCTGTCTCTGCGAACGCTGCAGTTGTGTGTGATGTGTTTTTGAAGTGACAGTGATCGATCGATACTGCACTTGGGTGGGTTGGGCTGGGCAGAGGGGCAAAACGCAAGTGCTAGCGGTATCTGGACTGATTCCGCTAACAATGCGTTTTTGGGTACCCTAAACTGCTGGGTACGCTAGTATAGATCTGATCAGATCAGGTATAGATCTGTTCAGATACTATACCACTAAGGGGGGTGTATGCTTTGCGAGTGGGTGTAAGCGTTACTGGCACTAACCGAACACTGCCTGGGGCGATGCACACCCTAACTGGCGCTAAAATTTAATTTAAATCACCCGCCGGGCGATCAGGGGGTTAAACCTTTATTGGGTAATATACGGCGGGTGCGCTGATGCTATAAACAGCAAACTAAGTAACCAGCGTCAACCGTAACACTTATACGGTGATCACTGGTGAAAGGGTTAACTAAGGGGCAATCAGGGGGTTAAAACCTTTGTATGGTAATATATGGGGGTACCTAAAGCTTTCTAAAAACCTAAATAACGAACTGGCTAACCTGCGTCACCAGTGACACTTATATGGTGATCACTGGTGAAAGGGTTAACTCTAGGGGCAATCAGGGGTTAAAAACTTTATTTATGGGGGTACCTAGCGCTATATAAACCTGGCGGCGAACCTCAAAAAAAACTAACTGCCTAGCGGCAACAGTGACACTAATACAGCGATCAGAAAATCGATCGCTTAGTGACACTGGCAATAGGGGGTGAAAGGGTTAACTAGGGCAGTGATCAAGGGGTTAAACCTTTATTAGGGGGGGGTAGGGGGCTACCCTAGACCTAAAGGGGGCTAAGACTAACTGCCCTGACACTTTTTACTGCAACACTGACACTAAATGCAGTTATCAGAAATAAATGATAACTGTATTCAGTGACACAATGTTACAGTGGACTGGGGGGGGCGATCGGCGGTGACAGGAAGGGGTTAAGTGTGCCTATGTGTACCTGTGTCAGTGTACTGTTAGGTGCAACTTACTGTGTGATGTGTTCTCTCCTCGGCGTCGGACGAAAAGACCGACACGAGGAGGAACACAGCACTTCCCTCTTCCTGTGTTTACACTTAGCACAGGAAGAGGCTGGCGGGCGCGCGCATTGGCTGGGAGCGATCGCGAGGGGGTGGCTGAAAACGAGTAGCCGCCCCCTCATCCCGGATCGCTCCCGGAGCTAAAGGAACCGCCGCATGTACGGGGGGGGGGGTCCGATCGGACCCCCGAACCCCCTCAAGGCACCAACGTATATATACGTTGATGTGCCTGTCGGTGCCATTCTGCCGACGTAAATGTACATGCGGCGGTCCTTAACTGGTTAACTATGAGCATGTGGCAATAATAGTGATTCTGGTAAGATTTCTTTGTGTATTAATCTTCTACTAGGAGGAGTATGTTTATTAATTTAATGATAGGAATACAGAGTGGAAAAGATATATATATATTTTTTAAATATATTATTTACCAAATATACCATTACCAGTAGATATATATATTTTTTAAATAACCCTGCTTATCTGACAATTTAAAAAAAAAACAATCTCCTCTGGGTGATCAATGAATTTAGCAGATTCCCACATGTTTCTGCTCTGAAGAAATAGCGCTTTGATATAGAAGGCCTTGTATGTGTGGTTCTGAATAGAAGTGACTAATTTATTATAAGCAGTTGATAAACTTTTAGGGTTCTGATGAGAAAAGTTACAGTGCCTCATCGCTTTGGAGGTGATTAATCGTAAAGAAGTGACTCCAAAATGATGTTTTTGCTGCAGAGGATGCTTAAAATCTGGATTATATCTTAGTGAAGGAAATTCAATTTTTAGATGTGTTCTTTACACCAATTGTGTAAATGCTATAATATTAGTTACCCTTTAAACAAGTGGGACAAGGAATACAATTTGATTTTATGCAAAAAAGTTAATAAAACGTGTAAACAATGTGTGTTGTGTAACTGAATTTGCGAGAAATAAAAAATACATTTGCAGAAACATCAGTGGGGGACATGCTTGGATTTTGTAGTTGCAAAAAGACGGGAGAGACTCATGAAACATAAAGACAACAGTATTGGAATGTGGTGTTCTTTTAATTATATATATTGTATATTCTGTACTTAGTATAACAAACTAATAGTACATAAAAAATCTGAAAACACACAATCTAAATACCTGAGAATACCTCACCAATGCAACATTATAATTAAAAGGAATATTTCTTAGTTTATTTTAGGAACTCCTGAAGGATTAAAGAGAACATTATGCATCACACTGACCGGTCTTCTTATGCTTAAAGCGGAGTTACGCCTGGGAATTATTTTAAATTATTAAATATGGCAGCTGCTGACTTTTAATATAAGGGCACATACCTGTCCAGGGAGCCCGCGATGTCCTCACCTGAAGCTGAGCCGTCCCTAGGCTCTGGGTGCAGGCGCCTACATTCTTACTAACAGGAAATTATTCCTTGCGGCTTCCAAGCCTGTTTCCTACTGCGCATGCACTTCTCGCATTGCGTAATCTGAATGGTCCCTGCTGTCCTCTGGGACCTGTGTGTCTCCTAGAAGACAGTGGGGGGGAAGGAGGAGGGGCTGGAAATTGCTTATGCCCAGAAGGGGGAGTAGATACCTGGATTTGACAGGTGTCTGTTCCCCCCTGAATGGTGCCAAATGCAGCATCTGAGGGAGATTTCAGATCAGCGGAAGTTCCATTTCTAGGTGGAAAGCCCCATACACACTATCAGTTTTCCTGCAGGTTTTTCTCTTCAGGTTTACCAAAACCATCTAATATGAGGTCAAACCTTAAGAGTTTCAATTTGTATGCAATCAGGCAGGCCCTTGCATTACATGGTTTTGGTAAACCTGAAGAGAAAACCTGCAGGAAAACTGGTAGCGTGTATGGGGCTAAACTCTGCTTTAAGGTTGTCAGCCTGGTAGGAAAGAGAGCAGATGGCTAATGGCAATGGCTAATACCAACAAAAACCGAACTCTAAACAAATTAATAAAGTAGAAGTAAACTAAAATATACTTATGAACTTGTGGGTATCCAAAACTTCTGAGGATTTTTAATAACCAGTTAATAAGGGATTTCACACATCTTTTTTGTATCTAAAATATAAGGAAATAAAAGATTCCCTAACTCTTGTAAACAGAGAATTAGACACTGGGATATGCTGGCTCAGAGGTTAGATTGAAATTTATACTCCCTTCAGAATTAAGAGTGATTCTTAAAGTTCAGTGTTCAGTTCACCGTCTGGTTTAGCTGGAAATTAGATAAAGTAGCTGGATATAGTTCTATCTCTGGAAGTTGTCTATGTAATGGGATTCATGACACTTGGTCCTTCATTTTCAATAATACCTAGATCTAAAAAATACTTTCCCTTTTCTTGAAGTATCCTTGAATGCAAGGTTATCATGTTTCTAAAAGTCATCATCAAATTTAAGTATCTCAAAGGGACATGGCTGGAATAAAATTAGAAAAAGTATACTACACCAAGCCAAAAGGGAGCAAGTTTTAGACAGTAACTTGAAGTGTATACACTGGGTTGTTGCTGATGCATGCCTATCATTGGCATGATAATAGATTCAATTAATATATTTAGTCACTGACATTTGACAAGATTTAATAACAGTGGATTTGATCTATTGAATGTGACATTGCTTTCCATTGCAGTTGTCTTTGTGTGTCTCGTTTGATAAAATACATTATCGGCCAAGTCATTTTTCTTATAGTGATGAATATGGAAAAACAAAAGTCAGACATTCCCCTGAAAGATCACCATTGCACAATAATTTGTCAAAATCAGTGTATTATAGAAAAAAGTTACCTAAGTTAAATTAAATCTGTTTCAAGTACTATCTAACCAAGATCCATGTTAGAAATGCGTTATCTCTTGGGAACCTTGGTTGATTTACATGGGAATCTCCCACAACATGTAAGTTTAGTTTTGGCTCTGGACTCAGACTGATGTAATCCTATGGCAGGTAGGCCCACCCTCCCTTTCCCTTTCCTCTCCTTCCTCTTTCCTCCTTCTCCCCCTCTCCTTTTCTTTATTTTTATTCTTTCTCTTGAACAGGAGATATTCATTACATATCATATTCTCCACTGGTCTCAGGTAGTGCTGATTTAGTTTAACTGGATGTATGTATTAAATTCCATTTGGATCTAATTTTTTTGTCATCAGGGGGGGCTGCCCCCCCTCCTCGACACAGATTGCTCCCGGTGGGGGTGTCGGGGGGAGGGGATGCCCCCGGAAACCTATCCTCTCCACGGTTCGGTATGATTTATTCCTTACATATATTTTAGTTTTATGATCTCAGCTTATAATAAAAGTTTTATAGATTGCTTAGTAAACAGGGAATTTTAGCCCTAAAATGTTGTCGCTACCTCTACTGATTCCCATCCCTCCTGATTATACACGTTTACACTCCCATGTTAGACTTACCAGGTATATAGTTGGGACATTGGGGGGGGGGGGGAGGAGAAGGGGAAATCTAGTTAAGAAATGTAATCTATTGTTTACTACTATAATTGTCAACACGATGTTTCCTGATGCATTTATTGTATTACGTTTATTACTCTGTATGCTCTTTATTTTATTATAATAAACTTAAATTTAAATGAAAAAAAAAGAAATGCGTTATCTCAAAATGATGAGGAATCCATATTTTATGGCATGAGATAGGGGACAGCCTCCCTATGTCAACATAAGTGGCATTTGGGTGGCTTTAGGAGGGCAGTGACAGTACACCAAGGGCCTGATAAAGCCATGTGTGACCTCCTCAAATGGCACTACCTTAACACAGCTTTGTTGTTCATTTAAGGCAGGGGTGCCCAAACTTTTGAAGGGCCACTTAAGCGACTTGGTAACCGGCCACGGGCCACAATGATCGGAGCGGGTGGATGGCAGTCCACTCTACTCTACTTTTTTTTGCGGATTGAAATACATTTTTATCGGCGGGAAAAAACGTGCATGCTCAGAAGCAAGTTATGAGACGTTCTGGCAAAACTAGTGTTTGTAATGGAGATAGCACATTCGTCACGCTGTAACACACTGAAAAGCACAAAGACTGAAAAGCGCGAATCGTCTCTCACCAAACTTATACTAACACAAAATCAGCAAAAGCAGCCCAAAGGGTGGCACCACCTGAATGGAACTTCCTCTTTATAGTGCCGTTGTACGTGTTGTACGTCACCGTGCTTTGCTTGAGCATTTTTTTTTTCAAGATTGTGTGTGCACAAGGCAGGCTTGACAAGAATCACATCGAAAAAAACATTGTTTTTTCTAGGACATTAAAAATGGTTGTGTGTACACATCTTAACCACTAGCCGACTAGTCGCTACAGTTGGTTCGGCTGCGCGAAATCATGTAACTATACGTCACTTTGCATTGCAGCCATTGGGGGCGCGCCCTGCTCACCCCTGGTGCCGATGCGCGTGCCCGGCAGGCGCGATTAGCGCCAGACACCCGTGATCGCTCATTACAGAGCGAAAACCGGGAGCTCCCGGTCCTGTCAGGGGGAGAAATGACTGTTTGTCTGTCCATACAATGTATGAACAGCGATTTGTCATTTCTCCTAGTCAATCCCATCCCCCTCCAGTTAGAACACACATAGGGAACATAATTAACCCCTTCCTTGCCCCCTAGTGTTAACCCCTACCCTGCCAGTGGCATTTTTACAGTAGTCAATGCATTTTTATAGCACTGATCGCTATAAAAATGCCAATGGTACCAAAAATTTGTCAAAAGTGTCTATAGGGTCCACCATAAGGTCGCAGTACTGATAAAAATCACAGATCGCCACCATTACTAGTAAAAAAAATATATTAATAAAAATGCCATAAACTATCCCCTATTTTGTAGATGCTATAATTTTTGCGCAAACCAATCAATAAACACTTATTGCGATTTTTTTTAATGAAAAATATGTAGAAGAATATGCATCGGCCTAAACTGAGAAAAAAAATATATTTTTATTTTTGGGGGATATTTATTACAAGAAAAGTAAAAAATATTCATTTTTTTTTTCAAAATTGTCGCTCTATTTTTGTTTATAGTGCAAAAAAAACACAGAGGTTATCAAATACCACCAAAAGAAAGCTCTATTTGTAATAAAAAAAGTACACCAATTTTGTTTGCCCCCAGTGCAATACAACATCATCATAAAACTGGCGTGGTGGTGATCGAGGACACTGACCTGTGAAAGTATGTAAAAAAATAAATAACAATAATAATATTTTAAATTTTCTACAGGTTTTCTTTTACCTTTTTTCTTTTACACAATTTTTTTACATACTTTGACCAGAGCAATAGAGTGTTACCATACAGTGTTACCACACTGTGATTGTTGTTGTAAGCAACCTTTTTTTCTGAATTACATATACAGTATATATTTAGTGAGTACTGTTGTGATTAGCTGTGATTGGCCACAGCTAATCATAGGGTACAGATGGGCTGTGATTGGCCCTTTCTATATCATGTGATCACTGTGGCCAATCACAATAGTACACAATGAATGGGGTGAATGGAAGACAATTATTCTGTACAATTGTCATGTGATCTGCTTTGATTTGTAACAGCAATCACATGGTACCGCAGCAGCCCGGTACACTTGTTTGGTATGCCAGACCACAGGCCGATCCAGGGAGGACTTTATATGAAGTCCACTCAGGCATAGATTGAGCTCTGGCTCGGCCGTCATTTTACAAAAGATTGGGTTAGGTAAATCAGTAAACCATGCATGGAAGTCCCAAGGAACTTGGTTCAATAATAAATTAAAAGCCCATCCTGGCCTTGTGTGAACTTGCTGGAATGGAACTTGAAATTAAATCCTTGCACTGGATTAGGACAGCATAAGGAAGTGTGGTGTATTTTTTATAATGGTTATAGTGAGGAAAAAGGAAAATGGATTTTCAGCCAGAGCAGAGTTCATAATACATTCTATATGATTTAGAAGAGAATGCGTAATAATGAAATATTGTCAACTGAGTTCAGAGACAGATTTGGTAGCTTAAAAAAAATTTGGATTTTAAACAAAGTAACTGAGAACCCATCAATGTTTTTGGGAAAATGAAGGGAAAAAAAGCACCTGCACATCAGGTTTAGATGAATGTGAGAATTGCATCTCATATCTGTCTGTTTGTGGAATAGTGTTGGTGAATAATAGGTTAATGTGTTTTCTACTTTTGTTTTGGGATAATTTTCTCTGCTTAATCATGGGTACTCGTATTTACATGGAATAAGTCCAGTCTTCTCTTGTCACTGCAAAATACATCAAATAAAAAATAAATAAAATAAAATACATCAATACATTTAGGAATGTTTGTACACATATGGTCAAAAACACCTGGGCCCAGATTCACGTAGGGCGGCGTATATTTGTGCGGGCGTAGCGCATCTCATATACGCTACGCCGCCGTAACATAGAGAGGCAAGTACAGTATTCACAAAGCACTTGCTACGTAAGTTGCGGCAGCGTGGCGTAAATTGGCCGGCGTAAGCCCACCTAATTCAAAGTAGGAAGGAGGTGGGCGTGATCTATTTAAATTAAGCGTGACCCCATGCAAATTAATGGCCGATCGAACGGCGAATGCGCGCACATACTCAGAATCACGTTGCATATACTCCCTAAGATACGACGGCGCAATGCCTACGCACAGCCCTATTCACGTAGTACTACGTTAACGGGGTACGCGGCGTAAAATTCGATAGGGGTAACTATATGCCAGACGTAAGCCTTATGCAAATTGCGTATATGAAGTGGCTGGGCGCATCTACATTCGTGAATCGGCGTATCTTACTCATTTGCATATTTAAAATGGGAAAGCTGAATGTGTCCAGCGTAACTATGCGCCCACGATACGCCAGCGTAGGCAAGTTATGTCGGACGCTGAAGCCATGTTTTTCAACATAACTCGCTTTGTGAATCGGCGCAAGTATACAACGGCGCACATTTGTACTTACTATGGCGTACCTCGAGATACACCAACGTAAATCGATCGTGAATCCGGGCCAAAATGTTCAGTATGTACGAAGAGGTGTTGATAAGTGTTGAGCCTTACCCAGAAAAAAATGAGTAAGGAAGCTGTGTAACTGACACATCATTCTACATATTACCCCAGGAAGTCAATGCACTTGCGACATCTGTCCTGCTGCTTCTTAAGTCCCTGCAAATAAAATTCTTCCAACTGCTGGTATAACCACTCATTTGCAGCCTTATTTGCCTCTGGAACACTCCCAAATCGTTATCACTTTAGGTGATTTTTTATATTGGGGAACAGATGATAGTCCGAAGGAAACAGGTTGGGTGGATAGGGCATTATTTGAAAGTCTAATGCCCCATACACACGATCAGAATTTCCAATGGAGAAAGTCTGACTGACTTTTTCCATCGTAAATTTTGACAGTGTGTATGCCCCATCAGATTAATTCCATTGAAAATTACGTCGGAGTTTAGATAGAGAACATACTCTCTTTTATTCTGATGTGATTTTGGTCGGACAAAGGTCTGACCATGTGTACGGGGCTTAAGGAGGCCAGTTTTGCCATTGTTTTACCTGCAGTGTGTGACGAGTCGTTGTCATGCAACAGGATGACACCTTTTGAAAGCTTTCCTCTAAGTTTTTCCTTGTCATGTTGCCTCAACTTCATGCCTTTTGGAGGTAGTCCACCAGCAGAACTCCCTTCTTATCTCAAAAAAAAGTTGCCATTTTCTTCTGCACTGACCTTTGCACATGGAACTTCTTTGGCCTGGTGGAACCACTGTGCCTCCATCATTTAAACTGTTCCTTTGTCTCGGGAACATAACAGTAGATCCATATCTCTTCACCAGTTACCAGTTGTCAAGCAATTCTGACATTTTTTTTGCAAAATGTTCCAAAACAAACTCCACATGTTTTCTCTTTTGTACGGTTGTCAAAAGTTTTGGGATCCACTTTGCTGCGCGCTTTCTTTTTTCCAAGTCGTTATGGATAATGACACCAACTCTCTCACGTGTTATTCCCAGATATGTAGCAATACTTTTGGCTGATATTCATCGGTCCTCCATGATCACATTTGCAGGCACAAAGACAGAAACAGACCTTCCACTGGGTTTCTCAATTTCAACACCAACATGTCTAGTTTTAAAATTGAAAACCCAGCGTTTAACTGTTGCATATGAGGCGTCACACAGTTTGTTACATTTCATCACAGATCTGCTTAGCACATTTCCCTTGGAGGAACATGACCTGGATTATGGTCCTATGCTCTTCCCCACTGAATTTTTCTGGATGAGCTGTCATGTTCATGGACCTAAAAAAAGAAAGATAGGTTAAAATTATAGGTAGTTGATTTTTGCACCATTGAATATAGACAGTACACCCTGCAATTTACAGTTTCCTAACTCAATGTTTTCTAGGTAAGGCTCAATACTTATCAGCACCCCCTTATATATCTTATGTGGTCAGGAAATGATTATCATCTTTTAAATATAAACACTTATAAAAACTGTATTTATTGGCATATAGCACTCACTTTTTCACCCTGAAAATTGGTTGAAAATAGTATGTGCGTGTTATACGCCGATACTGTAATAAGGGCTGCCTTGGACAGAATGGGGAGGGGGGCGGGACGAGTGCTGTCAGACTACATGCAGCGAGAATCTCGTGTTTACACAGCAGCCTCTGTAATAGGAAGTTCTGTCTCCCAGGTTGGCATTGGACCAGTGTTCTGTCTATCATAGAAGCCGGTACAGGAGGCAAGACTTTGTATTAAAGAGGCCACAGAGTAAACTAGAGATTCTCGCTGTATGTAATCTGACAGCGCTCATCCCACCTCCTCCCTGAGGTGGGCATTGATCAGGCTGCATTCATGACAATGGGGAGGCTGCAGATGGGCATTAATCAACCTTCATTGATGGGCAATTGTGAGGCCACAGATGGGCATTGATCAGGCTGCATTGATAGGCACTGACCTGTTATTTTCTTTCCTGTCTTTTCACAGTGTTTTAAAACCTCATATGCCTAAAATGCATGTGGATATGCTTACTGAATTAGTTCAACTCTTTTTATTTGTTTTCTTATACATGTACATCTTAGTTGTCGGACCCAGTTGGGATCCGCAAATTGTTTTGGGGACCTTAAATAAATGCTATAAATGTATTTTTGTTTTGGAATGATAAACTGCTGGCGTAGCAGAAAACAGCACTTGAAAAGGTACTGAATAAAAGTGTTGAACATTTGTAGATTGTGATAATAATAAAACTTAAGTGCAGTAAAAATAAAATGCCATCAATTCCTCCCCACCACCACTGATATAATCTGCTTGGTTCGACAGGGTTAATAGAATGGAGGGAACAGTGACAGGCACACTTCAAGAATGGCAGACTATGCACACACTTCTCACCCAGCTCTGCCATTCATAAAAGCCATACAACACATTTTATCAATAAAAAACATCTATGAACAGAGGGTTGGAAGATGATTAAAAGGTCTGCCTCCTCCATTCATAATTCATGTTTCATTTGTGAAGTGGTAGTATGGCTTCTATTATTGGCGGAGCTGTGTGGAAGGGCAGGGCATAGTTGGGCACTTTTGATAAATGCCTGTCGCTGCTCCCTCTGTTCTATTAACCCTGGCAGGATCCAATGAGATGGCAGGGGTGGGTATCGATGTAGGAGGATTTCACAGAAGAGATATCAGCACAAGGGACCTGTACTATAGACTGTAAGAAATGTTCCTTCTGCTGATTTTTTTTTTTTTGTACTGCACATAGGCTTGAAATACTTTAGAAATACAATGGTTTCAAATAATGTCACACTTTTGTATGCTAATATGCCTAGCGATGAAAAAAGTGTAAAGCAAAAAAAAATATGCTCTAAACCCTATAAACTAAATAAATGAATGAACAAGTTAACACATGTGTTGCAAATTAATAATAATCGGGATGGTATAAGAAAAAAAAAAGTGAAGTGGTGCAGCTAAAAACCTTAAAAATTCAGTCCATAAAAGTGTAAAACAAAAAATAGTGCGCTACCACATAAATATCCAAAAAGGGGTGAAAATGTGTTAATAAGTGTAAAGCCTTAAATGACATAAATGAGAGAAAATCTGGAAAAAAGATACAATGTCCCAAACAAGCAATTAGGGATCCAAAAATAATCGGAGTAGCTTCACAATTCGAATGACAACTTGTCTGCAGGTAAGATTTTCTGTTCATTAAAGAAAATAAGGCAATCACAGCCGCTTACCAGATCTGTTGGATCTCAGGTTATAGAGCTCAAAAAGGCATGTCAGAACACCATCAGCCAGATAGGGATCAGCATCTGAGGATTCCAATGAAGGTGCAGATGTCCCGTCCGTGCTATGTCAAACTCCTTTTTCAATGGATTTAACACATCAAATGGTATTGTTTAATAGGGGCAGAGAGAGAAAGGCTTCATGGTGCAGTTTGTTTAACCACTTAACCTCCTTGGCGTTTTTCCCGTGTCTGACACGGGGTAAAAATTTGCTGCTACTATTGTTGATCCCGTGTCAGACACGGGCTCGCCTCGCTGAATCCAGAGACTGTTTACTTACCTTCTCCGTGGATCCAGCGATGCATCCACGCTGTGTGAGCGAGCGGGTGCTCGCTCGATTCACACAGCGTCCCCGTGTGCCGCCGAGCTCCGTTTCCTGCGACGTTACGTCGCACGGGGACGGAGAACGGCGCCAAATTCAAAAATGTAAACAAACACTTTACATACAGTACAATGTAATCTTATAGATTACAGTACTGTATGTAAAAAATACACACCCCCATGTCCCTAGTGGTCTGCCCAGTGCCCTGCATGTCATTTTATATAATAAAAACGTTTCTTTCTCCCTGCAAACTGTAGATTGCCCATAGCAACCAAAAGTGTCCCTTTATGGCAAAAATTGTTTTAGAGCAGCTAAAAAACAGCGATAATAAATTATAATCACTTGCAGAATTTAGCGATAGCGATCTGTGGGGAAATTCGTCATAAAAAAAAAAAATTATGACAGCAAAAATTCTGCAACTGAGCAAATTTCAGTGATTTTGATTTGATTACATTATTCAATAATTTTTACTATAATTATATTATTATTTGTTATAATTTTTTATAATTATTTATTATATTATAATTTTTAATAAAAAAAAAAAAAAAAAATCATACCCGGGATGCCTATTAGACTCTTGTTTAGATAGATTTAAGTAAGTACTTACTAAGAATTGCAGGCCTATAATACATAACACCACATTTCCTTGCAAAACAATTGCAACGCTTTTGGTACAAAATTCCAGACAGAATCATAACGCCAGGGAGGTTAAGATCTGGACCTTTATGCAGCTAAAGGACTCGGCCAGGTTTTGCGATTCGGCACTGCGTCGCTTTAACAGACAATTGTGCGGTCGTGCGATGTGGCTCCCAAACAAAATTGGCGTCCTTTTTTTTCCACAGAGCTTTCTTTTGGTGGTATTTGATCACCTCTTCGGTTTTTATTTTTTGCGCTATAAACAAAAATAGAGCGACAATTTTGAAAAAAATGCAATATTTTTTACTTTTTGCTATAATAAATATCCCCCAAAAATATATAAAAAAAAGTTTTTTCCTCAATTTAGGCCAATACGTATTCTTCTACCTATTTTTGGTAAAAAAAATCGCAATAAGCGTTAATCGGTTGGTTTGCGCAACATTTATAGCGTTTACAAAATAGGGGATAGTTTTAGTGCATTTTTTTACTACTGCAATAGTAGCAATTTTTTTCATGATTTCGACATTACGGCGGATACTTCGGACAATTTTGACACATTTTTGGGACCATTGTCATTTTCACAGCAAAAAATGCATTTAAAATGCAGTGTTTTTTGTGAAAATTACAATTGCAGTTTGGGAGTTAACCACAAGGGGGCACTAAAGGGGTTATGTGTGACCTAAAATGTGTTTACAACTGTAGGGGAGTGTGGTGTCATCGATTGTGTATCCCTATAAAAGGGATCACACGATCGATGACGCCGCCACAGTGAAGAACGGGGAAGCTGTGTTTACATGCGGCTCTCCCCGTTCTTCAGCTCCAGGGACCGATCGCGGGACTCAAGCGGGCGCGTGCCGCGACCGTGAGCCCGCAACCCATGGCTGGGCACTAGCACAGAACGTACCTGTACGTGCATGTGCCCAGCCGTGCCATTTTGCCGACGTAAATGTGCAGGAGGCGGTCCTTAAGCGGTTAAAAGATTTATTGCTCAAAATCAAAATATAACACCAAGCAAAAAGCAAAGTCTTATTCTTCAGGGAATATCATCTCCTTTCTTTGAAGAATGCTTATGTGGGGAAATGCATTGGGTGGAGTCACTATTCTAGACGCTATTATACTTGATATTATATGTGCTGTAAATATTTTAAACAAACTGCACCATGAAGCCTTTTTCTTTCTGCCCCTATTAACAATACTGGTATAGTGAGCAACTTTGGATATCCATTTGATGTGTAAAATCCATTGAAAACAGAGTTTTGCATAGCATGGAACGGGACATCTGCACCCTCATTGGAAACTTCAGATGCTGATCCCTATCTGGCTGATGGTGTTCTGACATGCATATTTGATCTCTATAACCTGAGATCCAACAGATCTGCTAAGAGGCGGTGATTGCCTTATTTTCTTTGATGAACAGAAAATCTTAAATGCAGACAAGTTGTTATTCTGTTGTAATTGTGGATACCAGGAATTGTGAAGTTACTCCGATTTATTTTGGATCCCTAATTGCTTGTTTGGGACATTGTATCTATTTTCTAGATATTCTCTCATTTATGTCATTTAAGGTTTTACACTTATTAACACATTTTCACCCCTTTTTGGATATTTATGTGGTAGCGCACTATTTTTGTTTTACACTAGCAATGAAAAAAACCAGCACAAATGTAATAGGAAAAAACATTTAGCTTTAACCACCTCAAGTTCAAAAACAATCACCCCTTTCCAGTCCATGTAAAATTTGGATGACAATTACTCAGACATGCAACACTGTATCCAAATAAATGTTAATAATTTTTTGAGACAGATAGACACTTTTTTATTATTATTATTAGTTAGCTATGTATAAACAAACAAAGATCAAAAATGTAAAAACAATTCTTAGTTTCTGTTATATAATTTTGCAAAAAAATTATATTATATGTTTTGTACATTTAGGACAAAATGTACTCTGATACATTTCTAGCAAGTTTACAAATTGTGTTATATATATATATATATATATATATATATATATATATATATATATATATATATATATATATATATATAAATATTTATTATTGACCAATCCTGATTTACCGACTGCTTATCTCATCCAATAGCCCCAGATAACCCCTGTTTTTAAGGAAGACAATCAAAGGTATTTAGTAAGAGGCATGGTGATTTTTTTTTTAAGTTGACATTTTTGGTCACCATTTTTTAGGAAATGCAAAAAAAAAATATTTTTCAAATCTGTAAATTTAACAAATAATTTCTCATACACAGAATACTTCCCATGCAAACTTCCCATTACATCCCAAAACACATTCTGCTATTCCCCTATGTAACTAAATTATATTTGTGAGACTTTTTGACAGCCTATATAGAAGCAATCAAAATTCAAGGACCACCTTCAGGCATCTAATTTACAGTTCCAGGCATCTCAGTTCCAGGCATCTCATTTACAGACTACCTATCACATTTGGCCCTGGAACAAATGTAGACACTGTAACTGGTGTGGTGGCGGTGATTAGGGACAATTTGACTGGTGTGGTGATGTTTAGGGACACTGTAAACGGTATGGCAGTGATCAGAGACACTGTAACTGGAATGTTGGTTATTAGGGACACTATGTCTGGTGTGGCAGTGATTATTAATATTACGCATGATTTATATAGCGCAAACAGTTTGCGCAGTGCTTTACTTCATGGAAGACAGTACAGTCACAATATAAATCAATAAAGGAGGGATCAGAGGGCCCTGCTGGTTAGAGCTTACAATCTAGAAGGGAGGGTCAAGTGGAACAAAGGGTAGTTAGCTGTGGGGGATGATCAGATGGACTCAAATGAAAGTACAGTTGTTAGGTATGGATCAGGTAGGCTTCTTTGAAGAGGAGGGTTTTCAGGGATCCTATAAAAGCTAATAGAGAAGGAGATAGACGGATCGATTGGGGTAAGGAGTTCCATAGGCTTGGAGAGGCTCTGGAAAAGTCCTGGAGATGAGCATGGGAGCAGGTTATGAGAGAGCTAGATAGTAGGAGGTCTTGAGAAGAACAAAGAGAACAATTATGTTGGTATTTAGAGACTAGGTCATTGATATAGCTGGGGACAGAGTTGTGGATATAAAAACATATATATATATATACATATATACATGTTTTTTACATAATGTCACCAATACAGCACAGTGTTACCATAATGGCATTATACTACTCTGAGGGAGAGGTTGATCAGGATGATTGCTTATTTCATCCATGAAACCTTGCGTACTATCAAAAAAAAGTCTGTAATTTGCTGCAACACTTCACCTTTATTAAACCTTCACAGTGCAGGGTACCGTAAAAGTTGACTTGTTTTGTTCTGTGGTTAGCGCTTACTCATAACCTCTATTTTTATTGTCTGGTAAGTTATGAGGACAAACCCAGAATTATAGAAAATTCAGCATATGGCACCAATATCCCATAGAAGTAACAACTTGGAACAGAAGGAAAGAGCAGGACTTTGTAGGGGCTCGTTAAACAGAATTGTATACCAAAATCATTTAAATCAATAATACTGTATTTATTAAATCACACAAATAAGAATAAAAGCATTAATACATACAAATATCATCATCCATTAAGAGTAGATGACAATGCTTTTTGGTTACGTTGCTGTTTCCACGATTTTATTTCAACATGTTTTGCCAAACAGGCTTCTTCAGGAAAATGTTTTTATAGTAACTACTGAACAAATTAAAAATACACATGTAAAACATAATACAGAACATATATGGTATTGGATTCATCATGCAAAAAATGCAACCATACAGCAAAGGTTAAGATACACTCCACCATCCCGCAAAAGTTCCATAATGTGGCTTCCTACCTCAATTTTAATAGGTTATTGAAACCATAAAAACAAGTTCCGAGTGAAGGGAGTCTGTCCATTATGATGGTGCGCACAAACCAACTGGGGTATGATCCCCTCATACACCGGATCTCCCGCAGAGAGAGGCATATGGCCACAGAAAGTTTGGTTTAGAGCACTAGTTATTACATAGGTGGACTCTAAATTAGCAATAAGTAAACACATTGTGTTGGTATACTATCAGGGACATAGTCCTTTAACTTTAATGATTAGAGCCACTCCTGGTCATTACTTACTTTTGTATAAATCAAACTGCAAATGTGGGGAGTATAGATGTCCATTAGGTGGTGCTAAGGTGCCATAGTGACCTGTCCACAAGTGCAAAAATATACCATTTAGATATTAACGATGATGAAAACAGGCTAGACACTGCAGCAATCTAATTACTCTATATTGGGCTTAGTCCAGTATTACATATACCTATATCTCCAGAGATTTCACAGAAAATCTGTTCAAAACTCATTATACCTGGAATCGATTAAAGTAGGACACAGTTGATTGCTACCCTATAAGTAATAACCACAACTGTACCATTGGATAACCCACGAATGTCCATCTCACACCATTCTTGTCTAAATACTAACCTTCTTTTTACTTTTTTTTTTGTCTCATTTCATTTCATGTCTTAAATGCCATCTTATCTTTACTTTAATCTTCTTTTCTCCTAATTCTTAGCAATAGCCGTTAATTTGACTCTGTCTGTTGTTCGATATGTCAATAGCAGTTAATATTTTACTGGATGTTTATTTTGTATAATCTCAGATAGTCAATCTTGACATATGTTGTACCAATTATTTGCATTCCTGTACTTTTACACAGTTCTCTTTCTTTTGTATATGCCTGAAAACTTTCCAATAAAAACGAAAGGAGAAAAAAAAAGTAGGACACAGTGGTGGGATTGGTGAACTCAGCAGGTCACCAATCCCACTGAATTGTGTTCTAGAGAACATGCACAATAGGGCCATGTGGGAGGACATACGGCAAGTCCATTCACATCCCAATTGGCCGTATTACATAAACCTCCTTATTACATAAAATTGCTGCCTTTTGTAATCAAAGTGAAGTTAAGGAAACCCTCTGAAATTACTTTTTTCTTGTCATGCTGATGTTTTCTTTTCATTACATTAAGCCATTAATGCTAAACCACTATAGATAATGTGGCTTTTTTTTTACTAAACATAACAAGTACTTTTAACCACTTGCCGACCACCGCCAGTACATATACGTTGGCAGAATGGCACAGCTGCACAAAGCAACGTACAGGTATGTTGCTTTGAATTTGTCTGTGTCCGGCGATCATGTCACAGAGCTGCAGAACAGGGAGATTCCTGTATAAACAAGGCATTTCCCTGTTCTGCCTTGTGACAGGACACTGATCTACTGTTCGCTGTCATCGGGAGCAGTGATCAGTGTTGTGTCACTGGTAGCTCAGTCCCCACACAGTTAGAATCACTCCCTAGGACACACTTATCCCCTTCATCGCCCCCTGGTGTTTAACCCTTCCCCTGCCAGTGTAATTTACACAGTAATTAGTGGATTTTTATTGCACTGATCGCTGTATAAATGACAATGGTCCCAAAATAGCATTAAAAGTGTCCGATGTGTCTGCCAAAATATTGCAGTTACAAGAAATATCGCAGATCTCCGCCATTACTACTAAAAAAATAAAAATAAAAAATAAAAGTGCCATAAATCTATCCCCTATTTTATAGACGCTATAACTTTTGCGCAAACCAATCAATATACGCTTATTGTGATATTTTCTTACCAAAAATGTGTAGAAAAATACATATCGGCCTAAACTAAGGAAAAAAAAAGTTTTTTATATATTTTTTGGGGGATATTTAGTATAGCAAATAGTAAAAAATATTGTTTTTTTTTCAAAATTGTCGCTCTTTTTTTGTTTATAGCGCACAAAATAAAAAAATGCAGAATTGATCGAATACGACCAAAAGAAAGCTCTATTTGTGGGAAAAAAAGAATGTCAATTTTGTTTGGGTGCAACATCAGTTAAATTGTTGCAATGCCGAATTGCAAAACGTGCTCTGGTCAGGAAGGGGGTAAATTCTTCCGGGGCTGGAGTGGTTACTTTGCAACTGTTTAGTAAATGCAAGTTATAGTTTCTCTCTGTCTCACCATTTTTTTTAATTTCCATTTTGGCAAAATTCTAACAATATACCTGTCACAGGGTAAGGGTTAAAAAATAAAATAAAAATCAGACTCAAGCCTGCCTAACTAAGACATGTTAAGGAAGAAGACCACACACAAGTTCTACTTATGACTTGTACACACTGTCGGACTTTTGACCATGCAAATGTCTGCTGTGAGTCCAACAGAAAGATAGATACAGGTTCTCTATCTAAGGCCTGTCAGACTTCCAAGAAAAAAAAGTCTGATGGAGTCTACACATGACCGGACTTTTAGAGAAAAACTGCCAGACTTTTTTCTCAGGAAAGTCTGGCAGTGTGTACGAGGCAATATACATTCTTTTAAATGTCCCATACAGAGGCATAGGACTGGAGATGTTGAGGTTTATGTTACTGTATGTGACCATTTTCTGTGCAAGCAATACTTATGCCCTGTACACATGATAAGAGTTTCCGTTCAAGCTGTCTTGCATACACACGGACACACCAAATTCTGACTGTCAAAAACACAGTGATGTACAACACTAAGACAAGCCTAGAAAAATTAAGTTCAGTGCTTCTGAGCCTGAGTCAAAAATTTTCATCGGAAATCCTGATCCTGATCGTGTGTATGAGGCATTACTGTAGCTTTTATATATACGTTTGTATTTTAATGCTGTTTATAGCATTGATATGCAATGTGACTCACCACATATAATTATTTTCTAATTGGTAATAATTATGTTAATAAGCAAAAGGTTCTTTATTAAATATTTGTCCTGATTAGTTATTATAAGCTGGTAATGCTTCAGGTATTTAATTACAGGTCTCAATATAAAACTAATCATGCAGACAACCTTACAAACCTGGCCTACCAACAGGGTAAAAATCATTAAACAATCATTACTATCAGCTGACACTGGCCTGTAATTTTTGCAGTTGATGGGGGAGTTGATGCTTGATGAACAATCCAATTAAAACTGGCAACAAAAGACCCAAAATGTCAGCCAAATTGCTTTTTAATAGTCAACGCAGCCGTCACAAAACATAAACACAGAACTCCCAACAGAAGCATAAAGCTTCTGAAACAATCATAGGAAATGAATAATTTCAGGCAGCCTGAGAATTTCTGTAACACAGGGGCACTCATTAAAATATTGTGAATGGCAAATCCACAATGTTTCTTAGTAATGTAGTTCAGACGGCGCAAATGAACAGAGACAAAAATATGATTACTCTGTACCTGGTTGCTTATGTACTCTGGACTGAATTATATTTGCTATTTATTAAGCAAATTATATTTGAATAATCGAATAAACAGTAAAGAGAAAGGATTTATTGGTTAATTAACATAAACTACATTAATGCCGAAGCACAACAAATCATATGCCATTGCTACAGATGTTGCATACAGAGAAAGTGAATATATCCCAAGCATACCTATTAGTAATTTTACCGGTTCTGAACAAACAATGTTTTTAATTCTAAAAGCTAATTATTATTTTTTTTTTCTGTTACAATATAGTGTAAATAGAGTAAGTCTGTTTTTTATTATTTACCCTGAGCAACAGTAAAATATATATTCAAATATAGGTGCCATACACTGCAAAAACTAATAATAATAATAATCAGAATATTCTCTGTTATAAAAATATTGGAACACATTCATAATGCCTTTGCATGTTTGTGTAATACCATTGATATTTATTTCCAATAGACATGTTACAAAGTAGTTATGTCATAAAAATGTGTTTTTTATCTGTTTTTACCTCTAAAGTTAAATAGGAGAGTGATGATGTAATAGCTGCAAATTATCAAACTGAGCACGCAGGCCGCATGCCCTCAACATGGGGGGGGGTGCTTTGGGGCAGGGAGCGCTCTGCGGCCCCCCCATCCAAAAGCACCTTGTCCCCATGTTGATAAGGACAGGGCCTCTTCCCGACAACCCTGGTCGTTGGTTGTTGGGGTCTGCGGGCGGGGGGCTTATCGGAATCCGGGAGCCCCCTTTAATACCCCAGATATTGGCCCCCAACCCTAGTAAATGAGTATGGGGTACATCGTACCTCTACCCATTCACCTGGATTAAAAGTTTAAAAAAAATAAACACACAACACAGGTTTTAAAAATCGTTTATTAGTCAGCTCCCGGGGTCTTCTCCGCTCTTCGGGGGTCTTCTTCTGACTTCGGGGGTCATCTTTCGGCTTCTCTGTTGTCGTCTGGGCGCTCCCAGATTCTTCTCCCGCTCGCTCTCCGGTGCCTTCTTCGGGTGGTCCCAGAGCATGCTGGGACTGTGACCTCATAAGAGGCCTATATAAATCGTTGCACACCGCACACCCGGCATTACAGCGGGAGGGAGTGTTGAGTCAACATCGGAAGAAAAGAAGAGGGAAGAAGGCGACAAAAAAGAGTCGGCTGCCTGCCGCTAGTAAAAGAGCTTAAAAGAAGATAGCATCGGCCAGCCCTGAAGAAGGCATCGGAGAGCGAGCGGGAGAAGAACCGGGGAGAGCCGAGACGACACCATAGAGCAAAAGAATAGAGCAGAGACAAAGACGCCCCCTGCCCCAAAGCACCCACCCCCCATGTTGTGGGCATGCGGCCTGGTACAGCTCATAAGAGGAGGGGGCGCTCGCTCGTCCCCACTCCTTTCCTGACCGGCGGGCGGCATGCTCGGATACGGGTCTGGTATGGATTGTGGGGGAACCCCCACGCCGTTTTTTCGCCATAGGGAGGTTCTCCTTACAATCCCTATGCTCCTGAAGGGGAACCCATGCCGTTTTTTTATTAAAAAAATTGGCGTGGAGTTCCCCCTCATGATTCATACCAAACACTGCATCTAGAATCCAAGTCAGATTCCCGTCGCTTCTATGTCGGCTTTTTCCCGTCGCGGCGAGCTGGCTCGTTGCTGGCTCCACAAAAAAAGGGCTCATAGGTGGTCAATCTCGCCGAGAAAAGGAGCGAGATTTACACAATATCGCGGTCACCTACTGTAAGAGAGGATAAAAGGGATAAGATAAGAGAGGAAGAGTTAGGTGAGAGGAGGTTTGGGACAGGGAGAGAGCATCACTGTAATGACAGTTGTAATGGAGCTTCAAACCACATGTGCCTTAAAGGGGTTGTAAAGGTACAATTTGTTTTCCTAAATGGCTTCCTTTACCTTAGTTCAGTCCTCCTTCACTTACCTCATCCTTCGATTTTGCTTTTAAATGTCCTTATTTATTCTAAGAAATCCTCACTTCCTGTTCTTCTGTCTGTAACTCCACACAGTAATGTGAGGCTTTCTCCCTTGGACTACAGGAGAGTGAGGACACTCTCTATGTTGCAGATAGAGAAAGATGATGTGTGTTAGTGGGCGTCCTGACTCTCCTGTTGTCCAAGGCAGGGGGCAAGCACGACAATCCACACCAGGGAGAAAGCCTTGCATTACTGTGTGGAGTTACAGAAAGAAGAACAGGAAGTGAGGATTTCTCAGAAGAAATAATGACATTTAAAAGCAAAATCGAAGGATGAGGTAAGTGAAGGAGGACTGCACTAAGGTAAAGAAAGCTGTTTAGGAAAAAAATTGTACCTTTACAAACCATTTAATGCTATCAGAAGGTTGTTATTGAAGTTGTATTGCATACCATCGCTTCCAAGGAAACCAAAGATTTTGAATTTTGGATGGGGGTTTGCCACACGATAACATAGATTCATATGCGTAATTGTAGGGTTGGAGTGCTTGTCATCTTTCAGCATCTAGTGAAGAGTAATCTAGTTGCTAGGAGTATGTGCATGAGTACTAGTCTATAAGGTGGTGGTGTGAAGTCTGAGATCATGTTTATAACAGCCATTTGCGGAGTAAGGCTGATGTAATAGTGACAGATGTCCTGCATTAGAGTATCTTCCTCTTTCCCTTAAATTGTCTGTGATGGGTGTGTTGAATCTCGTTAAGATCTGAGTAAAAGATTTGTGCATCATTTTGTCTCTAAAGTCAGATGTAGTCATTGCCTGTTCTAAGATCCATTTGGGTAAGATTAGGTCAGGCGACACTAGTTGGAGTGTGTGGAGAGGTATTTGTAAACGTTTGGTGGTGATTGTTGGCCAGTTAGTATTGTGTATAATTTTCCATGCCTTGACTGAGGCTTGGATAGTTGGAGAGTATAGGTGTAAGTGCGGTATGGTGGTGGTGATGCTAAACAGACAATTTTTAAAATTGCTGCCCGATGTCATGTAGTTTTCGATATTTCCCCATAACGTATTTGGTTGCGTATTGGTCCAGTCCTTCATTTGGGACAGTATGGTAGCTAGGTAGTAATCTTTAAGTCAGTGTTTTCATGGTCTGGTAGGCTGGCAGCCATTTCTCCTACTAGTCTGTCTTTAATTTTTTATGAGTGGCAGCTTCTTGGTTTCTTGCCCTGCCATACATATTTGTGTATAATAGATTGAAGAGATTTGAGATATGAACTTGTTAGTGGTATGAGTAATGTGCGGAATATATATAGTAGTTTAGGAAGTATGAGCATTTTAAAGGCTACCAGCCTACCAGACCATATAGTGCATTTGTGATGAGAATTTGGTAAACATGAAGGCAATGTCATTATGAAGAAAACTCTGCAGGGAGATGGACATCTCTTTCATGGTGGTGTCTAATACAGGCTGGTTTGTAGTAGGGAAGGTCGTAATAGGGGATGTGTGCGCTGTAGTAAGATCAGATGCATGGCTTACCTAATGGGAGGACGGATCAGGATCCAAACGCATCCGCTATTTTGCTGGGCTGTTGCTGGCTGATGATGATATGGAGGCAGGAGAGGCATCTAGGGATTGATTTTGTGTGAGTATTTCTTGACCTTCATCATTAGGCAGGTCTGTATAGGCTGATGCAGAGCGTGTGCAGGGCTGTGGGCACCATCTTGGATTCCTGAGTTTGGCGGTTGTGTAAAAAAATCTGTCAGTTTCTTCAGCTGGCGGTATTCTTTCAGCTTACGGGTCTGGCCTGACATGCTGGAGGTGTGTGCAGATCATCCGGTGTATCGATCTATCGTGGGGAGCTGTCTGAGCAAGGGCGATGCTGCGTTATGTTTTGGTCGGTGCAGGAGCTGAGAGCTCAGACATCCATCTCATTCTGCGGTTAGCAACACCCCCAACTTTAAACCTTTTTGTATTACTCCTTTTATATAAACAGTCTGTTGACAGACATCTGTAAGGAATGAACATGTTATCAAATTCACCACCATACCGAAAACATATTTTAGTTTATATTGGAAGTTCTATAGATATTGTGATTTCACTAAAACTAAGCTTATTTTCTAAAATCTCTTATTGCTGATCTTTTTTTTTTAAATGCAGCATTTAAAAGTTGTTATCTAAATAAAACCTCATGGTCAAATTCTTGTTTAGGCACTTTCCCCAAGTTGTTCTCCTGTGTTCTCACCCTGTCATGTGTGTCTCTGGTGGAAGCTATAAGCATGCTTTGAGCACACTTTTGAAATCACTCAGCAGAAAATCTTAATTCTGCACAAATCCAAACTTATTTTCTGTTTAAAACTGGATTTATTTAATTTGTGTTTTTTCTGTCTTCTGCCATGTGCCCTGACCCCTCTCTGTTTGAAAATACTGTACTTAAGTTTAGTTGCCTGTTTCATTTTTACTAATAGTTGATAATAGAACTGCATCCTCAAGTGAACTGTTAACTTCCTTGCAGAGAACCCTGAGAAAAATAAGGCACTCGCTACACTCCAAGCTTTGTTCAGGACAATAACTAACACTGGTGACAAAGTTAATGCTATTTTAGACATTTTTAGGCAACTATTGCCCGTTCTCAACAGATGTCCCCTTCTATTGGGGCATTGCGCACCCGCGCCGTTGGGTTGACTAGTTCCCCAGATCACGTACTGTCGGAACTCGTGAGTTTTTACTCCTCTCTCTATGAGTCTCGCCAAGCGTACTCGCTTGACTCCCTGACTGACTACCTGGACCCGGTCCAGCTCCCGGTTTTGTCGGCCTCAAACAGAAAGATGCTTGACGCCCCCCTCTCTCTGGGGGAACTGCAGGCGGTGACCAGTTTGTTCCCTAACTCGAAGGCCCCCGGGGATGACGGCCTCCCAGCGGAGGTGTACAAGCAATATGGGGAAACAATGCTCCCGCACCTCTTGAGGGTGTTTAATGAGGCAAAAAGGACCGGTACACTACCGCGATCTATGTCTAGAGCCAATATAGTATTAATTCTGAAGCCAGATAAGGACCCTCTTCACCAAAGTTCATACAGGCCTATTTCATTACTACAAAATGACGTTAAGATCCTTGCCAAAGTTCTAGCTGTCAGACTAAACAGTGCCATCTCCACCATAATTCACTCCGACCAATCCGGATTCATGCCCCAAAAATCGACGGCAATAAACCTGAGGCGACTTTTTCTGAATATCCAGTCCAGATCTGATAACGTTGGAGACAGAGCTTTATTGTCCCTAGATGCCCATAAGGCATTTGATAGTGTCGAATGGGAGTTTTTATGGGCGGTGATGCGGAAATTCGGGTTTGGTGACAGCTTCATTGCATGGGTACAGCTCTTATACTCGTCCCCCATTGCAGCTATACGGGAGGGGGGAAAGGTATCACACACCTTTTCCCTACACATGGGCACACGGCAGGGGTGCCCTCTGTCCCCCCTTTTATTCGCCCTAGCCATAGAGCCCTTAGCTGCAATAATTAGAGCAAACCCCTCGATCCGGGGATTCCAATACGGCGATTTACATGAAAAGATCATGCTATATGCGGACGACACCATGCTTCTCCTGGGTGATACCTCAGCTTCGCTGTCGGAGGCCATGAATGTCATCCGGGTATTTGGAGAATACTCGGGGTTAGTTATTAACTGGACGAAATCCTCCCTCCTGCTACTAGATCGGGACCCCTCCCTGGCCCCGGCGACTGTGCAAGACATTCCTGTCTCCAGATCGTTTCGGTACCTTGGTATTCAGGTTACTGCCTGCTAGCTGGAGTACGTCAGTCTTAACCTCACCCCCCTGATTAACAAATGCCGTGACCGAGTCAAGGTATGGAGTAGGCTCAAGCTGTCCCCTGTAGGCAGAGTAAACTTGATAAAGATGATCCTCATGCCACAGTTGTTATATGTCCTTCACAACTCCCCGATGGTCATCCCCCTAAAGAAGTTCAGGATTATCAACTCTATCTTCCGCTCACTTATATGGCTTGCTAAGCCCCCAAGAGTTAAGCTAGAACAACTCCAGCGGCCGCAGGACGCTGGCTGATTAGCATTGCCCAATCCCTGGATCTACTACTTAGCCTCCCAACTCCAACATATTGCAAGACTTGTGGGACCCGAACGGGCCCGGGAGCTGACTTTGCAGGACTCCTCTGTCCAGCTGCTCAGCTTCACCACTGGGGGGGAGGTAGCGGAAGGCCTAGAGGCCCTACGATACTCTAAGTCTAACAAACTTTTCCCCACTTATGTACTCATGCAGAAGACATGGAACAAGGTTAGGATGCTGCAGGGGGAGACGGGATTCACTAAATACAGCCCTATCTGGGACAATCAGTATTACAGAGAACTGGCTAAACTACCTTATGGCTCTAAATGGAAACGATATGGCATTACCCTTATGACCCAAGTGATTAGGGATGGTAGGCTTAGGCCTTTCCAGGAGCTTAGTGCAGACTTCCGTCTGCCGGCCTCTATGTATTTTTATTACCTTCAACTTAAACATGCAGTAGACGTTTAGGGCGAGGCAGATATCTGGTCCCTAGACCCGACGACTGTCTTCAACTATTTATTTGAGGTCGATACGTACAAGGGCTTTATATCAAGTTGTTACTCTATGCTTCAGAATCTCGTCATGCCGGATACCCCTTTGAGGGCAATGACCCGGTGGGAACAAGATGTGGGAGCATTTGAGGAGGGACAATGGGAGGAGGCGATGCAGGCAGTTCCTGGGTGCTCCCTGAATGTAGCACACAGACTGTCGCAACTGTACATTCTTCTGAGGGTTCACTATACACCGGCTAGACTGGCACGAATGGGGCTGGGGGTAGACCCCATCTGTGTTAGGTGCTGCAGAGATCATGGTGATCTTATCCATCTACTATGGAGATGCCCGAAACTGCATCTCTACTGGACGAAGGTCATTGATACCCTTAACGGGGCTTTTCAGGTACAGATACCGCTTGATCCCAAGACCTGCTTGCTGGGAATATGCGATACCTTGACGGAGGAGAATGGTTCTAGGCAGGCTATCTGTAGAGCCCTATTTCAGGCCCGTCTGATGATACTGAGGCACTGGAAGGACACTGAACCCCCCACAGTGCACAAATGGATCAAACAGATGGGGGTAACATTACGGTTGGAAAAAGTCATATTTCAACATAGAGGCACTGACTCTAAATTTGAAAAAGTATGGGCCCCTTGGCTCGATGTCCCGGGTTTGGCCCCGATAGATCTGGTGTATGATCGGCTATTCTAGGGTCATAGGTTGGGTGTGAGCCCTTGGGCTATAACACTATACAGAATACTGACTGTGTGGGGCACCACATTTAGGCGTAGGGGGGAGGAGGCCTGTACCTGAGTTACTGTACATGAGATGCTGGGGGGCGAGATGGGGAGGCACATTTGTATATAAAGTCTTTCCATGTTTTTCCTTGTCTTCCTGATTTTGGGTGTGCTGCGCCACACTCTCCTGCTGTTATATTACTGCTCTGGAGCCCATCGCTTGTATTGTTATTTTGGTTCAATAAAAACCTTTCTTTGAGGAAAAAAAAAAGACATTTTTATAGTTTGTGACACCAATTCATAACACATATATTTTTGTAACTTTGGAAAAGAGAACAGTAATTGTCCACAGACCCTTTCTTGACCTGGGCTTCTTAGGTTAGCTTTGTTCTTGATATGGGAATGAGTTAGCTAGACTTTCCAGCTGTACTGATCTTACATCTTAGGATGCTGGCAAGAGCCCAAAATAAATTTTGCATGTCTATTCCATTGTAGGCTCATTATTTTATCAAAATTCTGGAAAAGAAGAGACATTAAAATGTGGTGATGACTCTCAATACATTATTTATTTGACAACTTCCAGTAAGACCATTGTAATCCTAATGAAAATAAAAAAATAAAGTCCATTATTTTGATTAACCATGACAACTACAGAGAACTGTCATCTTCATGCCTATTTCAAGATAGCCTGTGATAAAGTATAGAGGAGAAGCAGAACTACTTTTTGACAGATGGTGAAGACCACACAACCCTTTGTGCCAATTGTTAGAAAATGTATTACAAGTTAAGGTCTTGGCTTTAGATAAAATTGGATGAAAAATACCTGATCAGTAAATAACCTTGAGCAAGCTGCTTCATTTCTCTGCTATAAAAAAATCACTTTATTATCTTAAATCTTTGCTCCAGAATAACATGTTTCTTTGTGTTAGAAAATTATTTAAAACACAGATACTGTAAAGATTGAAGGAGCACGATAGAATAGAATGCATAAATAAGTTATCCATACCATTTATTTTAGTGGCACCAGTAAAGAAAAGCAATTGGGGTTGACTTACTAAAACTGGATAGTGCAAAATCTGGTGCAGCTGCGCATGGTAGCCTATTATCAGCCAAGCATCAGCTTATGTGGCTCCTGTTCCTTCTGCAGCTGCTTGCTTCCTCCAGTGTCAGATCCATCCACTCGAATGCTCTGAGATTGTGGGCCAGCAACCTGTGATCTGGGCTTGATGATCTGCCATCCCAGAGCAGAAGGTCATGGGCCACATCAGAGGGCTCCGCGGGCCACTGGTTTACCACCTCTGGCAAAAAGTGTCTCTGCATGCCTCTTTGAATTAGTTTTACTTCAATATCTGGAACTGAAATTTTCTGACTTCAGGGCCACCCACATGCTTTCCCTTATCCTATGAGAGTACCCTTAATGGCCATGTAAGTGCTCCAATAGAATAGGAGGTATTGTACAGTTGGCAAGAGTTTACCTAGAAGTCACAGAAGTCTGACCCCTTGCAACAAAGTGAAACTAATTTAGTGAGGTTCACAGAAAGAAAAATCAAGCTAATAAAAGGAACAACCGGCATCTTGTTCTGTGTCCTTTTAGGCATGTTTTTTAAACATTTAAAATTAGGGGAGGGGTTTACTTTAGGGAATTTACATTTTAATGAAAGTGCATAATTTGGATGAGCTGGCAATGATGAGGGGAAACTGGGAAGATATATAGTTGTGATGGACAGAAAAAATTACATTGCTATGTGTAGAAAGATCTTATGCAACCCAGAATGGTATTTACCTATACCATCCATCAACATGGAGAGAGAACAGATAGCACTTTAGGACATTATCAGTGAGGCACATAATGAGGGTCTTATAGATATGGATAAAGATTTCATTCCCTAAAGTACCTATATTTTATTCCCTCCCCAAGGTATATAAGTCCCTAGTAGACCCCTCCTGGATGACCGATAATTTCGGGCAAAAATTCATTTACAGAATTAGCTAGGGAGAAGGGATGAGCCGAACAACCCCAGTTCGGTTTGCACCCGAACATGTGAACAGGCAAAACATTTGTTCGAACACCGTTAAAGTCTATGGGACATGAACATGAAAAATCAAAAGTGCTAATTTTTTCAATGATTTTTCTCTGTATTGCTGGGACCTGACAATTCATGAATAGCCATGAGTAGTTTTAAATTACTTTTTATTCCTTCAGGAATTACATTTTGTGCAGGGACAGTTCTAAACACGGGAAACATGCACTACTTTACAGGCATACTTTATACACCCCCCAGGTATGAAATTTAAAGGAATATTTCACTTTTATTGTTTCACTTTAAGCATTATTAAAATCACTGCTCCCGAAAAAACTGCCATTTTAAAAAAAAAAGTTTTTTTGCATTGATGCATGTCCCCTGGGGCAGGACTCGGGTCCCCAAACACTTTTTATGACAATAACTTGCATGTTAACCTTTAAAATTGGCAATTTTGATTTCTCCCATAGACTTTTAAAGGGTGTTCCATGGCTTTTCGAATTTGCTGCGGACACCCCAAATTGTTCACTGTTCGCCGAACGGGTGAACAGTCAATGTTCAAGTCAAACTCATGTTCACTCGAACATAAAGCTCATCCCTACTCCTCCAACATTCCAGCGGTTTGTCAATGATGTTTTGCAGGATATTCTAGACACCTGTAATAGTATACTTAAATGACATATTGATATACTCTACTATACTCTACTACATAGAAATAACATATTGAACATGTTAAGACAGTGGTGTCCCTATTAAGGACCCATCGTTTCATTGCTTTCAATTTGAAAACTGTAGATTTCCTAGGGTACATTATTTCACCTGGTTGCATAGGGATGGACACCTCTAAGATTCAAACCATATTATCTTGGCCAGTACCTACAAACAATAAAGGGGTACAATGCTTTATTAGCTTCTATAACTTCTATAGAAGATTTATACGTAATTTCTCCCCCCCCGCCCCAAACGGTAGGGTAGGGTAGGCAGTGCTCGCTCGTCCCCTCCCTTTTCCTGACCTGCCAGGCTGTGTGCTCGGATAAGGGTCTGGTATGGATTTTGGGTGAAAAACAGCATGGGGGTTCCCCTTCAAATCTGTACCAGACCAAATGGCCCGGTATGCTCTTGGAGGGGGAACCAATGCCGTTTTTTTTTAACATTTTGTGTGGAGTTCCCCCTTCAAATTCATACCAGACATAGTGCCTGGTATTGCCGGGGATCAAAGTCGAATCCTTGTTCATTGAAGTTGGATTGATGTCAGACTTCAAGTCGCAGGGCAAAGTCAGATCCAAAGTGATACAACTGTCGTGTTGTACCAGAGTGAACCCGGTCTGATACTTGCATTTTTCAATAATGTTATCATTTTTTCTCCAGATATACTAGTACTGTGGTTGGTTCTCTCTGTGCAACTATTTGCTTTTGGGGTAGCCATTGTGGTTCCCCCTATTGGTTGTTTTCTGTTTGTTTAGTTGCAGAATGTTGTAATTATCCCTTTATTAACACGCTTATAGGAGGAGAGCGAAAAGAGATAACTTCATCAAATGGCTGATGTTCCTTAACTGTCTATTTAGTGAGTTGGAGCTGGACAATGATAAGTCTGTTTTGCTTAACTGTGGCATAGAAAACGTTAGTCTTCCTGCCTTGTATTTAAATAACAAAACTGATTTAACAAAACTCTAATTATGGTGCCAATTAATATAGTTAATTTACTGTATATACAGTGCCTGCCGCCGAGAATGTGTTTTCAGCACGACAGCATCGCGCTGATTCTCGGCTACAGGGTGCCGACATCTCGCACTCGCTGGAATAGTAAAAGCACATTCCAGCGAGCGCGTCATAGAAGCGACGGGGATCCGACGTGGATTCCCGCCAATTCTACACGTGGGTGGCGTTTGTTATGAATCCTGAGAGTGAACTCCCCGCCGGATTTTAAATAAAAATCCGGCATGGGTTCCCCCCTCAGGAGCATAAGGGGGCTATAGGTCTGTTATGGGTTGTAAGGAGACCCCCCTACGCCGAAAAAACGGCATGGGGGGTCCCCCCACAATCCATACCAGACCCGTATCCAAAGCACGCCGGCCGGCCGGTCAGAAAGGGAGTGGGGGCGAGCGAGCCCCCCCCTCCTGAACCGTACTGGGTAGCATGCCCTCAACATGGGGGGGTCAGGTGCTCTGGGGCAGGGGGCGCACTGCGGCCCCCCCACCCCAGAGCACCCTGTCCCCATGTTGATGAGGACAGGGCCCCTTCCCGACAACCCTGGCCGTTGGTTGTCGGGATATGCAGGCGGGAGGTTTATCGGAATCTGGGAGCGCCCTTTAATAAGGGGGCCCCCAGATACCAGCCCCCCACCCTAAGTGAATGAGTATGGGGTACATCATACCCCTACCCATTCACCTGCAAAAAAAGTGCAAACACAAATAAACAACACAGGGTATTAAAATATTTTATTATAGTTGGCCACCGGGGGGGTGTGTATGGTCGCTTTTATAAAAGCGCCCACCCCCGGCGGGCTTCCTTCGACATCTTCGGCGGGGGGGTCTTCTTCGCTCTTCGGGGTCTTCTCCTGCTCTCCGGGGGTCTTCTCCGCTCTTCGGGGTCTTCTTCGCTCTTCGGGGGTCTTCTTCCGCTCTCCGGGGGTCTTCTCCGCTCTCCGGGGGTCTTCTTCTTCTTCAGGACTGGCCGCCGCTATCTTTGTGTGTTAGCTCAATTACTAGCAGCTACCACGTGGTACCTACCGGAGCATGATGGGACTGCGACGTTACAAGATAGGCCTATATAAGTCGCTGCGAGCCACGCGCCCGGCAGAACAGCAGGAGGAAGCGTCGAGTCAACATCTGGAGAAGAAGAGGGAAGAAGAAGACGTCATGGAAGACCAGACTGGCCGCCGCTAGTAATTGAGCTAACACACGAAGATATCGGCGGCCAGTCCCGAAGAAAAAGAAGACCCCCGGAGAGCGGAGAAGACCCCCGGAGAGTGGAAGAAGACCCCCGAAGAGCGGAGAAGACCCCGAAGAGCGGAGAAGACCCCGAAGAGCGAAGACAACCCCCCCACAGAAGATGTCGAAGGAAGCCCGCCGGGGGGTGGGCGCTTTTATAAAAGCGACCCCCCCGGCAAAGAAGAACAGTGGCACCCACCCCCTGCAGATGATGTCGGGAGAAGCCCGCCGGGGGGCTCTTTTATAAAAGCGACCATACACACCCCCCCCCTGGCGGCCAACTATAATAAAATATTTTAATACCCTGTGTTGTTTATTTGTGTTTGCACTTTTTTTGCAGGTGAATGGGTAGGGGTACGATGTACCCCATACTCATTCACTTAGGGTGGGGGGCCGGTATCTGGGGGCCCCCTTATTAAATGGGGCTCCCAGATTCCGATAAACCTCCCGCCCGCATACCCCGACAACCAACGGCCAGGGTTGTCGGGAAGGGGCCCTGTCCTCATCAACATGGGGACAGGGTGCTCTGGGGTGGGGGGCTGCAGTGCGCCCCCCTGCCCCAGAGCACCTGACCCCCCCATGTTGAGGGCATGCTGCCCGGTACGGCTCAGGAGGGGGGGGGCGCTTGCTCGCCCCCACTCCCTTCCTGACCGGCCGGCCGGTGTGCTTTGGATACGGGTCTGGTATGGATTGTGGGGGGATCCCCCACGCCATTTTTTTGGCGTAGGGGGGTCTCCTTAAAAAACCCATAACAGACCTAAGTGCCCGGTATGCTCCTGAGGGGGGAACCAATGCCAGATTTTTATTTAAAATCCGGCGGGGAGTTCCCTCTCAGGATTCATAACAAACGCCGCCCACGTGTAGAATTGACGGTAATCCACGTCGGATCCCCATCGCTTCTATGACAGCTTTGTCTCCATCGCGGCAAGCCAGCTCGGCGCTGGCTCCCGCGATGGGGCTCGCAGGTGGTCAATCTCGCCGAGAAAGGGAGCGAGATTGACACAATATCGCGGTCACCCACTGTACTGGTTAGATAGATGCTACTAAGAGAAAAACAATATTGGGTGTGAAGTGGGGCTAGAGACTTTTAACCCACAGCTTAAGAACAGATGTTAAAAACACTTTTAATTGGTTCTTCATCAAGATACTCTATGTGATGGAGATACGAATGTTGCGCTAGCTACTACACATTACATATTGTCCTTATACTGTGTACTGGTTTACTTAGTAAACTAATAAATGGTAATATAGAGCTATTTTTTTTCCTTTAAAGACCTAGGGTCTTTTAGCATGCAGTTAAACAAGAATGCAGTAGAGAGATGTGACTTTTGTTTTTTGTTTTTATTGTGATTCCTGCATATCTCAAACAAATGAAGCAGTAAAAAGACACCAAGCAGTTTTACAAGCACTTTTTGTACTTATACCCATAAATGTTACATTTTCAGGCTGTCTCTTCTTTCATCTTCAATAAAATAGCATGCATTATTCCTATTACTTATCCAAAAGTTGATACAGTTTCCCAGGAACTGAATGACATCTTTTCCTTCTTTCTCCATAAAACCCTTGGGTTGATTGAACCTTTTAGCATCTTAATAATACAGTGTTGTAAAATAGATGCTTTAATTCTGTTGTTCTTGTTTGCTCTAGAGAGCAGAGTAAAGTTTTTATGATTATTGTAAGCTGGCTCGGGGGGCAGTTGCTGCAGGGAAATAAAGAAAGAATATCAAAAGTAAAGTAGGCCATGTTGTAAGAGAAGAGTTTGCTGTGATTTTTATTGTAGGCTAATTTTCCACATGGACTGCTAGTACTTTTTTGTATTTTTTTTTGCAAGACCTGGAATAAATAGCTCATTGAAAAAGATCTTAAAAAATGCAAGCCATTTGGGGATTATTGCGTGCAGTTTAACATTTATTACTGTAGAGTTCTTTCAGGTAAAAGCCTAAACTAGAGTTTAAGATTTAGATTTTTACATATCATATGGTACGAGGGTCTTGGAAAAAAAGAAGGAATATTTAAATATATTTAAATCTATATATGTGTAGGAATACTTTAGAAGCTGTTGGATAGAATGTGTTAAACATGTCTATAAACTGTAAAGTTATTCCCAAGACAATTACAGAAATATTGGCCTTCACATTTTCTATTTTTCCAGTAATTGCACTTACATAATCAGCTATAAGCTACAACATATTATCCTATAATTGTACAGAATATGACTTTCATAAATATGCAAATATTTATTTTTAAGACTGCACGGCTTATAGACTTATTTAAAAAACACTGTCAGAGATTTGGGATTTTATTGAAGAACATTCAAACCTATGAAAAAATGCTTTACATTCTTTATATCATTCCACTGGCTTGTTTACTTATGTATTTACTTCATTATGGCAGCAAAGAAATATCTCAGCATACAGTTTTGACCCTTGCCAAGTACCTCCTAAATTACACTAAGCAGTGAAATGAAGGCCTCATTTTACATGTGCACAGATAGGGCAAAGCAGTGCGGCATAACTGTTTATAACTTCTATGGTGTCAAGGCAAATCCTGTGGGTTTGAGATTTATGAATCTGGTGAATTTTTGTGCAGATTCACCCAGAAGGTTTTTCTAAACCAAAATGCACTGCATGATCTTCAAGCTATGGTCAGCAGACTTAGGAGGGCTTTTGTGTATACCAATCCCTCACTGTAAAAGGGGGGCACAGAGCAGCCATAGTGTCAGCAAACTGAAAGCTGTGGGAGGGAACGCATAGGAAACGCTGACTAAAAGGTGAGGGGAGAGATTAGGGTCAGTTAGGAAATTGTACTGTAGCTCTGAATGCTAAATCCTTGGGCAATCAACCTTTTTGCTGTATTTTTTGTTCTTCCTATTAGGAGCTTTTTTGACTTTCATTTGATTTTGTGGTTGATTTGTTGCCAACAGTCACTTTTAGCTGATGTCTTCTCCAAAGCAAACATTATTTGCTGCCAGACATTTCTTTAAAAAACGGGACTTGTATCAGGGGATGCTCTTCGGGGGTTTTCATTTAATTTGTGGCTATATTATCTTTTATTCTGTGTTAGCAGGGCCTTTATTTTAGGTTAAACTTTTTTTATTTTGTGTTGCAAGTCTTGGCTCAAGAAATGTATTAGGCCGCGTATACACGAGGAGACATGTCCGCTGAAACTGGTCCGCAGATCGCGTGTACGGCCTAGCGGACAGGTTTCCAGCGGACAAAAGTTTCTAAGCATGCTTAGAAACTTGTCCGCTGGAAACCTGTCTGTCGGACATGTCCGATGGTTAGTACGCCCAACCATCGGACCGAAATCCCGCGCATGCGTCAAATTGATTCGACGCATGCGTGGAAGCATTGAACTTCCGTGTTTCAGCACATCGGTGTCTTCTACGTCACCGCGTTCTGGTCCGCTGGGATTTTGGTCTGATGGTGTGTACACACCATCAGACCAAAATATCCCTTCAGACATGTCCACTGGAAACGGTCCGTCGGACATGTTTCCGCAGACATGTCTCCTCTTGTGTATGTGGCCTTAGAGGTGGTATTTATGTTTTTTTTCCATTTCCATTTTATGTTTAGAGATCTTTATTTTTATAGTAGAACACTTATTTCGGTGTGAAGGAATATAAAGGAGAGAGAAATACAAATTAAACAGAATGAGACAAAGGAGGAGGGCCATGCATAGGGACGCCTGGCGTCAGCTCCGCTCGGCTTCCTAATACCCCCACATTAAGCGCCTTTTTTTTTTTTTTTCTCTGTGGCATCTTGGTTTCCGGTTTGATACCAGGACACTACAGACGTGAGGAAGGGATTCCCACGGGGGGAAGAAAAGGGGGGGTAGGGGAGTTTTTTTTTTTTTTCTTCTTCTCGGCTATCCCTCCCCCTCTCCCTCTTCGGCTGTTTTGGTCTTTCTTTTTTTTTTTCTTTTCCCCCACGGGGCTCCCTCTTGTCCCCCCAAGTGTTGGGAAAGCTGAGCTGATAGTATAAAATATGACTAACATAACATTTACTTCATATAATGTTAAAGGATTAAACATCCCGGAGAAACTAATTAGATTATTATCGGAACTTAATAGACGTAAATCACAGATTATCCTTTTACAAGAAACACACTTTAAAGGGGATAAAATCCCGGCCCTTAAGAACCACAGATTCCCTACAGAATACCATAGTACATCACAAAGCTCTAGAACGTGTGGAGTGTCTGTGCTGATATCTAAGCAAATGGTCTGGGAGGAATCAGCGGTGATTAGAGATGATGTAGGACGTCTTTTAATAGTTAAGGGTTTTCTGAACCAACAAAAAAACACAGTGGTGAACATATATTTACCGAATATTGACCAGATAAATTTTTTGGAAATATGTCTACAAAAGGTCCATCAACACAGAGAAGGTATTTTGATAATAGGGGGGGATCTGAATATGTCCCTGGACCCTATAAAAGACACTTCTAAAGGTATCTCTCATCTATCATACATCAAATTAAGAAAAGATAAAAAACTTTTACAAGAACTGCAGCTGATTGATAGCTGGAGGATGACTCATCCACAGGAAAGGGATTATACGTTCTATACAGCTAGACACAAGACATACACTAGGATTGACTATATTTTCCTTCCTCAGAATTTGGTCTCAGCACTAGTAGATGCCTCTATCGGAACTTTTACACTCTCAGATCATGCTCCAATTGATTGCATAATAAAATGGGGAGAGGTCAATAAGAAAGATTGGCACTGGAGGATTAATGAGACTTTATTAAAAGACAACGATTATAAAAAGAAGCTAAACGAAGAGCTAGAATTTTTTTTTAGAACGAATGACGTAGGCGAAACAACCCCTTTTTGTTTATGGGAAACGCATAAGTGTGTAATGAGAGGTAACTTTATCGCAATGGGAGCACATAGAAAAAAAAATTAGATGAACAGATAGATCAGATGTTTAAACATATTGGAGAGCTAGAAACGGTACATAAAAAAACCCAAGCACAATCAGTAGAAAAAGAACTAGAGGAAATAAGAGAAAAACTGAATTTGCTGTTGATCGACAAAGCCAAAGTCAAATTATTAAGGGGAAGGCGAACATTATATGAGTATGGTAATAAACCAGGTAGAATGTTAGCAAATGCCCTAAAAGAAGCTCAGGCAGTGAAACACATTACGCAAATAAAGACAGTCAAAGATAAAATAGTAAACACCCCACAGGAGATTGTAGAAGGTTTTAAGGAATATTATGAGAAATTATACCAATTAGATGAGAAGCTCCCGGGGGAGAAGGACCAAGAGAAACTAGAAAGAGCCAAAGAATATATAAAAGAAACCCAGATGCCAAAAATACCAGGAGAAATAGCTAGAAAATTAGATGAACCAATAACAACAGGGGAGTTTACGGAAGCAATCCAAACATTAAAACTGGGCAAGGCCCCAGGACCAGATGGATTTACTTTATCATATTATAGGTTGTTTTCCGAGAAACTGGCACAAAGATTTATAGCAGCATACAATTCACTACGAGAAGGTAAGAAAATACCAAGTGAATCACTGCTAGCACATATAATAGTTATCTTAAAAGATGGGAAGGACCCATCACAATGTGCCAGTTATCGCCCCATATCATTACTGAATGTAGACCTAAAAATATTTACCAAAATCTTGGCCTTAAGACTTGTAGAATATATTTCAGAACTTATACATCCAGATCAAGTGGGATTCACACCAGGGAGAGAGGGAAGAGAGAATACGCAGCGGGTGATAAATGCGATATACCTGTCCCAAAAACAAAAGAAGCCAATGATATTAGTTTCTAGTGACGCAGAGAAGGCCTTTGACCGAGTAAAGTGGACGTTTTTAAAAGCTATGTTACAACATATAGGGCTGGGAGAGGGAATGCTGAGCTGGTTTTCAAATCTATATTCACAACCGAGAGCGAAAGTTAGCATAGCGGGGAAGATATCTGAACCATTTTCTATTCGGAATGGGACAAGGCAAGGTTGCCCACTGTCACCTATTATTTTCATTTTAACAATTGAACCATTTTTAAGGAAGATACGGGCAAATCAAAACATCAGAGGACTAAAAATAGAAAAAGAAGAACAGAAAGTGGCAGCATATGCGGACGACCTAATATTTTTTGTAACCTCCCCGGTCATCTCTCTACCAGTATTATTGTCAGAAATCAGAGAGTACGGAAAATTCTCAAATTTCAAAGTCAACTATGGGAAATCAGAGGCAATAGGGATAGAAACAAATGCGGTATTACTTGAACAGATAAAAACACAATTTAATTTTAGATGGACAGATTCCCACATAAGTTACCTGGGAACAAAAATAACAAGGAACTTAAATAAATTATATGAAGTTAATTATGTAGCATTGGCCAGGCGAATAAAATTAGACCTAGTGAGATGGGATAAGGAAATATTCACCTGGTTTGGGCGGACGAACATATTGAAAATGAATGTGCTACCAAAAGTCTTATACTTAATTCAGGCCCTGCCAATTAAGATCCCACAAAGCTTCCTAAGGGAACTAAGATCAAGTTTTCTGAAATTTATCTGGGCAGGAAAACCTGCAAGGATACGTAGAGCCATCTTATCACTTCCGAAGGGGGAAGGAGGAATCGGATTCCCAGACCTGGTAAAATACCAGGAAGCAGCCCACTTAGTCAGAGTAACAGAATGGTGTGGGCAAAATAGGAAACCATGGATAAAAATAGAAGAAACTACAGTGGAAATACCACTGGATGGTCTAAGCTGGATCCCCGAAGCAGAATTAACAACAGATGTAAAGAGACATCCAATGGTAGGAGCGACTATTCAAATAACTAAAAAGATTTTTGAAAAAACAAACATGTCAAAATATCCCAGTCCACTGACTCCGATCTTGGGTACTAAGACATTTCAACCAGGTCTGGCAGATCCAAGATTCAAAGCCCTGCGAGATAGAGGTATGAGTAGAATTATCCATTTCTCAAAAAATAACCGAATACATGACAAATGGCCCCGTACACACGAGCAAATAGATCTGTTCAAATCGGTCGGACAGACCGATATGAACAGATCTGTCTGCTGGGATGTATTGGTTTGATCGTGTACACACGATCAAACCAAAATCCCTGCCGGCAGACAGCGCGCTGATGTGTCGGTGACGTGGCGGTGACGTTGACGCCGCCACGTCACCGCACCAGGAAGTAAAACACTTCCACGCATGCGTCGAATCCATTAGACGCATGTGCGAGCAGATATGTCTGCTGGTTAGCGTACTAACCAGCAGACATATCGCTCCGACGGGTTTCCAGCAGACAGATTTGAAAGCATGCTTTCAAATCTGTCGGCTGGCCAAATCTGTCTGTTTGCCCGTACAGACGATCGAATCTGTCTGCTGAACCGGTCCGTCAGACGGGTTTCAGCAGACAGATTTGATCGTGTGTATGCGGCCTAAGTAGCCACTTTCTGTCTACATGCATGCACTCTAGCAACTGCTGCACATAATTTTTCAGAGCAGGTTTCCCGATGGTGACAACAGTGGAATATTCAGTACATCATGTGTAATTTACATGGGTACAGTCACTTATGGTCTGCATTAGGAGAGCATTTGACAGGGTGTCAATGCAGGATAACTATTGGAAGACAGGACAGTGCATTGTCACCCTATAACAGTAAATGCATGTACAAGGACCTTCATGTCATATTTATTAGGTAATGGTATGCTTTTCATGAAAGCTTCAGATTAAATATATATATATATATATATATATATATATATATATATACTTCTGAAATTGCATTAACTTTTTAAAAACATACTGTAAATTATATTTTTATATGCAAATGATTATTTGTAAATCAATATGTTGTGTCAGAACCGCTCGACTCATATGTTGTGTGCTACATGATATTAATGTCAGCAAATTTAAATGCCAGTGCAGCCAACTCTAAAAGCATTATTTTCTTGTTTTTCATCCTAATAGAGGGCCCCCCCCCCCTTGCGCTCTCCGCCGCTTACATTCATATGAACACCCGTAGCTCTGCTGGGCGGAGGTTTAATGAAATTTGAAAAATGACATTTTTTTTTTTTTTTTCTTTTTTTGCATCTGATGACCAGACTCATTTTAAGAGGACTGCTTTTTTTCTATTACAAGATTTTACATTCCTTGTTAAATAAAAGTGATAATTTTTTTTTTTAATTTATTTCTATAAAATTATAAACTAATTAAAAATAAATAAGCTGCACCTCGCGCGCACTGTAGCGCCCGCATCTGCAAACCACACAAGCCTTAAGCGAGAGCAATAATTGCTTCCATCCTGCATATGCCTGCACAGAATTAGAAATTTCTTCCCATCCAGTTGTTTCCTATGGGCAGTCCTCCCCCTGTCTTTCTCTCCAACTGTCCTAAAACATATTAAATAGTTCATAGTAACCAAAAAATAATTGGCCGCCAACACAACAAAATTATAATTTAATTGGTCCCTATGTGAGCACTAAAAAATATAAATAATTAGATTAATGTGTGCCCCTTGTAGTGGTGCTAAAAAAATGTAAGCTCTATTGCAGAGCTGAGAACAGCTCTGTGTTTCTGATGATAAGCATGTTAGCAGTATTCTAGAATTAGATCACTGGCATTAAATTAAAAGCTAATCAAGTTCTATCAGCCCTAGTAATGATCTGATCAGTCCCACTCAAATGATGGTCAGAACTATTTCCAGCCAGCACATAATGATTAGGGGCTAGTTTGTACTACAACAACCAAATTGGGCATCCAAAAGACTGTGGGGCAGATTCACAAAACAATTACGCCTGTCTAACTGGTGTTAGACAGGAGTAATTTCAAATTTCCCGCGGCGTATCACTAGTTTGAATCCTCAAACCATGATACGCCGGCTTCGGGCTTCGATCCGAGAGGCTTACGTCTTCGTAAGCCTTCGGATCTACGCTGCCATCTATTTGCGGCCGCTGGGAGGAGTTCGCGTCGTTTTAATGCGGCGGGATATGCAAATGTGTTTTTACGGGGATTCACGAACAAACGAGCGAGCGGCGCAATCGTTTTCGTCTATTTTTTTATACGTAATGTTAGAGCAGCTTTTTGCTGCTCTAACTTTACGTAGCCCATGTTAAGTATGTTTTTTCCTATTATGGTCCGGACTGATTGATTTGATTATCTATTTAGTTTAAGGATACCATAGGGACGCTTCGAATTTATTTAAATTTTTTTTTTTTCATTCACAAGGAAAATACGTAACTCATGTTTTGATTATTTTTTCTTATCATACGGGACTTCTTGTGGTGATCGCCCGTAAATATATTCATAGTACGCTACATATTTAACACCTTTTGGTCGGATTTTTTTCGGTTGGTCTGGACTGTTTGATTTGATTATCCATTAGTCAAGGACTTACAAGGGGACACCCTAAGTGACAAAAAGTTTCGCGCAATGCACGGCCATTTTATTCTCTAGGGTGTTAAAAAAAAAAATTATAATGTTTGGGGGGTTTAACGGAATTTTCTAGCAAAAAAAACAGTTTTAGCTCGTAAACAGATCGATCGAAAAACAAACGCGGGAACGCGCCTAATTTAAATGTTTCACGCCCCCTAATAGATTGCTCGTCTATATGGATTGCGACGGGAGAAATACACTACGCTGCGCCTTAAGTTTGCGTTCCATCCTGCATATGCCGCACAGAATTAGAAATTTCTTCCCATCTTGTTTCCTATGGGCAGTCTCCCCTGTCTTTCTCTCCAATTCCACATAGTTCATAGTTAATTGCAAATTTAATTGGTCCCTATGTGAATGTGTGCCAGTGGTGCTAAAAAAATGTAAGCTCTATTGCAGCGTAGAACAGCTGTATTTCTGATATAAGCGTTAGCAGTACTAGATAATCCTGGCATTAAATAAAAGCTAATCAAGTTCTATCAGCCCTGAATCTGCAGTCCCTCAAATGTGTGTGTGTAGGCAGACTACAACAACCAAATTGTATGAACCAGAGATAATCAGTTGCTGGCTTACTTGGAATTCAAAAGATCTAGCATGCTGCTTCCATATCAAAATAGAATAAAATATGCTAGGGGCTTGGGATTTTGTTAACAATTGATTCATTGGAGAGTTTATTTACATGTGCTGTGCTTAGTTTTTGCATACTGGTTGCAAGTGTTTTTGCTTTGTACGGAAACTATGTTGTAGAGAAACCTACCGTATTATCAGCAAGTACGCAGTATTCAAATGTACATTTGGGAATTTAATTAGCATTCTCTGCTTAACAACTGTTGAGCTTAGCTCAGTTAGCATCTAAGTCAGAACCTGACTTGCACAACAGAACTTTAAGATAGCAGCAATACTATAACTGTGCGATACCAACAGGGAACCATTGTTTACACATACCTAACAGTTTTCTAACCCTTCCCTACTCTATAGAAGCTAAAATCAAATGTAGATATAATGTAGGTGCATTAAGTGGATCACATTCATATAGGTACAGTTTGTATCTATCTGACTATTTTTTTAACAGGAATATACTATAGTTTATCTTAAAAGTGACAAAAAAATGATGTTAGTTTAATAGAATACATTACAGATTAAGATGACAAAAATGTTCTGCAACTAGATAAAATCTTTAAAATATTGTTTTGCTCTCGAGTACCTGAACTACTTCATTCTGTGTTCAGTTGGGCAGTCCAAGAATTACCATGACAATCTTTCTATCTAATAAGCCAATTTGACTGGCCCATTTGTTATCCTCTTACAGTATCTTGTATTCCCTTTCCTTCCTTCCTTCCTTCCTTCCTTCCTTCCTAATTACCTTCCCTTAATTTTTTTTTTCACCTAGTATCTTTTCACTTCTACCTCTTCTTGTCATAGCCTCCCTGGCGGTATGATTATGTCAATTTTTTTGAATCTCAAAGAGGTACATTGTTTTGCATTTAATATTGTAGGCCTGTAATAACACCTAAATCTGTCCAAACAAGAGTCTAGTAGACATCTCAGGTAAGATAAAGTTTGAAACACAAAATCATAAATTATAATATAATAAATAACTATAGATAATTATAAAAAAGATTAATATACTAATAGTAAAATGAATTTCACCACAAATCACTATCCCTCAATTCTGCAAGTGTTCTAATTTACTATTGTTAGGCATGTGCATTTCGTTTCGTTCCGAATCGAAATACGGACGAATTTTCCATTATTCGGACATTCGGATGCATACGAATTTCCGAATTGCTATAATAGCGAAAAATTTCGACCGTTTTCGGAATTCGTTCATTTTCGACCGAATTTCGAAAAAAAAAAAATATGGTCGAAATCGAATTTTTTTTTCGAATTCCGAATCGAATACCCGCGGACTAAATTCGATCGGAATTCGAAAAAAAAAAAAAAAAAAAATTCGAATTTAATTCGAAAAAAATTCTATTCGAAAAGAGACTATTTGTTTTCTAATCTGGTTGAAATATTTTCGATTTCGACCGTTTTTTTCGAAATTCGGTCGAAAACGAACGAATTCGAAAAACGGTCGAAATATTTTCGCTTTCGACCGTATTTTTCGAAATTCGGTCGAAAACGAACGAATTCCGAAAACGAATTCAACACATGTAACGAACCTAACTTAACAAAATTTATTAAATGACGAATTGAAACGAAACGAAACGAAACAAATTTTTCACTTTTGCACATGCCTAACTATTGTTTTTTTCTAGCTGGTCTAAAACCACTTTTGACATAAAGGGACACATTTTGGTTGCCATGGACAATCTAAAGTTTCCAGGCAGAAAGAACAGTGTATATAATATAAAACTGCATGCAGGGCACTGGACAAAGCACCCGGGACAAAAGGAAGGTGAAATGATTTCATACAGTAATGTAATCTGTAAGATTACAGTGTACTATATGTGTTAGTTTTTTTTGTACTTTTTGAATTTGCACCAGGCTCTTCTCCCAATGCGTCGGGACGCTCGCAGGGAACAGAGCCTGGCAAACAGAGCATTGATGTATGATCTTGTGGAGGATACAGCAGGGGGACATCACAGGATCCTGGTGACAAGGTAAGTAACGTGGACCAGGATTCTGAAATGCATGTGGCTTAGAGTTACCACTAATGGTACTGAAATCTAACCCCGAGCCACTCTCTGGAATACCACCAAGAGGGTTAAAGCTGAACTCTGTGTTGCAAATTTAAAACATCAATCACTAGTATTGCCAATTTGAAACCTTTAATTTTTAATCAAGTTAGATTAAACCTCTCCATTTAGATGATAAATTGGAAGAAATATCAGTGATGTCATAGCTCCAATTCATCACAAAAATCGCAAAAAGTGGCCCGGTCATTGACCAGCAAAATGGTTTGGGGCTGAAGTGGTTAATAAGAGAATATAATAAACATTTTTATTTTACTTTAAAAAGCACATTACCTATTCCTCACAGACCAATATTGTATTTGGCTGTGGGGAGAGGTGCGCACACTGAGCCTAGTGCTCATTTACATAGACCACCATTCACAGGCATGGAGTCCCGAGACTGACCAGGAGACTTCTGGCCTGTTAATTAAATGATGCTGCAATAGTGGGTGGCTCAGACCGGGAGCCTGAGACTCCTGGATCCACCCACTACAGTTAGCAGGGGTATAATTACATTATCACTTAGTGGGGAAGTGACAAGACTGGTGGCCAAGGGAATAGCGCATAAAATAGCAGCCACCAGTCTTATATTGTGGATGTTAAAGGTATTAAGACCTGCAATTAAAAAAAGAATTGATGGATTTTTCAGTGACAATAGATTGGTGGAAAGAAGAATATATTGGATTAATGTATGACGCTAACAACATTTACATGTAATAAATTTTCTGCCCGGAGTTTAGCTTTAAGCACCTCTTGAGTATACTGTCACTAATTTTGTAATCAGTATGTTTAGTTTCTGATCCACTCTATCTGATTTGAGTTTCCTCACTTACCACTTCATTTTTAGAAGTAATCTTCACCTAATTAGACTTTTATTCTATGAAATCCAAGCTTCATCTAATTTACATGTTAGTACATTTGAAACAAATTTTGTGTATACTACCGTATATGGTTTTATTGTCTCCCCTGTTCTTTAAGCTAAAAATTCAATAAACATCTTGAAATCAAAATATTGCAAGGACATTTGGTCCCAAGAAAGCACGAGTTGTGTGTATTCATTTTCAATATCGTCTTCATATTTATAATATGTTTTCATATATAGTTAATAATTTGTCTCTGCTATTTGCTTTATGTTTCAGAGATTCCTGGAAGCCCAAGGAACCAGTTTACATTCAGGCCCCTACCTCCTCCTCCTCCACCACCACATGCTTGCACCTGCAGCCGGCAGACTTCACAGACACTGGATACTCTCCAGAGGAGTTCTATGACATCTCGTAGTCAGCCAAGTCCAGCTGTTTCTAACCCACCCACGAGTACTCAAGATTCTGTACACCTGCACAACAGCTGGGTCTTAAACAGCAACATACCACTAGAGACCAGGTAAGATCCAAGAAAAAACAAAACTTATCTTCAAACTCGGGCAAAAATCTATATCTGCAGTATCAAAAAAAAACGCTTTCTGTTCTACTTCACACAATGTTATAGCGCATTTGATGTTCCTTAGAGGAAGTCACTTTGCTTTAAAAATAAGCGCAAAGCAGTCTAATCATTATATCTACAGAGTTCCTACTGCTTTTGTGCTTTTACAGATAATTTCGTGTTAAAGCCTCTATTATACAGATCACACGAATTGTAGTTTGCTAGATAATTACTTGATCTGCATCAGTTTGACGTTGTGAAGTCACTGGGAAATTGGAGCACAACGTGTTTGGCACTAAATGCTGACAGATGTTTAATGTAATGCTTGTAATTAATGAGGTATGTCTGTGTGTGGGGGGTGTATGGGTACAATTTTAGTGTTACTTTTTAAACCTATCTTTATATTACAACAGAGGTGTGCTCAATATTGGGTAAGCACTTCATTGTAGCTCCCCATTGTGGCTTTTAGCTTTTGTTGAAAATTACTTGGACTGCAAACTTTTATCTTTCATTAAAGAACAGTATAACATTAATTTTGTATGTTGTCACATGAGCATAAGAAATTTAGTAATTAGATTGCTAACTTATTTTTATATAGAATCTTCATTTATACATTTTCAGTGTGTCTATGTACAGTCTGTAGTTACATAGATATATAGTTGGTAGGGTTGAAAAAGACTATACAATTCTACCAACATAAACATTAGACATGTGCATTTGTTTTCGTTAGAATGCATTTTCGTCCGAAAATCGTGTTTTTTCGTTATCATTTTAACAAACGATAACGAAACCGCAAGAAACGAAAATCAAAAGATCCGACATAAAAAATGCTTTATTTTCGTTTTTGTTGTGGTAAAAATTCGATATAGAGAGATTCGACATTATAGGGAAAAGATTCGATATTATAGGGAAAAGATTCAACATTATAGGGAAAAGATTCAACATTATAGAGAAAAGGTTCGACACTATAGAAATAATAGATTCGACATTACAGAGATTAGATTTCGATTTATGAGAAAATAGATTCGACATTATTACTAGTCATACAACATTAGAATTCTTGTAGGCAGAATATTCAAACGGAAATGTACGATTCGGCGTAAAGATTCGACGTTGCGTCGAATATTCTTTTGACCATTAGACAGAAACCAAGTATTATTGGATTTTTGGACGAAAGCTATTCCCCAACGAAAAACAAAATAAATCAAAACGATTTTCGGGAGTAACTAAATAAATTTATTTTCCAAACGAAAACGAAAAAACGAAACAAAATATTCCAGTCTGCACATGTCTAATAAACATGTTAAAAAAAAAAGTAAAACGTGCACATACAAAACCCTAAAATCACAGTTGATCCAGAGAAAAACAAAAATCTCTTAGTTCAATTTGGCCCAACAGTGTATCCTTCCTGATCACTTAAGTCACTTTGATATTTCTTGGATCAATAATCTATAGTGCTATTACTTATAAGTATTAATTGGCGTTATTTTCTGTGATTTTCAAATATATTTAAAAAAAATCATCTGCACTGGAGAGTCTAATCCACATGTTTACAGTTCTTACTATGAAGAAGCCTTTCCATATGTGGGGTAGTATTCAATAACTCATAAGGATATGGGCATGAGTGCATTCATTTAAAACTGGAGATAGCGTAAAATGATATATTGTACATACACTCCCATGAAACTAAGGTTTATTTTGCCTTCCATGCCCTCCTCCTATTCAGTCAACATGCTAGTGATAATTTAACCACTTAAGGCTGGATTCACACCTATGCATTTTTAGCGTTTTTTGCATTTTGTAGATGTGCACTATAGCCAAAAAATGACGTAGGCGATTGCGAGGGACACTCGTACCTTCGTGGATCGCCGTAAAAACTAATTTGCATACCCCAACGGTGAAAACGATGCGGACTCCACCCAGCGGCCACAAAAATATCGCAACGTAGATCCGAGGGCTTACGAGGACGTAAGCCTCTCGGATCGAAAGCCCGAAGCCGCCGTATCATGGTTTGAGGATTCAAACTAGTGATACGGCGCGCAAAATTTGAAATTACTCCTGTCTAACACCAGTTAGACAGGCGTAATCGCTCTATGAATCTGGGCCATAGTGTCTGCAAAATAGGAGATAGATTTATGGCATTTTTATTATAACTGTCTTTTTTACTAGTAATGATGGCGATCTGCTATTTTTTTATCGGGACTGCGACATTGCGGTGGACAGATCAGACACTTTTGACACTATTTTGGGACAACTGACATTTATACAGCAATCAGGGCTATAAATAGCCACTGATTTCTGTATAAATGACACTGGAAGAGAAGGGGTTAACTTTAAGGGGCAATCAGGGGGTTAAATGTGTGTCCTAGGGAGTGTTTACAACTGTGGGAGTATGGGACGGCCTGGGGTAGGAACAAAAGATCAGTCATTGCTACGGTTTCTAATACACCTTGAGAGAAGCTTGTGTGCAGCGAAATCAGAGTAAGAAACAAAATCATTGTTCTTGCTAATAAAATCCAAAGCAAAATTACTGCTGGCAGCAGGGATTGATATATGTCCATCATTTTTGAAAGGTGATTGAAATTGCTCTGCAACTTAATTTCACCAAATCGGAGTAAGCATTTTCAGTACAGGAGATGAACCTGTGCAACTGTGCAAGACTAACGGTAAGGCACAATTTTAAGCTAATCCATTGCCTCTATTGTCCTTTTGTTCTTTTCATGATTTTTAACTAGTACTATCTGCATCTAATAAATGCAGAAGCATGGGCAGCCTGGCTGCCATAGTTCCCTATAATCTCAGATTTGATGTAATCACAGCAATGTTGACAAAAAGAGCTTTGGCCCGGGGAGAAGTCAAGTAGGAACTAAAAGAAAAATAGCACTTGTCGATCAGATTTAGGAATGGGGTCACTCCCTACAGCAATTTTAAATTCTACTCTATAGCTGAAGAAAAAGGTTAACCACTTTAGCCCCGGACCATATTGCTGTCCAAAGACCAGAACACTTTTTGTGATTCGGCACTGCGTCGCTTTAACTGACAATTGCGCGGTTGTGCGACGTGGCTCCCAAACAAAATTGGCGTCCTTTTTTTCCCACAAATAGAGCTTTCTTTTGGCGGTATTTGATCATCTCTGCGGTTTAACTATAAACAAAAATAGAGCGACTATTTTGAAAAAAATTCAATATTTTTTACATTTTGCTATAATAAATATCCCCAAAAAATATATAAAAAAACTTTTTTTTTCCTCAGTTTAGGCCGATACGTATTGTTCTACATATTTTTCGTAAAAAAAATCGCAATTAGCGTTTATTGATTGGTTAGCGCAAAATTTATAGCGTTTACAAAAAAGGGGGTAGTTTTATGGCATTTTTATTAATATTTTTTTTTACTAGTAATGGCGGCGATCGGAGTTTTTTTTCAGTACTGCGATATTATGGCGGACACATCGGACACTTTTGACACATTTTTGGGACAATTGGCATTTTTATAGCGATCAATGCTATAAAAATGCATTGGATTACTATAAAAATGCCATTGGCAGTGAAGGGGTTAACACTAGGGAGCAGGGAAGAGGTTAAGTGTGTCCCTATTTGTGTTCTAACTGTATGGGGGGGTGGAATCACTAGGGGAAATCACTGATCTTCTGTTCATACATTGTATGAACAGAAAATCAGCGTTTCCCCCGCTGACAGGAACGAGAGGTATGTGTTTACACACATACCTCCCGTTCCCCGCTCTGTAACGAGCAATCGCGGGTGCCCGGCGGGTACGATTGCGGGACTCGGGGGCGTGCGGGGGGCACGCACCCCCTAGTGGCCAAAAAGGAGAGGACGTAGAGCTACGTGCTCCCGCGAGACAGAGCCACTGTCCCGCAGTAATATGACGGTGGGCGGTCGGGAAGCAGTTTAATGTTCATGTGAGCATCTGTATCTTTTATGCTCCCATCACTGTCACCTGGGGGGAGGGGGGGGGGGTTGTATGCATTGAATGTAAACATTGGCTGTTTACCTTTAGTTTATCCTCCCACACTTTTGGCTCAGGTTTTCAGTCCCTAGTCATGTAGAAGTCATGTCTCTCATCCCATGGTTGGCAGCCATGTGCAATTTCTCTAGGTCAAGTCACCAAGCAAATATAATTTAATTCAAATAGAAATGGCTTTTACATGATGACCTCAGTAGAGTTAACTATCTACAAATGATTTGTCTGAGGCCTTGTACACACGAGGGAATAAATCCGCTAAAACTGGTCCGACGGACCATTTCATCCGAAAAATCTGGTCGTCTGTATGGGCATGCTTTGAAATTTTTCCGCCGGACACATGTCCGTCGGATATGTCCGCTCGTTAGTACACAAAAGCCTCGGACCAAAAACCCGCGCATGCTCAGTCAAAACGATGGGACGGGAGCACTCGTTCAGGTAAAACTCGCGTTTGTTTGGGACCTGGAACATTCGTCACCTAAACTCTCTATATAGTGTTCCGTTTATATCGTTTTTTTGTTCTTTCTTCTCTTGCTAGAAGAAAGCCGTTGTCTTGCTAATGCAATTTTGTCCAGATGTCACATACTGCTAGCTTGCATTTTCATTAGTGTTTTTTCTATTTGACACAGTTTGCTAGCCAGATGTCCCCACATTTGTTTCTGTTCTCCACATTTTTAGTATGTCTATTTGGACTTCATGTTGAGCGTATCATTTTTTTTTATTATTTTTATTTTATTTTTTACAGTTAGATTTAAAGGGGCAGATTCACAGAGAAATGGATTATCGAGCGTAGCAGAAATCGCTACGCCGCCGTTTTTTACCTTGCTCTACGTGGAATTCAGGTAGATTTTCTACGGTAAACGACGGCGGCGTAGTTTTTTCTCCCGTGCAATCCATTAGACAGTAGGGGGCGTGAAACATTTAAATTAGGCGCGTTCCCGCGGCGATCGATTGCGCATGCTCCGTTCGCAAATTTCCCGCCGTGCATTGCGCGAAATCACGTCGTGACGTCATTCGTTGTTTATTAGCGTACTTTACGGGCGATCCACGTCCCGACGAGTTACGTAAATAAAAAAAAAAATTAAATAAATTCGAAGCGGGAACACGGCCATACTTAACATGGGCTACGTAAAGTTAGAGCAGCAAAAAGCTGCTCTAACTTTACGTTAAAAAAATAGACGAAAACGACTGCGCCGCTCGCTTGTCGTGAATCCCCGTAAAAACACATTAGCATTCCCGACGCATTAAAACGACGCGAACTTCCCACCGCCGCAAATAGATGGCAGCGTAGATCCGAAGGCTTACGAAGACGTAAGCCTCTCGGATCGAAGCCCGAAGCCGGCGTATCATGGTTTGAGAATTCAAACTAGTGATACGCCGCGGGAAATTTGAAATTACTCCTTCTACACCAGTTAGACAGGCGTAATTGTTTTGTGAATCTGCCCCAAAGTTTTTTGAATCTTTCAAAAATATACTTTTTTCTTGTTTCACCATGTTTTTTTTTTTAATTAAAATTTGCCTTTTTTTCCGCAACTTATGTAATTTAGTTGTTTTGTCCTTTATTTTTTACTTTATTTTGGGGTTTTATTTATTTTTTTACTTTTATGCTTCTTTTTGGGTTTACAGTTCTAAAAAAAGGTCCCCCCCCCCAAGGAGTTTGTGTCCTTTGCAAATGACACATTTTCTTTTACAAATGTCTGATGCTTACTCACTACAGTATAAAACACAATAGACAAGGCTTGAAAGTAAATCCAAAAGCCATTTATTTCCGGCCAAAAAAAAAATTAGAAATCACCAGAACGGCAGCACTTGATGAGATTGCAACATACATGCATACTTGCATACTTGGGAATTACAACATGATTAAGGAATAACCTCAGGAGTCAATAACAAAAATCAGGATCAGCAGCACATGAACAAAGGAACCCAAGCTGTGCTACTACAACAAGCTCAGTTTTTTGGACAATTAACTGGATGGCAGGGAATCATCTTCTCGACTTCTTTGCAGACTTCCTTCCAGCGAAACTTCCACGGGTCCGTCCACGGACCCTTGCAGGTGGGGGTGATGTGGCAGCAGGAGGAGGATGAGGATGATGGGGAGCAGGCCAAGCCGGGTCCCACAGCACAGTGTCCCTGGTCAGCTCGTCCCTTTTCATCCTGGCCAGGACCTGATTAATAATGTCCTTGGCCAGGCTTTTTTGCTCCTCCCCCCCTTGGTTCAGCTCATTGGCCACAAATGCGCTATAGCATTCCGTTGGGTTGAGGGGGGCCCTCATGATTTCTGCAGCCTCCCGGATGACCTGAAGACTTTCATCGTGCACCTCCCTCCTGCGCCTCCTTACAGCTGGTGGCCTCATCTGGAGGGGAGGAACTTGGCTGATGGTGCTCAGCCTGGGTCTGGGGACCTGCTGCACCTCACTTGGGCCGGCCTCCTCCTGGCTGCCACTCCCCCCTTCCGCCTGGCTGACATGGGCCTCAGAAGCTGCCACCTCCTGGCTGGTCTCTTCTTCCTGTGGATAAAAAAGGCAACATGTTTTAGTTTTTTGCACAATCAATCACACACATTTTCTTTCTCTAGACTGTTTTAGTTAGTATTTTTTTAAATTAAACAGACTGTCATTCTGACCCCTGCATTTGGCATCCCTGTTTGTTTTTGGGTTACAAGATCAACTCACTAATTCAAAATAAATAGCAGCACCAAAATATTTTTTTAAATACTAGACCTCACTGAAGATGGCCAGATCTGGCTCCATGTCAGCCAGCCCCGCTTCACATTCTGCAGGGCTCCTGGGATCCGGGGAAGTTCCGCTGGGAGGAAGGCTGCAAGGTAGTGTAGAATCCGAAGGCCTGCCATCCAGTTCATCATTCAAAAAACTGAGCTCTTTGTAGTACCAGAGCTTGGGTTCCTTTGTCTTAGCTGCTGCTGATCCTGATTTTGGATATTTCCGTTTTTTATATACATTCCTGTAGCTTCTCCTGAGGTTACTAAATTTTTCCTTAACCATGTCGCCTGTGCAACTTGGCACCCAAGTGTGCAGGTATGTAGCAATCTTATCAAGTGCTGCATCTCTCTTTCCAGTGTCCAAATAATGTGTGTGTCTGGTGTCCCAAAGAAGGGGCATATCCCGATATCGGGTTATTAGTTCCATTGTTGCCTCCTTCCCTTTCAGCAAATCCATTTTTTTTTCAGCTCCTAGATGTAGCTTCAATAGTAATGTCTAGAATAGAAAATGACAATCAAACACAAAGCACAACTTTAAAAAGGCTCAGCTTTGACATTCTTAAAATATGTGCGCATTCATTCATTTTAGAGCATCAACATTATACAAACACAGTGTCTTCTGCTGCTACATAGCTGGCCAGCTCTGCCGCATTGTTGTACCCCCCAAAAACTTGTCATTCAGAGCCCATTTTGCAAGTTGTAGCATGTAGTTAAGAACACATCCACCATGAATATGAATGCTAGCAATCATCTCAAGGCACTAGTTCATGTGTAGCTATCATGGCCCTCAGCATTGATGGCAGAAAACACTACCTACTTATCTCTGTCCAACCAACACACAACAATACTTGCATGATTTGACTGCATACTCTAAAATCCAAATAAAGAGGATAGAGCATTCTCTACATATATCTTGATGAAGTGATGTGTACAAGCACTTGGCTCTCCAAATTTTATGGTGGGCCCCAAAATACATAAATAACAGTAGCACAAAAAGGGTGCAAACAACATTGAAAAGCCCCATCCCCCATGGCTGTTCAAATTATAGGCATCTGATCCGATGTTTTCATTTACCTTTGTCTCTCTCTCTCCTCGTTTCCGCTCGAGTAATCTCTGCATAACCTACGTAATCACGTCGTTTTCATTATATCCCCACGCAATCAAGAAACGCCGCCCTCGTCTCTGTCCATGACGTACCAATTCCTGTTTTCCACGCCCATATGCAACGTGGATTGGAAAATATGGCGATGTCACACGAGCGCACATTAGGCTCTAATCAGTATCAGGAAGGGACAGAGGCCGGAACGTCCAGATCCAGGCCAAAATGTTACAAGGCCACAAACATGTCTCTACAAGAGATGGTGGAGTTGGTGTCCATCCTGCGACGGAAGGACTATGATGGTGAGCATGGCCCATACAGCACCCCTAACCGGAGGAAGTCCAAAATTATGGATAAGGCAGCGAGGAAACTTTATGAGATGTTTGGGGTCACCAGGTCCAAAGAGCAGCTCCGGAAACGCTGGTCCGACTTAAAACTGCGCGAGCCAGAGCAGTATCGCAAAATAAAGAAAATCATTGAAAAAAGTAAGTACTTTAAAATGTCTTTGGAGTGCCTATTTTTGGATAAAATGTTTTGCCATGTCTATTTCGCCATCTGCCTCGTTGGCCTCCTTGTATTTTGGAAACCCTGCATTGTAAATGTAGTAATGTTTGTCTAATATAAATCTGACGACTTGCCATGATCGTAGTCAACATCGTTCCATCACATAGTTTATCCTCAATCCGCGGGTCCAGGAACATCACACCTGGACGTGGCTATTTGGCGAAAAACATCGTTTCTAGAAACAATGTGGAAAATATGATGTGTTTGTGCAAACTAAGTTGATTTCAAAAGGCAAACAGGATTCATTAATTCACACAGTGATGAGATAACCTAATAGGCACCTGTTTTGACATCTGTAATTTTGAGAACCTGTCTCCCCCCATAAAATAGTAATTTTGACTTTTGGAGAAGGGACTCCAAAAACTACTTATTCAGGAGGCCAGCCATGTGTGTCACTTCACCAAAAAGCCTCATTATATCACAGCTAGGGAGAAGTCATCTCCCAAAAAAAATACATGTTTTTTGCTGTAATAAGGCCACAAATAGAATTGGAACGCCACTTCTAAGCAATGTTTGCAAATTAGTCCCTCCAAAAATATCTGTTTGCTGATGATTTTCCTTATTTTTTGTTGTTTTTAGGGGACAGAAGAGGACAGCGCTATGAGGAGTCAGGGAGGCCCACACTGTCACCCAAACGACCCGAAAAAATTGTTGAGCAGGAGGATGATGAAGAAGGAGAGGAGGAAGGGAGAGAGGAGGAAGGGAGAGAGGAGGAAGGCGGATTGGTGGAGGAAGGCGGTTTGGTGGAATTTGGCGGATTGGTGGAGGAAGGCGGTTTGGTGGAATTTGGCGGATTGGTGGAGGAAGGCGGTTTGGGGGAATTTGGCGGATTGGAGGAGGAAGGCGGATTAGTGGAGGAAGGAGAAGTTGAAGAAGAAGGAGAAGTTGTAGAAGATGTTGAACTTGTCAGTACAACAGGTCAGTGACACCCCAGCTTTTCAGGGAAAAAGAGATGTAGATAGGCCTGCACCTTACTTACTTACAATGTTGTGTTTTTCCTTTGGCATTTTTAGGGGATGAAGATGGGATTAGCACATCTGTCGCTCCTATTTTTTCTCGTGCAAGTGCACAAATCCTAATACAGCAGATAATGGAGTGCAGCACCGATCTGGCCAATATGAGGGAAAGGATGGTGGTGATGGACCAAAACGTCAAAAACATGCTTGATATTTTGGGACGTATATAGAAGACTATCCCCTCCAGCTGCCCCCCATGCCCCCCCCCCTGCCCCCCCTGCCCTCACCCCTAACCACCCCACTCTCAAAGATGTTGTATAATGTTCCTTTAATATCCCCCAAAATTTGAGGATGCACACACACACACACACAGGTTTATTTACTAAAGCTATAAGGTGCAAAAGCAGCATCACTTGGCATATAAAACAATCATCTTCCATGTTTGGATGCAAAGTCTTAATTGACTAAGCTTAATTTAGAAGCTGATTGGCTTATATGCACAAATAAGCCGGAGTTTGGACTGTTTAGTAAATAAACCCCAATGTCTGTTCACATGTGCGATCTGCCAGCACAGGACATCAATTGTATGTGCTTTGTGGGTGCAACCCCTTCCTTACTTATCAAGTAGGTGACAGAAAGGGGTTGCACCCACAAAGCACATACATTGATCACCCATGATGGCAGATAGCACATGTGAACATTTCGCATGGGATCTCATGTGAAAAATCACCATTTGGCCCATCACACACACAGCATGTGTGCATCCTCAAATTTTGGGGGATTCCGGCGTGACCTAAGACCATGTTGTCTGGGTTTGTTATGCCAAATAAAAGGTTGAACTTTGTAAGTTCGATTGTTATATATGTTTGTCAAAACCACAAAATATTTTTTGAATAAATAAATACTTTCTAAACCAATTTTTCTAAGAAAAGACAAAGATTTTCGTAAATAAAAAATAAATAAAAAAACCTTTTAAAAACACACACACCAGTGGCTTCTTATTTCTAACCTCAATACCCAGTTTGTAGAAGAGTGACTAGAATGTGCAATTGTGTGTATTTACTAAAACCTGCTAACTAAATTGGGCACAAGAAATGCACTAGTTTCAGAACCTGGAAGACAGATCAAAAGAGAAAAAGCAATAATGACAAACAACTGTATAAAGTCCAATGGTCAAATTATTTATTATTTCTTGGTAATATTTCTTTATTTTGGGGGCCGAATTATAAAGAAATATTAATCTGGCATAGCTATGGCCCCCCGACCCATAAAGTACTCAACATATTTGTCGCGTACCTCACGAGCAGATTGGGTGACAGAGCCAGCGCGACCAGTGTCCAGCCCAGGAAGGGTATCTGAGGGTAGTCCTGCCTCAGCACCGATGTTGGGTAGGTACGTCTGGGAATGCCTGCGTAAAAAATTATGCAATATGCAGCAGGCCAAAATAACAGAGTTAAATTTATATTCCGCCAGATGTATCGCTGTCTGGAACAGGCGGAACCGGCTGGCGAGTATCCCAAAGGCATTCTCGACTACCCTCCGGGCCCTGGCCAGCCGGAAATTGAAGACCCTCCTCTCCGGGGTGAGGGTCCTCTGGGGAAAAGGCCGCATGAGGTGAGGTCCAAGCCCAAAAGCCTCGTCCGCTAAAAAAACAAACGGAAGTCCTTCCACATTGTCTTCATCCGGTGGCAGTTCAAGACCACCAGTTTGTAGATGCCTGTAAAATTCGGTCCGCGCGAACACTCCCCCATCAGACAGCCGGTCATTCTTCCCCACGTCCACATACAAAAATTCGTAGTCTGCCGACACCACCGCCATCAACACGATACTATGAAAACCTTTGTAGTTATAATAGTACGAGCCCGAAAGAGGTGGCGGCACTATGCGGACGTGCTTCCCATCAATTGCCCCTCCGCAGTTTGGAAAATCACAATGCTGGGCAAAGTGGGCAGCCACAGTCTGCCATTCCTGTGGCGTGGAGGGAAACTGTGGGGACAAAAGCAAAAAAAAAATTAGCACTTTGGCACAGAAACAACATTGCAAACACTAGTAAAAAAAACAACATTCTGCAACATCACGGTATTAACATTTCTAAAAATTAGTGTATAGAGAGTATTTAGGGCAACAAATCTAGAGCCAATTATTATCAGACTCCACATCCCGCTGATGGGGCAATACACTTTTTTAGGGGGAGGGAGTTGAACTACAATGGAGCAGGACACCAAAAAAATAAATAAGGTGTTTTTGTCCCTAGGAGATGATGCTGGACAGGTTAGTAGTGTTGAAGGTAAAAATATGCAGGTAGGCCAAACCACATTAACCTGGAAAGCTTAACAACATGCATGGGGAGAAAAGGGAACATTAAGCACACAGCATATTACAATCATGGCGACTAGGAAAACCAACACAAAAAGGTGAGAAAAATATGCAAACATTATTAAAGACACAGATTGTGATGTTAAAGGAGGAAACTTACCTTAATAAACTCCTCCTGCATGACTTGTATGATGGCAGAACACGTCTCCGGTATGATGATCCCAAGCGCCTGGGGAGAGATGCCTGTTGAGAACTTGAGGTCCTGCAGGCTCCTCCCAGTCGCCAGGTACCGCAACGTGGCAATAAGCCTCTGCTCAGCCGGAATGGCTTGGCGCATCACAGTGTCCTGCCTCGTGATATAGGGGGACAGGAGATCCAGCAGACGGTGGAAAACGGGGTCCGTCATACGGAGAAAGTTCCTGAAGTCATCAGGATTATTCTCCCGGATCTCCCTAAGCAGAGACATATGAGAGAATCGATTACGCTGCCGCAACCAATTCTTGGCCCAGGAACTCCTCCTCCTACTGTTCCTGTCCAAATCACTGGAATGCACACAGACTCCAGAACAAAACCCATAAACAGCACGAACTCGTGAAAAGTTGCGCTGCTGCTCCATCATGGCTTCAAACCGGCCGGCTGGTCAGTCAAGAACACACTCAAACAGAAAGCACCCCCAAATCCAGCAAGACCTGCAAAGATCGCACGTCAAACAGATACGACCGTACAGGACGGCACTGCAAAGCAGAAACGCCGCGTACGGCGACACTGAATGACAAATACGAGCCCACAAGCACACACTGAACCTGAAAATACGACCTGTTAAGCGCAGAGACTGAAAAGCACGAATCAGCTCTAACCAAACCTTCGCTAACACGGAACTAGCAGAAGCGAAAAAGAGGGCGGCGCCGATGGCTTCCTCATTCCCCTTTATAGTGACGTCGTACGTGGTTTACGTGCCCGCGTTCTGGTCCGCTGGGATTTCGGTCCGATGGTGTGTACGCTCATCAGACCAACGGACAAATTTGCATTATCCACTGGGAAATATCCGTCGGATGTTTCCGACCGGATACATTCCCTCGTGTGTACAAGGCCTAACTGTTTTGTATCATGTATATAGAGCACATATAGAGAGAGGATTTTCAGTTTCAGAGTTAACTCTGCATTTTGTGCTTCTAAAATGTGACGAAAGGAATAGAGAGACCAGCAGAGATCTAAATTGCAAAAGTAATAGGGCTGAAATGTTTTCCAGGTTAATTAACTTTGTCCTGTACAGGACTTCTTGCAAAGCTGGCCCAAGACATTGTGCTGCCTGGGTCCAAGCATGAAATGCCCCCCCCCCCAAAAAAAAATCACACCCACCAGAAGGCCCCCACATTAATTATTTTATATCATGATAATTAAAACTAAAATAAATGTATCAGGATGTCAGATTTACATGCAACAGAACCTTGTCTATATGCAAAATAATACTGTATGACATACCATTATGTTCAATGTCCAAAGCACAACCCCCATATCACAGACCATCCTATCACAGACTTCCCTCATAACAGACTACCCCATCCCCCCATCACAGAATCCCCTCATCACAGATAATCCCATCACAGACCCCCCCATCACAGACTCCCCTCATCACCTACCATCCCATCACAGACCCCTCTCCATCACAGATCCCCTCATTTCAGACTCCCCTCATCACATACCATCCCATCACAGATCCCCCGTCGCAGACCTCTTTCCATCACAGAGCCCCCATCACAGACTCCCCTCATCACAGATTCCCCATCACAGACTCCTTTCCATCACAGATCCCCATATTACAGACTCTCATCATTGCAGACCATCCCATCACAGATCCCCCCCATTACAGACATATTTCCATCACAGATCCCCCATCACAAACTCCCCTCATCACAGAGCCCCATCACAGATTCTCCTCTCATCACAGATCTCCCCATCACAGATTAATCTTTATCTCAGATCCCCCACATCACAGACTCCCCTCATCACAGATCCCCCATCACAGACTCCTCTCTTTCACAGGTCCCCCATCCCAGACCCCCATAACAGTCCTCCATTGATATTACAGACTGCACCAAAATATTGCAGCACTCCCCCTCCCATACCTTATTTAACCACTTCCTGCCCAAGACCATCATATGACATCCTGGACTTTGAGTGGAGATATCTGAATGATGACTGCAGCTACATTCAGATATGATTTTTTGCCAGCATTCCCCTGCAATGTAAAAACAATCATAGCAGCTGTTCAGCTGCTTGATTGTTTCTACAGGTGGCGGGAAGGGATGCCCCCTCCCACCACCCTGATTCTATGAATAAAAATACATTTATTTTTTGGGGGCGTGGCTACCGGCCTCTAAGATGGCCACTTGATCCGGGAGCTCTGTGACACACCGGAGATTTTCAGCCTACAACAGCGCACACCGGGGGCATTTCGATCGTTCAGACGTCCCGCTTGTCTGTGAGTCCTCACTGAACGACGCGGTGATGGGACGAAACCAGAAAAAAACGCTGCAGCCTCAGAAAATGGATAGTTTCATTCCACTCACGGCGAGCGGGACTCCTCAAAATGGCGCGGCTTCTATGAGGGGAATTATGCAGGCTATACCGCACTGCTCCAATGAAGGTACGCAACATAACAATTCGTTCCCGAGTGACACACTAAGCGGTACTCCCTCGGGAACCCCGAGTCCCACTACCAGAAGCCCGGTTAAATCTAAGCTGAGGAGGGAATCCCCACCTAGGCCGGACTGCGTCATGGAAATGGCCACCCACTCTCAGGCCTCTCTTAAACCTAGAGAATGGGGATCCCATTGCGAATTTTCCTACAGCTGATAAACCAATTTCTGACACAATGCTCAAGGAAATGCTGCTCTCTCTTAGATCTTCCCTGCAAGCAGATCTGTACAGAGGTTTGACTGAATGTCAGAGAGAGGTACATACTCTGGGTACCAGGGTGGATACAATCGAACACAGAATGGAGAATTTTGCCTCATCACACAATGTTATGGTGGATGCACACTCCAGTCAGAGAGATGAAATTGCATGGATCAAAGACAAAATGGCGGACCTCGAGGACAGATCTAGGAGGAATAACCTCAAGTTAAGGGGTGTACCTGAGACAGTGCCTCCTAACCAACTACTCCAATATGCACAAACTTTGTTTTCCTCAATGTTACCAGAGGCAACAGCCCAAGATCTCCTGATTGACCGCATACACAGGATTCCTAAACCGTAATTTCTCCCTGATGAAATCCCTAGGGATGTTTTACTCAGAATCCATTTTTTCCATGTGAAAGACGTAATTTTACAAATGTCACGTAGACCAGGAAGCCTTCCCCAACAATACGGAAATCTCAGGGTCCTACCATACCTTTCCAGGCACACTTTGCAGCGCCGTCGAAATCTACTGTCAATCACCAAAGCATTGAGAAATCACGCCGTGCCACACAAATGGAAATATCCGGCTACATTGGTGATTACTCATGATGGTTCTGATATTTTGGTATCCAACCTGGAAGAAGGATTGATACTACTACGTCGCTGGGGGATAGTCCCGGACCAAACCACGGATCCACGTACCATGAATAACCCCCAAGTGATTCAGCACGATTGGCAGGTAGTTTCCCGCAAGAAAAACAAGAAATCTACAAACGGCAGCAAAGCCCAAGTTTGACTCAAGCCCTACCTAAAATGTCTCCGGTATAGAGATGCTAAACGGTAGCTCTTTTTTTCCCCGTTAGCTTAATAGCAGCTACATCTGCGATAGGATCAGTTGATGGATCCATTTCTTAAATTTATCTGGTTGACTGTTTATGTTTTTTTTGTTTCTACCTTTTTTGTTTGTTTTCATGATATGCACAGGTTTCCTCAGGACATCTCCTCCTCAAATCCGGAACTGACCCTCATCTTGTCACAACTGTCTTGCTAGACGCCAATGGAAGCGTTCCTTACCTAATATGTGAGTACCAAGCCACGGTTGTTAAACACACTGCTGTACCAACTACACTATGGTGATCACAATCCTGTATATGAATGCTAGGGGACTAAACCACCCAGCAAAAAGATTTTCGTTATGGAAAGAGGTTCACAAATCTAAAGCGGATATCCTATGTGTGCAAGAAACACATTTCCAGGCGAATAAAACTCCGCAATTTACTCATAGAGACTTTCCTACCATCTATACTGCTTCCAATCCGACGGCCAAAAGAGGAGGTGTTCTAATAGCGTTCAAAAATTCTATAGCTTTCAAACCTAAAGATGTTATCACTGATATCAAAGGCAGATACGTGATAATTTCTGGTGACATAAACGCTAAACCATACACCATAGTCTCACTTTACGCTCCAAACACCCACCAGCTGCGATTCATACGAAGAGTGCTTAAGAGAGCTAATTCTTTACAATATGGCAGACTATTGGTGTGCGGTGATTTTAACATTATTTCGGATCCAATGATGGACTCCTCGTCTGGAAGGACGAGAGGAGCACCAACACTACTACCGCTTCTACATTCAGAGGAACTATTTGACACATGGAGGTGCCTTCATTCGAATGAACGCGACTATACCTTTTTTTCAGGGAGACATGGTTCCTATTCAAGAATAGACATGTTCTTGACAGACAAGTGGTTACTACAAGACGTAGATAAAACATCAATACATGACATTACGTGGTCTGACCACGCTGCTATCTCCTTATCTATCATAGAAAGAGGGGTCTCTTCCTCCTCACCCATCTGGCGCTGTAACAATAGGACTATACTAAATCCACACCACCAAAAATCCATTACCGAACACCTTACTAATTATTTCCGCCTCAATTCAGATTCTGTAAATGATCCCAATGTCTTGTGGAATGCTCACAAGGCAGTTATGAGAGGTGTTCTCATACAAATCGGGGCAATAGAAAAAAGGAAAAGATCTAAACAAATCCAAGATGTCCTCAATGACCTTAAGGTTACTGAGACCAGTAATAAACAGTCACCATCCCCTTCCTTGACCGCCACATTGAAAGACCTTAGAGAAAAACTCAGGGAACTTTTATCGCAACAATATGATAAACACTTGAGGAGGCTTAAACTCAACCATTATAACAATGCAAATAAGGCAGGTAAATACTTAGCAAATAGATTAAAGGTTATGCGCAATAAATCTAGAATAGCTTTCCTCAATGACCCACTCTCCCTACACAAAGTCACAAACCCCCAAAAAATTGCTGATCTATTTGCGAAATACTATGGCTCTCTGTATAACCTCAAAGAAGATGCCAATACTCCACAACCTGGTGTAAATGAGATTCAATCCTTTCTTCATACGCTGAAACTCCCGTCTCTAACATCCCAACAATTAGAAGATCTTAACTTACCAATCACGTCACAAGAAATAATGAAAGTCATACACTCCCTTCCCATGGGGAAATCACCGGGTCCTGATGTTTTTTCCAACGAATATTTCAAAACATTTCAAACAGTTTTGGCACCATATATGTCGACAGTCTTCAACAATTTTATAACCACCACTTCCCTTCCCCAAGAAATGTTGAGGGCTCACATAGTAACAATTCCAAAACCTGGTAAGACCCCAGACACACCAGAGAACTTTAGACCTATTTCCCTCCTTAACACTGATACCAAGATTTACGCAAAACTCTTAGCCACTAGATTAAAACACATCATCCCTACACTTGTCCGGAACGACCAGATGGGCTTTGTGAGGGGGAGACAGGCCTCTGACGCCACCAGGCGTATCATTGATATTATTCACCATGCTGGGAAGACTCGAACGCCTTCTCTGTTGTTGTCTATTGACGCAGAGAAGGCGTTCGATCGAGTACACTGGACGTACATGGAAATGGTTCTACAAAAATTTGGATTTCAGGGCTCTATCTTATCTGCGATATTGGCTTCATACTCTCGTCCCTCTGCTCGAGTATACTCTTCTGGGTTTCTTTCAGAGTCTTTCCCTATAACGAATGGTACACGGCAGGGCTGCCCTCTATCCCCGTCAATCTTCAATCTAATAATAGAACCCCTAGCCGAAGCCACCAGGTCTAATCTGGGGATTTCGGGTTTTCAAATTGGCCATGAAAATCACACTATCAGTCTTTTTGCTGATGATGTGATACCACTGTTGACCAACCCTGTTAAATCACTGCATGAAGTTCACAATATTTTAATGTAATTTGGAATGATTTCCTATTACAAGGTTAATTTTACCAAGTCTCTCATCCTTGACTTGGGGGTGCCACCTCATATTAAGAGTAGCCTACTATCCCAATTACCTTACACCTGGAGTTCGGGTTCTATCAAATATCTTGTTATCACCCTTACGAGTAGTGTCTCTACGCTTATCAAAGCTAATTTCCCCTCACTGATTGAAAAACTTGAAACCCAACTCAAAGGGATGTCCGAAAAAGAAATGTCCTGGATGGGTAGAATATCAGCTTTTAAAATGTTAATTATGCCACAAATCCTATACTTTTTTTCGCGCAATTCCATTGTGTATACCATGTCATTACCTTAATCGCCTCACAACGTTGGGCTGGAAATATATCTGGCAAGGTAAAAAAGCTTGGTGTTCACGTAACAATCTGGTATCTCACAAGAAAGTAGGAGGAGCAGGTCTACCCGACATACATGACTATATGTGGGCAGCTCGACTTGACCAACTAAAACACTGGTTCCATGACCTAGACGTTCCACCTTGGGTAAACATAGAAAACATACTGTCACCGACGGCTAACGTAAAACTTATGTTACTTAGCGACAGATGGGCTCCTTGGAAGCTGACCTCTTTACTCCCTACCATACAGACTTCATTAAAAGCATGGAGACATGTACTGAATCAAGACCATCCAGAATTTCAGGATATTGACTTCCAACTACCATTACGAATACTTGAAGCCAAAATACCCAGGTTGACAGTCTCTGAACTAAATTCACACGGGGTGACTAATATATCGGAACTTTATACGAACGCTATACCTCTACATCCTACCATAGTCGTATCTCAATACCATTTACCTGACAGATATTTTCACACTTGTGACAGAATTGTATGTTTCCTTCACTCATTGCCTCCCCCAACCATATCCCTTCCAAAGAGGATGTGGAAATTTTATTCTGTCGCACAACCTGTCTCAAAGGGCATATCAGTTTTCTACAATATATTTCAAGATAAGATGAAATTGTCTAAGACGACAGCAATGAAACAATGGGAGGTAGACCTACGTACTAGATTTACGAAAGAGGATTGGTTGTGCGCCTTTCAGACGATTCATAAAGCATCTCATTGTGTGAAACACTGGGAATTGTCCATTAAATTGACCAACAGATGGTACTACACTCCACTGAGATTGGCCACGTTCTATCCTGGCACCCCAGCCAACTGTTGGAGAGAATGTGGTCAAGTGGGCAATCTCATGCATATATTCTGGTATTGTCCACATGTGAGAAGCCTGTGGAATCAGGTTTTTAAACGCATTTCTTCCATCACAGGGATATTGACTCAACCAGATCCGGCATTAGCTCTTCTTAACATACACATTGATAGATTCCCTTTCCACATGAGAACAGTAGTTACACATGTTCTATTGGAAACGTGCACGTCCATTCTACGGAAATGGAAATCTAAAAACACTGTGAATGTCTCAGATGTACTAACTGTACATGTTTTGATCTGTGTTGGTCCATATGGCCCAAACACTGTTGAGTTTTCGAATATTTGTTCCATTGAATACGTGATTAATTATCTTAACTATATCTCTCTCTGTTTAGTTCTGTAATATTCAATGTTCCATGTACGATATAAATACTGTGCATACCCCTCTGTACCCTGTGCTTTTACGTTTCTCCTTTTTCTTTTCTGTTCCCCTTGAAAAATTCTACAATAAAAACTATTGATTGAAAAAAAAAATACATTTATTTTTTTAAAACACCCCATACCCAGCGTGCTCGCACACAGAAGTGAACACATACGTATGTCACACGCGCATGCGTAAACAGTGTTAAAACCACACATGTGAGGTATCGCCACGAACATTAGAGTGAGAGTAATAATTTTAGCCCAAGACTTCCTCTGTGATTCTAAACAGACAACCTGTAAAAATGTTCAAACGTCACCACAAGATTTTTAAGTACCATTCCACGAATGTGTGCAATTTTAAAGCGTGACATGTTAGGTATAAATTTACTAGGCGTAACATCATCTTTCACATAATACAAAATAATCAGGCTAACTTTAGTTTTTTTTTTTTAAATCAAGAATTAACAACAAATAAAAGAATTTGAAAAATGTTATTCCCTAGGGTTACTGCTATAAAAACATATATATCGCTTGTGGCTTCTGAGTAGTTTTCTAACAACAAAGTTATGATTTTTACATGTAGGAGAGAAATGCCAGACCTGGCTTGGGCTGGAAGTGGTTAACATGTCATCATCGTCAGCAGTGGCAGAGTCTCTGCAGGGTTTAGATTTGACTGGGCTGAGGAAAGTAGGAGAGGAAAATCCTGAGCCTCTATTTTCGGCTGCAGCAGCCCCTACATCAAGAGGGATCTGCTGCTACAGGTGTGTGCAATACCTCAATTGGAATCAAGTAGGAGTGCTAGCCCCGGCCCAAACTTGAGAAAAAGAAGAAATGGCTGCACATCTGAAGATTTCAAAACAAATTGCCTTTTATTGAAAAACGACCAGGTTTCACCAGGAACACCAGGTATTAGTCGCGTAGACATGTTTCACACATCTGACCTGTGCTTAATCATTACTGAATTGGTAATGATTAAGCACAGGTCAGAGGTGTAAAATGCATCTATGTGACTAATACCTGGTGTCCTTGGCGTATCCTGGAAATTTTTTAATAAAAGGCAATTTGTTTTGGAACCTTAGTCTGTGCAGCCATTTCTCTTTTTTCTCAAGCAGCAGCACCTGACAGTGTATGTGACAGAGGAGCTGCCACTAGATGTGCGGCAGCAGCCGACGAGATTTGGGTGCCACCACCATTTTATTCTAGCCACCACAGAACTACCAGGAAAAACCCTCAAATTTTCTGGGGCCAAGGCGCTTCTCTTTGGTGTTTCGGCATTGCGGTAGGTTTCAGGATGCCATGTAGCTTACAGAGGGCTGTGTGAATGGGCAGATGGCTGAGGTGGTCAATGTGGATCCCAGCGGCCATGCATCTCATTCAGGCATCAATCTTAGATGGCGGTCACCCTGCCCCCTCCCGGGAAGAAAATCCTGGGAGTCCAGTGTTGCGGCATTGCAGAAGGTTTCATGAGGCCGTGTAGCTTATGGAGGGCTGTGTGAATGGGTAGGTGGCTGAGATAGACGCAGTCCCAGTGGCCATGCAGAGCTTCTCTCTCAGATGGTCACCCCCCCCCCCCGGAAAAAAAAATCTTGGATGTCAATTTGCCGCCCCTCTCAAAGTTCAACCTGTGGCAGCCCTGATGCCTTGTGGCTGGCAGATAAACCATGCCAAGAAAATAAATGTTGGGGTTATATGTATACCAAGCTTAAAACATTTTGAAAATTATCTGCAAAGACTGGGCAAAGAAATGTATGTACAACATCTGTGCATGCATCGAAATTGAGAATACTTTTACTAGTACAGTTCTATGACAGATTTGAGACTGAGTATGTTACATAATATCCATTGCTCACAGCGAAACATTATATTGCCTAGTAGGTTTCTCAATATATGTGCACAGTAAACAATATATTAAAGGTTGAGGTTTTAGTGATGTTCAGTAAAACATATAAAATGTATTGCAAACATACATAGTATAGCAAGCTAGAAAGTCCATATGTGATGAATCCCAACAACAAAATGTGATGCTCAAAAAATAAACTTCTAGTTCTTCACCATAAATGCTCGATAGATGGGTGGCCACTCATCAGAGAATTATGACCCCTTTTTACAGGAAGGTCAAACAGCGCTTCTGGAATACCAATTAATTTCACCGACAGCACAGTTCCACTCCACTGGCCCCTCGAGATGAAACTAGGATGGGAAAAATTACTCCACAAGAGACATAAAGGAAGGTCTCATATTGTAGTTATTTTATTAAGGTAAAAAATGACAACAACAAATGGCAATTACACTCACATGTTACAGTGCCAATCCAGGCACTAAGTGTAATCAGCATGTGCAAGTCGGCTAGTCCATGAAGGATAGTGTGTAGTCCGTGTTTCTCCTGAAAGCAAAGCCTGAATGGGATGTAGGATCAGGACCTGGAATGGCGGATCCTCTACTCCTTCTCAAGATATTATTAGGACATGAGTTCCAAGCTTTGCGGTACAGTTTACATATCTTGCAAAATGCTTGGACATGTGCAGCTTCATTGTTTTCAGCAATGGGGCCATGCAAAAAGGTACTTTGTAAAGGTTTGGCACAAAAAAGGCACTAATATATCCAGGCATTTTAAGAATTTTATAGTCCATGAAAATGCACTTAAATTCTTAAAAACAAAAATGCTGTAAACGCTGATAAAATAAATGCTATTCCAAATACTTACTACACATGTAAATGCAAACAACACTACAGTATAAAACAACAATTGGTTGAATTGGATTTATTTGTGTCTTTTTTCAACCTGACTATATAACTGCAAATAATGCACATAGAAAATGGTATAAAACACTTAGACCGCGTGCACACGACTAAATAAATCCGATCAAATCGGTCTGACAGACCGATTTGATCAGATTTGTCTGCTGGGCTATTTTGGTTTGATTGTGTACACACACGATCAAACCAAAATCCCCGCCGGCAGACAGCGCAGTGATGTGGCGGTGATGTTGACACCGCCACGTCACCGCACCGGGAAGTAAAAAACTTCCATGCATGCGTCAAATCCATTCAACGCATGTGCGGGCAGATATGTCTGCTGGTTAGTGTACTAACCAGCAGACATGTCGGACGGACGGGTTCCCAGCAGACAGATTTTAAAGCATGCTTTAAAATTTGTCTGCTGGAAAAACCTGTCTGTCTGCCTGTACACACGATCAAATTTGTCTGCTGAAACAGTTCGTCGGACCCTTTCCAGCAGATAAATTCGATTGTGTGTACGCGGCCTATGGTTTCTTCAGAATGCTAATAAATTCCCATGTATTTTAAGGGCTTTATGTGTAAACAAGCCTTTGGGCAAGAGGCTGGTTGGTCTTACTCTGCAAAATGGCTCATGGCAGGGAGGACTCTGGGGGTGCATCCTATCTGCGCAGAAATGTCGGGAGGGAGTACATTTCTCAGTGAAAGACTAGCGACAAGAACTTATAGCCTGCAGCTTGCAAAAAGGCTGCACCAGTTAGACATGAAATGAAACAAAAGCACAGACAGATTAAGATGCAGTTCCCAATTTCTCATATAGCTGCAATATTAGTAGCGTAATAGTCTCAATGTTATCAGATGTTCTTCAGCTCCTTGATGAACCCTTACTTAGCTGAAAGCATAAATGCCTAATTAAAACTTCAGTTCTACCAATGTCTTCACAAACCGTGGCTCTCAAGAAGCTGTGAAAATACAAGTTTCTGCATGACTGACAAGACACACTGGGACTTGTAATTTTACAACAGCTGCAAAGGCACAATAGCAAAATGAGTGTGAACTAGATATATTGTTTACTTCATTGTAAGATATAACAAATTGGTAAGCTGCATTTCATTTGATTAAATACCATATTTTCACAAAGCACAGTAGATTATTTTGGTTGTGAAATTTCAATTTGTGTACACTGACTATTAAATACAAGTTATCTGTGACCAGTGACAAAAAATATAATAGAAATCTATCTATCATGATTTGCAAATCATTGTTTTTTTTTCCTTATTCTCCTTCCTTATTAAGGAAATCAGCTAGACAAACCACATATGACACTTGCCTGTTTAGGGTAAGCACAGGACAGGGTTCATGCATCCCTGAAATTAGGCCAAATGTGCTGTAAGGGTCATTGAGGGCATATTTTAAAGGGTCACTAAAGTCAGGGATATTTTTTGAAAAAAATAACAAACATGTGATACTTACCTCCACTGTGCAGTTCGTTTTGCACAGAGTGGCCCGGAAACCTGTCTTCTGGGGTCCCTCGGCGGCTGTCTGGGCTCCTCCTCGCAAAAGCTTTCCTTCTTCATGCGAGGGCGCTCGCATGGAGGAAAGCTTTTGCGAGCGCGCTCCCGTGATACAGCGGCGGCCATAGCCGCCGACTGTATCACTCGGCTCCGCCCCCAGCGCGCCGCGTCATCCGCCCTGATTGACAGCAGCGCTAGCCAATGGCTGCGCTGCTATCAATCCGCCCAGCCTAGCCAATCAACGGCCAGGCTGGGAACCGAAGAGGACGACGTGGACGCGCCCGGGAGATTCGAACGGTCAGGTAAGTACAACGGGGGCTCGGGGGGGGCGGGTGCTGCTAGATGTTTTTTTACCTTCATGCATAGGATGCATGAAGGTAAAAAAACTCGTACCTTTACAACCCCTTTAAGTAAATGGAGAAGTAAATGCTATAATCTGAAAAGGGGAAAAACAAATGGGTGGATGTTCATGCAGATAAATTATTTTGTAGGTACCTTGTACATTTCTAAGTATTTTATGGTTATATCACTAATGGCCCGTACACACGATCAGAATATCGGACGAAAACGATTGTCCGATTTAAGAATCGTACGATTTTCGGATCGTGTGTACACTCCTTTCGAGAGACAATCACGACAGTTCATCCGATATTATTCAATCGGACAAGCACAAAAATGTTTCTCGTACGATGCCAGATCGTATGATTTTCGTTTAGTCAGTATAGTTACCATCCGAAAATACAATACAGATTCTTTTACAACATATGACATTACTTCCGATTTTTTTTCTGTCGTACGAGAATTTTCGTGACTTTAATTACCTATTCAATTTCTACTTGCAACTATTAAGAGAAAAAAGTTGTACGATCTGACGTACGATATGCGGATTGTGTGTACGGGGCATTAGTTGTGCTCTTTTAAGCTTAGATTGCAGTTATTGGCGTCAGGTTAGTTGGCAGGCTGCTACGTGTTTCAGTAGCTCCAACATTTTTGTTGTTGTTATTTTGCAAAGAATACCCAATCACGCACAAGGAAGTTTAAAAAAACACACAAAAAAAACCAGCATGTTTGCTTGCACATGATTAGATGATGGAAGTCAGAAGAGTTTCTCCTCATTAACTAAGCTCTGGAGCAACTGCAAAGTTTGCAGTCTTTTTCCCTTTAGTAACTCTTTCCCTTTGTGTCACCATTGAAATTAAAATTAGGCATATCTAAGGCCGCGTACACACGATCGAACATGTCTGCTGAAACTGGTCCGCAGACCAGTTTCAGCAGACATATCGATCGTGTGTACGGCCTAGCAGACAGGTTTCCAGCGGACAAAAGTTTTAAAACATGCTTTAAAACTTGTCCGCTGGAAACCTGTCTGTCGGACATGTCCGCTGGTTAGTACGGCTAACCAGCGGACCGAAATCCCCCGCATGCGTCGAATGAATTCGACGCATGCGTGGAAGCATTTTATTTGCTGGTTTGGTGACGTGGTGGCGTCAACATCACCGCCACATCACAGTGTTCTCTGTCCAAGGGGATTTTCGTCCGATGGTGTGTACACACCGCCGGACCAAAATCCTGCAGGAGACATGTCCGATGAAAACGGTCCACGGACTGTTTTCATCGGACATGTCTCCTCGTGTGTACGAGGCCTTAAAGGGGTGTTCCACCCAAATGTAATGTTTATTATAAGTCAGCAGCTACAAAAAGTGTAGCTGCTGGCTTTTAATAAACAGACACTTACCTTCTCCACGTTCCAGCAACGTGCCGACCGGGGCTCCGCTCCTCTCCCCCCTCCCCGGCCGGCATCCTCATTGCGACTGTGGGCACCCAGCCGTGACAGCCTTCGGCTTCACGGCCGGGCACCCACTGCGCATGCGCGAGCCGCACTGCGCATGCGCGCTCCGCGGTTTGCCGCTGATTGAACGGGCGATCGCCTAGGACCTGTCAGTGTCCTAGACGATCGCCAAAGGGAGGGGCTGCAGCCCCTCGGCGGAAGCAGGAAGTGGGACAGGAGGTCCCACTCCTACTGAAGCCCCCACTCCCCCCCAAAAAAAATGACATGACAAATGTGGCATGTAAGGGGGAGGGGAGGGGATTAAGCGGAAGTTCCATTTTTGGGTGGAACTCCGCTTTAAAGATTAGGTCACATTCAAGAATCAATGTTATTGTTCTGATTCTGCAATCTGACTTTTTTAATACACTCCACATAGCTTCTTTTTTCTTTATAGTAAACATTTAGGATTTTGTTTCCTTTCTACCCACATACATTTTAATATTTCTCTCTGTATAATATATTTCTGTAAGTTATACAAAATATTCTGTTATCTAAGCTGATTTACTTTGTGTGTATTACATAAACCATTTTGGAGCACCAGGATCAACAAGCCTCCAGTAATCTGTATTTTTAAAGTGAATGAGATTATGCAATCCAGGCAACAATAATGTAAGATAATACAAAATGCTGGGTAAAAAAATATATGGTTATACATTATACCCAAAGCACTATGTTAATCAACCATTTACATAATTTATTTATAGTATATTTTTGTAATATCTTTCGAGGTACTGCTTCCATTGATCATACAGCATAATGATCTATGTTTAATGCTGTCTACAAATAGAGAAATATTCACTAGCTTTGCAAACTATTGACAATGTTAAAACCCTGCTTTCTAGTGTCTAGGATGTAAATATTCCATAGATACAAATTTTATATATATTGAAAGTATTTATTAGGAATGAGCCAAACACTCCCACCCCACCCCCCCCCCCCTGACAGAACATGTGAACATGCAAAAAATTAGTCCGAACACTGTTATGCCCTGTACACACGATCGGTTCGACTTATGAAAATGAACCGATGAATTTTATCATCAGATATTCAATGAAGCTGACTTTCCTCAGTCTTGCCTACACACCATTGGTTAAAAATCTGATCGTGTCCAACACGGTGACGTAAAACACAACGACGTGCAGAGAAAAATTAAGTTCAATGCTTCCGAGCATGAGTGGACTTGATTCTGAGCATGCGTGGATTTTTGACCGATGGATTTCCCCACAGACGATCGTTTTTTTTCTATCAGGTTTTTTAACCATGCGAAAAATTTAAAACAGGTTCTATTTTTTTTCACCGATGGGAAAAAAACTAAGGGGGCCCACACACGATCGGTTTGTCCGATGAAAACGGTCCATCGGTCCGTTTTCTTTAGAAGAACTGATCGTGTGTACAGGGCATTAAAGTCTATGGGACACGAACATGAAAAATCAAAAGTGCTAATTTTAAAGCTTAATATGCACGTTTTTTTCAGGGGACATGTATCAATGCAAAAAAAGTTTTAAAAACTGAAGTTTTTCAGGAGCAGTGATTTTTTTTTTTTTTTAAATAGTTTTTTTATCGAATATTTCAAGAAAAAAGAAACATTGTACAGAATCAGAAAGAACTGTCAACAAAAAGGGATATATTCCCAATGTGATAGAAATAATCATAACATAGCATATGTAAATAAAGAAATATAGATTGCAAAAAAAAATGTCAGATGATTATCAAACAAGTGGAATGCAACGTGGTATAGAAAAGAAAAAGAATGATATAAGAACACGTACTCAATAAGACAAAGTGCATAATAGGCTAAGCGTCATATGTTCACACGCCTCATCGAGACACTCCATTCACAAACTTACGAGTTTAAAGTTACTTGTGCCATCTCAGAGTTATATTCAGAGGAATCCCATTTTTCCCAAATGGCGTCAAAGCTAATTAAAGAGTCTTCAATTACAGCTGTGAGGCGTTCCATTCTACGTATATCTATGATAGCTGCTAGAAATTGTGTAAAGGATGGGGGAACATTGGTTAGCCAACAATGTGGGATAGCCCTTTTAGCCGCTAATAGAATAAAGGCCATCAATTTTCTAAGGGGTTTAGGCGTCTTTGGGAGGGGTAATCCCAGGAGGAGATATAAGGGATGTAAGGGGATAGGAATATCTAGAACTTTTCCCAAAAGGGCATGAACTTTGGACCAATAGGGTGTTATCATAGGGCACTCCCAGAATATGTGATAGTGGGTGCCTAAATAAGAACCACATCTCCAACATTGTCCAGAAGCTGTTAGCTTTCTTGCCAATAAAAATTCCGGGGTTCTATACCAAAACATTAATATTTTATAGGCAGTTTCCTTCTGAGCTACGCATCTAGATACCTTGGAAGTAGCCTCCCAAATACTCTTCCATTCGGATAAAGAAATGGGTTTATTCAAAACATGGGACCATTTCCGCATGTAGGAGTGAGTTTGCTCTGTGACCTGAGGCGTATCCTGTAAAATCTTATAAATGGTGGATATTAGGCGGGGTTCATAAGGGCCTTTGAAACATAACAGTTCAAATTCCGTGGGCATAACTAAAGTAAAATGTGGGATTCTAGTGGAAATGAAATGCCTGATTTGTAGAAAGGAGTAGAAGAGAGTTTTTGGGATTTTGTATTTCGATTGCAGCTCAGGAAAAGTAAGAAATGTACGTGTCACTGGGTGCACTAGATGGCGTAGCTGGAATACACCAGCTTTTGTCCAGGGTAACATGGCTTCATATAATAAGCTGTCAGGGATTTCTGGGTTAAAGATAACGTTCACTAAAGGAGAGCATGGGGATGAAAGAGAGTATTTCCCAGAGCATCTCTTCCAGATTGAAAGTGTAAACAGCATAGGGCTTAAACAGATTTTACACAGCTGGGAGATGTACTTGTCAGAGGATGGCCATAACAAGCAGCAGGGGTGGGCAAGGACCGTAATGCTCATCTCTATTTCTGACCACCTATTAGGTGCACATCTGGACGTCCATGAAATTATAGCTCTCAAGTGTGTGGCAAAATAATATTTGATTATGTCGGGCGCCCCCAATCCTCCCCCATCGCGGGCTGCAAAAAGAACTGTGCTAGCTATCCTATGGGATGCGTTATTCCATATGAAGTTTAAAAAGTTTCGTTGGAGTAATTTCAGTTGGGACATTGGGACCATCACTGGTAGGGTCTCAAAAAGGTAGAGGAGCTTAGGGACTACCGACATTTTGAGGACATTTATCCTCCCAAGCAGGGACAGGGGGAGCTTCGTCCAGGTCTTAAGTAACCTATTGATTTCCGTAAACATAGGAGGGAAATTAGCCTGAAAAAGTGAAAGATAAGAGGGTGTTAAGTAGACTCCGAGGTACTTAAGCGATTGAGAACACCATCTGTATTTAAAGTTTCCCTTTAGGACCAAGAGCGTTTCAGCCGATATATTCACAGGGAGGGCCTCAGTCTTGGTCGGGTTAATTTTGAAACCTGAAATACTGCCAAATTGATTTAGAGTGGTATGGAGCAAGGGGAGCGAAATATGGGGATGGGTCAGTGTCAATAAGATATCATCGGCAAACAGGGACAATTTGTATTCCCTATGTCTCAACGTCACCCCCCTTATATCTGGGTGAGAGCGAATGGCCTCAGCCAAGGGCTCCAGACTGAGGACAAAAAGTAGGGGAGACAAGGGGCACCCCTATCGAGTACCGTTGCTCAGGGGAAATGGCGAGGAGACATAAGAGGCCAACTGGACCTGAGAGGTGGGTGTGGAATATAACGCTTTTAAGGCTTGCATAAAGGGACCACTGAAGCCGTACCTGGAAAGAATAGCGAACATAAATGACCAATTCAGGCGGTCAAAAGCCTTCTGCGCATCTAAACTGAGTATCACGGCAGGCTTCTTCGTCTTAGTCAGTAAGTCAATAAGGTCAATAGTACGCCTAGTGTTGTCTCCTGCATGTCTAGTGGTGACAAACCCCACCTGGTCTCTATGTATGAGTGAGGGGAGGAGTAGAGATAGTCTGTTAGCCAGAATTTTTGTAAATATTTTATAGTCAGAATTTAGGAGGGCGATGGGGCGATAGTTATCCGGTAGTGACGGATCCTTGTCCGGTTTCGGGATGACCGTTATAAAGGCGTGTAAGAATTGAGAATGAGGGATCGTTCCAGACATCAGAGAAGCGAACAGTTTAACCATATGGGGTGTCAGGATCGGAAGGAAACTTTTATAGTAGGAATAGGGTAACCCATCAGGGCTGGGGGATTTGTGGGATGGGAGCTGGTTTACGACTGCAGTGAGTTCTTCAACGGTGATAGGGGAATTTAGACCCGCGCGATCTTCAGGTGAAATTGAAGGGAGTTTCAGGGATTCTATGAAGGTATTAAATTTTTCTTGAGTGAATTGAGAATTAGGGTCCACGGAAAAGCAATTATACAGTTTTTTGTAAAAGTCACCGAAGACCCGCGACATATTTTGGGGACAGTATGTGGGAACCCCATCAGGCTGCAACAGGAAGTCAGGGATAGAAGCTGTGGGTCTCGGCTTCAATTTATGAACCAGCATCCTATGGGGCTTGTTAGCATAATCATAGAACTTTTGCTTGGACCAAAGCAAAGATTTAGCATGTTTATTCGAGTCTAGAGACTTAATGCGATTACGTAACGAAATTACCGCCCTAAGACGCGTCACTGTGGGGAGAGTAAGTAAAAGTTTTTCTGCTTTGGATAGGTCAGCTAGAAGGGACTTCCTCTGATGTTCTCGATCACGTTTAAGACGGGAACCAGAGGAAATGCACTCCCCCCTGAAGAAAGCCTTATGGGCCTCCCACAAGGTGGACACCTCAGAGACCGAGCCGTCATTGAGTTCAAAGAATTCAGACAGTTTCTGCTGCAGATGGAGGTGAACATCAGATGTGGAAAGAAGGGATTCATTAAGACGCCAATGACATTTTCTGGGCGCAGGTGTGGCCAACAGAAGATCTAATATTATGGGTGCGTGGTCGGACCAAGTGATTGGGTTAATCTCTGAGTGGACCACATAAGTCAATAAGGGCGCTGAGACAAAAAAATGGTCCAGTCTTGTATATAGCTTGTGAGGGGGGGAGTAAAATGTGAATTGTTTAGCAGTAGGGTGTTTCACTCTCCAGGTGTCATAAAGGTTATGGGCTCGTATCAATTTTCGGAATGCAGAGGAATTCTTATGAGCCTGGGGGGGTGGGGCTTTTGCAAAGAGGGCAAATCTATCTTTAATTGGGGACATGCACAGGTTAAAATCGCCTCCAATTACCATAAAGGGTTGGGAAAAAGGTTGAAGTTTCTCAAAAAAGTCCTCTAAAAACCCAATCTGACCTGAGTTGGGCACATATACATTGGCAAGGGTGAATGAGGTATTTTGGTGACTACAGCTCAGGATAATATACCTACCCCGGGGATCTAAGTAAGAAGATTTGACACGAATGGCAGAGGAGCGTCTCAGCAGGATGGCCACCCCCGCCTTACCAGAGGGGTCGGAGGCTACAAAAGCAGTGGGGAAGTGTTTAGAAGCAAACTTAAATGAACCCTCTTCCTTGAAATGTGTCTCCTGAACCATGATCACCTCTGCCCCAGAGGACCTGAACTCTCTCAACGCCAACCAGCGTTTACGGATGGAGCCCAGACCTTTAACATTACATGAAAATATACTGACAGCCATATTCAAACTGTGTAAGCAGAGCACACATTACAGTCATGAAACAGAAAAAAGATATACACCATGATGCATAATTCTTAAGAACTAAAATATTATGAATAATCAAATGACAATGAGGTGATAACTGGAATAGACATCTGAGTAACAAACATGGGTCAAAAAGGGACCCTAGATCCAAAAAAATAAAAAAATAAAAAACAGAAGGCCAGCAAGAAATAATAGTAACAATTGAGGTAAAAGAAAATAAAAGTAAAGCAGCATTAAGTAAACCCTGAATAGGATCAAAAAGGATCCAAAGAGAAAAAAAAATAAAAAAAATTAAAACAATAACAAAAAGTATGTGCCAAATAGATGGCAGGCCTGAGGGGGGAGGGCCCCTCAGGAGGTCATGGTCATAATTCAAGACCATGTTGAGGGTGGGGCACGGTAGCCTGTAAGGATAGTCACTGAGGTCCAGCCCGGTCCAAACATCATAGACTCATGGAGAAGAAAAAAAAAAAAAGGAACTGTCAACATATTATTTATCAATGGGTATGTAAGCAAAAACGAAACAAAAAGAACGCTTACATGGGGCACATTGGAGGCCCATGATCAGACTCCGAGCCCGGAGTCCCGGAGGGAATAGGCCTGTAGGATGACCTACTCGTAAAGATGAAGGATGGAGGGAAGCAGAGATATAGTCTCAAGTGGAGCCTTTGGACTGTTCAACTCTTTGGGGAGTGATTGTAGCCTTTCGTGACCTCTGACGTACTGGGGTCCAGATCCTCCCAGGCGTTGAGAATGGTCGTGGAGCAGGGATCTGCATCTGTAGGTCCTCCTCAGGTATGGGGGGGAGACCAAGGTTCCGGATAAAAGCCTCGCATTCCTGTAGATCTCTCATGGAATGTTGCGATCCATCTTTGGTAGCGGATAGGCGGAACGGGAAGCCCCAACGGTATGTAACTTGGTTCTGCTGCAAGTGGGAGGTGACTGGGCGCAGGGCACGGCGTTTAGCCAATGTAATGGGTGATAGGTCGTTGAAGATTTGAATTTTTGCCCCCTTGAAATCAATTTGTGACTTGTTGCGGGTAGCAATGGTAAGAGCTTCTTTGCTTTCGTAAAAATGGAAGCGTACAATAATGTCCCTGGGGTTGGTACCCGGGGGAGGCTTAGGAGCCAACGATCTGTGTGCTCTATCAAGGCGCCAGTCTATGTCAGGGATGTGGGTTGCCAGAGTGACAAAAAGGGCGAGAAGGTAAGGTCGAATTTCCTTATCTGGGATAGACTCAGGGACCCCACGGATGCGTAGGTTCTGGCGGCGCTCCCTGTTTTCAAGATCTTCTTGTTGCATCTGTAATTGTGAGACTAGGTTTTTTAAATTAGCATTTTCCTCCTCTATGACATGAACATACTGTACCATGTTGTCAAATTTAGATTCCAAAGTGTCCGTTCGTTCCCCCAACTGGTCGATCTCACCCCTAAGTTCATGCGCCAGTTTGCCAACTTCTTTAGTGATGTTTTGAGTAAGGCTATGAAGCAAGGACTGCAGTTTGGCGTCCAGCACCTCCACAGTAATCGGTGATGACATTGTGGAAAGTTCGGGTGGTCGTGGCTTATGCGGGGGATTTTCCACAAATAGAGAGGGGTCAACCAGCGGGAAGGCGTCTGCCGAGTCCACGACAGTCGCTGGGATTTCTGAGATCGGGGATGATGATTTCCTAAGGAAGCGGTCCATAGGCTGGGAAAGCTGAGGCGCAGTTAGTGGAATGTGTTTCTGGTAGATATGCCGTTGGTTTCCAATCTTACCCATAGAACAGTCGGAAAGTGGCTGCAAAGTTCCCAAAGCTGATGAGACGGCTCCCGTATCTATTAAAGGCTAATAATGCAGAGCGGGAGCAATGGACATACGGGCAAAAAAGTCGGGCCTTACATCTTAAGCGACTGCCATCTTACATACTAGGCGTGCTTCCCTCTATAAGGTATCGTAACTGGAGAGTACAGGGGGGGTCTGCGGGTAGTCTGTGCGGAGTAAAAGGAGCATATGAGAGAAAACAAGATGGTTAGCTTCTATGAGTCACAGCACCGATGCCCTGGCTAGATTTGTGTAGATAAGGGGAATAAGAGTTTATAAGAGACCCTGTAGGGGATTGCAAGCTGCTATGTCAAGAATCCTCAGGTGTAGGCAGCATGGAGTTTGCCTGGGGACGAAGCTTCTAGATCTAGGGTTGCAGGCTGTAGCGGGTGGGTGACTGCTTAGTGGGCTAGACCAGGGTCGCAGGTCAATGAGCCAGGGTGTTGTTAGGTATAGGTGAGGGTGCATAGAGGTAAAGAGGCCTCTGGGGTGTACCAAGATGGCTGCCGTAACTCACCAGGGCCTGCAGATGACTCCAGGGGACAGTCCAGATCAGGGTGTAGGTCCTGTATAACACACAGGACTGGGTCTTCGGAGGGGTACCCAGCCAGGGGTGTGCAGCCGAGGGCAGAAGCAGCGCCGAGCAAGCGAATCGGCACAGGGACCGGCCGTCGCGTGTAGGCCCAAGCCGCGGGCTAAATTTTCGGACGGCTGGAAGGTCCGCGATCGTCGCTCCAGGAAAACGTCCCCGAGTGGTTCACCTCAACGGGAGCAGCTGCGGTAGGGTCCGGAGGTGTTTGCCGCTTGTCCTACGGCCCCGAGCACGGCACCCGAGCACGGCGAGTCCCAGGCTTCGCAGGCCCCAAGATGGCGGCGGTGCAGCAAAGGATGGTGCCAGCTGCAGCAAGGACAGCAGAGCGATCTAATGTCTCACTGCTCCAGTTCAGGTAGGGATCCACCCAGGAGAGATCCAGGAGACAGATCATAGGGGTTTGGAGACTCAAATATCGTTTGTAGACTTAGGATGGTAGTGGATACAAACGGGTTTGGCGGAGCTCCTCCAGGATACGTCTCTCCTCGTTTGCGTCCAGACACGCCCTCTTCCCAGGAGCAGTGATTTTAATCATGCTTAAAGTTAAACAAAAAGTGAACTATTCCTTTAAATTTCGTACCTGGGGGTGTCTATAGTATGCTTGTAAAGTAGCGCATGTTTTCCATGTTTAGAAAAGTCACTGCACAAAATTACATTTATAAAGGAAAACAAGTAATTTTGTGGCTATAATGAATTGTCGGGTCCCGACAATACAGATAAAAGTCATTGAAAAAAATGATATGGTTCCCCCCCAGTCCATTACCAGGCACTTTGGGTCTGGTTTGAATATTAAGGGTAACCAAAATGTCGTAGGTGTTACCCCCCAAAAATCCATACCCTTATCCGAGCATGCAACCTGGCAGGCAACAGGAAAAGAGGGGGGATGTGAGAGTGCCCCTGTCCTGAACCATACCAGGCCACATGCCCTCAACATGGGAAGGATGCCCCCATGTTGATGGGGACAAGGGCCTCATCCCCACAACACTTGCCCGGTGGTTATGGCGGTCTGCAGGGGACCCCCAGATGCCGCCCCCCATGTGAATTGAAAATGGGGTACATTGTACCCCTAACATTTCACACAAAAAAGTGACAAAAAAGTTAAAAAACACACACACACAGCTTTAATAAAAATAAAAAAAATTCCAGCAATGTAATCCTTCTACGACCTGGACCCACTGCCACGAACGAAACAGCCTCCATGGGAGGGGGCAATGAGGGTTTTCTGTGACGCGTCAGAGGGGGTGCATTCACCCGTGATACCACTAGGAAACCGCTAGAAACCCTGTTGCATCAGAGGGGGGTGGGGTCACAATTCCACGTCACGGGTGGCCCCGCCATTGGTTATTTAAGAGTTTTTAGATGGGTCAGGTGTCATTCGGCCAGGCACCTCCTATGGAGGCTGTATCATTCGTGATTGCGGTTCTGGGTTGTAGAAGGATTATAGCGCTAGAATTTTTTTTATTAAAGAACTTGTTCCAAGCTGTGTGTGTGTTTTGTTCACAAAATGGGAGCGGCATCTGGAGGTCTGTTAAAAGGGGCTTCCAGATTCCGTTAAGCCCCCCGCCCGCAGACCCCCACAACCACTGGGCAAGGGTTGTGGGGATGAGGCCCTTGTCCCCATCAACATGGGGACATCCTCCCCATGTTGAGGGAATGTGGCCTGGTATGGTTCAGGAGGGGGGCACTCTCTCGTCCCCCCTCTTTTCCTGCGGCCTGCCAGGTTGTGTGCTTGGATAAGGGTCTGGTATGGATTTTTGGGGAACCCCACACCATTTATTTTTTATTTTTATGTGGGGTTCCCCTTAAAATCCATACCAGACCTGAAGGGTCTGGTATGGATTTTGAGGGGGACCTCTATGACATTTTTTTTTTAAATTTGGTGCAGGGTTCCCTTTAATATGCATATCAGACCCAAAGGTTTTAAATGATATGATACTATTGGGAGATTGTGGTTCGTTGATCTCACTCTCCCTCACCCTCCAACTATTCCAAAATAGAACTGTGTCTGCATAAAACAAGACCTGCATCAGTTCTTACGTATGTTTTAGGTAAAAAAAATATCAACACTAAAGTGAAAAATGTGGAATAAATAAAGCAAAACTTTTTGTATTGGGATATTAGCTAATTGGGAAATATAACCACACTTACACACACCATTGCATATGTATTGTTTTCAAGATATCGCCATACAAAATTTTGCATAGGAGCCTATTTATTCTGTGCTTTGCTTAAACGTATGCAATAATACAGATAATTATCTGAGCCATCTGAAGCTTCTTGCACCAAATATTATCAGATTTGCCATACTTTTTCAGTGATCAGTATCTGGTTGTTCATTAACTATTTTATCGTTCAACAAGCACTGTGTACAGATGCCAATAATGTGCAATTTAACTGTACAATTTTAGCCTGTATATTATTGGAACTGTTATGGTTATTTATCATTCTACGAAACCGGTTTTCTTCAGCTTGCAGTGTGCCAATATTGAGGTCAGGTGAACCCAAAACTAAGAATGGTGATACATATTGAGCATTGTGTCACTTCATTTTTCAAAAGACAAAACATCATACATTTCACCAATACAGCTCAAATTTGAGATAAGCAAGCTACCATAAATCTCATTAAACTTCATTGCAGAAGATTGTAAAACTTCCAATAGTAATATAAACAGTACTTAGCAGAAGTGTGTAAGCCAGAACACTGATATGCCATTGTAAGACAGCATTAAGCAGAGAGTTTTAATTAAGGCTGTCATAAATTTGCTAGGTCATAAAAGAACCTGAACAGGTCTTTATGTCATTCATAAATAAAATAGAAGGCAGTTAAGGGGATCTACTTTCCTATCTGAGTTTTGTTAACTAGTAGCTTTAAAATTACAGTCGTATTCCTTTAAATTTTGATCTATAGAATTGTTTTATAGAAAAACAATTTGTTTGATATCAGACATGCATATGCTATAATGTACATCAGGTGATCTAGTAACATTACATCTCCTAAGGGGGCAGTTATACCATGTCAGATGTCTATAAAATTGTTATTTCATGCTGTGCAATGATATGTTGGTTATCAGACTGTAAAACGTCATCCTATGAAATAATGGGCGCATTTAGAAATATATTAGGAAAGAAGGAAGGGTCTGCTAAAAATATCATACACACTTTAACCCCCCACCCTTCAGACCCTTTGGGTATATAATTTCTGCATAATCCCCCCTCAGAGACCAGAACAAATGGCTGCATCTTCAGCTTTATGACTCTAATTTTTTAATAACAACTATGCACGAATGCCAAGAGTCATTTTAAAGACCAGTGACTGACAGATATTGGACTTATGCTGTAATTAATTGGATCCAAAGACCAGTCTAATCAAATTAACCACTTGATTACTGGGCACTTATACCCCCTTCCTGCACAGGCCAATTTTCAACTTTCAGTGCTCTCACACTTTAAATGACAAATGTTGAAAAATAAAAAGTTTTCCATAATTTTTTATAAAATTTAGCAAATAGGTAATTTTTTTCCTTCACTGATGGGCCCTGATGAGCACTGATAGGCTGCACTGATGGGCACTGATGAGGTGGCACTGATGGGCACTGATAGGTGGCACTGATGAGATGGCACTAGTGGGTGGCACTAATAGGCAATGATAGGTGGCACATATGGGCACTGATAGGTGCCACGGATAAGTAGGGTGTTTGCCCGTATGCCGAATTTAGAACATTATGGGGAGTTTGCAGGAAATTGGAGCGCTCGCTGAATGCCCCATAAATAACTGTGAAACCATCAATGCACTGCGCAGTGCATTGACGCCTGTTGATTGGCCAAAACATGCACCTGACCTGCATGCTTTGGTCAATCACAGCACTCTTTGCTGTGAGAGCCAGGATTGACCAAAGGCAGGGTGTCTTTGGCCAATAATGGCTCAAGGGGGATAATTCCTTGCCCCACACTATGTAAGGCTGCTTTCATAGCGGCCATACATAGTGTAATGAATGAGAGCAGCAAAATGACATTTCTAAAGGGAATAATGTAATATTAAACTGCTTGCAGCTGTAATGTATTTCCGGATATTGCTGGCAATATACATAAAAATCATTGACCCCCCCAGTCCATTACCAGGCCCTTTGGGTCTGGTATGGATATTAAGGGAAACCCTGCACCAATATAAATCAAATAACATGGGAGTCCCCTCCAAAATCCAAACCAGGCACTTCAGGACTTTCTTCTGTCTCCTGACATAACTGATTTTTATTTTTGTTGCTAAATACACAAAAAAAAAATACATTTAGAAATACATTTTTTAGTTTTTGTTATAACAATTTGCAAATAAATAAATAATCTTTTTTCATAGATTTAGGCCAAACTGTATTTTGCTACAATTCTTTGGTAAAAAAAAAACAGTGTTTGTTAGTTAATTAGTCTGTAGGAAAGTTATAAAGTCCACAAACTATGGTATATTTATGAAATTGGATCAATCCTGATGTACTGATTTCGTCAATTTTTTTGTGGCCGAAAATGCCAGGACAGTACAAATATCCACCAAATTACCCCTTTTTGGAAAGTAGACAGCCACATGTATTTAGTAAAAGGCATGGCAAGGTTTTTGAAGTTGTACATTTTTTGTCACAATTTTTTGAATATTAAGACATTTAAAAAAAAAAAATGTTGTTCTTTTTTTTATATATATACTGTCACATGTGCAGTACAGCATTATCATATACAGTGATTGGTGTGGTAGTGATCATGACGAGTGACAGTATAATTATCTTTCTTTTTTTTTTTTATATTTTTTTTTTTAACACCAAAGCAATACAGTCTTACCATAGTAACATTGTACTACTCTGGGAAAGTGATCAGGATTTTTTTTCTTTACTCATTATGATTGCTTGTACCAGTGAATGTCACTGTTAAAAGCAACCATTTGTACTGAATGAGATTGATTCATTCAGTGTGTATTGTTGTGATTAGCTGTGACACATCATCACATAATCACATTGTACAGATGGGCTCTGATTGGCCCTGTCTGTACCATGTGATCACTCTGACCAATCACAGCTAGCAAAATAATTACACACAATGAATGGCATCTGTTGTTTACAATTGTCATGTGATCTGCTGTGATTGGTGACAGGGATCACATGGTACCAGCAGCAGGAGTCATATGATGTCCACCCGGAATAACAAAGGTCTCGTATGGCTGTCATTTGATTATAGGCTGGGTGATAACTGATTAATGACTTTATTCCTAAGCCAGCTTAGAAGTGTTGTAGTAATCATGTGGATATAGGCCTTAAAATCCTTAAAGCAGAACTTCATCCAAAAAAGCAAGTTCCGCTTTTTTGCATCCTCCACTGCTTTATTTTGCACTTTTTAAAAGGAAGGGGGGGAATGGGTACCTGAGCAGAAAATCCCCCCCGCTTTACAGCCTTCTGGGACACATCACAGGTCCCAGAAGACTACAGGACCATTCAGAAAGTGCAGCATAACTCAGGTATGTGCAGTAGGAAACCAGCTGTGAAGCTGCAAGGCTTCAATGCCTGTTTCCCTTATTTGCGGTGCCGGCGCCGACACCTGTAAAATCGGCTTGGGTGAGGACATCACTGGATCCCTGGACATATATTATTTGTAGCTGCTAACTTTTACTTTTTTGGGGGAGCCCGGAGCCCCTCTTTAACCACTTACAGACCACCCACCGTCATTATACAGTGGCTCTTGGAAGAGGAATACTGTGGCAGACAGCTCCCATAACCCCTGGTATCCACTTCTTTATTCGCCAGATGCAAAATCACTTTTATCAGGGGTGGGAGAGGGCTCCTGCCACACTCCAGGGGTCTCTGCTGCTTACTGGACCCACCGTCGGAGACGATCGTGTCCTCGTTATAGCTATGAAAACAGTGTTCAAACCACACATGTGAGGTATCACCACAATCGTTAGAGTGAAAGCAATAATTCTAGCCCTAGACCTCCTCTATAAATAAAACATGTAATCTGTAGACATTTTTAAATGTCGCCCATGGAGATTTTTACACCATTCCACGAGCCGACACAATTTTGAAGCCTATCTTTCAAAATATAAAACAATTGGGCTAACTTTACTGTTGTCTTATTTTTTTATTAAAACAAGTGTATTTTTAACCCAAAAAAGTGAGCTTGTAAGACCGCTGCGCAAATATGGTATGACATAAAGTTAGAAGAAATATATATATAAGATTTGGGTGGTTCTAAGTAATTTTTTAGCAAAAAAAATTGATTTTAACTTGTAAACACAGAGTCTGAAAATTAGGCCTGGTTCTTAAGTGGTTCAAGACAGAGGACTGCTCAGCAGTGAGCTTTTCCACCTCTAACACATGTTAACACTAGCTTGGAAACAGGTATTTTTTAATCAACAGAAAAGAGAAATAGTAGGATTCATCATGGGCATATTTTAACAGCAATTTGTGCTGCTTGTCTTTTGCATGAATCTGTTTTCTCTGACACATCTGTAATCTATCTAATGCTTTTAAGCAGATTGTGCATTTACAATGCGAAAGAAGCTTTATAGTAAACAGAAGAAGATTTTTTGGACTTTAACCAAAGAAAAAGTAGAACGTGGATGCTCTATGTTCTCTCTGTAGTAGAAATGCATTGCCTATAATACTTTAACACCAAAAGAATAAAAAATCTGCAGAAAAGGGACCAAGGCTAAAGTTTTACTTTAGAAAACAAAAGTCCAAGAAATGCATTTACTGTGTGCTATGGTGCCTAACCTAAACAAACAGTAAAAATAATAAATGATTGTATTCATTTTAAACTGAACCATATAACCATTTACTATGCTCATGCTTAGTTAATTTTCTAACTTTTCAGCAGAATACGTGTAAGCATAGTGTAGTGCACTACTAGGGTCCAGTTCTAGATAGCAAGCAATTGAGCTGCAAGTTAAAAATGACTTGATAAGCTATTGATAGACTTTCCAGGCTTCACAAGTTTGTTTCACAATTGCAGCAAGTCTAAATTCAACGACTTCAGATCAACTTTCTTTGCAAACATTTTGCAAGTTGTCTGCTGCAAGTTCTGGCTCAGTTATGTTGTTCAATAGTTATCCCACCACAGGGGTCACTGAGCTCTTGCTAAAGACTCACCATTGCAACTTTGCTCTTGGTAGAGACTTGCCACGCAAATTTGCTACAAATTGGAAAAATGTGCTCTGCAAGTGTACAACTTGCCAGTGAAAATCTGCAGCAAGTTCACAAGACTTACAATTCAACACTGCCACAAAGTTTTCTTCCTTCTAAAAGGATTTATGGAAACTAATTTTTTGGGGAATTCTAGTTTCCCATTACAAGTTATGTCTCTTTTATTTAGATTTAACTGGATACTATCAAATGTTTCGTTCAGCATTGTTTAGTCCATCCCGATCTGTTGGCCCGAATCTTCTCGGGGCCTAAGGCCTCGTACACACGATAGGATAGCCAGAGGACAACAGTCTGATGGTCCGTTTTCATCGGTCAAAACCGATCGTGTGTGGGCCCCATAGGTTATTTAACCTTAGGTTAAAAAAATTCCAACTTGCTTTAAAATTAACCTATGGATTCCTAACCTACCGTTAGTAGGCACGACCAGCGGTTAAAAATCTGTGCATGCTTGGAATCATTTTTTTCAGCACGTTGTTGTCTTTTAGGATGTTTTTATTAAGTTATACATTTATTGACTAATGATTTTGTGCAGTTTTGTTTAGTTTAAGTTTTTGGTACCTCCCAGATATCCAGATATTTTTTTATTTTTTTCATTTGTTGATATGCAAAAAACATCTTTGGAAAAAAAAATTGAAACAAATGCATTCTATGCATTCTTCATATCATTATTTAAGCAATTGGTATAATACACACATATGGCAACATTGAAAAGATTATCTGATTGATAAAAAAATAAAACAATTATTACATGATGAAATTTGCTGGTGAAGGAATAACAGACAAGCTGATATAAGAGCAGGATGTTTATGATCTTAAAGAATTATTGTAGATTCTGATGTTTATTTTATTAGGAACATTTAACTAAAGCTTACGTTAAATTTAGGTCTCAGTCCTGTACCAGCATTGCAAAATAATACATCTCTATTAGAGCATTTCTATCTGCAGTATTGGCTGCCTGTACTGATGTAACTAAGTACTTATAAAGTGCAAAAATGAGGATTGTAAAATGTGATTTATTGCACTACATCACTTTATTTAAGAAAACACTTTTCAATGCTTGCCTTTATACATGTTAAACATTTCTTATGTCATAACTAGTTTTATTTTTTATTTTGGTGTTATTGTACAGTCTGTAGAGTGACACAAAGCAATTTCTCTGACAGGATGATTATACTTTTCATTCAGCTGATTCTGTTAAAACATCTTCAAATATAGTAATATAAGCCAATACTGCTCTCTATAAAGAAAATAACTATTTGGTCAATTTAATAGCATACTGCAAAGGGCAATAGTTGCCACGTTCTGTGGTTAGAAAACATCTTTCACTAGCTAAGCTGTTGAAATATGATAGTATTTTTGATTAGTTGCTTTGGTCACTGCTCCTTATGTTAATAAAGAGCAACACAACACAAATATGAATTGCTGCATGGGGTTAAGGGTGATTATGTTGTATTTTACAGTCTATTTAAACTCTAAATCTAATTATCAGACATGCCTCATTGAATACAGTTTTCTTAGGCCAATATTTACTTTGACAGTCTATTGCACACTTTCTTACCTGGAGATCCAACCTATAACATTTATGTTTCAGGCTGACAGGCTGGAGGGTTGATTTATTAAATATAAATAGACAAAAGTCAAGAAAATGTTTTAAAGAAATAAAAAAACACACTTTCCTTAACTTTTTCTAAGAAATACAAATGTTTATTTAGGAGGCTATAATATTTTAAGATTAAGTCTAAGCCACCTCCTTGCAATTAGCTACAGTATTGTCAGTCTGCCTTCTTAAAGGAGTTGTAAAGAAAAAAATGCAATGCAATCTATGCATTAAGGTGAAAAAACAACTGATGACGCTGTGCCCCCATTTTACTTACCTGACACCTCAAAATTACAGCGCTCGGTCCCGAGATCCTCTTCACTGCTCAGCCTGGCCGCTGATTAGCTAGAGCTGATGGATTGAGAGCAATGGCTGGCGCTGCTGTCAATCACATTCAGTGACGCGGTGTGCCGAGTGATACAGTGAGCGGCTATGGCCTCTCACTGTATCAAGGGAGCGTGCCGGCAAAGACTCACCTCCATGCGAGCGCTCTCGCATGACTGTGGTGAATTCTTGCAGGGAGGACCAGAGACAGCCGCAGAGGGACCCCAGAAGATGTGGATCGGGGACACTCTGTGCAAAACGAACTGCCCAGTGGAGGTAAGTAACCCTTTATGGTTGGCTTGCCTATCAGAAAGACCTGACAGCCAACTGAATGAGTTGCACATGATTGGCTATTCTTGCTAAATGAAATGCCATTAGCCTCTGTTTTAATGATTGCTAGATTTTCAGCACATCATTCTACGTTATTGGGGATCACACCATATCAAAATATGTTAAGCCAACCCCATGGTTGGTTTTTCATTGGGCTGTATGTGATTGTATAACAAGTCGTTATACATGTGGTTATGTGTCCATTCCTGGACCCTGCAGCACCTCTCGGTGTGGGTTATGTCTGCGGTGCTAGGCTTCCCGTTTTCTACTACCAAATTCTCAAAACCTTGCTAATTGTACAACCCATGGGGTGGTATATCTTATGGTTTGCTAGTGCCATCCATTTTATATCGCTAAGGCCATCCGCCAGTTCATGAAACTGGCATATTCCACATGGCTCTACCACTCTGCTTCATGGTCTTCATGGTTTTGTTGCTGTTGCCCACCCCCCAAGTTTGATTGCTTTAGGACATCCCAATTGTCTCTGAATCCCTTTTCCGATAGTGAATGAAAAGAAAAAGGGAAATCTGTTTCTTGGAGTTCATTACGGGACACAAGTTCTATCTTCTGAATCTGTGATCTTACTTCTTGTACTGCTTTTCTATAACACTGAGGCATATTGTGGGTGGGACGGGTTATACTAGGTTAGCTACTGTTGACTATTTTGCTAGTTTCCAAATTTTAGTATAACCCAATTGTCTCTAAAATCCTTTGACTTTTAATGAACGCCAAGAAATTTTACAGTAAGTAGAAAATCCTATTTATTTTGTGTGTGCAATGTAGTAACAGTTGAATATGCTTTTGATAATTGTTTATTAAAAAGTCACAGCTTAATAATGCTGCTAAAATGCAAGGGATTATTCTCTGAAAGTAGTAATCATTTGCTAAGAGATGGAGAAAATGGCTCTTGATGGTGTAACCTACACAAGCAGCATGCAGCAACAATCAGTCAGATTAGGTTACTTAACCACTTGCTTACTGGGCACATATACCCCCTCCTGCCCAGGTGAAATTTCAGCTTCCGGCACTGCCACGCTTTAACTGACAATTGCGCAGTCGTGCGACGTGGCTCCCAACTAAAATTGACGTCCTTTTTTCCCCACAAATAGAGCTTTCTTTTGGTGGTGTTTGATCACCTCTGAGTTTTTTTATTTTTTGCGCTATAAAACAAAAAAAGAGCGACAGTTTTGAAAAAGAAAATAATATTTTTTATTTGTTGCTATAATAAATAGCCCAATTTAAAAAAAAAAATTCTCAGTCTAGGCCGATAAGTATTCTACATATTTTTGGAAGCAATCGCTGCGATCTGCGATTTTTATTGGGACTGCGACATTATGGCAGACACATCGGACACTTTTGACAAATTTTATGGCAGCATTCACATTTATACTGCGATCAGTGCTATAAATATGCACTAATTACTGTATAAATGTGACTGGCATTGAAGGTGTTAACATTAGGGGGCGAAGAAGGGGTTAAATGTGTACCCTGCATCGTGTTCTAACTGTGGGGGGAGGGAGGTGACTGGGGAGGTGACCTATCTGTGTCCCTATGTACAAGGGACACAGATCGGTCTCCTCTCTCCCTGACAGGATGTGGATCTGTGTGTTTATGCGCATTGGCATCTCAGTGATGCGACAGGCACGCACGCCACCGGCGGTGCTCGCGCACCCCCCAGTGGCCCAGAGGAGCGGAGGCCGTAAAAAGACGGCGACCCAGAGATTCAGAACCACCCTGCGGCCATATATAGTCGTACGGCCGTCGGGAAGTGGTTAAAGAGATTCAGTAATCAAAATAATAAAAAAAAAATCACATTATTCACTTAGCGAAGTAACTATTTAATCTGATGTGTAAACATCCTCTACTTCCAAGGAATGTATGCACTTTTTTTGTACATAATGCCTATCGCTGTGTGCATGTTTTTGCATTACTTTGTGTTTCAGGCACATCTTGAATGTCACAGGGCACGTTAGCAGTCAAATTTGTGCATCTAATAATATTGTCCTGTTCAGCATACAACTTTGGCCTCTTGAAAGAGATAAATTCTGGCAAGAATAATAGCATTTTACAGGCCCCTTGGGTACATATGCTACATTCTGATGTGCATTAAAGCTGACCCGCTTTGAATAAAACAATATTATGCAAAAAATCCATTAGGAAGAACTTTTAGAAACATTTGAATGTGCACTTATGACCATATCAGGGTAATTTCCCTGAACATTTCATGTACAGTTAAGTCTTTGAAGTTCTTACAAATATATTATGCTGCATTAGCACAAAATAAACTTCACAGAAAATATATTGCATCAGAATATAGAAGTACTGAGAAAAGACCTCTGGTTGCCGACTGCAGGAAAGTAAAATTATACTCAAAAGGCACAATTCATTTGCTTTAATGGAAAGAAAATATCCAGTATTCCACATTCCTTGATGTCTGAAATTGACATACTGTAAATTGTTGTTAAACGTACAATTTGCCCTCCATACATCTTTATATTATTACAGTTGATAAAATGTGGTATAATGGTAGAATATACTGTATGTGTTGGAGTTGAGGCATGGCAAAGACATTGACCATGAACTAAAATCACAGGCCCAAACTACTAACTGACATTTTTAAAATTACTGCAACTGCCATCTGACAACATTGCCGTGAGAAATCTAAAGATAAACTTTTCTTCACCACAAATTTCCTTTATGTCTGATCTGATCAGGTGTACAACACCACAACTAATATCACAACATTTTTCAATGTAGCTAGACCACTACAACCGAGACTTAAGCAAAGAATTATATGACTGTGAATTAATAAATAATAGATGATGATTAGTAGAGGCGTACCACAGAGAACAATGATTAAAGTAGGATTTACATTTTTTGAATGTCATGCATTAGTTAAAGCCTAGCTAGAGGGCAATTGAAAATCCTCATCCCCACTGCAAGAGTAAATGTTTGTTTTGGTCTGGGGAATGAGAAAAGTAGTTTTTATGCAGTGAACTTTTCCTTGGTGTCCTCATCTTGAGTGTAGGGTTTTGGACCCTGCATTGTACTTGATGGAGTTGGAGAACCTGCAAACACTGAAGCATAGAGCAGAAGAAGCTGTGGGGACAAGCCTTTCAGTGTGGAGAGAGCCTGCAGGAATGGGCAATTGTCATTTTTTTTTGTTCCTATAGACCTAAACCAACATTTATCTTTTGCAGTGCATGAGCAACCCCACTGCAAGGGAGCATTTTTACTTTACGTGGAGTTCTGCTTTAAAATCTAAATTCAAGAAAAAAAGATATAATATCAGTTTACCAGTCCTTTAAAGTGGTCAAAGCAAATGCTTTCTTTTTCCAAGCTTTTTTCTTCCATGTTCACCTGGTGATTCTTTCAGTAATATCCTTTCTGTCCTAAGGTGACAACACTCACTTACTGTACTGTGTCTATGAAGGAGTAGCATCGTCACTCTTGGATAGAAGGTGTGTTTAAAGTATAGAACACCCCCTTCTCCCCCTCTCCAGAATATGAGAGAAATTGTTTTCACAGATGTGAACCAAGCAGGAATGATAACACGGTTATGGATTTTATTGCAGCACAGGTATATTGAACAAGAGTGCATGAATTTGCCAGATCAAACGGAGAAGTTCATTGTTATGGTACATTGTCCTGCCTACATAACACATATATGTGGCCCCACTGCACTGGACTTTTTTCCGTGGGGCTGCATATATGCACAGCACGCTCCCAGCGCAGAGACCGGGGGTCTCATCGAGAGCCCAGTGCCCCGTACCAGCAATTCCAGGCCAACTGATTACTGATCAGTCACTATAAAGCCCACCCCTGTGTTTCTCATATACATACATTGGGCTAGATTCATGTAGGAGATACGACGGTGTATCACCAGATACACAGTCGTATCTCTGCGTCGGAGGCGTCCTATCTATGCGCCTGATTCATAGAATCAGTTATGCCTAGATTTGCATTAGATCCGACTGGCGTAAGTCACTTACGCTGTCGTATCTAAGTTGCATATTTACGCTGGCCGCTAGGTGGCATTCCCGTCGATATACACGTTGTATATGCAAATGAGATAGATTCGCCGATTCATGAACGTAGCGTATATTTTTACGTCGTTGTACGTCGTTTACGTCATTTGCGTAAGTCGATTCAGAATGTGGCTGGGCGTAAGTTACGTTCACGTTGTTTTCATTGACTATTTATGCAGTGACTTGGAGCATGCGCACTAGGGTACGTTCACGGCCGGTCGGTTCACACTTAGTTTACATACAACACGCCCCCTACCTTCCCTATTTGAATTACACGGGGATACGCCGGCCCATTTACGCTACGCCGCCGCAACTTACAGAGCAAGTGCTTTGTGAATACAGCACTTGCCTGTAAAAGTTTCGGCGGCGTCAGATACGCTACGCCCGCACAAACTTACGCTCTCCATCCTGAATCTAGCCCATTGTATTTCCCCTTTCCTTGCAGAAGGAAAACAAAGTGTGTGTGGGAAAAAAAATGTAAATAAAGAAATAATAAAAAAAAAATGTATAAAAAAAAAACTAGATCAAGGTTTTCTAAAGGTTAATGTCAGGGTTAGTGTTTGCGTCAAGTAGGGCTCCAAGGTCAGAATATTTTGACCAGGATTTATTTTTTATTTTTTATTAGAATCAGTGTCAATTAGTGTCAGTGTGTTTTAAATAGGACGAAAATACATAAATGAAAACACATCTACTACCAAATGAAAGCCCAATTTGTCCTGAAAAAAAAAAGGTATAATCCACCTGGATGCACAAAGTAGTTCTACCATGTAAGGTTTTACGTATACATGTCAAATTGTGCTTAGGCATTAAGATTTGTTTTCTGAATCTGTTAAAAAACAGAATTGCACCTAATACAGTTAACATACAATTTAACCCAAAGGTAATTTGTAAAAATATTTTCTTTTTTTTATCTGGCCTTTTCAATGTCACCTTTACTTCCATCTATACTAAAAAAAAATGCTTATTTACCTACTGTATATACGATACAAAAACTGTAACTTGCTTTTTCTTTTGTTTTGTCTCTGAACAAAAACAAATGCATCATTAAACCAATTTAATATGGAAGCTCTACAGAATATCCCAATATGCAGTTCCCCAAAGAAATCTATTACAGTGTGCATCAAATTAGTATTAAATCAGAAGATAATAAGTACCAATTCTGCATGTCAATTCAACTCCTCCTCACAAGCAAAAAAAAAATATGTTTCACAATCACCACCTCTTAATGCTTGTGCGCACTTGACAAAATTTCTAACGCTCCTATAGTATTAGTATAGGCATTAGACTCACTTAATGAGCTTTAGTATGGGCATTGGACAGGTGTTTTACAAACATTATTGGGGAGTTAAAAATGCTCCCCAAACGCCCTATGGGCAGTTCTGAAGTGTCTGAAGATCATTAAGGTGCATTAAAACTGCTCCACAAATGCATATTCCATTACAGTTAATAAGCTAATCTTAATGCCCCGCAATGGCCTGCCAGAGCAGTTGCGAAGCATTAAAATAGACTTGAATGTGAGGCGTTGAAAGAATTAAAACTCCTCCTGACCCAACATGAGGCTTTTTTTTTAAGCGACGCTATGCTAATGCTTCATGTTTTGATAGTGTGAACAACACTATGTGCTGTCTATTGTATCTTTTGCATAAGCGTTTGAGGGGCTATTTTAACGCCTCTTAAACTCCTGCTTTTAATGCCAGTGTGAACTCAGCCTTAAAGAGAAGTTCGCTATATGATGTTATCCCCTAGATATTGGGTAGGTCAAATAATGCTCTTTATTATATGCTTGGATCCATTTCATATTATTACAGGATAATAATCTAAGTATACGATTACAATACAGTAATTGTTCAAGAAGTTTGGCACTGTAGTATACAGTATCCAGCTAATATAGTGACTTAAAGAACAGCAGAGACAAGGTCTATAGAAGAACCTCAAGATCTACAAGCGTTTCATGAGCATGATGACATAATTACACTGTTGAGCATGCTTTTTTTTACAGCTCTTGCTATATCTCACCACAGGTTTAGTAGTTACAATATGCAATGCGTATAGTATATAGCAGAACATACGTTTTATAATTTTTGTTTGTATAGTACATTTGTTTGATGGTATATCACTATTAAAGTTTGTTTTGTGAATTTCTGGTCTAAGTATATGTACTGTTTTCACCTCGTGATTTGGCCAATAACACACTTCCTGTCTTGGGGTGCCTCTACTCCAGATGCTGCATTGTCATTCTGTGGAGAGGATAGTGTTAAGCCGGCCATAGACGATTCAAGCCATGAATGGGCAGGGTGAGTGTACCCAAGTTGATTTTACATGCCCCACCCCACCCCCACCAGGAAATCACAATGGCTAGGCAGGAGGGATTCCCCCACTAACACTGACTGTGTTGATGGGGGAATCAAGCAATTTTCTTTTTTATACAATCTGTGGTGTCAGAAAAGAAAATCACTTCATCTATGGTCAGCCTTAGATGCACTCGCAGATTTAGATTAGACGTGAGTAACAAATTAAAGCTCAGCTCAAGCTCACTGTTTTTAAGCAATTAGAATCATTTTTTTTTTTTTTGCATAAAGGTTATATATATATGTTATAGGTTTTAATACTACTTTAATTAATGCATCATACTTTAGTAGTAAAGACGGCACACCATGATCTTGAAACAAGCCTGCACAAAGGGCTGCCTAGAGGTTAAAGCCACTAAGGGCAGTCACCATCGTGCACATTTTCAGGTCTAAATGACTAAAATACTCTGTCTTTCCCACAACAAGTTCAAAGTGAATTGCCCATGACTGCTGCTTTTTATATTCTATTTTATGTCCTTTCTTTCAGTGTTCTATCAATCCCATGTTATAACCTATGTTTTTTGAACATTTAAAGAGCTCTTAAAATGCAGAATACAAATAGTCTTTCCTATTGTTGATAGCCTGGTGTTAGTTATCGTGTTGAGATAAAAATACAACCCTTTGATAAATTAATTTCTGTATGACAATAAATCACATTGGTTTCTTAAATGATGACTAAAAGAAAATCTGGCATCTGGCTTGCTAACTTTTGTACTTTGGAATTCTGTTGAAACTTATTGCCCACAAGTGAAACATTCCTCACCATGACTATGGAACCTTCCTATAGGCAGTTGGAAATGCCTGAGGCTTGGCCTGTGGGTTGGTAAGACCTTGCCATCTCCTGTCTTAACTCACAGTAATACACAAGCATGCTGCCTGCAATCTAATTTTGAAAGTCGTTTTTAAGCTGTAATATGCCACTGGGCATTCTGATCAGGAATTCTAGCCTAAGATAATATGTATTTTAAGTTTACATTTGTAGTCACAATGAATTAAATTATTTATAAGCAAAAATGGTGATCCCATTAATTTGTGGCTGGATTAGTATGCACTTCTAAACATCCCATTACATTTAAGCAATCACATATTTCGGCTGATATTTCAGCACATCAGTCTTCTATTACAAATTCTATGCATATGACTTATTGTATGTATTTGGGTTCTTTACATCAGGATACTGTAATTGTAAAGATAAATGATGCTTCTTTTTACTCCTACCTTGCATTTTTACATTAAACCATTATGATAGCTACACAGCTACAAGGTTTTTATTTAATTTCTTATCTGCTTGGAATGTCTTCTGAAGCAAAGAATGATCCTCTCCCTTCGGAGACTAGGTAACAGGGCAGTATTCCAGCATGATAATGACCCCGAACACACCTCCAAGATGACCACTGCCTTGCTAAAGAAGCTGAGGGTAAAGGTGATGGACTGGCCAAGCATGTCTCCAGACCTAAGCCCTATTGAGCATCTATGGGGCATCCTCAAACGGGAGGTGGAGGAGCTCAAGGTCTCTAACATCCGCCAGCTCTGTAATGTCGTCATGGAGGAGTGTAAACAAACTCCATTGGCAACATGTGAAGGTCTGGTGATCTCCTAAAATGGTTAAGGCAGATCTGGAAAATATATTTCATCTGTAGTTCTGGCTAACACGTTACCCCCAAAACTGTATTCCATTAGAGGATTATTTTCCTTTCTGTCCATTTAGATACTTTGAACTGCAATTTTAACTGCTTTAACAAATTTTCAGGCAATGCCAAATCATGTTTCATGTTACAAACACCCTCATGAGTAATATGCCTATTGTAAACCTTTGTGTCATTAGCAACAAAACATATGTTGCCCATCAAATCATTGGTTATCTCACATAAAAATAAATTAAATGAAACATAAACTAGTTTAGAGCCATGTCAGATTCAAGATGTGAAAAAGATACAAAGTATGGAATGAGTCCATATCCAAGCTAAGGTCTGGACAGGCGGCAATCGGAGAGTGATCCATTATCCTGACAAGGAGTCAGCAACAGGAGAATCCACAACAAGACCAGACATTGGTAGAGAGCCTGAAAGCAGAATGCTATTATAAGCCTAGTGCTCAAATAGAGCACCATAGCACTGCAGCCAATCAGAGAAGAGAAGCATAAAGCAGAACTGAAAGTGTAAGGCCATTGGGCCAATCAGTAAGCTAAAGGGTAAGCAGATGGAGCCGATACACTGCCTAGCCATAAACATGATTCCAGAGAGGTAAAGCCAACAGCCAATGGAAGCAGTAGGCCATTGCTACTAAAGCCACGATTGTTGCCCAGCAACAGTTGATGCGCCAGAGTGACTGAACAGCAGCTGTGGTGAGGGAGGCCTAAGGAGTGGCTGCATTATTTAGCTCAATGAATGCTTTGCAGGAAGTCATAATTTCTCAGATTTGGAAATAGTATGTTATAGTACTGCATGCCATTTACAGCAGATTCCGTATAGATAAATATTCTCTGCGTAGGACACAAGTATCTGTAACTTATGGAGACACTTGTAATGGCTAAACTGCATTAATCAGTTGAGAGCTGGCAAATCCATACTTTTACATTACATTTAATGTATTTCAATTTACTATTTAGTGGTTGTAATTTTGCAGTAGTTTCATTACCTAAACTGCCATCATTCAAGCTGCAAAGGTTATTTTCATAATATTGGGTTTAGGATAACAAGTGAGGTTATAATACAGAAGCTAAAACATAGGTTTTAGTGATAATATCTTTCAGTGATCAATGGCTCTTGTTGTATAAAATGTATTGCAGCCTGAACATTTATTACAGTGGTATTGCGCTGAGAAAAAAAAAAACCCTATGAATTGTTTGAGGACTTTTCATACATTTTAGAATTCCTGCATTATTCTGGGTATGTCAAGGTCTGTCAAAGTGGAAAATCTCAATTATCTGTCAACAGTCAAACCCAAGTAACAGCCAACCAAAAGGCTCACTCAGGAGGCCTAAAACTGCAAAAAGCGCCCAGAGGCTATACAAGTCATTCATTCATTCATTCATTCAGGAGGCGTGTGCAAGATAAGTTGAAATATGGTTGTGATGCTCGGCTCTGAACTTTGCATGTGCAGTTCCAGTCTGGAGGCGACCAGGACTAACAGAGTGCCTTATACAGAGTTTTTTTGTGCAGTTCCGGCAGGTGGCGGGTTTGGCGGAGGCATTGTCTGAACATGTCATGTGATCTCATGGTGCAAGAGAGCTAAGCAGAGCAGCCAGAACCGGGTGAGGGTCTGTGGGGCAGGAGTTAGTGAAGCAGGGAGCAGAACTGTCAGTGCTGTTTGGACTGAAGCGACCAGCTAGAGCAGGGGTCTCAAATTGGCGAACCTCCAGCTGAAACTACAAGTCCCATGAGGCATTGCAAGGCTGACAGTTGCAAGCATGACTCCCTCAGGCAGAGGCATGATGGGACTTGTAGTTCAGCAACAGCTAGAGGGCCTCCAGTTTGATACCCCTAAACTAGAGGGTAGAGAGACCGTCACTGTGACTAAGGAGGGCATGTGTTGTGTCGGTGAGGTGTTATCATCATCTGTTCTGCTGTACACTGCTGTCAGTGTCACTGTATGAGATAGTTTCATGTGTATGTGCCTGTCCACTCTAATTTCTTGTCCTTCTGAGTCCTGTTGCTGGGCCACTTACTACACCAAAAATAAAATAAGAAATATGTTTTTTTCCTTTATATCTACCATTTGCACATAGTATTATTGCAACTTTGTAACTAATGGCAGTAACAACTTGGCTGTGCCAGTAAATTTAGGGTGTTGTGTCAGTAAATTTCAATCTGGTAGGTTGGCAACACTGCCCTGGTATTGAAACAAGGGGTGGATATATGCATCCAAGCATCTTAATGGGAGCATGAAAAAGTCCTGTTTGAGGTTTACACATCTCCCAGGCTCCTCTCATACACCTTTAGAGACCTCTGTTTCTATGGCTGGTTCATGTTGTGCACCTATCGCTTATGGCAATTTAAACTCACCTGGGTCACATAGTCAGTACTCTTGAGCCTAGGAAACAAAACTAATGTGAGAGGTCAAGGTTGGTGAAAGCTGTAAAACTGCATATGTGGATACTGACAAGCATGTAGCTTGCTCAGCCTGTTAGTTAGGATGAGATTTGTGTAGTTAGGAGTTTTTGCTCTATTTTAATACTTAATTTTTCCTAGTTTATTTTGTGGAATACTGTACAGCATCTGTAAATAGCTTTGTAAATAGCACCAAAAATCACACCACTGTTTTGTGCCTGAAAGTGTGTTTCCCCCAGGGAGCATTGTACTTGCTACCTCTCTCCAGCTTACAACAGTATATGTGTTACCCATGTTAGATTTATGATTATATCAATCACATTTATATTATATTTTACAGTATTTTGTTGTAGCCCTGATAAGGAAGGAGTTTCTTCTGGCCCCTAAAACACACTGGCTATTGTTTGGTGTAATTTGGTCTGGCGTTCCTTCAATTGGCGCATCAAGGCCTCTATGTATAGTATGCTCCTAACTTTAGTTTATGAGAACCTCTATGTTGGAGCATTTATAGTAATTGATAAATTAAGGACATATTGTATAAGCCTGGGGACAGCCCATGCCTCTGTAAAGGTGCAGGGACATTTCAGAAACCCAGCACAATGGCAGCTGAAGGAGTCCAGCATGCCCCTATGTTGATTTTAGCAAGCCAAATAAAAATGGCATCTGCTCCAATTCATAATTAGCTTTTGAGTGGGTGCCTTGCAAGGGATGGTGGCAAGGCCTTTGCCACATGCAAGACACCTTATCTTCAATGTTGAGGGGACAAGAGCTTCAATCTGTCACTTAAAATGTGTGTGGGTGTCTGTGGGCGGAGTCTTATTGGTATCTGGAATCTGGTATTACTTGTTACTCATTCAATGAAAAATGAATATAGTAAATAAAAATACACACACAGTGAAAAAGTATTTTTTTTAGAAAACAAACAAACAATGTCCCCTGATGTAAAGGCAATAAAATGTATGTCATACAGCAATGTAGATCCACATCAATCACAACTGAGATCATCTGACAGAGTGACAGGCTGCTCGATGATCTTCGCCTGCTGCTATTTCCATCTCAATTTACAGATCCCCATCCAGCTTCTGTATGTAAACAAAAGGGCTAGGGATACTAAGTGAATCAGTAACCAGTTCCCACCCATCCACAGTACATTTATGTGACCCATGATTTATTTAGTGTGCCACTCAGGCTCGATCACTATGGGGAGTAGTGTGGGTGATGCTGAAACCACTGCAGGAGTGCCAGCATTTGATGTAGCTTGTCCCACCTCCTGTAGGCACTGGAAGGAAGAGAGGATAGATCCCTGGTGCTGCACATCCATGGAGTCCTGTGGTGGTATGAGAGAAACAACCTCAGCTTGGGCTCCGACCAGGCCATGCCCCCAATGTGTTTTACTCCGCCCCCAGAGTTTATTTATGACTAAGCACTGGAGGCAGAGTGGAACGCTTTGGGGGCATGGCATAGTATGATCCCAGGCTGAGGTTGTCACTCTCATACCACCATAGGACTCTGTGTATGTGTGGCACCAGGGATCTTCCTTCTCTTCCTGTTGACAGTATGTTAAAAAAAATGTGAAAAATAAACAAATGTTATCTTATTTCTTCACGTTCAAAAGGATTGTGACAAATAAAAAACTCACCCTGCCTCTTCCTGTTTACTTTCCAAAAGTGGGCATTTGGGGGATATTTATATTGTCTTGGCTTTAATAAATGAAATAGGTCCTCAGTACATCAGGATTGATACATTTTCTAAATAAACAAATAAAAAATAATTGTATATATATAGACAATCACAGTCTGCTTAACCACTTCCATACTGGGCATGTAAACCCCCTTCCTGACCAGGTGAAATTTCAGCTTGCGGCACTGCGTCGCTTTAACTGACAATTGCGCGGTCGTGCGATATGGCTCCCAAACAAAATTGGCGTCCTTTTTTCCCCACAAGTAGAGCTTTCTTTTGGTGGTATTTGGTCACCTCTGCGATTTTTATTTTTTGCGCTATAAACAAAAAAGGACGACAATTTTGAAAAAAAATACAATATTTTTTACTTGTTGCTATAAAAAATAGCCCAATTTAAAAAAAAAATTCAGTTTAGGGCGATACGTATTCTTCTACATATTTTTGGTTAAAAAATAAAATAAAAAAAAAATCGCAATAAGCGACTGGTTTGCGCAAAAGTTATAGCGCCTACAAAATAAGGGACAGAATTGTTATTTTTTATTATTTATTTTTTTTACTAGTAATTGCGGCGATCTGCGATTTTTATTGCGACTGCGACGTTATGGCGGACATATCGGACACTTTTGACACATTTTTGGCACCATTCACATTTATACTGCAATCAGTGCTATAAATATGCACTAATTACTGTATAAATGTGACTGGCAGGGAAGGGGTTAACACTAGGGGGTGAGGAAGGGGTTAATGTGTTTCCTGCATTGTGTTCTAACTGTAGGGGAGGGGGGGGGGGTGACCGATCTGTGTCCCTATGTACTAGGAACACAGATCGGTATGCTCTCTCTATGACAGGACGCTGTCATTGTGAGAGCAGGCAATGAGAGATGATCTCATATGTTTACATATGAGATCATCTCTCATTGGCCCATCAGATCGCACCGCAAAGGGCCACTCTGATTGGCCGTTCGCGGTGATCTGTGATTGGCTGTGTCCGAGGGACACGGCCAGTACACTAGTTCCCCGCTGCGCGCTCTGGAGCGCGCGCTGGGAACGAGGAAAGGGGCTGCCGTGAAAACACGGCAGCCCGGAGATTTAGAGCCACCCTGCGGCCGTATATACTCGTACGGCCGTAGGGAAGTGGTTAAACTACTGTAATAACACAAGAATAATTAAATGTTACCATGTTTTTATTGAACACATCATGTAAACATTCACAGTGCAGGTGGAAAAAGTGTGTGAACCCCTAGACTAATGACATCTCAAAGAGCTAATTGGAGTGAGGTGTCAGCCAACTAGAGTCCAAACAATGATATGAGATTGGAGGTGTTGGTTACAGCTGCCCTGCCCTATAAAGACATACACCAGTTCTGGGTTTGCTTTTCACAAGAAGCACTGCTTGATGTGGATGACGCCTCACACGAAAGAGCTTTTAGAAGACCTATGATTAAGAATTGTTGATTTGCATAAAGCTGGAAAGGGTTATAAATGTATCTCCAAAAGCCTTGCTGTTCATCAGTCCACGGTAAGACAAATTGTCTATAAATGGAGAAAGTTCCCTAGGAGTGTAAAGATGACTGCAAGAGCACAGCGCAGACTGCTCAATGAGGTGAAGAAGAATCCTAGAGTGTCAGCTAAAGACTTACAAATGGCCCGGCATATGCTAACATCCCTGTTCGCGAATTGATATGTAAAACACTGAACAAAAATGTAATTCATGGAAGGATACCACAGAGCAAGCCACTGCTGTCAAAAAAAAAATATTGCTGCAATTTACAGTTTGCACAAGAGCACCTGGATGTTCCACAGCAGTAATGGCAAAATATTCTGTGGACAGATGAAACCAAACTTGAGTTGTTTGGAAGAAACACACAACACTATATGTGGAGAAAAAGAGGCAGAGCACACCAACATCAAAACCTCATCCCAACTGTAAAGTATGGTGGTGGGGGCATCATGGATTGGGGCTGCTTTGCTGCGTCAGGGCCTGGATGAATTGCTATCAGCGAAGGCAAAATGAATTCCCAAGTTTATCAAGACATTTTGCAGGAGAACTTAAGGCCATCTGTCCACCAGCTGAAGCTCAACAGAAGATGGGTGTACAACAGAACAACGACCCAAAGCATAGAAGTAAATCAACAACAGAATGGCTTAAACAGAAGAAAATATGCCTTCTGGAGTGGCCCAGTCAGAGTCCTGGCCTCAGCCCGATTAAAATGCTGTGGCATGACTTCAAGAAAGCGATTCACACCAGACATCCCAAGAATATTGCTGAACTGAAACAGTCCTGTAAAGAGGAATGGTCAAGAATTACTCCTGACCGTTGTGCACGTCTGATCTGCAACTACAGGAAACGTTTGGTTGAAGTTATTGCTAATTCTTTGTGTGTTATTAGTTTAAGCCAGGGGTGTCCAAACTTTTTCAAAGAGGGCCAGATTTGATGAAGTGAACATGGGTGAGGGCCGACCATTTGCTTTGTGAAGCATTTGCTTTGTGAATTCCATGCTTCCCTCTCCGCGATGCGTTGGCGTAGCGTAAAAGACATATACACTACGGAGGCATATATATGCGCCGATGTATGTGAATCCGGGCCAATATATTTTTTTAATGTATTGGTACATGTAAACCATGTAGTTCCCACCTAAGAAATCTTTTTTAATAAATTCCACAAAATTGACCTTAAAAATGATAGAAAAAATACAAGATTTGGCTCCCATAGATTTTATTGGGGTTTGGAGATAAGTTTGATTGATATCAGCAAACTTCTTGCTTGATTCATTACCTGTCCAGTGCCCCAAACTTTGGCCAATTCACTTATCACTATTAGTTATGTAACCTGGCTGTGAATAAATTGAAAGTACTGTATGCTGCGTTCATTAATATACCCATACAATGTCCATTGTATTCCATATCTCCCATCTATTTTTTCCATTTGTATCTCCCATCCATTTCAAGGGACACATTGATAGTTATGTGCAGTATATATCCATTTAATTACACTTTACATCTTGTGTGCACAATTTTGTTTGATATTCATGTAGCTAATCAAAGTAAAAAAAAATAAAAAAAATGATTGCTTACAATAAATTATAGTATTCCTATACTTTTCAGTTATGTCAGCATTACTCTACTCTACCCGTGCTCCTTCTGAAACCCAGCAAGCTTTACAACTCTCGATCAATAATGCACATGTAAGACTTTCCCATTAAGAAACAAAAATCCAATAAATTTGCTTTTTAAAGCTGGATGGTGGATTAAATGTACGTGTCATTTGGCATCTCATTAACCTTAGTGCATTTACAGGATAGTGGATAGCAAAAAGCCACTAGACTGGAGGACTCTGAACCTACATTAAGTAACTTATTATTCCTTTCTAAAGAAATAACACGCTGGACACACAGTTTTTCTATATGTAACTGTGTATCAGAAATACACCTTTATTTTATATTTGTCATAATTTATATTATAGAAATGATGCAGCTCAGGTAGGTTAATGTAAAGGGTTGACATGTTTTGCAGGGTCACCTGCTTTCTCAGGGCCTCTTGGAAAAAGAAAAAGAACATTGGCTAAAACTCTCTCACCTCATTCAAAGTCCCAGGGCTGCCCCCTTTTGTCTCAGGGCCTCTTGACCCTCAAATTTGTTCAAATATATGTAAAACTAGGCTGTAAGGACATACTGGAATCTACACACTTTGTGAACTGTGACACGGTGGGTGTTGTCTAGCTATTAACATGTGGGTGTGGAATTTATTACGTAGGCAAAACCAAATGTAATCTTTGGAGGCAAATTAACCACTTAAGGACCGCCTCCTGCAGATTTACGTATCAGGCTGGGCACATCAACGTATATATACGTTGGTTAATACCCAGTGGCATCCTAAACAGTCTTGTAGCTAGACATTTCACTACTCAACATCGATACAAAGTTGATTCACTCAAGTTTCAGGCACTTGCAAGGTAACACCCCAAGTGTGGAGCGGGGTTACCGCTAATGGTACTGAAATTTAACCCCGAGCCATACTCGGGAATACCGCCAGGGAGGTTAATAGGAAATGGCACCACGTTTTTTTTTTTTCTAAAGAAGTGCAAACTGGAATGGAAATTAAATTTTCTCCTCAAATGTCAATTGCTGCAGTACATTGTATACCTCATACATGTGGGCCACTTCACAAGTAGGTTTAACACTTTTACTGCCATTGACATACTGTATGTCTTGTTATACGTTGGCAGCAGTAGGGGGCTTTACACACATTGGGGTTTATTTACTAAAGCTGGAGGGTTCAAAATCAGGTTCACTTCCTCAGCTTGTTCAATTAAGCTTTGGCAATGAAACCTGGAACCTAATTGGTTTCTTTGCAGAAGTGAGCCTAAAGCCTCATACACATGATCCAATTGTTGGCAGGGGATTGTCTGTTGACAGAACTGTTGTCCTAAAATATGACTGTTAGTATGCTCCTTTTGACAATCATTGTCCAACTTTCTGTCAACAGAATGCTGGATGACATGCTAGTAAACTTTTGGCGGACAACCATTGGTTGTCAGATGTTCTGATGGTCAGTACACAAGTCTGTCACACAAAAGTTGATCGGAATCAATGCTCACCAAACACAAAATTAGCAGGAGGGACCCAACGGGTGGCGATTAAGAGCTGAAATTCCTCGTAGTACATCAATACGTTCATGTTTGTTGCATGAAAATTGTGTACGTTAGTATGCAAGACAAGATTCAAGCACACTCCCTTAAGACAAAAATCTGACACTCGGTTGGCCAATAGGGTTGAGCGAACCCAAACTGTAAAGTTACAGTTCGGGTTCATACCTGACTCTTGTATTTTTTGTACCCGGACCCGAACAATTTACTGTAAGTTCGGGTTCGGTGTTCGGCAATGTAATGGCGCGCTGTAGGGCAGCCAATCACCATTTGTTTTACTTGTGTGTCCTGGAAGCCATCACAGCCATGCCTACTAATGTCATGGCTGTTATTGGCCAGTGCAGCATGTGACCCAGCATGTGACCCAGCCTCTATATAAGCTAGAGGCACACAGCACAGCTTGTCACTCTGCTTTAGATAGGGTAGTGAAAGGCTACTGCTGCTGCTCTTCTGAAAGATAGAATTAGATAGGCGTCAGACTGTCCTACTTTAGAAATCACATTACTCAGCGATCTACATAGCATTAGATAGTTACATTAGGGAAAGGTTCCTGCTTGTGCTTGTAGGGAGAGAAATATATAGGAGTCTGTCCTGCTTCAGAAATCGAATTACACCAGCACTGCATATGTTACTGTGAGATACTCTGCAAGATACTTTAGGGGAAGGTTCCTGCTTGTGCTGGCAGGGAGAGAAATATATAGGAGTCTGTCCTGCTTCAGAAATCTAATTACACCAGCACTGCATATGTTACTGTGAGATACTCTGCAAGATACTTTAGGGGAAGGTTCCTGCTTGTGCTTGTAGGGAGAGAAATATATATGTGTCTGTCCTGCTTCAGAAATCTAATTACACCAGCACTGCATATGTTACTGTGAGATACTCTGCAATATACTTTAGGGGAAGGTTCCTGCTTGTGCTTGTAGGGAGAGAAATATATAGGAGTCTGTCCTGCTTTAGAAATCTTATTAAGATACTTTTCTTCTATTGTGCTATTCAAAAAACATCCATTTAGGGCAAAAAAAATATAAAAAATTGCAGTGTTTCCTTCATATCTGTACGTGTGAGATAAACACTTTAGCTAGTGTTCTTCTATTGTGCTATTCAAAAAACACCCATTTAGGGCAAAAAAATATATTTTGCAGTGTTTCCTCCAGGGTTTGCAGTGTTTCCTCCATATCCATACGTGTGAGATAAACACTTTAGCTAGTGTTCTTTTATTGTTCTATTCAAAAAACACCCATTTTAGTGCAAAATATATATTTTGCAGTGTTTCCTCCAGTGTTTGCCATGTTTCCTCCATATCTGTACGTGTGAGATAAACACTTTAGCTAGTGTTCTTCTATTGTTCTATTCAAAAAATACCATTTGTTTTATGTATTTTATGTTATTTTCAGTTATTTCCCTATCCACATTTGTTTGCCATGCTCTTACCAACATGTTGCCATTTGCAGCCCTCTAGCCCTTTCCATTACTTTTTTAGAGACATTTTAGTAGTCAAAAATTTGGGTCCCCATTGACTTCAATGGGGTTCGGGTTCGGGGTCAAGTTCGGGTCAAGTTCGGGTCCCGATCCAGGACTTTTTTCCGAAGTTCGGCCGAACCCGTCGAACCCGAACATCCAGGTGTCCACTCAACTCTACTGGCCAACAATTGGAGCGTGTGTACGAGTCCTAATTTAGCATTTTCCAGCTTTAGTAAATCAAACCCCACTATGTATGTGTACATCAAGTCGACTGTCAGGTGGAAGTGATCCTGCAGCAGTGCAGCCATCAGATTTCTTGCAAGCACACCTGGTACAGCCCTTTTGGTCCCATATGTGGTATTAATAAAATGTAAATAAAAAAATGCAGGTACAACAAAGCACTTAAAACCACCCACCAAATGTTGAGCCCATTCCACCCCCATGTACACGCACATAAAAAGGTAAATACATGCGTCAGTGACCCATTTCATGCCATTTGTTTGAAAAATCCTTGCCTTGAAAATGGTCAGAATTGATTTAAAAGATTTACATTCAGAATTTAAGAGTTTAGCAAATATCACCAAATCCAGGCATGTTCGGCTCATCCTGGATACATATTAAGAATGGGTTGTATTTTGGAATATTCTTTCAATATTGAAGGTAGACTCTGAATCATTTGTCCATCTGTGCTTGGCTCTTGGTTTCTTATAATCCTGCCATTAATATATCAGAAAGCTCTATTATGTTATTTGTGTTATACAATGCTCTGTTGGCACCATTTCATTTTGATTTATTTGATTGGTTGTTTGGCAATGAGCTAACACTTCCTTTGTCTAATGAGATATGATTATGTCAGTGTAGTATATGTCTGCCCGCTCTATGTGCTTTTACAGTTAATAATTTACAGTATGTTTATGGTATACACTAAAGGAGGATTTAATGCTACAAGCAGGTATAAAAACAACACTGATACCAAATATACGATTATTAAACCATCATTAAATGTATGCACATTACTAGGATATGTACCTGAATATTTCTTAACATCAGCCTACCACATTCTATTGTACTCATATAAGGACATGTGGGGTATGGGGATCAGAAATTAGCAGGGCTCAACTGGATTGCACAGTGATATCATTCATATTTGCATACAGGTGGAGAAAGCACATGGGGGAGAGGGGAGCTCTGGGGGGAGAGGGGGGGCTTTAGTGCTCAGTGAGGGGCTTGGGAAGAAAGGGAGAACATGTGTGCTTGGGAGGGGGAACCTATGCTCTGTGTGTGTAGTGTATCATATGTTAGTGTCTTGTTTGAGTGTAGTGTGCATGCTCAGTGTCACATACCATGACGCACCCTTTCATTGTTCAGCTATTGCCAGTGATTGCCAGGGGTGGACGTTGGAGGAAAGTTTCTGGAGCGATCCAGTACAGGTCAGACCTGTTTTATATATTTGAGAGGTACAGTTTATATCGAGCCTTAGCACAGTGGGGGAGCAGAGCTGTAAGGGGTGCATGGACTGAAGGAACCAACAGCCATAGGGAAGCCAGGAAGGGGTGTCTGTCTTGTGGGGAAAGAGACACAGCTTACATTGCATCAGATTGATAGTGGCTGCAGAATGCAGGGCAGGATGTTATAGGAATGAGTTAGGAGCTAAAAAGGGGAAATTTGATAGGAGAGACAACAAGGGAAGAGGCACCTCTGGGTGTAGTGGTTTCAACACAATTTAATATAAGCACAAGTAATGGCCATTCACATTTAGGTGGTATACAGCAGGCCGTTCACTTCCTGGTCCTGCAGGAGCCCTGTGCTGTAGAGATGTCTTCTCACCGCTGATGAAATGGAGCCGGCTGCGGTGGAGGAGAGAGACCTCAAACAAGGCTCGGAGCGCAGATGGACGGGCAGGCAAGGTGTGATGATGTCACCGGGGATGCAACGTGTTTCCGAGTGTACAGGCAGTGTATGACATGGCTGCCACACTCCTTTGTCAATCTAGTTAACGGGAAATGTGGAGCTAAATTTGCATTACAGGAATAGGGAGGGGCCAAGGTGGGACATACAGGGGAAGGGTGGAGCAACGAATCATGACACTCGTATGGATGAGTGGCAAAGGGAAAAAGGAAATTACTTAATAAATGGTAAAAAACGGGGTGGATAAAAAAAGAGAATATCATGATTACTATAAATGTATGGCATGTATGGCGTCGGACACGGGGGAAGTGGACAAAAGGGAATAGAGGGAGGGGGCATGAATACTATTAACACTATGTTGAAAAATAATAATAATAACATTAATTTGGGTATAGTAGTGGTAGATTACATATAATTCAATCACAAAGGAGGTTGATAAGGGGAATCAGGAAAGATTATATATATATATATATATATATATATATACATTAACTGGTTGCCGACCGGCCGCCGTCATATTACTCCCGGAAGTCGGCTCTCCTGGGCGAGAGCCCGTAGCTCTACGTCGGCTACTTTGCGGTCACTAGAGGGCGCGTGCGCGGCGGCGGCACGTGCATCCCCGCTCGCCCCCGAGTCCCGCGCGTGTGCCCGGCGGGTACGATCGCCCCCGGGCACACGCGATCGCTCGTTACAGAGCGAGGACCGGGGGCTATGTGTGTAAACACACAGCTCCCGTTCCTGTCAGCGGGGAAAACAGAAGATCAGTGATTTCCCCCAGTGAGGCCACCCCACCCATACAGTTATAACACACCCAGGAACACTTAACACTTAACCCCTTCCCCGCCCCCCAGTGTTAACCCCTTCACTGCCAATGGCATTTTTATAGTAATCCAATGCATTTTTATAGCACTGATCGCTATAAAAATGCCAACGGTCCCAAAAATGTGTCAAAAGTGTCCGAAGTGTCCGCCATAATGTCACAGTACTGAAAAAAAACGCTGATCGCCACCATTACTAGTAAAAAAAAAATATTAATAAAAATGCCATAAAACGACCCCCTATTTTGTAAACGCTATAACTTTTGCGCAAACCAATCAATAAACACTAATTGCAATTTTTTTTAATGAAAAATATGTAGAAGAATACGTATCGACCTAAACTGAGGAAAAAAATGTTTTTTGGGGGATATTTATTATAGCAAAATGTAAAAAATATTGATTTTTTTTCAAAATAGTCGCTCTATTTTTGTTTAATAGCGCAAAAAATAAAAACCGCAGAGATGATCAAATACCACCAAAAGAAAGCTCTATTTGTGGGAAAAAAAGGACGCCAATTTTGTTTGGGAGCCACGTCGCAGGACTGCGCAATTGTCAGTTAAAGCGACGCAGTGCCGAATCACAAAAAGTGCTCTGGTCATTGGGCAGCAATATTGTCCGGGGGTTAAGTGGTTAATGATCATTGGGATGTAATGGAGAGAATTATATAGTGGGTAATAAGTGATAATATTAATGTTAAAAATTCACTCAGAATAGTGTTATTTATCAACGACACACATTGTACAGCGTGAGAGGGTACAATGGACCCCATCCCCCTTAGACCCCTTGTTCCTGGTATATAAAAAGGAGACATCACTGTTCAGAAATCACCCTAAAAGACAGCAAACCCTCTATTCAGTCTGAAATTGCTTATACAAAAAATAAAAATAAAGATGTTTCTCAGCTGCATAAGCAAATGTCAACTGTTGCTGCAGTTGTTGGTTTTGTTTGACACTGATTATTATTTTCTAAATGCTGTTATTCCTTATCGGTTATATAAACATTTTCCAACACTTTGGACAGTTAGCATACCATTCTAATAAATTCAGATATTTGATACACTTATTATTAGGGGGACATTAATAATATATTCAAATAAAATGTTCTACCTTTATCATGCACACATATGTGCTCTTCTCAAATTCTGATTTTGAGGGGTTCTCTCCATGTTTGGCTATGCGGCAAAGTGAACAAAGCTACATTTTTAATTTAGAAGAACTGTTTACCCTATGTGATGTTACATCATAGCACACAAAGGTAAACTTCATCTGTTTGTGTAAATTGTTATTGGGACATTATTATGAGATCAAGTCAGGTTTGCACAGACAGAAATTAGCATGGCAGAGACATTTTCACAGGGTTGCAATCATTAAACTTCTGCTTGACATTGTGCTCTGTTGTTTTATGCTTACATAGTAAAAGGTAGTAAAATCAAATGTCATTCAGAACATCCAATATATTTGTTAGAACCAACAGATAAATGGGGGAGTTGATATTTAAATATTTTTTATGAGCTTTTCATGTTATAAATTAAAATTATTTTTCTTTTTCTCATATGGGGGAGTCTAGTTTATGTTAGGGAAGACCTGGGTTGGGGTGCAGCAGGATGTACACTGCGCTCTGGAAGACTACATTTGGCCGAAGGATTTACTTTGGTCAATGCAAGTCTACCAGATGGTTAACATTACTTTTCACTGCTTTTTTTCTGGTTTAAAAAAAATGCATTGTGGTTTTCTACTTGCTGGCTTTTTTTTTATTTTCACCTGGCAGTCAATAAAAGTCAATGAACAATGCAGGGTCTATTTTCATTTTGTTTTTCATCTGTCTTTTTCAATCTTTCATTCTTAGCTTTGTGCAGTGATCAGTGAAACAGCAAACAGAAAAGTGACTGAAAATTGAATGGGTACTGAATGAAATTGCAAGCACTATTTAATAGCAAGTTTAAATGGAAGTTTTAATGGTTATGGGGTATTTTTTTTATATATGCATGTATATGTTTTATTATATTTAAAATACATTCTAAAAGGGGGGGGCACAGAAAAAAAATGTTTACTTTTAGACACATGCTGCCTGAAAATGTAAATAGGAGATATTTATAAGCAATATTTCATGTATTTAGCAAAAAAAATAAAAATTATGGACATAATAAGTAAAGAAAATATTTACAAGAATATTATATGACACCATTGAATGAATGAATGAATGAAAACTTGTATAGCGCGGCACATGCGAACTGAATCGCCTCTGGGCGCTTGTTGTTCCTGTCTCCTTTGATATCAAAAGAGAAAAGTCTTGACCTTTTTCCTAAATGCTAGGTGGTTCTCCTCCAACCGAATGCTGGTTGGTAAAGCGTTCCATAGTCTTGGACCTTGGATCGCGAATCTTCTTTCTCCTTTGGACTTGAAGTTTGCTTTTGGAACCTGGAGTAGGTTCTGATTCGTGGATCGCAAAACGCGATTGGGATTATGCGCTTTTATTATTTCGCATAAATAAAGGGGGGCATTCCCATGGACACATCTATGCGTAAGACAGAGAGCTTTAAAAGCAATTCTGTCTTTGACTGGCAGCCAATGAAGGGCTCTCAGTGAAGGTGAGATGGATTCCCAGGGTTTTTTCCCAGTCACAAGTCTGGCGGCCGTATTCTGAACGACTTGCAGACGAGCGATTTGGTACTTGGGAAGGCCGAGGTAAAGGGCATTTGCGTAATCCAGCCTGGAGTTTACAATTGCTCCCACCACGACCGCTAAATCTTCTTTAGGGATGAACGGAGTGAGTCTGCGTAGTAGGCGCAGTAGATGGTGAGATCCGCTGACTACTGACCCTATTTGTGCGTCCATTGTCATAAAGGAGTCAAAAATGACCCCTAGGCTTTTGACTTTGGCGCTAGGGGTGATGAGCTTGCCCAAAATAGGCGGGGGGGTCCACGCTGTTGATGGTTGATTCCTGCGCTTGGCGTGAAACAGGAGAAGTTCTGTTTTCGCTCCATTGAGTTTAAGATAACTCTTTGTCATCCAGTCCTCTATCAAAGAGAGGCATGTCTCTAGATTGAGGTGGTGATCCTGACTGTTGCAGATGCGAAAATACAGTTGCGTGTCATCTGCATATGAGTGGTAGAGCAGTTTTTGGCTGCTGATAATCTCAAAAAGAGGACGAAGATATATGTTAAACAGCACTGGTGACAGAGGCGATCCTTGAGGGACTCCGCATGTTACTGTGCGTTTTTCAGACGTAAAAGGTCCTAACTTCACTGTTTGCGATCGGTTTTCCAGAAAAGAGGAGAACCAAGATAAATCGCCTTCTGCGACTCTGGCTACTTCAGCGAGCCGAGTCAGTAACAGTTTGTGGTCGACAGTGTCGAAAGCGGCACTTAGGTCCAACAGAACTAGAAGACAAGATTCTCCTTCATCTGCGGCCTTGAGAACATCGTCCCATACTTTCAGCAATGCTGTTTCTGACCCGTGTCCGGGACGGAAGCCTGATTGCAATGGGTCAAGTAGCTTGTAGGTATCCAGATGCTGTTGCAGCTGTTGTACCACTACTTTTTCCATTATTTTAGAGAGTACGTTGAGGCTTGTTATGGGACGGCGATGGAGTGGGTCCTTGGGGTCCAGGGAGGGGTTCTTCATGATGGGTAGGATTATACCCTCTTTCAACTGTGAGGGCACTATGCCCTCCAAGAAAGACTGGTTGATAAACTGCGTGATGGGAGGAGCCAGGATGTAGGCGCATTCCTTCAGCAGTTTTGTGGGGATAATGTCATTAGGCGCTGTGCCATTACGCAGAGTACAAATGACATTCTTAGTGGTCTCGATGGAGATGGGTTCAAGGGTAAACTTACCTGATATAGGAGAATTACTATGGGTGCTGTGTGAGAGGCTGCAGGGGGGGCCGAGGGGGCAGTTGTTTTGCTGAATGCTTTCACGGATTGCCTCGATTTTATTAACAAAATAATCCGATAGTTCATTGCAAAATTCTTGTGTGTCCGAACTGGGGGCTTCAATGCAACTTGGTTTCATGGTCTGGGTGACCATCTTGAAGAGTTCGCGGGGGCGGTTTAGGGCACCGTTGATAGCCTCCGAAAAATAAATTTTCTTGGCTTGGAAAATTCCTTTGTGGTATTTTCTTGTAGTCGCCTTGTAGATGGACAGGTTTAGCTCTGAAGAACATCTTTTCCAGGCAGATTCTGCCCTTCTGCGTTCTTGCTTCAGTAACGACAGCTGGTTGTTGAACCAGCTGCGGTTGTTTTTCCGAATGCGGGTTCTTCGTTTCGGCGCTACCAAGTCGGCTGACTGTAGCATAGCCGAGTTTATGGCTTCCAATGTTTCAACGGCCGTTTGATGCGGCTGAGTTGTTTCTATTTTTTTTCTTAAAGTCGTTTTGAAGAGTTCCGAATGGAGCTTCTTCTGACATCTAGTCCAGTGTGTTGTCACTGGATTTGATGTTTTTGTTGCAGGGGGGATGGTGGAAATACTGAAAATAATTGCATGGTGGTCTGTCCATGGCAATTTTTCATGTTCCCAAATTTTTATTTCCAGAGCTTGTCTGAAAATAAGATCAAGTGTGTGACCTGAAGCATGTGTGGGCCCACATACTAGTTGCTGTAATCCTAATCCTTCCAGGTGGTTAATACAGGCGTCGGCAATGGGGTCCTGTGAGGAGTTGGCCCAGAGATTGAAATCCCCGAGCAGCAAAAGATGTTTGCTGTTGAGGGTATAAGTGGAGAAGAAATCCGTCCATGATGGTAGCAGCTGCGATTTTGGGCCGGGTGGCCTATAGCAGAGCAGAATGTGGACGGTCTCCTTAGAGCTTGCTTGCAGTTGCAGAGTAGGGGTTTCCATGAATGGAAGAGGGTTTTGGCGGACTGGTTTGGTGATCGTAAGATGAGTCTTGTGGATCACCGCCAGGCCGCCTCCTCTTTGCCCTATTCTGTTTTCCGTTATGATACGGTAATTTTCTGGCACCAGTTCTCCTAGAATGGTGTTACAGTCGGCTGTGAGCCAGCTCTCTGTAATAAAGAGACAGTCTAGATCCTTTTGTTGAATGAAGTCGCGAATTTCTAGTCGGTGTTTTACTGCCGATCTTGTGTTGATCAGAGCACATGATATGTGCCTGCGCTGGGGTAAATGGCTGAAATGTCTGACCGTTGATCTGAGATCGATTCTCAATAGTCGCTCAGTTCTTAGGGCCTTTTTGGTGATGGCTGGCAGTATTGCGGCGTATTGCCTCAAACTCCAAATGGTGTCGGCAGAATATTGCCGACCTGCCATGATTGCCAATGCACCGGGGGGGGGTTCAGGGGCCAAATGGGGAGAGGAATTGGCTAATTCCTCTCCCTAGCTTGGTCCAGAGGAAGGCAAAAAAACCCTAGCGGCGCTAGGCCAATATGCTCCGATAGGGAAAAAAATTCCTTCCTGACCCCTGCAAGAGGCGATCGGGTGACCCCTGGATCAAGCTTATATTCGTTGGAGAGACTAGGGGGGGCTGGGGATGAGAGGTGAGTGTGTTGCTGGTACAGAAGGATGGTTGCCTGAACAGGCAGTGGGATGCAGACCAGGGCTGACAGGTGGGGTACTTCTGTAATGCTGGGGGGGCTGAGAGGGTGACAATAAGGCAGGGTACAGGCTGTCATGTGGTGAGGGGGGGGTTTCCTAGAGGCTGGGTGAGGATTGTAGGGCGAGAGGAGCGGCGCGCCTGTTAGGCCGCAAGTGAAGCCGCGGTCTTTCCTAGATCGCGGCCCCGCGATTCGATGCCGTCTGGCGCGGGTCTCCAGAAAAGTCCTGAAATGACGGAACAATCTTGGGGGGGTGACAAAAAGGGGCCCTAATGATGATGGGGGTATGAAAAAGGGTGGATGAAGAAGGAGCAGGAGAGATCCGAGTTGCTGAGGCTTATCCTGAAAAGGACGGCCGTCAGCAGCTTACCTGCAGGAGAGCCAGGGAGCCCGGAGGCTGATCTGTATGAAAGGGAGGTCAGATTGGGGTACAGGTGAGGTCCAAGAGCAGGAGCTGGGGCTGGCTAGCAGGCTGGGAGAGACACTACCTAACTGCCTCCTACGCCTGCCTGGAGCTATGGCACACACGCTCCTACTCCTAGGAGACGTGTGCCGCTGGGAGCTCCTGTAGCTAGTCCGCCTGCCTCGCTGCCTCACTGATTATTCAACTTTTCACTTCAAGGGCCAGCTCACAATAGTTTCTCTGTAATTAATTTCACTACATTTTACCTCATTCATCTCATCTCCTTCCTTTCAATTTGTTATAGTTTCAACTCACCTTTGCTATGCTTTGTGAATGACACAGCAGAGGGAGAGGAAAGAGGTACAACACCAGAATTTTTGTCTATTCTAGACAATGCACTAATGCTGACCTTATTATTTGGATACTTGGTAAATATCCAAATGTATTGCACAAATGTGGATATGTATATACTGTACCACTGTTTCATATGGGTGCATAAGGGCATCAGGTTCTGATTAGTAAGTACGGCCAAAAGTGGATTTTTCCATGCATTCAGCTATGAGAAGTAATTGCAAATTATGTGGGCTGCAGCTTGTCTATAAAGAGCACCTAGGGCCATGATGTCACATTCCAAGTAAGTCACATGATGAAAGACATAGGCCGCGTACACACGATCGGTCAAAACAGATGAAAACGGACTGAAGGTCCGTTTTCATCGGTCCAAACTGATTGTGTGTGGGTCCCATCAGTCAGTTATCCTTCGCTCAAAAAAAGAGAACTTGCTTTAAAATTTAACCGATGAACGCCTAACCGATTGGTCAAAAACGATCGTTAGTAGGCACGATCATCGGTTAAAAATCCACGTATGCTCAGAATCAAGTCGACACATGCTTGGAAGCATTGAACTTTTTTTTTTTCAGCACGTCGTTGTGTTTTACATCACCGCGTTCTGACACAATCGGTTATTTAACCGATGGTGTGTAGGCACATCAGACCATCAGTCAGCTTCATCGGTTAACCGATCGTGTGTATGCTGCCTTAGACTGGAGATGACGTCACACAGAACCTTAACCACTTGCTTACTGGGCACATAAACCCCCTTCGTGCCCAGGCGAAATTTCAGCTTGCGGCACTGCGTCGCTTTAAATGACAATTGCGCGGTCGTGCGACGTGGCACCCAAACAAAATTGGCGTCCTTTTTTTCCCCACAAATAGAGCTTTCTTTTGGTGGTATTTGATCACCCATGCGGTTTTTATTTTTTGCGTTATAAACAAAAAAAGAGCGACAATTTAAAAATATATATATATTTTTTACTTGTTGCTATAATAAATATCCCAATTTTTTTTTTAAAAAAAATATTTTTTTTTCTCAGTTAAGGCCGATACGTATTCTTCTACATATTTTTGTAAAAAAAAAAAATCACAATAAGTGACTGCTTTGCGCAAAAGTTATAGCACCTACAAAATAGGGGACAGAATTATGATTTTTTTTTAATATTTTTTTTTTACTAGTAATGGCGGCGATCTGCGATTTTTATTTTGACTGCGATATTGCGGCGGACACATCGGACACTTTTGACACAATTTTGGCGCCATTCACATTTATACAGTGACCAGTGCTATAAATATGCACCAATTACTGTATAAATGTGACTGGCATTGAAGGGGTTAACACTAGGGGGTGAGGAAGGGGTTAAATGTATTGCCTGAGTGTGTTCTAACTGTGTGGGGGGAGGGGGGTGACTGGGGGAGGTGATCGATCCTGTCTCCCTATGTATAAGGGAAACAGCATCTGTCACCTCTCCCTGACAGGACGTGGAGCTCTGTGTTTACACACAGAGCTCCATGTCCCTGCTCTGTCACCGACGATCGCGTGTACCTGACGGACATCGCGGCCGCCGGGTACACGCATCGAATCCTCGGTGATGCGTGGGGACTGTTTTTCCCCGCCGCGATGGGAATTACAAGCAAATCACGTCCAAAGACGTGACCCCGGCGCCTCAGGTCCGCGCTGCTGACGTATTATGTCAATAGCGCGGACCGGAAGTGGTTAAAGGGGTGATTTTAATAAAGCACAAATGGTGATTTTAATCAATACTACATTTTGGAAGTCCTCTATTCTGTTTATTGATTCTGAGGGGATAAATGTAAAGATTTTAGCTGTGAAGACTGTAGGGGAGTTTCCAAAGAACCGTTTAACTGAGATGGGCACTTCAAAAATTATTTTTCTTGTAAGCCTTTATCAACTTTAAGCATACACGGTATTCATGCAGAAGATTCCTACACTGATGTTGAGTACCTTAAAGGGATGGTGCATGGAGGTTATGGTGTAATTGTACAGTGCATGTGTTGAAAGCTGGCTGCACGATAACCTATTTTCTTGTCTTTGTTGCATATTTACCCTAAAGGTAAAGTGGAGGAAAATAACTACAGGTGCAGTTGCATGTGGAACAAATGGAGCTGAGACCTTGAATGAATGTGAACCTAAATCAACTTTAGGGTCTTCATAGGAGTATTATGGTGATAGTGGAGTAATTGGGTTTTTCATGAGAATCATTTTAATAAGATTTATTTTTTCAGCAACCAACAGTTGAAGCTGACTGATGGTCCGTCGATGAAGCTGACTGATGGTCCGTCGTGCCTACACACCATCAGTTAAAAAAACGATCGTTCAATGCTTCCAAGCATGCATCGACTTGATTCTGAGCATGCATGGATTTTGAACCGATAGTCGTGCCTACTAACGATTGTTATTTTTTCTATTGGTTAGGTATCCATCGGTTAAATTTAAAACAAGTTCCCTTTTTTTTTAACCGATGGTTAAATAACCAATGGCACCCACACGCGATTGGTTCGGACCAATGAAAACGGTCCATCAGATTTAACCGATCGTGTGTACGCAGCATCAAGCCTCTGTGATTTGGCATGATTTTCTTATAGCCAATTGTTGCCAGTGATACAGTAGGTGAACACAGGTATCGTGTACCTGGTAGCAGAGCCTGATAGGATGAGATAGGCCTCTCTTATATCTCTGACTCGGGGGGGCCTGATAGTGTAGACATGAGATGCAGGAGTGCAGAGTCACACGAGTGCCTGGAAGTCTTGCTAACAGCAGGGCATGTGTCCTTGCTGGGCAGGAGAAGTTGTCAGTTGGCTTCAGTAAGTAGACAAGTAGGCAGGTAGCTGGTGCTGGTGACAGCAGGTAGGGTAACTGGGTAAGGCAGGTCAGATCATACATAGATGGGAAGAATTGGGTACAGATCACAGACAGGATGGTGATCGGAAGGCAAACAGGGTCTGGAACCAATCAGTGAAACTGAAGCCAAAGGAACAGACATAAGTGTGGTCAGTGGACTAGCCTAGGTCGATGCAGATGGAGTTTAGAGAATGGTCAAGACAAGCCACGTTGATAACTGGACGCAGGATACAGGTTCACATGATAACAGATACACAGGAGGCTGAAGAAAAGGCAGCATTGTTTCTGATTACTGGCTGGGTTTAACTAGTCTGTTTGGCGCCAGCATCTGTCACCGGTGCACGCAAGCGTCAGTGCACACAGGGATGCGTGCGAGTTCGCACATGCATATTTCTATGACCAGTGCCCAATTCTTAGGAGCATGAAAGGGAATCAGTTTTAGTTTGTTTTGTTGTTCCAGCGGATCTATTCTGTTTGTTGGCATGTGTATCCTGACAGCAGGAGATATATACCTCTCCAAATTTAAACTTGGTCAAGAACAGTTGGGTAGTTTGCCCTTTTAATAAGCAGGGGTTTGCATGTTAATAGAAATACTCCTAAGGTTTATAGCCATTGACTTGTGTGGGATAAAATCTGCCTGATCAGAATGTATAATATATGTAGTAGTCTCATTCCATCTGGAAGTCAAAACCTTTGCCAAAATCTTCACTTCACTTTGTAAAGGAGAAATGGGTCAATATGAATCTGGGTCTATGAGATCTTTACCTGGTTTTAACAAAATAATAATTTTGGTCCTTGACATTGATGGTAGGTGGCTAGCAAAAGAAACATTGAATACCTTAAGTAAATGTGGGAGCACAGAATTAGCATACCATTTATACACCTCCGTTGGTAAATTGTCATCACCTGGGGCTTTGCAGCTAGGGAAAGAACAGGTTGCCTTTTGAACCTCCTCTAAGGTAATTGTGGCATCCAGCCTCCATTTCTGTTCCACTGATAAAGTAGGGAGTCAAACATTCTGAAGGTAGCGAGCTAGCTCATCTGGTAAATAGGTACCCGGGGTATGAATAATGGTGAGAATTAACTATTTTAGCTAAGAGGTGACAAATTTTCTCCTCTTCCTCATAGAAGGCTAGTTAAACGAAAAATAGTTTATGTTTTGCTGAGGAAGAGCCCAGTGCATCCTGGACTCACATCCACACTTCTTGTACAGAATCAGACAGATAAATGATATATGCCGATTCCAGCAGCTGCACCTGGTGTTTAACCTGATGCTCCCCCATGGCGTTTCTATGCATTTCTGCTGTGTTGTTTTAGATGTCATTGATTACATTTTTGATCTGTTGATATAGCAGAACCATACTTTGTTCAGCTATGGCTGCATAGGACATGGCTGTTCCTGCAGGTAATACAATGTATCTCTAGCATCTTCAGAAGTAAAGCAATGCATGCAGAGCATTGTGAAGATTCTTTCTTGTAACACACACACATAAATACACAGACTTAAAACTAATATTATACAGTAGTGCACAATTATATCATGATTGATGTGATTAAAGTGAATCTCCAGGACCTAGATAAAAATATTTTAATAAAATGTAATTTTAATTAGTAATATGAAATTTAAAGCTAAACGTTGTCTTCTCAAGATGCAGCCCAGCCACCAGAGAAAACTCTTTTGGCTTCTCCGGTTATAGCACATACTGATATTACTGATATTACACACTCCTGTGTTCAGTATGACTACCAATCTTATCAGTGACCATTGTTGTTATAATTAATAGAGCTTGTAGTTAGATGCAGTCTAATTTCTCCTCTGTAGTTGGTGCTCTTCAGCAGCAACTTTTCAGTTAAAAGGGAAGTCAAGAGGAACATGGTTTCTCCAGTTTCCTGGGTCATTGCAAAAGCTATCCAAGTGGATGCTGCTGCCCCATGTGACTCTACCAGCCATTTTGGGTTAGGCAGGACCAATTTAAGGCTCTGGCTCTCAGGCTTGGTGCACATTTTGTGAGTAAGTAGAGTGGGGACAGGGACCCTGCCTTTTAGGGATAGAATTAGTGGCAGGGAAAGGTTCCTGATGAAGAAGGAATGCTTAGGGCTGGCAATTTATCTGGACATCTTCCTGTTTGGGTATGAAATGGGCAGGCTGCATTCTGACCCTGCTAACAGGTGCTGTCAGCACAGCTGAAACCTGCTCTAAATGCTGCATTATCTGCGAGTGTTCCAGGCCGGGTTGTCTTCCTGAAGGGTTTATTGTGAACTGCCTTTGTATTATTTAAATACAAGTTATTTCATCATATTTGGACTGTGTGTATTATTGCCACTGCAGCACGCTCCACCCTACCTACAAGCTGATTTTCTAAACAGTCAAGTATTTGACAGGCAAACAGGTGAATAGCAGTTAGAGTGGTAAAGTGTGCACTTAGGTAATCTAACCAGCAAGCAAGCCAACTGTTAAGACAGAGCTCTGCATGGAGTTCAACTTTAACATTATAACATTTTGGCTGGCTTTAAAAAATAGTGTGTGATATATTTAACCCCTTCCATACAGGGCATTTTCACCCCCTTCCTGCCCAGACCAATTTTTAGTTTTCAGCGCTGTTGCACTTTGAATGACAATTGCGCGGTCAGGCAACACTGTACCCATATTAAATTGTTATGTTTTTTCCCCACACAAATAGAGATTTATTTTAGTGGTATTTGATCATCTCTGCGGTTTTTATTTTTTGCGCTATAAAAAAAAGAAGAGCGACAATTTAAAAAAAAAAACACAATATTTTTTCCTTTTTATTTAATACATATCACAATATTTAAAAAAATAAATAAAAATTCCCCTCAGTTTAGACCGATACGTATTCTACGTATTTTTGGTAAAAAAAAAAAAAACGCAATAATCGTATATAGATTGGTTTGCGCAAAAGTTATAGCGTCTACAAAATAGGTGATGGATTTATGGCATTTTTATTTTATTTTTTTTACTAGTAATGGCGGCGATCTGCTTTTTTTTTGTGACCGTGACGCTGCGGCGGACATATCGGACACTTTTGACACGTTTTTGGGACCATTCACATTTACACAGCGATTAGTGCTATAAACTGCACTGATTACTGTGTAAATGTGACTGGCAGGGAAGGGGTTAACACTAGGGGGCGCTGAAGGGGTTAAAATGTGTCCTAAAGTGTGTTCTAACTATAGGGGGAGGGGGACTCACAGGGGGAGGAGATCGATGTGTGTTCCTCTGTACTGGGAACACACATCAATCTCCTCACCGCTGACAGGAGGTGGATCTGTGTGTTTACAAACACACAGATCCACACTCCTGACGTGATTGCCGGAAATCGCGGGTGCCCGGCGGCAATCGCAGCCGTCGGGCACGCGCGCCCTAGAACGCCGTAAAGACAGGACGTTGTGCAACGTCCAGTCTCATCGGCGAGGGGATGACCATAACGTCATTCCCCTATGGCCAGGTAAGGAAGGGGTTAAATTGTGTGAACACATAAGCATCTTTTTTTCTATCTGAGAACTTTGACAACAAGAAAGCCTGTACTTCAAAAATGTGGCACTCATTGCCACCCTCTCCTTTATAAAATACTAGGTTGCAAAACACAACCTAGTCATCATACTGATCCGATTGTTTCTGAAGGAACAGACTTTAAGCAAATAACCAGATGAAAAATGTTGACGTCATTCCTACATTCTAATCTATATTATTATGATTATTATTATTATTATTATACACGATTTATTTAGCACCAACAGTTTACACAGCGCTTTACAATGTAGAGGGGGGGGGACAACACAATTTCAATACAGTTCAGTAAAGAAGGTACAGGAGGGCCCTGCTCATAGAACTTACATTCTAAAGGGGGGGGGGGGTGGCACAAAGGGTAATAGCTGCAGAGAATGATTTGATGGGGGTGGTTTTTAGGTGGGTGTTGGATAGGCTTCCCTGAATAAATTAGTTTTCAGGGATCTCCTAAAGGTGGACAGGGTAGGGGCTCATACTGGAGCAGGGAGTTCCAGAGGATTGGAGAGGCTCTGGAGAAGTCCTAAAGGTGAGCATGGGAGGAGGTATCAAGGGATCTGGAGAGCAGGAGTCTACATGCTTATTACAGGTCAGTGACTAAAGCCATTAATAACCAGAGACAAACAAATCAAATACAAACAATATCAAATAAATCTTTTAGGTCCCAATATGCAATGTCCCCTAAAATGTCAATTGGGGAATCAGCCAAGTATAGATGCAAAAAAAAAAACTGTGCAATGTTATAAATGTTTGCCAAAGTGCAAATGCAAATAAAAGTATAAAACAAAATTAGGTGCATATATTATCTTCCACCTTATTCCACTGAGTCCATAAAATGCAATGTGCAAATACATTTTTGGTATGAATTGATAAATATAATGAATGTCCTTAGTGAGTGATCACTCCTTTTACTGCTGATCTTATTTGGTAGTTTGATATTTCTACTTCCACCCTTAAAGTGCTTGCCACCAAAACCTAGTAAAAATGGCCACTCACCAGATGGATGCGAGTATGCGCCTTTGGTTCATTACAGGATAACCACTCCGTAGCAATAGGTCCAGCAGCAGCCTTTCCCAACTGTGTGGTGGAATGTTTGGCTCTAGTATTTCTTATGAAAAATGAGAAATAGTATCTTCCTTCAAACAACCAGAGACAGCCAGGTATGTAGTATTCTTAGAAGCAGCTAAGAAATAGCAGCCCTTTGTATTTATCGAAGTACAAGTTTCCTTTAAGATACAAGATACAGTACTTTTGCTCTAAGCCAAATCCGTTTTTCCAAGTAAGTGCTTAAATGCTAAGTACATGCCTTGCAGTGTGTGTTTTACTAATGAAGTTCATAAAAGATGTTGTAACAAAAGAATTAATGATTAAATAGAATTGTTTAATGATTATTGCTATGGTGGTATGCATACTGATAACTCTCCAAGTGACTTGAAGCCTCTGTTTATCCTTGCAGGCATTTCCTTTTCAAGCATGGATCTGGTACTTCTCCCATCTTCAGTGCTGCCAGCCAGAACTACCCTCTGACTTCAAATACAGTGTACTCTCCTCCTCCAAGACCTTTGCCCAGGAGCACTTTCTCCAGGCCTGCCTTCACGTTCAACAAATCATATCGCTGCTGTAACTGGAAGTGTACTGCCTTGAGTGCTACAGCAATTACAGTGACATTGGCTCTGCTGCTAGCCTACGTTATTGGTAAGAGTTCTGTTCCCTTTCAATAAAACTATCTAGTATCATCTGGTATTATATACTCCATCTAAACAAGTTTGATTTATGTACAAGAAGCTTAAATAACAATAATAGATCCGTTTCATAAACTTATCCTAACTGAATATATTTAAATTAGAAACATACTGAAGAACAATATTTTCTAAATATGGTAACATAAAATATTCAGCTGAGCAAAAGTTCACAAATGTCAAAAATATTTTATACTTTTTTTAAATATCAGAAATTTGTATACATATTTATACAACGTATTAGCATTATTTTTACATAAAGAGACATTTATTTGACAGGCAATAACATTTTTAACAATTACCAACTCATTTCCCACTGCACCTCAATATTACAAATACTTATTGCTACTGGACTTCCAGATTGTTTTTCCACAGGGATAATGTGGGGCCTCGTAGCTGATTTTTGGTAGCCCTTGTTGATGAAACATCTTGCAGTCTACATAGAATTGTCTGCCTGGGTTAACAGATTACATGTTAGATAGATAGATAGAGTAGATAGATAGATACAGTAGATACTGTAGATAGATAGATAGATAGATAGATAGATAGATAGATAGATAGATAGATAGATAGATAGATAGATAGATAGATAGATAGATAGATAGGCAGACTTACGTGATTGAGGTTACAGTTATATATTATGGGCCAGATTCACAGAGCCCTTACTCCTGTCTATCTCGCGTTAGACTGGAGTACTTTCAAATTACGCGCGTTTTTTCACTACTCTGAAACCTTAAACCATGAAAAGACGGCTTCAGGCTTCAATCCGACTGGCGTACGTGTTTGTACGCCTTCGGATCTACGCTGCAATAAATTTGCGGCCGCTGGGTGGAGTTCCTGTCATTTTCCGCGTCGGGGTATGCAAATGATCCACAAAGTTACGAACGTCAATTGTAATCTCTTACGGCATCTTTAGTCATCTTTTTGCCGCATAAAGTTATACCAGCTTTTTGCTGGTCTAATATTAGACAGCCCATGTTAAGTATGGCCGTCGTTCCCGTGTCGAATTTCAACGTTTTCCGACGTCTTTTTTAATTTTTTACGTAAGTCCTCCGGGAATAGGAATGTCCGTAAACGACGCTATTCAAACAAAAAATGACGTAACAACGTTATTTTGCGCAATGCACGGCAGGAAATTTCTGAATGGAGCATGCGCAGTTCGATCGCCGCGGGAACGCGCCTAATTTAAATGCTTCAAGCCCCCTAATCGCGTATTTCGATTACGCAGCGAGAAATACACTACACCGCCGTACTGTACGGGACAAAATCTACCAGAATTCGGCGTAGAGCCTGGTAAAATACGGCGGCGTAGTGTATCTCTGATACTCTGCGCCAATGTAATTGTATCTGAATCTGGCCCTATATATTTATCTCAAACAACCTATCCACGCAAAATGTTTCATTTTTTTAGGTAGATTATGATCAACCATCATCCCTCCTGTTCTTAAATTCCAACTCCAGAAAACTTAAAAAATATTCCTTTCAGTAGGGCACAGCCCTGCTGTAAGGATTAATTGCTCATTTAGCTCTGGGTGACATAGAAAAGATGAGCTACTTACCAAATTCTCTGAACTATAATGCTGCTTAAACACGACCGTTATTCATGTCATGCCAAAAAAAAACGTTTTTCTTGACGTGATTCCTCTCAAACCTGCCTTGCATACACACGATCGTGAAAAAAATGCTCTAGCAAAGCGCGGTGACATACAACACGTATGGCGGCACTATAAATGGGAAGTTACATTCGAATGGCGCCACCCTTTGGGCTGCTTATGCTAATTTCCCATCTCATAATTTTCTTCTGAGCATTGTGCGTTTTGATAACCCTCGTTAAAGTGTACACACGACCGTTTTTCATGGCGTGAAAAACAACAAAAAAAATAGAGCAGGTTCTAAATTTTTAACAGCCATTTTTCTTGATGAGAAAAATGCTCTGGAGTCTACACACAACTGTTTTTCACGTCCAATTTAAAAAATAAATGTTTCTCGTCATGAAAAATGGTCGCGTGTACACGGCCTTAGAGCGGTCCCTGCAACATCTTCTTTTCAGTCGTCCAGTGACCTAAGGTCCTGTGCCACTAGAATCAAAGCAGAGTTCATACCTCTGTAAGAGACAGTCAGGTGATATAGCATGGTGAAGTGTCATCTGCCAGGGAAATGAAGGATCAGTAATGTTAACGTGCGTCCCCTCTCCCCTAGACTAAATAAGCAGTTTATGCATGCAGTGCCAAAGCAGCCCACGCAAGGGATCAAGTTTCCTGGAGTTTGGCTTATTCTACTGAGTTCCCAGTTCCACTCTTTAGCAGTAGCCATTACCAATAAGTGTTGTGTTGCATGTTGCTGTTCCAATTTATTTTAAATGAAGGAAAATTCACTACCTGCACTAGTCAGGTTTCAAGAATGGGGAAAAATGCTGAGCTGTGAACCTAGGCAGTGACAGCATCCCTCAAACGCTAGAAGTGTTCTGTGATTCAGCCCACCTGTGTCTAGCCATAATAGAAATACCTGTTTTTAGAGAACTGCTTTATTAGCTGCTTATATAAATGATGGTGCCATGAAAGAAAACACTACCTTAAAGTGTGAGACCAGATATTTAAATCAGGATTTGCCTGATTATTTAGCACACTATAATCTTGTTTAATGATTAACAGTTCGGATTCACCGGATTAGAGGCATCAGGCAGAATACTGCATTCCCTGGGAGCTATCATTTATTTACCCAGCACCACATTACATTCATCATGTGTAATAATTTACATAGGCTGTACAATGCAGTGTCATAGGGGCTATAGTATCACAGACCAATTCATCATGTGGAGCCAATTTATCTCTGTGGAAGAAAAAGTAGACTAATTAGATGTCTTTACATTCTTTTGATTAAAATCAAATCCACTCTGTGTTATTATATGCCGATACCGTTACATCTCAATTTGTAAAAGAATTATAGAGACCCAGCAGGACTGTTTGAATGGACTGTAAACAGGCTGTCCTACGTGATAAGCAGCTCAAGATTATTAACACTAATTATTAAGAGTAACTATTTTATTTTTTTATGCCACATATTAGAAAAATTACAAAGAGGGAATAGTCAGAAAATAAATGTGTCTGGAAGCTTTGCTAGACATTTTAATTAGTGCTTAATATAGCATATCATTACATTGTTCATAGCTGTAACATTATTATTATATTTCCAGCAGTCTGTTATACACCTTTAATCAGCACCTAGCATGAAGTGGCTCCTATATAATCATGTATAGTAATAACAGACTTAGAATCTGGTTGAATGGGTTCATACATAATGGTCAGTGTACACAGACATTTGTGTTTTGCATCTGGCATTGCTTTGTGAAACATTTGTGAAGGATTGAAATATAGCATTTGAATTTTTAATTGGATCTTAATGCATACTCTTTGCAAATTGCACTGGTGGTTGAGAATATCAAAGCAATGCTTATAGGTGCATGTGAATACATATTCTGTACAATTATTATGAAGGAAACCTTTACTGGGTACTACAAAAGCTGCTGTAACTGGGCGGATGCTTCTTGAGTACACCAGGCAGGGATAATTGATAATACCAGTTATACAGCGAATACAATTAACCATCCAGATAAAATATTACTTTTACTAGGCTAAATTTACACTGGCAATTTAGCCGGTGTGAATAGTAGCAGCGCAAAACTTCTGATTCCTGCTGCAGCTCTGAGCAGCTAGGTGCGGCCTCTGGCCCTGTTCACTATAATGACAGGTCCCAGCCTTTGTGTGCATCCAGCAGAGATCACCACAGGTAATCACTGGCTGTGCATACAGTTGTGAAGACCTGCAGCTGCCAGTGCCCTGTCATTATAGTGAATGGGGCTGGCGGTCACACCTAGCTGTTCAGAGCCACAGCATATATCAGAAGATTCCTGCTGCTACAATTCTCACTGTCCTAAATTGCTAGTGTGAACGTAGCCTAAGACTCAACTCTGGGTTCTAACTTTAGAGATGGTGACAAACATTCCACTAGTACTGTAGATATCAGGAAATCCAGCTACTTTAAATCCACTTACAATCTTAGGACCTTTGAACTGTGTGACAAGTTGAAAAATGTGTAGCTCATCGATAGCGCCAAACGGTGCATTTACTTCATGCTAGAAGTACATTTTCTGCGCTTTTTCTGCCCACTTTTACTTAAATCAAAGCAAAAAGTTCACACTTGAATAGTTTCCCATGCAGGGGGTTCTCACTTTCAATGCAACAAAACATGGTAATCAACCTCATGGCTCTCTCTTTGAAACTTCACACCTAAGGGCTTCATGCCTTGGTCTTCCAGACCATCAGAACGCTGTACCTTTGTCAGCTGAATTGTTTCTCCTGCAGCTCCCAGCTCCCTCTAGGTTGTCCAGACCAAAACGATGCCTGCCTGCCTGCCTGCTCTAGCCTCATCTGCCTCACTGCCCAAATCCAGGTCGACCTCCTCCCCTGAACTGTGGTCTGACTTAGCCTGAGAGGAAGCACCTGTAATGAAGGGAGAAAGGTGCTTGGCCCTCCTTACAATGTTGCGACTCTCTTGTAAGGGGTTAACTCCTCTGTGCCTGAAATCTGAGGTAGTGCTATATAGGTACAGAAAGACTGGACGGTGACCAATATTTCTGCCTGCATAAAAACTAGAAGGCCTCTTTCCCACCCACTGTGTTAATACATCTGTATCAACATGGTTTGGAGTGAGATTTGGGTAACTTTTCCCCACAATAGCCACATTTCTTGAGGGAGCTGGAACTAGCAGATGTGGAAGGAAGTTGTCAGAGGTCTCCTGGGTTCCACTTGGGTTAAGTTAATTCTGGGGTAAACTTGAGATAAGCAGTGTTCAGGGGTTCAGCAGGGCAAAGCACATGGGATCCAAAAGGGAACAATAGCATGCCTATTTGCCTTGAAAATGGCCCCACGTAGATTTCATTAGGATTCACTACTAAGATCAGGTTTTGTGAATTTTAAACAGGATTTAAGAACCCCCATCCTCAATCAAGCCAGACAGATTTACCCATCCCCATTCTTTTGTAATTCATAGATAGAAGCTGTTAAAATTCTGTGTAAAAATCAACTTTACAACTGGAGTTGTGCAGAGCTAGAAATAATTTAGGCATTCTACCTAGATACAGTACATTGTCATGTCTTTTTTCAATTTGTCGGAATTATTACTTTTTTTTCTGTTAGCTAATTTCCTACTAGCTGTAATATGTACAGTGTAACTGTAGTTCTTCAGGATTGCAGATGCAATACACAGTAATTCTACATAGAATCTGTGACCTCTGTAATGGCCCAAGCGTATTTGCAATCCTATCACTAGCAATAACGTGTCAACCAAAATATTGATAGGAAGGGCAGAAAAAAAATATTTACCTCTTCCTCTCTCTCACTGTCAGGACTGCTAAAAAATCTCTCTCACCAGTGAGAGAATGTTGACAGTTGAGTAATACTCTCCCCTGCATAGCAATCCTGCCAATAGTGAGTTGGTGGCAGCCACTGGATGGAAAATATGATGTGAACCTTATGACAATACAATGATCGGGGTCCCAGTTTACATACAGACTTACTATGCTCAGCCACTACAATACCGAGAGCCATATTCACACACTAAGCCACCTGCCAGTATAAGAAAAAAGTAATTCTAGAGAATTGGGAAAAGAAGGATAATTTTCTTGTACACTTGACGACTTACTGTTTAAAATCTATCCCTCTTTGCACATTTGACTGCTAAAGGTAGAGTCAATAATTACACTGAATATATTCAGAGCGTCTATTTAGGGATTGTTAGACAGCTGTCACATGAGAGGAGGTGCAATTGAGTTTACAGAAGCCTCTATGTACAGACACTGTTAAATTGGATAGCAAAAGAAAATGGAAAGGGTTACTTTAAAGAGAGTAAATACTTTCCACTGCTTGTGTAGCTATCAGTAAACCCATGCATTTAGATCCAGTTAGCTTACGTTTGTGATGGTTCCTGTTCTTCCTAACTTGATCTGATTCACTTGAGTTACTTTTGAATTCTGTTTGACTTTGTGAGGAGAAACATAGTTCAGTTTTTTAACCACTTAAGACCCGGACCAATACGCTGGTAATTGACCCAAGGTGTTTTTGCGATTCGGCACTGCGTCGCTTTAACAGACAATTGCGCGGTCGTGCGACGTAGCTCCCAAACAAAATTTGCGTCCTTTTCTTCCCACAAATAGAGCTTTCTTTTGGTGGTATTTGATCACCTCTGCGATTTTTATTTTTTGCGCTATATACAAAAATAGAGCGACATTTTTGAAAAAAAAACACTATTTTTAACTTTTTGTTAAAAAAAAATCAAATAAACTAAATTTTAGTCAAACATTTAGGCCAAAATTTATTTAGCCACATGTCTTTAGTAAAAAAAAAAATTGCAATAAAAAAAAATAGCTACCTAGCGGGAACAGCGACACTAATACAGCGATCAGAAAAATGATCGCTTAGTGACGCTGGCAATAGGGAGTGAAAGGGTTAACTAGGGCGGTGATCAGGGGGTTAAAACTTTATTAGGGGGGGGTGGGGGGCTATCCTGAACCTAACACTAACTGTTTTTTACACTGCCTGTCACACTGACACTAAATGCAGTGATTAGATCACTGCATTCAGTGACACTGTGACAGGGGGGTGGGGGGGGCGATCACAAGGGGTTAATATGCCTATGTGAGTGTGTGTCAGTGTTGTGTTGGTGCACACTTACTTGTGATGTCTTCTCTCATCAGCAGCGCTGGGAAACAGCGCTGCGATGAGAGGTGACATCATTTCCTCCTTCCTGTGTAAACACAGGAGGAGGAACTGACAGGATGGGAGCGCGCTCCCATTGGCTGGGAGCGATCGCGGGGGGGCGGGTAAGCGCCGACATCCGCCCGCTGATCCTGGATCGCTCCCGGAGCCAGGGGGACCCCCGCACGCCGCGGAGGGGGTCCCGATGGGACCCCCGAACCGCACTTAGGCGGGGACGTAAATTTACGCCCTTGTGCCTGTACGTGCCATTCTGTGGCCGTATATGTGCGTGCGGGGGTCCTTAAGTGGTTAATATAATTAGGCAAATCAAACAGGTAAGAAAACGTGTTGTCATCTTTCTTCCACTGTCCTCTGCAAGTTGTACTGGGATCATCATTGCCCTGCCATATTCAATTTAGTGATTAATGGGAAATAAAGATGTTTACATAGTTAAAGAAAGCATCCCTGTATCTCTTTGATATGCATGGTCCTAGCTCTCAGTCAGCCACCCTGTACTTTATAGAGAATCACATTCTTTCTATATCATAATATTCTATGGGGATGCTTGAGCCCCTTTCACACTGAGGAGTTTTTCAGGCGATTTAGCGCTAAAAATACCCGCTGACCCAGGCTTCCCCTGGCTCCTTCTCACATCAGGTAAGAGCCTTACTGGGACCATTGTCCTTTTCAGGACAAGCCGGCGCAAACACCCATGCCCCACGGCTGTCCCCTGCTCTTTTCCCCCCTCCTTGGTTGCCCCCTCATCACCATCACCACTGTGGTATCCCCCCCACCTGCCCACCGCAATCCCCGCCATCTTGGGTGCTTTTTTTCAGACACCCGTGCCAGCCTGTGGGGAATCGCAGGTGCCGCGATCTAGGAAAGACCGCGGCTTAACGCCGCACCGCTTCCCACACGCTGCTTTCACTTCCTAACAGGCCAAGAAACCCCCCCTTACCCCAGAAGGATACGTTCTCCTCCTGGGTATTGATCCACCACCCCCGGCATCCCCGATCCATCCAATTAGCAGCACTTAGGCTGGATCCTGTGATCTGATCGGCCGCCATCTTGCTACACCCAACTCTCATCCCCACTCAACTCCCGTTTCAACAAAACAAAACTTGATTCAGGGTTCACCCGATCGCCTCTTAAAGGAATTTTTTGCCCCTGCCGCAGCATATTGGCACAGCACGGCCAGGGTTTTTTTTTTGCCTTCCTCTGGACCAAGCCAGGAGAGAGGATTAAGTTAACTCCTCTCTCCGTTGCCCGGGAATCCCACCCCCCCATCCCCGGTGATTGGCGACCATGGCGATTCGCCACTATACTGCCAGCCAGCACCAAAAAAAACTGAGAACTGAGCGATTATTGAGAATCCATCGACGATCGACTGTCAAAAATTTTAGTCGTTTACCCCAGCCTAAGCACATTTCATGTGCTTTGATCAACACAAGATCGGCAGTAAAACACCGACTTGAAATCCATGATTTCATTCTACAACACGATCTAGATTGCCTCTTCATTACAGAGAGCTGGCTCGCAGCCGACTGTAACACCATTCTAGGAGAACTGGTGCCAGAAAACTACCGTATTATAACGGAAAACAGAATAGGGCAAAGAGGAGGAGGCCTGGCAGTGATTTGCAAGACTCATCTTGCAATCACCAAACCAGTCCTTCAAAATCCTCTTCCATTCATGGAAACCCTTACTCTGCAACTCCAAGCAAACTCCCAGGAGACCGTCTGGATTCTACTCTGCTATAGGCCACCTGGCCAAAAATTGCAGCTTCTCCCATCATTGACGGACTTTATCTCCACCTATACCCTTAACAGCAAACACCTTTTGCTGCTCGGGGATTTCAACCTCTGGGCAAACCCCCCGCAAGACCCCGTTGCCGATGCCTGCATCGACCACCTGGAAGGATTAGGGCTACAACAACTAGTATGTGCCCCCCCCATGCTTCAGGTCACACACTCGATCTTATTTTCAGACAAGATCTGGAAATGAAAATCTTGGATAATGAACCGTTGCCATGGACAGATCACCATGCAATTAAATTAATTATTTCCGAATTCCCCCCCTTATCAAAAACATCAAATCTAGTGACACCACACTGGACCATATGTCAGAAGAAGCTCCACTCGGAACTCTTCAAAGCCACGTTAAGGAAAAAAATAAAAACAATTCAGCCGCATCAAACGGCTGAAGAAACACTAGAGGTCATAAACACAGCCCTATCACAGTCAGCTGACTTAATAACGCCGAAACGTAAAACCCATATCCGTAAAAATAACTCCAGCTGGTTCAAAAACCAACTGGCGTTGCTGAAGCAAGAGCGCAGAAGGGCGGAAGCCGCCTGGAAAAGAAGCTCTTCAGATGAGAACCTCTTCATCTACAAGGCAATAACAAGAAAATACCACAAAGAAACCTTCAAAGCCAAGAAAAACTATTTTTCTGAGGCTATCAACAGCGCCCTAAACCGCCCCCGCGAACTCTTCAAGCTGGTCACTCAGACCATGAATCCAGGCTGTCTTGAAGCCCCCAATTCGGACACACAAGAATTTTGCAATGAATTATCGGATTACTTCATTAATAAAATCAAGAGAATCCGGAAAAGCATTCAGCAAAACAATTCCCCCCGTAGCCCCCCCCGTAATTATTTACACAACACCTGCAGTAATTCACCACAACCTTATGAATTCACGCTGGAACCCATCTCTATCCATGCCACTGAAAATATCATCGGTACTCTGCGTAACAGCACTGCTCCGAATGATATCATCCCCACTAAACTGCTGAAAGAATGCGCCGACATCTTGGCACCTTCTATCACGCAGCTTATCAACCAATCTTTCAGGGAAGGCATAATGCCCTCCCAGTTGAAAGAGGGCATAATTCGACCCATCTTGAAGAAACCCACCCTGGACCCCAAGGACCCACTCCACCGCCGTCCCATAACAGGCCTAAATGTACTCTCAAAAGTAATGGAAAACTTAGTGGTACAACAGCTGCAACAGCATCTAGATACCCACAACCTACTTGATCCATTTCAATCGGGATTCCGGCCCGGACACGGGACGGAAACCGCGTTGCTCAAAATATGGGACAGCGCTCTCGAGGCCGCAGGCGAAGGAGAATCTTGTCTTCTGGTTCTGTTGGACCTAAGCGCAGCCTTCGATACAGTAGACCATAAGCTTTTATTGACTCGGCTAGCTGAAGTCGCAGAAGGCGATTTATCTTGGTTCTCCTCTTTTTTGGAAAACCGATCGCAAATAGTGAGTCCCCTAAGGATCCCCTCTGTCGCCGGTGTTATTCAACATCTATCTTCGTCCTCTTTTTGAAATGATCAGCAGCCAAAAACTGCTCTATCACTCATATGCAGACGACACGCAACTGTATTTCCGCATTTGCAATAAAAAGGATCACCACCTCAATCTAGAGACATGTCTCTCTTTGATAGAGGACTGGATGACAAAGAGTTATCTTAAACTCAACGGAGCGAAAACAGAACTTCTCCTGTTTCACGCCAAGCGTATGAATCAACCTGCAACAACCTGGACACCCCCGCCCATTCTGGGCAAAATCATCACCCCTAGCGCCAAAGTCAAAAGTCTCGGGGTCATCTTCGACTCCTACATGACAATGGACGCATAAATAGGGTCAGTAGTCAGCGGATCTCATCATCTGCTGCGCCTACTACGCAGACTTATTCCTTTTATTCCCAAAGAAGACATAGCGGTCGTGGTGGAAGCAATTGTAAACTCAAGATTAGACTATGCAAATGCCCTTTACCTCGGACTCCCCAAGTACCAAATCGCTCATCTACAAGTCGTTCAAAATACGGCCGCTAGACTTGTGACTGGGAAAAAACCCTGGGAATCAATCTCACCTTCACTGAGAACCCTTCATTGGTTACCAGTAAATGACAGAATTACTTTTAAAGCACTCTGTCTAATGCATAGATGTATCCATGGGAATGCTCCCCATTATTTATGCGAAAAAATAAAAGCTCACAATCCCAATCGCATTCTGCGATCCACCAACCAAAATCTGCTCCAGATACCGAAAGCCAGATACAAGTCCAAAGGAGAAAGAAGATTTGCAGTCCAAGGTCCCAGACTATGGAACGCTTTACCAACCAGCATTCGGTTGGAGGAGAACTACTTAGCATTCAGGAGAAAGATCAAGACTCATCTCTTTTGATTCCAAAAGAGACAGGAACACCAAGCGCCCAGAGGCGATTTAGTTTGCATGTGCTGCGCTATATAAGTTTTCATTCATTCATGAATAACTTCTGCCCAGCATTCTCAATGTGAAAGCCAGAGGGCTTTCACACTGAGGTGATGCACTGGTTGGAGAGAAAAAAATCTCCTGCTAGCAGCATCTTTGGAGCAGTGAGAGGAGCGGTGTGCATAGCGATGTGTATACCGCTCCTTCCCATTTAAAACAAAGGGGAACCGCAGAGGCGCATTGCGGGCGCTATTAACCCCTTTTTTGGCCGCTAGCGGGGGAAATATATAATTAAGACTGCATTCCACTGACATTGTTCAAACAAGTATGAGGAGAAAGATTTTTTCTTATTTCATAAAACTATGGTAAAGCACACCAGAATTTTAACATTTTGGGGTATATTTACTAAAGATGGAGAGCGCAAAATCAGGCTCACTTCTGCATAGAAACAGTCAGCTTCTTTTTTTTTGCCAAAGCTTAATTAAACAAGCTGAGGTTAGAAGTTGGCTTCTATGCAGAAGTAAGCGTGATTTTGAACTCTCCAGCTTTAGTAAATGAACCCCTTCGGGTTTTTTTAAGAATGGTTGTTATGTGTTTGTATTTTAATGTGTTTTCTTTTCAAGGTTTTTTTTTTTTGGTAATAGCGCACTTTCAATTCTAACACTTTTAGTTTACAAGTGAATTTATTTATTATATTCTCTTCACTCGTCTGGAATGCTTTTTTGTTACCTTGTTTGCTTCCTTATAACATATCTATATGATTCTGTTAATTGTCAGGCAGTGCTAGCAAAGAAAAGAGAAAACCATTTAGGCATAAAAACGTAACTTCAATCAGAGACAAATAATAGCACAGAATATAATTATAGCTTTGATAACAGGGAAAAACTATGAGACATTAATGCATTTACTCCTACCTGCAATTCAAAGATATATATCCTATTAATCATGTGGACATAACGTTTCATAATTATCTCATGGTGTATTGTACATTCATTGACTGTGGCATATCTCACACAAAAGAAAATTAGCCAATTTTATACCATTTTCTCATTTTCATAAAGGAGACTTTATCTCAGCAGCAGAGCATTCATTCACATGTCTTTTCATAGGACATTGATGGTTGAGCAATTACAAAGCGAGTTGTAATAGCCTTAAGACTAAACACGTTTGTTCCTTGAATCAGGTTATGCTTTTTATTTCTAAGTAAAGTTTTTTTTTCTGATGTCAAGCTACAAAAGGACAGTAACATGGGGAGCACTGTAACTAGAATGAAGAAGGATTCTTCTCGATTAGATAATGTTATCCGTAAATAATGTATATATCTAAGATGTAAAATCTCAAAGATATGATGTGGGATAAATTAGACTTCTTTTGACCAGGAGTGAAAGCGTTAACATAATTACATGTATTGGAATATAGTTTGTATTGGCTATCTAATACACAGAGAATATTAGGTTAAAGTCAAATAATTGTATGGAGGAATATAGAGTATATACCTTTGAAACATTAATGTACAAACATATTCAGTAAAGCAGACCTTTTTCCATAAATACTCTTTAGTCCCATCCTGATGGGTGTCGTTCCATAAAGAGAGTGGAATCCTCCCCTAGACTCTGTGTATATCCCTGCATGCTGATGCCCCATTGGCTGGCATAGCTTGGATCATTATTGGAGGGCTTACTACATTAGTCAGCCCCTTTTAATGCAAATACTGATGACTTTTCTGGGCAGGAGATTAAATTGAATTTCCAGAGAAATGAAGGGTTGGCCTCCCTTAATTGCATATCCCAGCATGGGATCCTTTAAAGTGAGTATGTATAAAACAATGTAATTGGCTCTCCATTGTTTATATATACAAGCCCAGGCACCAACGTGTCTACTCTTTAACAAGCACTTTTGTGATGCCCTTTTGCACGCCTCTAATAGATGCAAGCTAAATTAAATATTACTAAATTACAATATTTTACAGCTATTAATGGAGATTTCACATTAACCCATAAGGCAACAATAAGTAATACTGTCTTTAAGTGTTGTCGCATACATTTGGACCCAGGGGTGCTGGTAATATTACTTTTTGTAATACCAGTGTCACTGGTTAAGGTGGTAAAGTGACAGCTGAACGAATGAGGTAGAAATTAAGAATATGGTATTAAATAGAGAAAAAATTGAACTTCAACTGGAATCAGGAGCTCAGGAAGTTCCTTGCTAAAATATACTGATCTAAGGCGATCCCATGGCAAGATTCTGTTCTTTTGCAATCATGTCCTGTCCTAAATCCAGATAAATTCAGACTAGTTCCAAATAATAAATCAAAGACAGATCAAAATTTATTTATGTTGAGGGTGTGTCCTAGATGAATAGGGGCTGAAGCTGTTTACTACTACTACAGATAAAGGCTAAGCTGGTGTGTGGTGGTCACACAACAAGTATTTATAAAATACTTTGCATCATTAAATATGAAAAATATTTGAAAATGTTGTGGGGCTTTTCAAGTACATCAGCCAATTGAATAAAGTCAAATATAGTATTAACTGTAGTGTTTGTAGTGTATTTTTACACTTTTAAGGGACAGCTGTCACTGGATTTTGTAGTCTATGAGTTTATATAGATATGTAGGGTTGACGCCACCTGTATCTGGTTTCATAATATAGTATGTCTATAGTATTGGTTTTAATACGTTTTATATTGGTATTTATAGAAAATACAAAGGAAACAGCATATGCAGATGTTAAGGAGCCTGAACTTCACATGTAATACAAGAAAATGTAGAAAGACAAACACATAAAGAAACAAAATAGTGCGACACAACTCATTTGGATTATTGTATAGTGACTAATTGGTAACATAACATCAGTAATATCACTAGATATTATAATCTTGTGTTCAGAATTTGTAAACAGAACTCCACTCTATCCAAGGTCGCCAAGCCTTTGAGAAGGACGTATATGAATTATTACTAATAGCAAGGGCCTTTTTATAAGAGAAGTTTGTTTTGACTAGAGAGAGTGCCTCTAAACGATTTGGGAATAATTGGGTTTTCAAATTTCTTTCAATCTTGGTCTTGGCCGCCAAAATAATGTACATAAGAACAGTGCAATATTCTTTCAGCCATTGCTCTACTCCTAAATTAAAGAGTTATTGGGCTAGGGTAATGGGTGCTAGGATTCCAGTGATATCAGATAGAATACAAGATAATTTTCACCAAAAGCTGGTTCAACATTTACATGCCCAGAGTATATGATACAGAGATCCTAAATCCACATTCCCACCAATACATAAGGGAACCATTTGAGAAAAATGTAGATACTCATACTGGGGTATAAAACAATCTGGATACAATGTTTTAAGCCAAATCCCACTGCCTAACGTTTGGTGTCACAGCATATACAGAGCTAAAAGCTTTAAGTCATTGAGCATCTGAGAGCTGCTGGTTGAGGTCTTTCTCCTGTTGTACTATAGCGACAGATTTGACAAAAGTTAGTATATCCTGAAATAGTGCATAGAAAAGTTATATGCCTTCACATTTAGGGTTAGGAGAATTAAGACATTTCCATGCCTTGTGGTTTATTTTAATTACAGGAGGGGGATATTGACATAAACAATTGTGAGATACTAAAGAGCGTGAAATATTGGTGGCTTGAAAGCTGAAATTCCTTCATTAGCACCCTGGTAAACTTGTGGATGAGGTTTTATAGTAAATATCTCACATTAGTGATACCTTTCATATTCAAATGGGACAGGGATATATTGGGAATTAATGATTCTAGAACTTGAACAGGTAATGAATGTAACAGAATGTATGGGTATGGCTGAAAAAGCCCCCCAAGCTAGGAAAGATAATTGTGTTTGTAATAACAAGCCCATTAGTGCATGGGGTCTCTTCCATATCAGCTAGCACTGCAGTAGTGTGATCAAGTCAGGAGCTGGATCTAAAGTGTGTTCTATATCTAGCCAGAGAGTATCTGGAGAGGGACAAAACCAATGCTTTAGCTGATCTAGCTGTGTGGCCCAATATTAGTCTTTGATATCTACTAGGCCCATAGCTCCAACTCTCTTGTGTTTAAGTAACCAAGTGCATGAGCATCTTGGACATTTCCCTTTCCAAATATAATAGTTAAGCATAGAGGTTAAAGACTTTGAATATATCAAGGGAAGCGAAATGGGGAGGAAGTGGTGTGGTATTTGTGGCCATAGTATTTGTGGGAACACCATCATGTGTAGGAAGCTCGTCGGCCAGATCATGACAAGTTCACTTTAGAGAACTGTTGGCATTCTGTAGGTAATTTACTAAGTAGGGGTTTACAGTTGGAATGAGCTAGAAAATATACTCTTGGTGTTGGGGTGATACCCAAGTAGGGTATGCCGTCTACAGCCCAGGAGTGGGGGAGTTGGTTTTGTAGAGTGATTTTAATGCATGATGTGAAATTCAGACTCAATATTAGTGATTTACAGAAGTTGACCTTATAGTATGAGATATTACTAAATTGAGTGGGCATTAGGGATGTAGAAGTAATACCACATCATCCGCAAAAAGATTTATCTTATGCTGTCTAGTACAAAACTGAAAAGCTAGAATGGATGGGATCAGATTTTCTCAGCTAGGGAATAAGTCACCAGATTAAAGATGGTAGGTGACAGTGGGCAGCCTTGGAATGTACTCTTTGTAATAAAGAAGGGTTTGGACAGCATATCAAAGGTATAAACTGAGCAGAGGGTTGGAAGTAGACATGTGCACAGAAAAAAAAAATGTTTTTTTTTTGTTCTGTTTCGTATCGTTCCGTTTTTTCGTTTTCGTTCGTTTTTCGTAAGACGCCCGTTTTCCTGTTTGTTCCCGTTCGTTTTTCGTATGACGCATTTTTTTTGTATTCCGATCGTTTCGTATTTTCGTTACTGTTTTATTTTCCTACATGCGGGATGGTTCGTTATTCTGTTTAATTCATGTTCGTTACTTGTTAGACAATAATTTTCGTGAATTTTCGTCAATGATTTGCAGTATCTTGAAACCCTTTTATTTTGCTATTTTCAGTCGTATGTTCATATAACATCTATAACAAAAGATTTGCATTCTGTATTTTAAATTCCTTTTTTTTGTTCGTATTTTGGATTCAAAATACAGCATGCAAATCTTTTGTTATAGATGTCATATGAACAATGAACATAGGACTGAAAACAAACAGAAAAAGGATTGAAACAAAATACAGCATGCAAATCTTTTGTTATAGATGTCATATGAACAATGAACATAGGACTGAAAACAAACAGAAAAAGGATTGAAACAAAATACAGCATGCAAATCTTTTGTTATAGATGTCATATGAACAATGAACATAGGACTGAAAACAAACAGAAAAAGGATTGAAACAAAATACAGCATGCAAATCTTTTGTTATAGATGTCATATGAACAATGAACATAGGACTGAAAACAAACAGAAAAAGGATTGAAACAAAATACAGCATGCAAATCTTTTGTTATAGATGTCATATGAACAATGAACATAGGACTGAAAACAAACAGAAAAAGTATTGAAACAAAATACAAAATGCAAATCTTTTGTTATAGATGTCATATGAACAATGAACATAGGACTGAAAACAAACAGAAAAAGGATTGAAACAAAATACAGCATGCAAATCTTTTGTTATAGAGGTCATATGAACAATGAACATAGGACTGAAAACAAACAGAAAAAGGATTGAAACAAAATACAGCATGCAAATCTTCTGTTATAGATGTCATATGAACAATGAACATAGGACTGAAAACAAACAGAAAAAGAATTGAAACAAAATACAGCATGCAAATCTTTTGTTATAGATGTCATATGAACAATGAACATAGGACTGAAAACAAACAGAAAAAGGATTCAAACAAAATACAGAATATAAATCTTTTGTTATAGATGTCATTTTTGTTCTTTTGCCGTTTTCGTTTTGTCGTTTTTTTTTCGTCGGATCATTTGTTCGTATTTGCGATTGTTCGTTATGCGGCTCATTCGTAATCTCGTCGTTTTCGTATTTTGGTGCTTTAATTTTTTCGTATGTACACATTATCCTGCGGGTACGAAAATGAACATTTTCGTACGAAAATAACATTCGTACGAACGGGAATGCACATATCTAGTTGGAAGTACAATGCTAAAATAGCAAAAAGAATATGTCTGTGAAAACTGAATTTAAGCAGCACTTGGGTCTTGTAATGCCAATGTTCTCTATCGTATGCTTTCTCTTCATCAATAGATAGGAGTAGAGAAGGTATATACCTCAGCTCCACAAAATGGTTGATGTTTATTATATGTCTGGTGCCATCCAATGATTGTCTACCAGATGTAGATCAAGCTGAACTTGTCTTGGCATTATGTGCAAAAGAGGGCTAGCACTCACCTGAAGCAAGATAAACAAACGCCTTTAGTTTATGCCAGGGTTAACCACTCCACTCATATGAGTATATCTGAAGATTTTCCAAATGGTATTCCTGTAATCACTCCATGCACCTTCAAATTGATTTATTAAAGGTTATCATAGAAAGCAAACACCCATCATTGTGCAATATTTTATGCTTTATTTAATAAAATAAATAAAAAAGAGACTCACTCACAAATTTGGTGCCTTCACAGTCTTTCTAGCAATTCTTTTGGTACTAGTACCCGGTTACCCGGGACTGGTGTGTGGTCCAAGCCTTGTTATGGTGCGAGTTGGTGCAGGAAGTGACGTCGGTGTTACCCAAAAGCCTCTACGTATTTCACATCCAATCATGAGTCTTCAGGAAGATTTCCCCTATTCTTTAAAGCAGCTTGAACTAAATAAATGTGAGGAAAAATCTTTATGGGAACATTTGGGGATGCCACGGACATCAGTAGAGTCAACGTCAACATCTAACACTGGATTCATGGCTAGTTGTAAGCAAAAAGAAAGATCAACAGAAAAGGGCCTGAGCAACTCAGGGCTAACAAACTAGGAAGATGTCGAGTCCAAACTTAACCCAGACCCAGAGCACATTGCTAATCCCGACAATAATGCTCTCCAAATAAGGTAAAAGGTAAGTTAATAAGGTAAAAGGACTGGATAGTAGTGACATAATTGACCAAATATGGCCATGGCCATATTTGATCAATTTCCTTGCCCAAATATAGCCAGTGACCATATCTAAACAGTGATTTCACTATCACTGGCCATTTACTTACATGGCCAAGGGTTCCAAAGTATGTAATCCAATGAAGCGCTAAATGCAGCAGTTGCTAGGAATGCAGCAGGTGGCAGCACCTATTGCTTCCATATAACCATTGACAGTGGTATGCTGTGATAAATGGAAGTGGTAAAAATACTGCTTCTTTATATGATGCTCAGCTCGTGCCAAACAGGTGGCCAAATGGCATCCCTAATATCAATAAATAATTTGAGAGTACTTTTTCTGCACCTATCTTTCCTAGAGTTTGCTGCTCACTCTAGTGTTTTGTGTAATTTAAGATTCTTGCCTATAGTGCAGCTTCTAGGTGATGACTTTCTAATAGCACACAGCAACTCTTTCAATTCTTATCATCGTAATATTTGTCCACAGCATACTGTATGTGTAGTTCGTATTCTATTCACTTTAGGAAAGGAAAGCTGCACATCATTTGTCGACTTTTAAAAAATGGTTTCCTGTACTTAAGATAAGCATGTTATGTTACATAAATGGTGAGGAAGTTTTGGGACTCTGGAAAATATCATTTTACTCTGTAAAAAGTAATTGTACATATTGGCTTGCAAAGTAATTGTAACGCTTGGAAAACATTCAAATTTTGTGGGTTGCATTAAGGAAGCTACAGAATTATTGATAAGACAGAAATATGTACATGTTAACGAAGACAAGATTAATACCAATAGTAGATTATTTGTTTCTTACTTTACAACAATGAATTAGGCAAGAACTGAATTCTAATGGTGGTTTTATGACCTTTAACTGTAGAAAACAATGTTCTGCTCAAATTTTGGCTTTTGTTCAAAGCTCTATCAGACAAAGAGATATTCAAACTATACTGAAACTAAGTGCATTCAAGAGACACTTAATAAAAGTGTGTTAGTTGTTTTACAGGAAGAGTATTGATTTGAAACAAGGCTGTTGCTTGCATGAGATGAGCATCACACCAAGATCTATCTTGTGCACGCTGCTTGAAGATTTTATTATGGAACATATTCAGCATGAGTGTTGTATGACTGCTCTGATATGCAGTATCTGTTATGATGTTAGAGATCATAAAATAATACCTAGGCATTGTGAGGTATTTAATTTGCACAACAGGCAGATTGAGGAATTACGGGTGCAACATGTGCCAAATGGTATACTTAAGCCTGGTACACACTAAAGCCCTGCACACACGATCGGTTTGTCTGATGAAAATGGACCGATGGATCGTTTTCATCGGACAAACTGATCATGTGTGGGCCCCATCAGTTTGTTTTCTACTGGTGAAAGAAAATAGAACATGTTTTAAAATGTTCCTATGGATAAAAAACTGATAGAAAAAAACGATCGTCTGTGTGGAAGTCCATCCATGCATGCTCAGAATCAAGTCGACGCATGTTCGGAAGCATTGAACTTAAATTTTCTCAGCACGTCGTAGTGTTTTACGTCACCACATTGGATATGGTCAGATTTTTGACTGATGTTGTGTAGGCAAGACTGATGAAAGTCAGCTTCATCGGATATCCGATGAAAAAATCCATCATATTAGATTCCATCAGATATCCGATCGTGTGTACAGGGCTTTATAGTTTTTTTTCTTCAATCCAGCGGGTTGAATGAAAAAAACCTGACAGCTCTGGTCGGAGCCGCTGTACTAATGATCTAACGTTAGTAAAGCGATCTCCCCTGCTGAGCTGTTGTGTTCTGATGCCCCCCCCCCCACACCAGAACACTCTGGTCAGCGCTTTCAGAAATAAAAAATCTTTCTTCATAAATTCAGGCCAAAATGTATACTAAGCCCAAATATATTATTTAGTCTGTAGGAAAGTACCACAAACTATGGTATATACAGTATACTGTATCTGAAAATCGATCAGCTCTGATATACTGATGGCCTATTTGAATATGCCAGGACAGTACAAATATCGCCCAAATTACGTTTTTTTGGGGGGGAAAGTAGAAAGTTCAAGGTATTTAGTAAGGTGTCATTTTTGTTGTCACAATCTTTTTCCAAAAATAAAGAAATATTTGTTTTTCATATTGTCACCAGTGCAGCACATTGTGATCATATAACTGACGTGCCAGTGATTAGGGACACTGACTGGTGACAGTATGAAATATTTTTTTTCTCTTTTTCAATTTTTTAAATAATTTTTATTAAATGTTTTATTTTTATTTTTCATATACTGTGATCAGAGTAATACATTGTTATCATGGTAACACTGTACTATTCTGGGGAGGTGATCATGATTTTTTTTTACACACTAAGATTGCTTATAACTGTGAATTTTACAGTTATATACAGTCTTACCCTGCTTTTAAGTACACAATAGAGTTTATTTACTAAAGTTGGAAAGTGCAAAATCAGGCTCACTTCTGCACAGAAACCAATGAGCTTCCAGGTTTTATTATCAAAGCTTAATTGAACAAGCTGGAGTTAGAATCGAATTGGTTTATATGCAGAAGTGAGCCTGATTTTGCGCTTTCCAACTTTAGAAAATAAACCCCATTGTGTACTTAAAAGTGGGGTATGCCTGTATGCAACTATTTTTTTGCGAATGAAAACTACTCATTCAGTGTTTACTATTGTGGTTAGCTGTGATTGGCCACAGCTAATCCAATGGTACAGATTGATTGTGATTGGCTCTGTCTGTACCATGTAATGACTGTGACCAGTCACAGAGCTTGTCACAAAAGAACACAATGAAAAGCTTGAATCAAAGCTTGAAAGTCTTTCATTGTGTACAATTGTCATGTGATTGACCACAGAGATCACATGGTACCAGCAGTGGGCCAGTACAGTGATCTCTCATCAGCCATGTCCAGTAGACAGGCCAGGTGACAGATCGCACCGGAGCATGGCCCAATCCTGGGAGGACCTCATATGACATAGACCAGAACAAGAGTGTTCCCGGCTGTCATTTTACAATATGCTGGGTGGAAGGGCTTAAAGTTGAACTGGACTAATTCTTGTGGGTAACAATGCCACTTTTTGGTTCATTTTATTTTTCCAGTTGTTAGATGATTTCATGTTAATACAAATTTAAAGTAATAGATAAACCTTTAACATAGATTAAAAATGTATCTGCTGCAATATAACAAAAAACAGTGTTTTCTTTTTTAATGAGTATACTTTAAAGGATAACTGAACTCAAGATTTAAATTTACCAGTCTTAAGGTACAGTGGCTAGCTTTTTTTTTAGTTAAAAACATTTTCACCAAGCACACAACCTGTTGATTCTGACAGAAATACAGCATTCTTGTCACTTCCTGTGAGCTGATCTGTAAACATAGAACAATGTTTTCTCCTTTCTATAAACTGCTAATCTTACCAATTTTATCTGAGTGGATGAACAGAAGTCAACCAGTAGATCAACTCATGTTCAACTATTGAATGAGGGGGTTCTGTGGAGGACAGTGCTCTCAGAGGTTTAAGTCCAGGTGGCATATAGCACATAAAAATTAGGCGGGCTCAGATTTACTCCATTTCAGGAACCTGTTGCAAGCCAATCCAGGGGTACATTTTTAATTGCCAAGAACAGAGGTTGGAGGGACTTCATGGGGGAGATTTTGTACTTGCGAATTGAAGAATCCCAAACGTCTAAGAATGAAGTAATAAGAGGGGGAAACTAACTGTGTGGATTGGAGATGTGACAGTCAAACCCAAAGAAGGGACGTAAGGGCTATAGGGCTTTTGTATTGTTCTACGAATACCTAAGTGTAGTAGACATGTGCATTAGTTTTCGTTAGAATGCATTTTCATCGGAAAATCGGGTATTTTCGTTATCGTTTTAACGAACGAAAACAAAAGCGCAAGAAACGAAACCCGAAAGATCCGACATAAAAAATGCTTTATTTTCGTTTTCGTTCAGATCCAACGATTTTCGATGCTTTGTCGAATTTTCATTCTTCAATTCGACAAAACATTGAAAATCGTCGTTCTGAATACAGTGAATAGGTAGAAATTGAATGACGAAAATTCGAGGATTTTCGATGCTTTGACAAATTTTCGTCGTTCAATTTCTACCTATTCACTGTATTCAGAACGATGATTTTCGATGCTTTGTCGAATTGAACAACGAAAATTCGACAAAGCATCGAAAATCGTCGTTTTTGGACGAAAACTTTCCTGACGAAAACGACATAAATCAAAACGATTTTCGGCAGTAACTAAATACATTTATTTTCCAAACGAAAAAACTAAACAAAATATTCCAGTCTGCACATGTCTAAAGTGTAGTGTGTAATGAAAAATACAATCAGTGATCTGACTAAAGACTCCCACAATATGATAAAGTTCAATATGCATTAAACCCAACCCTCCCTACAACTTGTGCTTAACCATAATGTCACGATGTATGCAAGCTGAAAATGCAATGCTATTTTAACTGTGCTGTCAGGTGCTACGGAAAGAAACACCCAGGGTGCACCTTAAAGAGGTTGCTGTCAGGACCATGATCCATAGTTATGGGCCTAACCTTCATGATTGCTTGATTATTGAGTTATTCACTTGAAAAAAAGCATGCACACCAGGTGTCCTGGATTCTGATAAGCACAATTTTTTTTCAAGTGGGGGGAGTTCGCAAAGCAATGATGGGGATTATAGCTCTTTCCCCGTATTTTTTTTTTTCAGACAGATTCATGTAACGTCCTCACACACAGAGATTATGATGACATAATCTACCAAAGATTGTCTTTTGATAAATGGTGACAATACCTCCCATTTCTCCTCTATATACAACTAGTTTACAAAACTCTACTCTACTATAAAGGTTATGATCACCCATAAGGCCATAGTCACGTGATGGTCAAATAACTGTGGCCTTAACCATGGTTAAGTACCTAAGACCAAGTAGAGCAGCCCATGCTGCCAGTTTTGTATTTACTAATTCATCTAAAAGGAAGACCTTTTTTAACCACTTCATTACTGGGCACTTAAACCCCCTTCCTGCCCAGGCCAATTTTCAGCTTTCAGCACTGACGCATTTTGAATGACAATTGCGTGGTCATACAACACTGTACCCAAATTATATTTTTATAATTTTTTTTTCCCACAAATAGAGCTTTCTTTTGTTGGTATATGATCATCTCTGTGATATTAATTTTTTGCGCTATAAACAAAAAAAGACACAAAATTAAAAAAAAAAAATCCCTGCTGTCACCGCCAGGCACGCGCATCGGCATCTCAGTGATGCGACGGGCACAGTGTTTCCACGCTACGCCCACAGCGGCGCAAGCGGGGAATGCACATAAAAGGATGTCCAGGGACGTCCACCCAGCAGTTGAGAGCCACGCTGTGGACGTCTTTCGTAGTTAAGTAAGTCTCAAGTAGTTAAGTAATTAATTAGCTGTGTTATTAATTACCATAGTATAACAATAATATGGTACTTAGTTGAAAGTTTGTCAGTTACATTGTCTATTTGATTTTAAATAAAGTACTATGTGAAGTGATATAACAATAATCAGCCCTTTATTACTAAGATAAGTTTACATAGAAACAAAGGCTCTGAACAACTATTTACTTCAATGATCAGCCTCTTGCTGCCTATTCAAAAATGATGTTTCGCTCCAATTTTATAAAGCATAGCAAATACTAAGTAGGAATTAGGGGATAAAGACAGGGATAAAGATAAAGATTTCATATACAGAGAATGTTTGTTATTTTATCCACTGAATGCTTTTTGTGCATTTGGGATTAATTTGTGTTCTTGTTTTATAGCAGTTCACTTGTTTGGTTTAACTTGGCAACTGCAACCAGTCGAGAGTGCGCTTTATGAGAATGGAGTCAGTAAAGGAAGCAGAGGAGAGGAATCCATGGATACCACATATTCACCTCTCGGAGGAAAGATTTCTGAGAAAAAAGGTAAACTTGTATACAGCCTGCACAACACCAGTACAGTGTTAACAAATCCAATTATGTATGTGCATCAAACTCTAGCAGGGTCATATACATCTGAATAGCACAGAATTGAAGAATGGGGTTTTAGTGTACTGTGTCCATCACCACACAGTCACACATTGGCAGTTTGTGTTGATCATTTGGATCAAGGAGCAGAAGTCACAGTCTGAACATTTCCACCGAACATTTCCTTATATTTTAGTTGTGCCACCTTCTCCTTGTCATACTTATGAGTGTCTCTAAACATTAGAGACTCTCAAATAGCTATTGAAAATACTGAAATGGCCCTCATCAAGTAATTGGCTGTCTTAAAAAGTAAAACATTTTTAAAACATAGACATAGAAATTGACAAAAATCTGCCAGGTTTGGTTTCATCAAAGGTTCTGTCACAAATTTGCACATGGTGGCATGCAATTGTATAATTTTCACGGGGTATAAAAGCAACATGGTACGCTGACAGCATAAATTTGGCTGGGAAATAGTTTTTTTTTTACTATTAGCTTGGCTTACATGCAACATTAGCACCCAATTCCGATTCATATCTGGTTTACCAAAAAGTATTTTTTCAACATTTTGTCCAATAGTTTGTTGAGTGTTTTCCTGTTTTAGCTGATGCAAAGCTGTCCTGACACTGGTCAATTTCTAATAAGGAGGAAAGAGGAGGAGAAGCGGCTGCCAGCTGCTTTATTGAAAGCCACACAATGAGATTAGTGATTAGGTATCGGACTAGGCATTGGGAACATTTGTAAGAGTACAAATACTCTTGCAAATACTTAGAATCGGTACAACCCTACTTTATACCTAATAACATTTTTGGGGGGATTGTAAAGTATACTGTATTTTTAGTGAGCTCATGTTGTCAGTTATTATTACAGTGTTTACTTTAGGGTCCCATTCACACTGGGTTATTATCTGCATGTTCTGTGCATGGCATGTGTGTTACTTGCACATGGATGCACGCCACACCCATGGGAACATTATAGGGTCATGCACCTACACATTGGGACACAGTGGCAGTATTCCTGTAAGCCACATGTCCTAAAACACATCTTAGGTTCTGCCAACATGGGGATGAACACAACACTTGTGCATCCCCATGTCGGTAACAAACAAACTTGCACACAACAAAGATTATTAGATTTAGATGACAGATTAGCATTAGATGATAGATTAGCCACTTGAGGATGCTAACATTAAAATAACTATTGAAATTTTATCCAGACATAAGGTGCATCATTTTCAATGTGTCTGCTAACACTTAGGCCTTGTACACACGAGCAGACAGATTTGTTCAAATCTGTCTGTCTGACAGATTTGAACAAATCTGTCTGCTGGGATTTTGGTTTGCTCGCGTGTACACACGAGCAAACCAAAATCCCCGCCAGCAGACGGCTCGCTGACGTGTCGGTGACGTGGCGGTGACGTTGATGCCGCCACGTCACCGCACCAGGAAGTAAAACACTTTCGCGCATGCGCCGAATCCATTCGGCGGCGGTGCGGCGGCGGTGCGGGACGACATGTCTGCTGGTAAGTGTACTAACCAGCAGACATGTCGGGCGGACGGATTCCCACCCGATAGATTTCAAAGCATGCTTTGAAATCTGTCGGGTGGCCAAATCCGTCGGCTCGGCCGTACACACGATCGAATCTGTCTGCTGAAACGGTCCAGCAGACCGTTTCCAGCGGACAGATTTGATCGTGTGTACGAGGCCTAAGACTTACATGGTAAGAAGGAGCCGTAAAGTACTATAAAACCATAACAAGCAGAGCATGCATATTTAATGAACAAATATGTATTCCCTAAATAAATACAGTGTATATGTGTGTATATATATATATAAATATAGATATAGATATATATCTATATAGATATAGATATATATCTATATCTATAGATAGATAGATATATCTATCTATCTATCTATCTATTAGATAGATAGATAGATCGATCGATCGATCTATCTATCTATCTATCTATCTATCTATCTATCTATCTATCTATCTATCTATCTATCTATCTATCTATCTATCTATCTATCTATCTATCTATCTATCTATCTATCTATATCTATATATATATACACAAAGTTGGAAAAATAAAATCCCAACCCCTGAAAAACAACTCCACACCATAACCCCCCCTCTCCACCAAATAATTTGAACCAGCACAGAAATCAAGGTCCATAGAGACATGGTCAAGTTCCTCCACCCCAAAATCGTTCATGGGAAAGGGAATAGCCGCTCCAGGTGGGAACCCAAATGAACATCCACTGCTGAAGACAACTCAGGTTGAACAAATTGTAGCCTTTATTAAAAGAAGGACAGCACTACAAGTCACAGCAAAGTAAAATAAAACCCAACCGCTGATGTGTTTCGCACTGAAACTAGTGCTTAGTCAAACTCACTCATCCCTGTTTTATGGACCTTGATTGTACACTGGTCCAAATTATTTGGTGGAGAGTGGATTGTATGGGGTTGTTGTTCAGGGGTTGGGCTTGGCTCCTTAGTTCCAGTGAAGGAAACTCTTAAGGCATCAACACACCAAGTCATTTTGGCCAATGTAATGCTCCCAACTTTGTGGGGACAGTTTGGGGATGGCCCCTTCCTGTTCCAACATGCTCACCAGTGCACAAAGCAAAGTCCATAAAGACATGAGAGAGATTGGGGTAAAGGAACCTGACTGGCTAGCACAGAGTCCTGACTGCAACCCAATATGACACCTTAGGGATGAAATTAACCAGAGACTGTGAGCCAGACCTTCTCGTTCAACAACAGTGCCTGACCTCACAAATGCGCTTCTGGAAAAATGGTAAAACATTCCCATAGACACACTCCTAAACCTTGTGCACAGCCTTCCCATAAAAGTTGAAGCTGTTATAGCTGCAAAGGGTGGGCCAACTAAATATTAAACCCTATGGACTAAGACTGGGATGGCATTAACGTTCATGTGCGTGTAAAGGCAGGTGTCCCAGTACTTTTGACAATATATATTTATATATATATATATATATGTAGTGTGTGTGTGTGTGTATATATATATATATATATATATATATATATATACATATATATATATATATATATATATATATATATATATATACTGTATACAGAGTATATATTTTTTTTTACAAACTGCATTGATAGCAGCAAGCTGGTCTCTTTTAGATGTATATCTAGGAAATCATTAAAAAGACTAATCCTTTTACAGAATCAGACATTTCTGTTGAATGTGATTTTTACAGAGCAATTACATACCGAGAAATCTAGCAAACTTATATCAAAATATGTTGGTTAATGCCCATATACATTACTCTAGCCAATATTGTAATTGGTTTGTTAATGATGATTTTAATAGAAATGTAGACTACAGCATATCAAGTTTGCAGAGAAAACCATGGTGAACTTATCAGAAGACCCAACAAGATCCTATCATGTGAAATATCAGTAAATTATGAGTTTAGTGTAACAAACACCAAGCAGGAAGGGTAATCAAGATATAGTTTAACGATGCCTCTTGCCTGAGAATATTGATTTCAGCAGAGTGTAGTATTACACCATTAGAAAGTTGGAAGAAATAACTTTCTCCTGAAATTCTATTCAAATAAAGCAATTTTATTAGCATAAAAAAAGGAAGTTTTAGTCTGTTTGGTGCTGTATAGCTACACTATAATTAGTGAAATGCATTAAAGGGAAAATATTCAAGTCTATGTTTTTTTTTTATATAACTATGCCATAATGTTTTTAGAGCACATTGAATTGAATCGATCTTTCTTGCACCATAATTCCACCAATAGGAGACATATGTTAAATCTAAAAGACCCTTCAATTAAGCAGAAATCCGAGGGCCAGATTCACGTACATCTGCACATTATTGGACCGGCGTAGCGCACCGCCTTTACGTTAGACTGGCGCAAAATAGCGGCGCAATCACCCTATTCTCGTCGGTTTTACGCAGAAATTTGCGCCTGCGCAACGTTATTTCAGAGGCGCAAGGGGGAGTAATACAAATTGGGAAGGACGTGGGCGTGTTACATTGAAATGAGCCGTGACCCCATGCAAATGAAGGGCCGGCTCGCGCATTCGCGCTTGAAGCAGACCATGGTCAGCACCTCTGTGCGCATGCTCACAAGTCGGGAACGGCGCAATCAGTGAAATTGGAAGTGGACTAGGGCAAATTAGTGAACTACGCAAACAGCATAAATAGACAGAGACAAATGCACTTTCTTTGCAAAAGTACATCCCTTTGTATCCCTCCCTATACAGCAAGGTGTTTTTGTTCTGTTGTTTATTAGCGTTTGTTTGTTTGTTTGTGACATGTCTTTGAGATATTTGGGGACTGTTTTGCAGAGTGATTTTTGTCTTTTATGTGTTTTTTTTGTTGTTATTTTTTTTAAATTATATTTTTGCTGGGCATTTTTTATTTTTGCTGGTCAATTTTTTTTTTTGGTTCTGTTTGTGTATGATTTGGGAATGTGGGGGTGACATTCCTGCCAGAAAATGGGTGTCACCCTCATTTGTGGTGGAGAAGTGATCCCCAGGTCCGTGTGAATGGTGTATGAATGTACAGTGACATAATTGGAGCCGTGGCATGGCGTTGCAGCTCACAAGTCCTGAATGGTGAGCTTGTGCCAATCCAATGTGATGAGGATGTGATGTGTCTGTGCTAGGGACCACAGTGGTGTGCATGCATGCATTCTCATTGTGCCATGATTAATGTGTGTGTTTAACGTGCAAAGATGCCTAATGTGAGCTGTCTCCTGGCTGCTCTTCCCTCAGAAGACGGGGTAGCCTTGGTTAGGGGGGTTCCATATAGGAGTCATGAGATGGGGTCCCAGTGCATATGCAGAGTCACCCTGAAAGGATAAGACAGGAGGATGTTAGTAGTGCATGTGCCCCTTGTGATTTCAGCATCATGGGGGGACAGTCATGCCTGCCACCCATGTCACTCACCAACCAGCCAGCTGTCCCCATACATGTTCTGTTCGAAATCTGTGGGGATGGGGCTATGATTGTATATGTAGGTGTCATGGGTGGTGTCATGTGTTGGGCTGGTGTTGGGCTCCTGCAGGGTTGTGGTTAATTCCAGGATGGCATGAGGGGTGAATCTAAAGATGCGAGACACCTCAGAATCACTCATGCCAAAGATGTCTATGCGTGTGTGATATATCAAGTGAAGAGTGAGGGGCTTGTATCAGATTAAATTATTATATCCATCAAGGTTTTAAAGGGCTATTGAAATATAGTGAGACTGTGTTTGTAATGTGTATGTATGTTATGTATTGATGTATATATGTATGTATATTTTTTGTAAAAATGTTTCTTAAAGCAAAGAAAAAAAATTTGTAAAAAAAAAAAAAAATCCTCTCCCGTGCCCTCCTCCGTGCCCTCCTCCTTCTTTGCTCATTTAAAGTCAGTAGTATAGCTATGAGCATGGATGCCACTGGCATGTTGGCATACAGATTGTTGTGCAACACGTGTGACTGCTCAGCTAGTCACTAACAGTGTTGCTTTCTCTGACATGTAGACGAATTGTCTAATTTTATACCACCTTTTATATGGTCTAAATTTAGACAGGCCGTGCAGCTGTTGCGCACAGCGTGTAGCCTGCGCTGCACCAACGTTCTTTTGTGGATCCCCGTAACTCCCTCATTAGCATATTTGAATAGCAAATCAATGGTGTGTCTAGCGCAGTTTTGCGCGGACGGATACGCCTGTCTATCGAAATTACGCTGGACAAAAAAAAGTAGATTTCTTGCGTATCTCGTTTTGGGGATGCGGAGTATCGAAATGCATGCGCAAATTTAGACTTACGCCACGCATCTCCTGTTATGCTGGTGTAATCGCTCTGTGAATCTGGCCCCAGGTCTTTATAGACTTAATGATATTACAGATTGACACATGCCAACAGACCAGCCAACAATCTTTGTTTGTGTAAAGGTAAAAAATCTGTGCTGCCCCCTACCAATTAAAAAAAATATATTAATATATAAATAAAAGTTAAAAAAAACTCTCAAATGTGAGAAAATGGTGAAGGGTTAAGATTTCACTAGAAAACGTAGGTGATGCTAATTAATTACCCTGAATAAAGCTCATAAGTGTTTGGAAAAGAAAGATCAAAAGTGCAACCTAAACATGTATCATATACAAATAATTAAGAACCAGAAAGCTGTATCACATAAAAGTGATTCTAAACCAAAATAGTGTGATACTGTGACACTCATAAAATGAGTGAAAATGTATTAATCATTGTAACCAAAATGTTGAATGATGATTAATATGTTACTGAGTCCATAATAACTGAAAAAATATTGAATTATTTCAGTCCATATGGTAAAAAAACACAACACAAATATGCAGTGCAGGAGATCCAATATAGCAAGAAGCCGCAAGGATTGAGTTGATTAACTTCATACAATCATATCCGATATTCTGATAAAAAAGTGGCCGCTTGCCAGACAGGTGATAATAATAAGCTCGATGTTGGGCCGATCTGCCCTTAGATGCTCCTCCCCAGACACCTCATGAAAAGATAGACCGTTGGCTCCAGAGTTCAGCCCCGCTGATATGACTTCCACTCCGGTGTGTGGCTCGGTACTTCTCCGGATAAGGCAAACCTTTTGATAGGTAGATGTGATCTCCACACTTCAAGTTGCAACTTCCTTACAACATTAGACAATTTGCCTCTATATTTCTCGGGCCCACAGTTAATTACCAAGGAAGGAGAAGAAGAAGAGACCTTATGGTACAGTATTTCCTTGTAAAAATACATTTATTGCCCAATCTTCACTGACATCCATATAGACAGAAATGATTGTTCAAAACAGCCGCGGTCCCTACAATCGTTTCTGTCTATATGGATGTCAGTGAAGCTTGTGCAATAAATATATACTGTGGGCCCAAGAAATATAGAGGCAAATCATCTAATGTTGTAAGGAAGTTCCAAAATGTAGTAAACACTATTTACTCCTCTTGGACAACTATAAATCCAGCCTACAGTTCCTACACTCAGGGCCGGATTAACAGAGGGGCTGATGGAGCTGCAGCTCCAGGCCCCTTTCTCAAGATAGGCCCATTTGCCCCAAAAAAAAAAAAAAAGTTTTTTTTTTTTTTTTCTTTAGATCGACTTCAGGGGTTGTAGCTCGATGACCAGAGGTCACAGAAACCCCACATTTGGGGGATAGTCAGTTGAAGACCTACCCCACAACCGGTCAAAATATGGGATGGCTATCATTTATGGTTCCGGAGATACGGGGCTGCTTGCACAGCCTGTCAGAAGCTACATACAGAGCAGCCATTATAAATACAAGCTGACACACTGCAGCAGACTGAGAAAAAAAAAATCATCATTTGTTTTTTTATAGAAAATTACTCTATGGTGGTCTTTGCAACTTTTTATGTTGCACGGTATAGAGCTGCACGATTCTGGCTAAAACGACAACTGCAATTTTTTTGCTTAGAAGACAGATCACGATTCTCTCACGATTCGTACGGCATAACATCGTCTTTCACATTAAAATGAAAAAAAAATGGGCTAACTTTACTGATTTGTTTTTATGGTTTTTATTATTCATTGAAGTGGGCAAATGCAGTGTGACATAAAATATTGCAGCAATTGCCATTTTTGTCTCTGCTAAAATATATATAATGTTTGGCAGATCCAAGTAATTTTCTAGCAAAAAATATTGCTTTTTAACTTAAACAAGTGTTGGACTTTAAGTGGTTACATTTCTTGCATTTACACACAGGAGTTTGATCTAAAAAGGAAGTTGGTTACAATGTTTCATGTTGTTACAAACTTGGCAGACAGTCGGATATTTTCTTTACACACAGAAGTTTATCCCTTTGATATAAGAAGAAAGCGTTAGTTACAATGTTTCCTGCTAAGAACTTGGCAGACTGTCCAGATATTTTCTTTTGACAGCTGAAAGTCTCTCCACTTGTTATATGAAAGAATCAGCAAACTCTGCATTGGAGATGTCAGGGGGGTTGAATCAAGATCACAATTTTAACGATTAATTATGCAGCTCTAGCACGGTACTGTATTTGCGCAGCAATTTTTCAAACATGTTTTTTTTGGAAATAAACTGTTTCATACATTAAAAAAACACTAAAGTTAGCACGATTTTTTTTTTTTTTTTGGTATCCTAAGCGATGCTTTAAACATTTTTTAGGTTACATGTTTAGAGTTACAGAGGAAGTCTAGTGCTAGAATTATTGCTCTCGCTCGAATGATCGCGACGTATGTAACCTGTGTGTATCTGGCTCTGATACTAGCCAGTGCCTACCCAGCTACTGGCTGGTGTCTCTCCCCAGCCTGTCCCCACACACCCTCTCACCTGCTGACCTGTAGATGGGGGAATCACTCCTGTAGTGTTATTGTGTCCTGCCAGTGAGTACAATGATCAGTGTTGCTATCTATAGCTGGCAGCACTGATTGTTTTTGGAAAAACAGGCTGGTTGTACTCAAGTCGATTAATAGATTGACTTGTGTAAAACCAGCTAGCCCATACATAGATCGACTATGGCTGGTCTCTGCATAATTGGTGTAATTTCAATTCATGTATGACCCGCTTAACCACTATGCAGTCCCTAAACATCCTTCCACTCCTATACATTGTGCCCACTGTCATACCCTCCACACTCCTCTCCTGTACATAGTGCCCACTGTCATACCCTCCACACTCCTCTCCTGTACATAGTGCCCACTGTCATACCCTCCACACTCCTGTCCTATATATAGTGCCCACTGTCATACCCTCCACACTCCTCTCCTGTACATAGTGCCCACTATTATACCCTCCACACTCCTCTCCTGTACATACTGCCTGCTGTCATAGACTCCTCTTCTGTACATACTTCCCACTGTCGCACCCTCCACACTCCTCTCCTATACATAGTGCCCACTATCATACCATCCCCATTCCTCTCTTGTACATACTGCCCACTGTCATACCCTCCACACTTCTCTCCTGTACATACTGCCCCATCATACCCTCCACACTTCTCTCTGGTACATACTACCCTCTGTCATACCCCCACACTCCTCCTGTACATACTTCCCACTGTCATACTCTTCACACTCCTCTCCTGTACATAGTACCTGCTGTCATACACTTCTCTCCTGTACATACTGCCCACTGTCATACCCTCCACATTCCTCTCCTGTACATACTGCCCACTGTTATACCCTCCACACTCCTCTCCTATACATAGTGCCCACTATTATACCATCCACACTCCTCTCCTATACATAGTGCCCACTGTCATACCCTCCACACTCCTCTCCTGTACATGGTGCCTGCTGTCATACACTTCTCTCCTGTACATACTGCCCACTGTCATACCCTCCACACTTCTCTCCTGTACATTGTGCCTTTTGCCGTACCCTTTGCACTCTTCTCCTGTACATAGTGCCCAATGTTAGACCCTCCACATTCCTCTCCCTCACCTGCACATACTTCCCACTTATATACCGTCCGTACTCCTCCCCTATGTCGCTTACCCACAAAAACAGTTCTTTAAAATGATACTGAATACCCTCAATGTTACCAGCTCTAGAATGGACACACTTTTGTTAGTTCAACTAAAGGAAATCTCAGTTCTCATATTTGTTCTGTCCCATTATTAGAACTTAATGTTGTGATTACTACGGTGATGTACAGAGGAACATCGGGGATCTCAGCTACTTTCCTGACATTACTACTTTTTAGAGGCCCTGGGGTAGGTTATGCCACAATGTACAAATATGCACAGCATATTAGCACATTAGGGTACACTTACATTTTTAGACTGGGCCCTCCATTGCTGCGCTGTGATTCCCATGCATTTATTTATTATTTATAAAAGGCCCCACCAAAATCCTCAGCACCAGGCCCATGATGTTCTTAATCTGGCCCTGCCTACACTGCAAAAAGAGAGAAGGTGTGCCAATCTAAGTGCAGCATAAAAAGTTTAGTGGAATTATGTATATCACACAGCCAAATGGCTAATCACATAATGTAAGGGATCAAAAGCATGTATAAGGTGATCTGGTCCGGTGTCACTGTGGAGTCCAGATAGAAATGACAGCGATCTCTATCCCAAACAAAATCCTCGGCAAACAGGGGGGGCTGATGGTAATAGGAAGTCCAATATCACCCTGAGACGCCACGGAGGAAACAGGAACCAGGAACTGCGGATCGAAAACAGCGTGCGCCTCAGCGTGGAGCGCAAAGATGTGTCCTCGGAACGGAAGTGACGTAGGGCAAGGAACAGACCAATGGGATGACGCGTTTCTCAGCATCCGCTGTTTTATCAGATCCATGAGGTCCATCCAGAGGGGACATACTATATAGACCTTAAAAGTCCTGGAATTGGTCGTCAGCACACATGCAAACGATCGCTATGGTAATGAACTGAGTCAATCAAGGGCATATAAATAAACAGATTAAAAAAAGAAGATCATGCTAGAACAAACTACAAATGTATACAACGAGAAATGATGACAAATAAATGCCTATGAAATAATTCTAAATTAATTGGTAAATACATAAAAGAACAATTAATTGGAAATACAGATACAAATAAAGAGTTCATGCAGGGATAGGAGATTAAATTATGTAAATATATAATAAATATGAAAATACATGTATATATATGTATATATATATATGTGTATATATATATATATATATATATATATATATATATATATATATATATATATATATTTATGTATATATATATATATATATATATATTTATATATATATATATATATATATATATATATATATGTACACATGCATAAAGAATTAGAGAAATTAATGGAGATACAAAATATGTAAATAGTAAATCAAAAATCAATAATTAACCATTAATAAATATATCAGATTAGTATTAAGATAATTAAAAATTAATTAATTAATGACACAAAGATTATTATAATTAATACAAAAATTGCTGATAATCTAGGAAACTTCTAATAAAGAAATAAAAATAATTGTAATAAGGGATAGCCAAAGTATAAAAAGTATACCAATGTGTACATACAGAGTAGATGATTATGTATGTGAGTGTATCAAAAATATATACAAATAACAAAATATATATATATATATATATATATATATATATAATACACATACACCCAAAAGGCACGTAAAGAAGCCCACATATATGTATACATACCCTAGATAACAACAAATATGCAAGAAAAGTGGGGTAAAACGTTAGATGATGGTATTGGTTTCTATTTCTCCGTTTAAGCAATGAGGCGACATGGTATTTAAAGAATAAATCCAAAGGGTTTCTTGTCTACACAGACATTGAAATCTTTCAGCTACAGTAGGGATTTCAGGTATGGCTTCAATGATCCAGACCTAAAGAGCAGTAGTGTCTTTGTGATGATGTGTTTCGCAAAATGGCGTGCAACATTGGATCATTGAAGCCATACCTGAAACCCCTACTGCAGCTGAAAGATTTCAACGTCTTAGTAGACAAGAAACGTATTGGATTTATTCTTTAAATACCATGTGGCCCCATGGCTTAAACAAAGGAATAGAAACCAATACCATCATCTAACGTTTCACCCCACTTTTCTTGCATATTTGTTGTTATCGAGGGTATGTATACATATATGTGGGCTTCTTTAGGTGCCTTTTGGGTGTTTGCTAATGCATACACCTACAGATGTAGGTATGTATGTGTGTATATGTTATATATATATATATATATATATATATATATATATATTTTGTTTTATGTATGTCTTTTGTATATATTTTTGATACACTCACATACATAATCATCTACTCTGTATATACACCTTGGTATACTTCTTATACTTTGGCTACTATCCCTTATTACAATTATTTGTATTTCTTTATTAGAAGGTTCCTAGATTATCAGCAATTTTTGTATTAATTATAACAATCTTTGTGTCAATAATAATTATTTTTTAACTATCTTAATACTAATCTGATATATTAATTAATGGTTAATTATTGATTTTTGATTTACTATTTACATATTTTGTATCTCCATTAATTTCTCTAATTCTTTATGCATGTGTACATATACATATATATATACACATGCATTTTCATATTTATTATATTTTTACATAATTTTATCTCTTATCCCTGCATGAACTCTATTGTATTTATTTGGTATCTGTATTTCCAATTATTTGTTCTTCTATGTATTTACTAATTAATTCAGAATTATTTCATAGGCATTTATTTATCATTATTATTTGTTATATACATTTGTAGTTTGTTCTAGCATGATCTTCTTTTTTTAATCTATTTATTCATATGCCTTTGATTGACTCAGTTCATTACCATATCGATCGTTTCCATGTGTGCTGACGACCAATTGCAGGATTTTTAAGGTCTATATAGTATGTCCCCTCTGTATGGATGTCATGGATCTGATGAAACGCGTCATCCCATTGGTCCGTTCCTTGCTCTACGTCACTTTTGGTCCGACAAATCGGTGTTGCGCTCCATGCTGAGGCGCACGCTGTCTCGATCAGCGGTTCCTGTTTCCTCTGTGGCCTCTCAGGGTGATAGTGGACTTCCTATTACCATCAGCCCCCCTGTTTGCTGAGGATTTTGTTTGGGATAGAGATCGCTGTCATTTCCATCTGGACTCCACAGTGTCAGCGGACCAGATCACCTTATACATGCCTTTGATCCCTTACATTATGAGAGTAGCCATTTGGCTGTGTGATATACATAATTCCATTAAACTTTTTATGCTGCACTTAGATTGGCACACCTTCTCTCTTTTTGCATACATTCCAGAGCTTGCTTCTGCTTTTATGGTAGCTGCCGTGAGTGCCCCTTTTTTACTCTTGGATATTTATTTGACTATTTATTGGACTATACAATTCATTGTATTGCCTATTCAGTTTATTTCAGTTATTGTCATTACTATTTATACCCTAATAATCTTGAGCCATACTACTATTCTCACTGTACACTTCCTACACTTCCTACTCTCCAACCCAATTTAACTTAGAACAGCACCCATACACAGGTGCTTATTTACCTCTTTGTGATGTTGTGGCCTCCCGTTGTGCTTAAATCCTATGCTCATGCCTGTGCAGTAACTTGAATGAGGGCATACTTCTATAGTAGTGATGCTAAAAATATTTAAGTCTTCGTTTTCAAGTCTATAATGTGTTATTAAACAGGCATAAGCAGCACCAGGTTTTTATTAGGCAGAGTGTAGTTTTACTGTAAGTTAATTACCGTGGTTGTACACCTCAGACATGAATTATGAAGAAAGCATATCCTGCTATACTGTGTACTTGTCTCTCTCCAAAGCTCTAAGTGTCATTTCTCTTTGCTGCCTGGTTTCTCTCTTATCAGCATGACTCAGTTCTTGCAGCTTTTCCTAAAACCAAGAGTTAAAATGTTGATAGGGAGGGAGCTGCAGCACATTGTGACTCATATCCACAGCTGTGCTTGTTCTGGCTGTGTCCCTTCCCTCCAATCAGGGCTCAGAGCTATTGGCTATGTGAAGACCTCAGACCTCCGCCTACTGCTCCTAGAACTAAAGAGAAATTCTTTTTTCTGTCTGTTTTCTTAACAATCTACAGAATAAATTGCTGCAGATACACAGCTACAACTTATATAGAAGGATTTTTCCACCTCTGTGTATCACCTAATGCTAGTCACTTTACTGGATACATGATACACTGGAGGGTTTAAAATCACTTTAATCCCAAAATATGTGTCAGCATTAGGGATGAGCTTCGAGTTCGAGTCAAACTCATGTTCGACTCAAACATTGCCTGTTCGCCGAACAGCGAACTATTGAGGTGTTCGCGGGAAGTTCGTGTGAACTTTAGAACCCTGTTAAAGTCTATGGGACGCGAACGTTTGAAATCTAAAGTGCTAATTTTAAAGGCTAATAATGTAATAAAAAAGTGTTTGGGGACCTGGATCCTGCCCCAGGGGACATGTATCAATGCAAAAAAAGTTTTAAAAACTGCAGTTTTTTTGGCAGCAGTAATTTTAATAATTCCTTTGAGTGAAACAATAAAAGTGAAATATTCCTTTACATTTCGTACCTAGGGGGGGTGTATAGTATGCCTGTAAAGTAGTGCTTGTTTCCCATGCTTAGAACTGTCCCTGCACAAAGTGTCATTTCTGAAGGAAAAAAAGTACTGTATTTTCTGGCGTATAAGACTACCTTTTACACTTAAAATAAGCGCCCAAAAATCAGGGGTCGTCTTATACTCCGAGTATAAAATGCTGCACACTGGATGTCAGCCCGCCGGATGTGCAGTAATACTGTATGTAGCTATGGCTAAATACAGTATACACTGCTGAGCCAATTCCAGCGAGCGATGTATTCTATTAGTGAATATAGAGCCTGCCAATCCGAGCAGACTACATACAGTAGCCTGCTCGGATTGGCTTTGAGAGTCAGAGATTAGAGGGCTGATGATGTTACAGCCTCTGCCAATCCGAGCAGGCTCTGAATTCATTAATAGAATACATTTTTTTACGGGGATTGGCTCAGCGGTGTATACTGTATGTAGCCAAAGCTACCACACATCCAGCGTAACTGGATAGGACATAGTGGAAGTGGGCAACTATGTAGTAGGTGTCATGGAGAACAATGTTGATTGAGGAATTGGCTAGGACAATGCCGGTGAGTCCCCCTGACTATAAATAAGAATCGGAGGGCTCATAGTATTGGGACCTCTCATTTAATAATTCCTTGTGCATTGTGGTCAGTCAACTAAAGACTTTAACGCCTGTTGGAATAGCGATGATTATTGTGTATGCTCATCTGCCTACACTTAGGTCAGTGGCGAATATGTGGTGGAATCCATGTTTTTTTTAAATGGTGTTGCCTTGGAAGGGGGGTAGTCTTATAAGGCGAGTATACAGTGCCTGCCGCCGAGAATGTGTTTTCAGCACGCCAGCATCGCGCTGAATCTCGGCGACAGGCTGCCGAATCTCGCACTCGCTGGAATAGTAAAAGTACATTCCAGCGAGCGCGTCATAGAAGCGACGAGGATCCGACGCGGATTTTCTACACGTGGGCGGAGTTTGTTATGAATCCTGAAGGAGAAATCCCCGCCGGATTTCTAAAGAAAAATCCGGCATGGGTTCCCCCCTCAGGAGCATAACGGGCCCTTAGGTCGGTTATGGATTGTAAGGAGACCCCCCTACGCCGAAAAAACGGCGTGGGGGTCCCCCCACAATCCATAACAGACCCGTATCCAAAGCACGCCGGCCGGCCGGTCAGGAAGGGAGTGGGGGCGAGCGAGCGCCCCCCCCCCCTCCTGAGCCGTACCGGGCAGCATGCCCTCAACATGGGGGGGTCAGGTGCTCTGGGGTAGGGGGCGCACTGCGGCCCCCCACCCCAGAGCACCCTGTCCCCATGTTGATGAGGACAGGGCCCCTTCCCGACAACCCTGGCCGTTGGTTGTCGGGGTATGCGGGCGGGAGGCTTATCGGAATCTGGAAGCCCCCTTTAATAAGGGGCCCCCAGATACCAGCCCCCCACCCTAAGTGAATGAGTATGGGGTACATTGTACCCCTACCCATTCACCTGCAAAACAAAAGTTTAAACACAAATAAACCACACAGTGTATTGAAATATTTTATTAGTTGGCCGCCGGGGGGGGGTGTGTATGATCGCTTTTAGAAAAGCGCCCCCCTCCGGCGGGCTTCTGTGGGGGGGGTGGGTGCCGCCGTCTGGTTCTTTTCCGCCGCCGGGGGGGCGCTTTGATAAAAGCGCCCACCACCCGGCGGGCTTCTTTCGACGTCTTCGGCGGCTGGGGGGTCTTCTCCCACTCTCCGGGGTCTTCTCCCGCTCTCCGGGGGTCTTCTCCGCTCTCCGGGGGTCTTCTCCGCTGTCCGGGGGTCTTCTTCTTCTTCAGGACTCGCCGCCGCTATCTTCGTGTGTTAGCTCAATTACTAGCGGCGGCGGTCCCCTCTTCTGCGACGTCGGCGTCTTCTTCTTCTTCTTCTTCTTCTGCTGTCCAGATGTTGACGCGACGCTTCCTCCGCTGTTATGCCGGCGCGCGGCTCGCAGCGAATTATATAGGCCTGTCTTGTGACGTCGCAGTCCCATCATGCTCCGGTAGGTACCACGTGATACCTACGGAGCATGATGGGACTGCGACGTCACAAGACAGGCTATATAATTCGCTGCGAGCCGCGCGCCGGGCATATCGCGTCAACATCTGGACAGCAGAAGAAGAAGAAGAAGAAGAAGACGCCGACGTCGCAGAAGAGGGGACCGCCGCCGCTAGTAATTGAGCTAACACACGAAGATAGCGGCGGCGAGTCCTGAAGAAGAAGAAGACCCCCGGACAGCGGAGAAGACCCCCGGAGAGCGGAGAAGACCCCCGGAGAGCGGGAGAAGACCCCGGAGAGTGGGAGAAGACCCCCCAGCCGCCGAAGACGTCGAAAGAAGCCCGCCGGGTGGTGGGCGCTTTTATCAAAGCGCCAAAAGAACCAGACGGCGGCACCCAGAAGCCCGCCGGAGGGGGGCGCTTTTCTAAAAGTGATCATACACACCCCCCCCCCCGGCGGCCAACTAATAAAATATTTCAATACACTGTGTGGTTTATTTGTGTTTAAACTTTTGTTTTGCAGGTGAATGGGTAGGGGTACAATGTACCCCATACTCATTCACTTAGGGTGGGGGGCCGGTATCTGGGGGCCCCCTTATTAAAGGGGGCTTCCAGATTCCGATAAGCCTCCCGCCCGCATACCCCGACAACCAACGGCCAGGGTTGTCGGGAAGGGGCCCTGTCCTCATCAACATGGGGACAGGGTGCTCTGGGGTAGTGCGCCCCCTACCCCAGAGCACCTGACCCCCCCATGTTGAGGGCATGCTGCCCGGTACGGCTCAGGAGGGGGGGGGCGCTCGCTCGCCCCCACTCCCTTCCTGATGCTTTGGATACGGGTCTGTTATGGATTGTGGGGGGACCCCCACGCTGTTTTTTCGGCGTAGGGGGTCTCCTTACAACCCGTAACCGACCTAAGGGCCCGGTATGCTCCTGAGGGGGGAACCCATGCCGGATTTTTCTTTAAAAATCCGGCGGGGATTTTTCCTTCAGGATTCATAACAAACTCCGCCCACGTGTAGAATTGGCGGAAATCCGCGTCGGATTCCCGTCGCTTCTATGACGCGCTCGCTCTCCATCGCGGCAAGCCAGCTCGGCGCTGGCTCCCGCGATGGGGCTCGTAGGTGGTCAATCTCGCCGAGAAAGTGAGCGAGATTGACACAATATCCCAGTCACCTACTGTAGCCCAAAAGCTATGTTTTCAATTGAAAAATAGGGGGTCGTCTTATACGCCCAGTCGCCTTATACGCCGGCAAATACGGTAATTTAAAATCACTCACGGATTTAATGAATTGTCGGCTCCCGGCAATACAGAGAAAAGTCATTCATAAAAAAAAATGTGTGGGTGTCCACGGCATTTTTTTTAAAAATTTGGGGTGGAGTTCCCCTTAAAATCCATACCAGACCCTAAGGTGAGTGATTTTAAATGACTTTTTTCCTTCAGAAATTACATTTTGTGCAGGGACAGTTCTAAGCACAGGAAACAAGCGCTACTTTACAGGCATACTATACACCCCCTAGGTACGAAATTCAAAGGAATATTTCACTTTTATTGTTTCACTTTAAGCATTATTAAAATCACTGCTCCTGAAAAAACGGCCTTTTTTTAAAACTTGTTTTGCATTGATACATGTCACCTGGGGCAGGACCCAGGTCCCCAAACACTCCCCTGGGGCAGGACCCAGGTCCCCAGACACTTTTTAGGACAATAACTTGCATATTAGCCTTAAAAATTAGTACGTTAGATTTCAAACATTCGAGTCCCATAGACTTTAACAGGGTTCTAAAGTTCACGCAAACTTTTGGTCTGTTCGCAGGTTCTGGTGCGAACCGAACCCAGGTGTGCTCGGCTCATCCCTAGTCAGCATTTGAAGTTCAAGTGCTGCAATGTCCAAGCTAATAATAGTTATCACTAGAAACAATACAAGTTGCTGTTTAATGTCATCTACAATGTCTCTGAATGTGTGTGCTAAACAATAGTTTTTTCATAGTCTTCTTGATACCCTATTAAACTGTAGAAGTTAGTTCATTTTCATATTTTATGCAATGTTCACAGTATAAAAACACCTAATAAATATGAAGTTAATATTGTTTACCAGCTTGTAGTTCTAGTCCTAAGAGAAGCATAACCTACAAAGAATATAACAGCACACAAATCCAAGCTTTGTCACAGGACCAATAACATCTGTGTGAGGCCTATCCCAAGCAAAAATTAATTTTGCAACTTTATCATTCCATGTTTTTGTTGCTGCTTACCTTCCTACAAAATCACAGTACATATAACAGTACCACATATTCCTAAAATACAAACAGGATTTGTTTAAATATATTGACTGAATTGCAAAGTGAGTTAAAGAGTTAAAGTGTAGCAAAGAATTTTTCTTGTCTATGAATGGATATTCAACTTCAATGTTTTTTTTTGTTTGTTTGTTTTTTAATATTTATGGCACACTTCAGAAAGTGGAAGCTTTTTTTTTAGGTATAGGGGTAATCTACCTAATACTGATATTTCAGTTATTTAGGTTTAGACCACAAAATCCTTTTTTCTTGCATGGACTCCAGTATTGAGATTTTTTAACCTTTGTTTAAAATTTTGCCATATGTTTACCATATATTTGCTCTCCTGTTTGTTTGTTTTTTCTATTATTTTGTGTTATGTAACATGCAATTGAATGCATGTTACATGCAATTGAATAAGTGATGCTCTCCGCAAAGATCCGGTTTTTCGGACGGAAGAAAATCCTATTTTTCTTCCGTCTGGCTAATCGGATCGGATGAATACGGACATACGGTCCATGTTCATCCGATCCCCCCATAGGGGAGAGCGGAGGAAAGACAGGGCGGTCCCTGCACAGTGTGCGGGGACCGCCCTGTCAGCCGACGGCTCAGCAGGGAATTTACGGAGGATCCCCGCTGAGCAAAAGCGGACACACGGAGGTGATCATAAGTGTTCTTCAATGTTCAGCTCACTGAATTTACTATTGCATAAGCTCAGAATAATTTCCTTTTCCCATTAAATAGTTAACCATGTATGTGTGTGTAGCTGTTTAGAATGGTATTGCAATAGCTGATGCAAACATCCTCTGGCTTTGCCAGCAAATACATCAAAGTGCTGTAGGAACAGAAGTAGTGGCTACAATCAGGACAGAGTTCTGAGGCACCTAAATAGATTGCCTAGACTTATGAAAATGTCTTCTCTATTACCTTCTTCTTCAGTAAACTTGCTTATAAATCACTTTCACTGGAGAAGAGGAAACATACTGTAGAAGGTGGAACACAGAGTAATAGGATTTAAGCAAGGGGTTGGGTGCCAAGGAAGGGTATAAACAATGGTTATAAAAGCTGAGGATTTTTGGTACAGGAGGTAATGGAGGGGGGTTTATAAGCAGCAAAGGTTGTTAGAGGAATTAAATGTTACATAATTACATAGTTGGTAAGGTTGAATAAAAACACTAGTCCATCCAGTTCAACCTGTGTGTGTGCATTATGTCTCTACCACTTCCCATATCCTTGTATATTGTGTTCAATAGGATGCTCATCTAAGATTTTCTCGAAATTAGGGACATTACCCACTGAAGCTACCAATTGTGGAAGGGAGTTTCACATCCTTTACCGCTCTAACAGTAAAAACCCTTTATGCAGTTTAAGGATAAACCACTTCTTATCCAACTTCACTGAATGGCCACATGCCTTCTTGAGAGACCTGAGACTGAATAGTTTCCTCCCAATGCTGGGGTCACCATTATGATATTTGTATATCACTATCATATCTCCTCTTAAGCATCTCTTCTCCAGGGAGAATATGTTTAATGATTGTATACGTTCCTCATAACTGAGAACATCCAGTCCCTTGTTAGTTCTGCTGCTTTTTCCTGGACTCTCTCCAGTTCCAGTACATACCCCACTGAGAACTGGAGACCGCAACTGGAAGGCATACTCAAAGTGTGACCGAACCAGAATTTTGGAAAGTGGTAGAATTATAGTTTTATCCATTGAGTAAGTACACTTTTTAATGCATGCTAACACTCTACTGGTATTGCTTACTGCAGCTTGGCATTGCATTGATATATTTGAGCATGTGATCTTCTAGGACCCCAGATCTTTCTTATTACTCGATTCCCCCCAGAGTTTTTACCCCTAGTGTGTAAATTGTATTCATCTTTTTTGCCCTCGGGTGCATTACTTTACATTTCCTTACATTGAACTTAATTGGGTATTTGTTTGCCTACCTCTCTTTTTTATTTATTTATTTCTGTAGAGCTGTTATGTCTTGCTGTAAAGTTTTGTCCTGCTTAGCTTTGTACATTAGTAAACACTGATACCAACCTCTATATATTTTATGAACAAGTTAAATATGATTAGTCCCAGAAGAGAGCTCTGAGGTACCTGTGAATCTGAAGCAGTGGGTAGGGGATAAAAACATAAAATTCCTGGTTTATATCTCACACCAGGTCTCCGGCATGCCAAGTTACACCACTGAGGGTCCAGATTTTGGTCCAATTTTCTGTGCTAAGTCCTGTGTGATCATTCTATTTTAAAATATGATGTCCAGCGTCCAGATCTGCAATCTATGAAGTTTTCTGCTTTGGAATATGGCAAAATCATTTTATTATTAATTTTATTATGCAAAATAATATAGTGGTCTATTTATAAAATGTTTTCAACCAAGATCATTTTCAGATAAGGTTTAGTTTGAAATATGTGTAAATATTGGGAGAAAGTTGTATGAATCTTAGGTGAAAACATTTATAAATACTGTAGACATCATAGTCAGTCTCTGTTCTGCTTGTTTTCATTCAGCTATGAAGCTCTGGTGCCAACAAAGTTGCTGCTAGATTGCTTTTAAAAGGTTTTAATAAGTTTGGATTAGTGAGATTTATGCTGGTAGAAAGAATCTAGCCACAAAAAATCAATGTTAAAATAAGTGGAATTTTTATTAAGCATTTTATAAGTTCATACGAGAATACCCTTGAAAACAGCAATAAAATGGTGACATTCTTGCAGAGAAACAATTTTAGTAGCTTATGTTACTGCAGAATTGCAAAGGGAGATAAAAAAAAAAAAAAAAAAACAACTAACAACCCGTTACAATAAAGCATTGGTATAATATATTAAAACACAACTTTTTTTTTTTTTTTGAGTAAGCCATTTCTCAAGCTAAGTTAGAATATGTTATTGAAGTTTGACTTTTTTTCTTTATATACCTCCAGCAGCATTTAAAAGATAGACAACTGAGCTGATATAAAAAGCAAAGAGTTAAACCTAATCACTGTGTAAAATATTAATGTATAATCTGTATATTTAGTACTTGACATTAATGACATTATGGATTATTGACGCCTGCTTGCTCATTCACTGCACAGCTCAGCAAGACTTTGCTATTCCTTAATATTTAATACAGAGCAGATTAAAAACACTCTTGAGCTTACAGCTATTGCTTTACATAGCCTTTTATATTTTTCAACATCCACAATAAAATCATTGCAGATACAAATTGTTCTGAGCACTGGGATATAGATAAGTACATGAAATGTGTCATTGCTCAACTTCTTCCCACTTGACAACTTTTCAGTCCTATTCTGCGTTATATGACTGTGAAAAAAGACACCAAGATTTGGCTATTGCGTATTTTATCAAAAATAATGTGCTATGTTCTAGAACAAGCCAAGATGTTGTGTTCATTTAAAGCATACTTTCAACAATAACTAAGGGTTGGGTTAAAACATATGACGTCTTTATAGTGCATGATAGGACCAGACAACTTAAATGTAACAATTAAATATAATGTGGTAAATTCAGTGTTAGTTCAACAAATTAAACAAATATATATTTAGGATTGACATTTTTGTGACACTGGTATCTAATTTATATGTTATCATGAGATTATTTATACTATTTATGTTATCAATAGTTAGCTGTGACTTAAATGTAAAAAACTTTGGGCCAGATTCAGATACACTTAATATTGCGCTGCGTAATCGAAATACTCTACGCTGCCGTATTTTACCAGGCTCTACACCGAATCCTGGTAGATTTTTGCGCGTACGCTACGGCGGCGTAGTCTATTTCTCGCCGCGTAATCGAAATACGCGATTAGGGGGCGTGAAGCATTTAAATTAAGCGCGTCCCCGCGGCGATCAAACTGCGCATGCTCCGTTCAGAAATTTCCCACTGTGCATTGCGCGAAATCACGTTGTTATGTCATTCATTGTTTGAGTAGCGGCGTTTACGAACATTCCTATTCCCGGACGACTTACGTAAAAAATAATAAAAGACGTCGGAAAACTTAGAAATTCGACACGGGAACGACGGCCATACTTAACATGGGCTGTCTAATATTAGAGCAGCAAAAAGCTGGTATAGTTTTACGCAGCGAAAAGATGACTAAATATGCCGTAAGAGATTGCGATTGAAGATCGTAATTTCGGGGATCGCCGGCAAAAGCTCATTTGCATACCCCGACAGGCGGAAAACGACGGGAAGTCCACCCAGTGGCCGCAATTTTATTGCAGCGTAGATCTGAAGGCGTACGAACACGTAATCCAGTCGAATTGAAGCCCGCAGCCGTCTTTTCATGGTTTGAGGTTTTCGACTAGCTAGAAAACGTGCGTAATTTGAAATTACTCCAGTCTAACACCAGTTAGACAGGCGTAATGGCTCTCTGAATCTGGCCCTTTATCTGTACCCTGTACCCTAGGCATAAAATGATATACACTTTGATAGAACTTGTGGTTGTTTCATTAACATATTAGGTTTGTGGCAAAAACTAAAAATGTGAAAACAAAATTGTGCGTCTGTCACAGCTAACCTTAACTGCTCTGCTAAAAATAGCCATAAATAATTATTTACTTTGATGAATAGGTCAGAGAAATTATATACCGTCCTCTTTACTTACTGAAAACTCTGTTCAGATGTAGTCATAAGAAAATTTAGTTAGAGATAGTCACAAAGGTTACAACTACTGCTATGCTCTATTTTGAGACCCTCAATTGCTGTAATAAACCAGTAGAATATTTTGTGTTCAAATGTTTTTTTATAGATAGTAAAACATAAAACATATATTTTTTAAAGCTTATAAACTAAAAAGTATATGTGAACCCTCACCTTTAAAAACAATCTATTTAGTTTATAATATAAATAAAAGGCAAAATTTTTTGTATATATATTTAAAACATTCTAAATACCTTTTTTAAAAGTGATCACATGCCCTGTGTTCTCAGCTGCATATAAGAGAGCTCAGGAGAAACAACAGAACACCGAACGTTCTAGGGAATGGCTATATGTATGTGGAAGTGGGCGGTGGGTGGGGCTGAGGATCCCCAGCTGATGTCAGTCAGGAGGGGAGGAGGAGAGAGGCAGCACTGTATACAGCATTATTTTTATACAGCACAGTCACAGGGGGGCATTACAGTAACAAAATGAGAATGTATTACAAATAAACAGTAATTTGAGCAGCAGGATGGGAGGGGGCGCCATGTAGCTGACAGACAGAAAGGGGGAAGAGGAGGGGGAGAGGATGGAGAACTAGACACAGGAGACATGGAGAAGGGCTGCGTCTGACAAGTATGCTGACAACGGTATATCAGCAGCCCTGATATATTGTGGTCAGCTTACAGGGGAAGGGTAGAAACTTGCAGGATCAGCCAGGTATTATAGGTGATACAGGGGGACAAATTACATTAGCACAAGCTGTGGGGGGTTAAAAAAAACGATTTAAGCTTGTTGGAATAAGAAAGCAAATACTGCATTGTTCTAAACAAAAATTATGCTGACCTGTTATGCAGTTTTGCCAATACATACATATTGCTACACTGGTGGACTAGCATTTTGTGGATGTTTGCTCAAAAGTATGCTAGTGTCATTTGTAAGCAAAGGATGATTTTTACTGCCAGCTGGACATAGCTAGATCATAGTGATCATGTTTCTGTAATTCCCCAGCCAATACAATAAAATATACTATACTAAAATATAGTGCTGTTTTGGTGAGTTTTAAAGAGAGCTGATTCCCCGATGCCTGCAAGTATAAGAAACCTGCATAGAAAAATTTTAAATAAGCCAAAAATATTTAAACCAATCTTTATTCTTTAGGAGTTATCTTTTGCATGTAAATGACAGAGAAAGTGTAACACTGCTGTTTTTTTTTATTATTATTATTTATTTGCTGTGTTATTTATCATTTTTGGTGTACAGCTATACTTATTAGATAACACATTTTAAAATAATTTTTTTCTGTATATCTAATCCCTAGACAGAGGTGTGACTTAGAAATACCTGTATGTGCCAACATCCCAAAACATTATATCCTAGAGCACAACATAGAATGGGTATCTGTTAACTTTTTTAGCCACCAATATTAAGGCCCCTTTCAGACGTCCGCCTCCGTTCGTCCGTTTTTACAAGTCCATAAACGGATCCCTATGGGATCGCGTCCGTTAGCGGATGATGCATCCGCTAACATCCGCAAAGATCCGCGTCCGTCTGGATCCGTTTTTTCGGACGGAAGAAAACCCTATTTTTCTTCTGTCCGGCGGATCGGATCGGATGAATACAGACACACGGTCCGTATTCATCCAATTCCCCATAGGGGAGAGCGGAGGAGGGACAGGGCGGTCCCTGCACTGTGTGCGGGGACCGCCCTGTCCACCGACAGCTCAGCAGGGATCCCCGCTGAGCCGACGGACACACACGAAGCGGACCGAAAAACGGTCCGCTCCGTGTGAAAGGACCCTAACAAGAAAAAAAAACATATAATGTAACAAAATTCCAATATTTTTATTGCTAAAAGAATAAATAAAATAGTTGTCGGATCAAACAATAATATCTCTCATCAGTGTTTGTACCATAATTCACAATAGATACATACAGCATATAGTAGTGGCACCCATGCATTTTGAAACATGTTGGGTCATTTCCTTGGACCATTTCCATGAATACCACTATATATGTGTCAAATGTGTAATATGATGGACAAGCTGATGAGAGATGAGTGATATTATTGTTTGATCAGCCAACTATTTTATGTATGCTTTTATCTTTGTAACAATAACATATTAGAATTTTTTGTTACATTATATATGTTTTTTACTTGTTTATATCGGTACCTAAAAAGGTTCAGATACCTAGTGTATGTTGTGCTCTATGTTGTTTTCATATATGCATTTATTATAATAACTTGAATTTGTATAACTTTGTATACTTACAAGTTAATAGAACTTTTTTTCTCTTTCTGTGTGCAGTTTATCAAAGAGGAAGAGCGATAGACTCTGGCGAGGTGGAAATAGGAAAACAGATCGTGGAGAGCATCCCACCCGCCTTGTTCTGGCGATTTCAGATTACAATACACCATCCCATGTATTTAAAATTTAATGTCTCATTTTCAAAAGATTCCCTTCTTGGCATATATGGAAGAAGAAATATCCCACCAACCCACACACAAGTATGTTTTGAATTTCTTTCTTTTTTTTTGGTGACATTATAATTTTAGGAGTTACTGATAATGTGAATAATTTTAAGCCTAACTCCACTGCCACTGGAAAGAGAAACCCTCTCTATATATCTTGTTAAAAATGTATTATGGGGACAGGAATGGTATCTTTGGTTTTAATGCTACCAGGACAGGAGGTAGAGCTGAATATTCCAATAGGGAAACCTGTTCTGGTGACAGTTGATTACGAGGGAATTTCCCCTAACTTCTTGTTGTGTCTCTTGAACAGGAAGAGAGGGGAAATCTCCCCCTATGGGACACAGATAGCAAGAAACAACCTGATATGGGTTCTAATGACTGGTAATAAAAGGTTAATATTTATTAATTAATATTTGTTTGATAACAGACACGTCTCAGATAGGTAGGTGCAGTGTAATTATTCAACATCTCGAAAAAGTATAATAATAAAATATATGGCCCAGATTCACAGAGAATTAGATTCTCGTAGAGTATCAGAAATACACTACGCTGCCGTATTTTACCTGGCTCTACGTGGAATCCAGGTAGATTTTGTTCAGTAAACGACAGCGGCGTAGTGTATTTCTCCCGTCGCAATCCATCTACGCGGGTAGGGGGCGTGAATCATTTAAAATAGGCACGTTCCCGCGGCGATCGAACTGCGCATGCTCCGTTCGCAAATTTCCCGCCGTGCATTGCGCGAAAACACGTTGTTACGTCATTCGTTGTTTGAGTAGCGTCGTTTACGCACAATCCTCGTCCCGAACGAGTTACGTAAAAAAATAAAATAAAAAAAAAAATCGACGCGTGAACGACGGCCATACTTAACATGGGCTACGTACCGTTAGACCAGCAAAAAGCTGGTCTAACAGTACGTAAAAAAAAATAGACGAAAGCGATTGCGAAGACCACTCGTATCTTCGTGGATCGCCGTAAAAACACATTTGCATATCCCGACGCATGAAAACGACGCGAACTCCTCCCAGCGGCCGCAAATATATCGCAGCGTAGATCCGAAGGCTTACAAAGACGTAAGCCTCTCGGATCGAAGCCCGAAGCCGCCGTATCATGGTTTGAGGATTCAAACTAGTGATACGGCGCGCGAAATTCGAGATTTTCCTAGCTTGTGACGGAAAATATTGATTATATGAAGACAGGAGGCGAGTATCTTATGCATTAATCTTTCTTTATTAATGCTCACAGCAGAAACTAATCTGATCAGTATTCAAGCTTTTCTAAAAATAACATGAAACAGAAAAGCTGAAACTTGAAAACTAGAAAGAAACTACGTTTCCCAGCAGTCCTTGGGTCTGTGACCCCTCCCTCTGGCCTCTGCATATAAGGACTGCTCCTCCCCTTCCTATTCCTCTTTCTTCATGCGAACTTCCAAACGAATTGAAAATGATTCACCAGTCTCTGGGACCCCCAACTCCGAGGACTTCGGCCGGCCTTTTCTGAATCCCAGACGTTCCGTTGTACGCGGGGTAACATTCGTCCCAACGGGGACCAACCGACAGCTTCTACGGCCAACCGGGCCTTTGGAAACGAAACCATGTTAGAAGGAACGTGTCTTCGACCTTCCTGAACGCAGTCGAACGTGTTCAGTATCCTGTAAGGGAGTAGAAGGAACCATAATAGGGTAGGGTAGGGAGGGAAGATACTCGCCTCCTGTCTTCATATAATCAATATTTTCCGTCACAAGCTAGGACATACCTCAGACAGGAGGCTCATATCTTATGCAAGTTCAAAGCTAGCATTTCTTACAGAAAATGAAGACAATATACATCAGATTACCCCAAAGCGGCCATAGACACATGTGTTTCCGGTCTGAAGTAAAAGGAGCGGAAAACGGTCTCCGAGGACCAGTCCGCCGCCAGTAGAAGATCTGACAGAGATCCCCCGGCCGAGACCACCTTAGTAGCCATTGCACTTCTAGTGGAGTGTGCGCCGAATTTAGTGGTATCTATACCCGCCATGTCCATAGTCGACCTGACCCAGCGCGCTAGAGTGGCAGAAGTCACCGGGTGATGAGGTTGGACGTAGGAAACCAATAATTGGGGCAAAGATGGAGAACGAAGTTCGGCGGTACGCGTTTCATAGGCCTGCAGGCACTTGACGACACATAAGCGCGGACGATCCGAAAAGAAAGGATAGAATACCGACTGAATGTCGGTCTTGGTCCTACGCACGACCGAGAACCTAACTCCTAGGGGCGAAAATTGTCGCCTGGAAATATCCAGTGCTCTAACATCTGAAACCCTTTTGACCGAGATAAGACAGAGGAGGATCGTAAGTTTGTACGTGAGATGTTTGAGAGACAAGTCCTCATTGTCATCCCACGTGGATAGCATGTCTAGGACCCTGGATACGTCCCATGTTGATAGGTATTTGGGACGAGGAGGTCGTTTAAACTTGATACCTCTCATTAGTTTGCAAATGAGAGGGTGTCTACCCACCGGCAAGGCATCCACAGGGTGATGGTAAGCCGAAATAGCTGATCGATACACATTAATGGAGCTGTACGCTCTACCGGTATCGAAAGCCTCCGCCAGGAAGTTCACTATAAGTGCTACAGGGGTATGTATCGGATCAGCCTGTCGTTGATTACACCAACGCACCCAGATTCCCCAGGCTGACCTATACGCCGATCGAGTCCCGGGGGCCCAGGCCAGGGCGAGAAGCTCTCTAGCTGACTGTGAAAGGCCTCCGTCAGTGTCTGGCATCCTGAGACCAGGCAGGCTAGGAGGGTCAGAGAGCCGTCTGAAATTAGCGGGTGTATGTCTTTGGACGGGTGTGAAAGGAGGACTGGAAACGAGGGCAAGACCCTGGGAAGGTCGATGACCATTTCCAACAGAAGAGGAAACCACGGTTGTGTTGGCCACCAGGGCACAATCAACACCACCTTGGCTCCCTGGGTAGCGATCTGCAATAAGGTCCGGCATATCAGCTGGAATGGTGGAAACGCGTAATGCGTCCCCCCCCGTCCAGGATTGGCGGAAAGCATCCACCGCTGTTGCCGTTGGGTCCGGCCTCCAACTGAAGAATTGGGGCAACTGATGGTTGAGTCTGGAGGCGAACAAGTCTATGGACAGTGGTCCCCAGAGATGGATGATACTGATGAAGGTCGAGCGGTCTAGCCACCACTCGCTGGAATCGGTAATGTATCTGGAGTTCCAGTCCGCCACGATATTGGAGGATCCCGAAATGTACTCCGCCATGGGGACGATGTTCCTGGCCAGGCAGAAGTGCCATAAAGCCTTGGCGATATCCGCCAAGATTTTGGACCTGGTGCCCCCCAAACGGTTGACGTATTGTACCGCTGAAATGTTGTCCATGCGCAGCAATACGCAACAGTTTGATCTCTTCGAGAGAAAACTCTGAACCGCGAAGAGGGCAGCTAGTAGCTCTAGGGCATTGATGTGTAGGAAGGATTCCCTGACTGACCAGATCCCTCCTGTTGAAATCTCTCCGAATCGAGCGCCCCAGCCCCTCCGACTTGCGTCGGATTCTAAGACGACGTCCGGATAGGAATTGAAGATTGTCTTGCCGTTCCAATCGACGGCATGACCGAGCCACCACTTCAGTTCCGTCCTGGCCTCTGCGGAGAGTGGAATCTCGTCTGCATAACGGAGACCTTGTCTCAGGTGAAGGATTTTGAGGCGTTGAAGGGCTCTGTAATGGAGAGGGGCCGGGAAGACGGCCTGTATGGATGCGGCCAGGAGGCCCACTATTCTGGCTAATACCCGTAAAGATAGGGATTGCTTGCGCAGTACTGCTCTGATCTCTTTGCGGATCAGAGCAAGTTTTGCCTTGGGTAAACGCAAGACCGCCTGGTTGGTATCTACCAGGAAACCGAGAAACTCCATGCTCTGGGATGGTGCTAGAATAGACTTCTCCATGTTGATGAGGAAGCCTAGGTCCTGCAGGAGACGTACGGTCCAGCCTACGTGGGTCTGAGCCTGAGATTTTGAGTTCGCAATGATAAGGATATCGTCTAGGTAAATAATCAGACGAACGCCCCTGCTCCGCAACGCGGCTACCACGGGCTTGAGTAATTTGGTGAAGCACCATGGGGCCGATGACAGCCCGAACGGTAGGCATGTAAACTGCCACGTGCAATCCCACCATTTGAATCGGAGTAGGTGTTGTGACTCCGGATGTACGGGGACTGTGAGATATGCATCTTTTAAGTCCACCTTTGCCAGCCAATCCCCCGGGTGGAGGAGGTCTCGGAGGCAATGGATACCCTCCATCTTGAAGTGACGGTATGTGACGTTTTGATTCAGGGCCCGGAGATTTATCACGGGGCGGTAACCTCCCCCCTTCTTTTTGACTATAAAAAGACTGCTTATGAACCCCAGGGAGAGAGGGTCTACCTCGAGCACTGCTTGTTTGGAAATCAGTTCTCCCAACTCGTTGTCTATGAGTGCAATGTTCTGAGCAGTGAAACGAATGGGGGGAGGAATAATGCCCAGTTGAGGGCAGGACAACAGTTCTATCTGGAACCCTGTGACTGTGTTTATCACCCATGCGTCTGCCGTAATCGCAGACCAGGCGTGGATAAAAAAAACGTAGTCTTCCCCCTACAGGGGTGGAAAAACTTGGAGTCAGAAGAGGACTTACCGGAGTATGGACGGGATCTGGGGTCACCTCTGCTCCCACGTCCTCTCCATGGTCTGCCACGTGGTGGAAAGAACGGTGCGGGTTGTGCCACCGTGGTATAGGAGGCAGGAGTCTGAGCGTAATGTTGCTGGGCGGGAGCCCTATTAAATGGTCTGGAGTAACCAGCTCGGCCGGCAGAGCGGCCCCTACCTCTGCCGGCCCTAGCAAAAACCTTTTGGTTGCCTGCCCTTTTGAGGGACGATTGAGCTTTGTCGAGACTATTGAATAGTCCCACGAATTTGTTAATGTCCCTAACAAGGGAGTCCCCAAATAGTAGGCCTTCAGCAGAGGGTCCCGGTTCGGTCTCCGCCAGGTGGGCCAGTTGTGGATCCAGGCGCATGAGGATGGAGCGTCTGCGCTCCGTGGAGCATGCCGTGTTGGCGTTACCTAAAAGGCATATGGCCCTCTGGGCCCACCCCCGAAGTTGTTGCACATCAACCTCTTGTGCTGAGGCAGCTGTTTGCTCAGACAAGTTAAGGATTTTTGTCAGTGGGCCCAACATGTCGAGGACCCGGTCCTGGATGCTCCTGAATGAGCGATCTATCCCCTTCTTGGGGAATTTCCCTGATTTGGCCAGGTACTTAGATAAGACGGGATCAATGTCTTGTGTACATGCCACCTTACTGGGTAGGCAAGGGCGTGGGCATTCCGCCCGCAATTTATTTCGGTTAGCTCTATCCAGCGATCTACGGGTCCAGAGTTCCACGTATTGGGACACGTGGGGCAGGGGAGCCCAATCTCCCGACCGCGGGTGAGATATGGCATCTGGATGGAAGAGAGGTTCTCCCAGAGCGTCTGTGATTGTATTGCCCTGAATATCAGGTTTGGCGTCGTGTGGGATCGCCATTGACCCAGCACCCATATCATCATTGTCATCGTACTCGGACCCCGAGAATCCGGCTTCTGAGGACTCGTCAGACGAAATATCGTCTGAGTCGAGTACGTAGGAGTCCGGTTTGTTCCGCCTGGTGGATGTACGCCTCATGCATGACTCCCTGAGGCTCAGGGGTTGAAAGGGGTCCGGTGGGTGCGTGGGGTGGCAATCCGGGTGAGGGAGAGCCTTGTGCACATTGTTTGCTTCCCCTGCCGGGGAGTCCTCGATATGAGCCAAATGCTTCCTCTTTTGGGAGGATTTCCCTCTTTTTACTAGAGGTTCTTCAATTACGGTGGGGGCAACCCTGGGGGTTTGTTGTGAACCCGAGGGTAACGCCACGGCTGCCATGGCAGCTTGCACAGACCTGGCTACCAGGTCCTGAATCTGTGCAGCGTTAAGCATGCATGATGGCTCCAGAGGCACTTCAGGTCCCTTCAAGGGGACAGAGCGGTCCTCAGACATTGCCTTCTGGCAGTGCAGTTATAGAATGCTAAGTAACTGGGTGATGATAAATCACCACCTCAGATCCTGACCTATGGGAAGGAGGGGGCCTGCCAGAGAGAGGTGTACTACACCTGTTAGATGTTAAGTATTATTAGTAGCCCAGCAACCGCTCCTGTCACCTCCTCAGCTCCGTCCGCACTGCCGTGCGGTGCGCGGGAAGAAGGGAAGAAAACCGTCTCCTGGGCGAAATCTCGCGAGATTACGCCGCAGGGACGAGAGGAGACCAGGCTGCGAGCTTATTGGTCATCGTGGACCAATCGCGCGTGCGGGAGGAACGTAATCCCGCCCCTCCTCACCGAGCAGAGGGGAGGGAGGTGAAATGGGCGCCGAGCGCAGTGTGACCAACGGCTGCGACAAGGCGAACGAGCGGTGTATAAATGAACAATGTTCAGTAATAAGCACTAGGTTATAATAATAATAAGTTATAATAAGGTTACACAGGTTTTGTAAAAGTAAAACACCTCACAGATAACTAGCAGCAGTGCAATACTTATCTCTCCTGTGAGCAGAAAGAAAGAGGAATAGGAAGGGGAGGAGCAGTCCTTATATGCAGAGGCCAGAGGGAGGGGTCACAGACCCAAGGACTGCTGGGAAACGTAGTTTCTTTCTAGTTTTCAAGTTTCAGCTTTTCTGTTTCATGTTATTTTTAGAAAAGCTTGAATACTGATCAGTTTTGTTTCTGCTGTGAGCATTAATAAAGAAAGATTAATGCATAAGATATGAGCCTCCTGTCTGAGGTATAATTTGAAATTACTCCTGTCTAACACCAGTTAGACAGGCGTAATTGCTTTCTCAATCTGGGCCTATGTACTTATTTTGGATAAAACTAGATAAATACAGCATCATTTCAGTCCAGGAGACTTCTCAACTTCCTAGCAGAAGTTTCTGGAAGACAACAATCTTCTTGTTACAGACAGTCATGATGGATCCCTCACTCATGATGAACAAAGTGATATTAAATTATTTTTTTTAGTTTTTAAGCACTTTCAGCGGATGATGTAATCACTTAATGAGATTGCAACTTCATTATAATTTGATCCTTTACTAGGGAATATTTATTTAATTGTGATTAATGTGTAAAGCTAAACAATTCTGAGGGTTTAAGACTACTTTAAAGTGGAACTTCACCTAAAAAAGGGAAGTTCTACTTTTCCACCTACCTCCCCCAATAGTTTTGGATTTTTATCTTCTTGGGACAAGTACCTATTTGTGACAGGTATCTGCTGCACTTTTGCCTAGGCAATCTAAGCAAAAGTTCATCCCCCACCCTCAACCTCTTGGAACATGTCACAGGTCCTGGGAGGCTGTGGGTCCTCTGAGAATGTGCAGTACTACTCACACATGGGCAGTGGAAAGTTGGTTGGGAAGCATCGGGAAATTACAACCGGCTTCCTACATCCAAGATGGCAGTGCTGGGGACCCGAAGACCAGAGAATACCAGAAAGAGTGAGGACAGCGCTGGATACATGGACTTGTAAGTGTCTGTTTATTAACCACTTAAAGACCCCCGCACGCACATATACGGCCACAACATGGCTCGTACAGGCACAAGGGCGTAAATTTACGTCCCCGCCTGAGTGCGGTTCGGGGGTCCCATCGGGACCCCCTCCGCGGCGTGCGGGGGTCTCCCTACCTCTGGGAGCGATCCGGGATCTGCGGGCGGATGTCCGTGTTTTCCGCCCCCCCCGCGATCGCTCCCAGCCAATGGGAGGGCGCTCCCAGCCTGTCACTTCCTCCTCCTGTGTTTACACAGGAAGGAGGAAATGATGTATTCTCTCATCGCAGCGCTGTTTCCCAGCGCTGCTGATGAGGAGAAGACATCACAAGTAAGTGTGCACCAACACAACACTGACACACACTCACATAGGCATATTAACCCCTTGTGATCGCCTCCCCCACCCCCCTGTCACAGTGTTACTGAATGCAGTGATTTAATCACTGCATTTAGTGTCAGTGTGACAGGCACTGTAAAAAACAGTTAGTGTTAGGTTCAGGATAGCCCCCCCACCCCCCCTAATAAAGTTTTAACCCCCTGATCACCGCCCTAGTTAACCCTTTCACTCCCTATTGCCAGCGTCACTAAGCGATCATTTTTCTGATCGCTGTATTAGTGTCGCTGTTCCCGCTAGGTAGCTATTTTTTTTTTATTGCGATTTTTTTTTTTACTAAAGACATGTGGCTAAATAAATTTTGGCCTAAATGTTTGACTAAAATTTAGTTTATTTGATTTTTTTTTAACAAAAAGTAAAAAATAGTGTTTTTTTTTCAAAAATGTCGCTCTATTTTTGTATATAGCGCAAAAAATAAAAATCGCAGAGGTGATCAAATACCACCAAAAGAAAGCTCTATTTGTGGGAAGAAAAGGACGCAAATTTTGTTTGGGAGCCACGTCGCACGACCGCGCAATTGTCTGTTAAAGGGACGCAGTGCCGAATCGCAAAAACACCTTGGGTCATTTACCAGCGTATTGGTCCGGGTCTTAAGTGGTTAAAAGTCAGCAGCTACAGTATTTGTACAAGGGCAAGGAGGGCATCAGTCCATGAGTTTTTGTGTGTGGCAGTCTCTTGGCAGGTTTGCTGTTGTGCCATGTTCTTTTCATTTGGTTATGATAGATTTGATGGTGCTCCTAGGGATCATCAAAGATTGTAATATTTTTTATAACCTAACCCTGACTTGCACTTCTCAACAATATTGTCCCTTACTTGTTTGGAGGGTTCCTTGGTCTGCATGGCAGTGTTTAGTTAGTGGTACCTCTTGCTTAGGTGTTGCAGCCTCTGGGGCCTTTCAGAAGGGTGTGTATATGTAATGACAGATCATGTGACACTTAGATTGCACACAGGTGGACATAATTTCACTAATTATGTGACTTCTGAAGGTAATTGTTTGTGCCAGAGCTTTTTTATGGGCTTTATAGCAAAGGGGGTGAATACATATGCACATGCCAATCATTAATATTTTATTTCTGGAAAATTGTTTTATGTATATATTTTTCTAATTTTACCAACTTAGACTATTGTGTTCTGATCCATCACATATAATTCACATATTCACATCACATATAATTCACATATAATTCAGATATAAAAAAAAAACATTGAACTAAAGGTTGTATAGTAACAACATATGTAAAAAGGCAAGGGGGTGAATACTTTTGCAAGGCACTGTATATAGTGCATAAATCCAACTTGTCAACATTGCATTTTAATAACTGTATCAACAGTCATTGACACACAGATTCATCACTGCAGTATTACAGATTAATGGTGCAACCAGTGCAAGGTGAACATAATCATATGCAACCACAAAATATGTTTTATCATATTATAGTGTGTTTATTCACTCCTAAAACGAATTTTGATGCTAGCATTTATTGAACTTGTGGAATGTGGAATTAATCTCTGCTTAGGAAGGACCATAATGTGTTTTTTTTAACAATTATAATATGTTCTGCTTGGCAGAGTATTACCCTTTGATCTTTTAGCCCATTTGGATTCATTTAATAAGACTGCATTACGGTAGAAAATTATTATTAGCCATTGTGTTATTATATAATACAAACTTTCCTTTTGCTGTAATTTAACATTTTCAAAGCTTTTCAAAGTTCAAGTTTGCTCTATAATCGGCTTAATCAGTCATGAATTGTCCTTGATCTTCACACAGTTTGATTTTGTAAAGTTGATGGATGGGAAGCACTTGATAAAGCAAGAACCAAAAAATGCAGAAAACCCACAGCATGCACCTCGGAGTCTAGTTCTGGCATCCTTACAAGAGACAGGGTTCATTGAATACATGGATCAAGGTACCTGGCATTTAGCATTTTACAATGATGGAAAGAAGATGGAGCAAGTTTTTATATTAACAACCGCAATAGGTGAGAATTGTTTTTCACACCTCTGTATAAATTGAACATTATGCTCTTTCAACATGTAGCAACTGCTATCATAGGTATGGTTCATTTCCAGACTTAAAAGAGAAGTATAGGTTTGTTTTTTTTTTTGTTTTTTTGCAGAATCATACTTACCTAGGTGGATGCAGCATCTGTCTGATCCTGCCTCGATCCCCAACGCCTCTACACTGAGAACCAAGTGACTGAACATCACCGATTGCCCAGTTATCACAGCTTCCCAAGCAGAGAGCTGGTGATTGTCAATCAGTATCTCTCCGCTCTTCCACCGCGCGCTCACTGGAGTGCTGGGCTGTGGAGGGGTGGGAAGCAGCCATCTCAAGCTCTCAGCAGTTCTCGAGCATTAGTCCAGGCACCTGGCGGATCCAGACTCCAATTGTCAGGATGACACAGTGCCTGGACTGATTTATTTGACGTCAGCAGACTGAAGTCCGCTCTCTGCTGAAAACGGGTCACAAGAGTGCATAGGAGGAGTGGAGCCAAATGAGCTTTGGCTGGACTTCTCCTATATCTCCCTTCTCAGTAATCTGTATTCAATATTTAGGTTAATTTACAAAAGGAGTAAAGCATTTTCTATTTGCAAAGTAAAAATTAAAAAAAAATAAAACATAGGATTTTTTCTCACACATGATTGCATAATCAAAGTCTGTACAGTTTCACCTCATTCACTAAGCTAATTAAAAACGAATTTTGAGAAGTAAAAAATAATTTGCTAAGTGAACAGCCTATACTTCTTTAGTAAATCAAAATGCCTATACAGGTGCTCATTAAATTTACAGGTAATTTTAACTAGGCTCATGGCAAGTTGAGCTGAGAAAGTTTCGCTCAAAAAAGGCAACCCAAATACATTGTATATGGTGAGTAGACCTATCTGTATATACAGGCAATTTACATTAACAAACATTATGCATTAACCCAGAATAACGAATAATACAAGTCAATAGGACACAACGGGCCAGATTCAGGTAGATGGGAGCATCTTTGCTCCGGAGTAACGCTTCTCATTTGCGTTACGCTGCAGAAATTTTAGGAGCAAGTGCTGTCATTCACGAAGCACTTGCTCCTAAAGTTGCGGCAGCGCATCGCAAATGAGCCGGCGGAATTCAATTTGGGCGGGTACGGGGCGTGTAGTATTTAAACGAAGCGCGTTCCCGCCGCGAACGTACTGCGCATGCGTCGAGTGTTAAAACATCCCCGTGCGCATGCTCCAAATTTTGTGAATGAACGTCAATGACGTCACATTCCCATTCATGAACGTTTTACGCAAGCGACGTTTTTTTTTTTTTTTTCCGACGCGATGACGACGCCTATACCTAACATAGAATACTCCAACCCCATGTAGGTATATCTATGCGCCGCGTATCCCGTCCGGAAACGTCGTATCGTCATTGCGTCGCGCCGGAATTCGATCGTGAATTGCCGATTTCCGCTCATTAACATATTTTTTGAGCGTAAATCGGCGGGAACGCCCCCGGCGCCATTTTTAAGTTGAAGTAACGATGCGATGGCGAAACTCAGTTACGCTGCTCGCATTGGAACTTCAACCCGGCGTTTCTTGTTTTCTGGTTACAGAAAACAGAAACGCCGGCTCAAAGTCACAGTTAGGCTGGCGGATCACTCGATCTGCCAGCCTAACTGTTCGTGAATCTGGCCCAACATGTTTATTGAATTTTGTTTTGTGTGCATAGGGTAATGTACAACCCACGGGATTCAAAAATATACATAACATTAGCTCATCCTTGCTTATCTTGCAGAAATTTGAACTACACCCAAGAGATCCTTATATAAGTACCCTTTTGCTTGTTTAACAGGATGATCAGACAGAGAGTAATACCGCGTACACACGATCAGTTCGTCTGATGAAAACGCTCTGATGGACCGTTTTCATCAGACGAACCGATCGTATGTGGGCCCCATCGGTTTTTTATCCATCGGTGAAAAAACTAGGAACTTGTTTTAAAATTATCTGATGGTTAAAAAAACTATAGGAAAAAAACGATTGTCTGTGGGTGTGTCCATTGGTTAAAAATCCACGCATGCTCAGAATCAAGTGGACGCATGCTTTGTAGCATTGAACTTTTCTCAGCACATTGTTGTGTTTTACGTCACCGCGATCTGACACGATCGTTTTTTTAACTGATGGTGAGTAGGCAAGACTGATGAAAGTCAGCTTCATCGGATATCTGATGAAAAAATCCATCAGACTGGTTTCATCGGATGAAGCGATCATGTGTACAGGGCATAAGTGTAACCTGCAGTTTACTAAACAAATGCAAAGTAAGAATCAGTATTGCAAAATGCGGTCAGATAAGAATAAAATAATATAGATTATAAAATATTGTACACACATGGACTCTTCACAGCAATGTCCCTGTAACTCAATCAGGGTAACAAATCCTGTCCTCAGGGCCCACTAACAGGCCAGGCTTGCAAGATAACTAAAATACATCACAGGTGATATCATTTGCTGCTCAGTGATTGCAGTATTCTAGTCTGCATCTCCCCAAGGTAACACTGAGGCTGGGTTCACACTTGTTCCGACAACGCTCCTACATTGGGAGCTCATGTAGCATGACGTGTGAAAATCAATGTTTCTCTATGAGAGCCGTCTTAACTGATCCGACACAAGTCGGTCCGTCTTTGAAAACACTCCCTGTACTACCTTGCTCCGACATTCATCCTACTTCAGCCCATTGAATATCATTGAAGTCGGACCAAAGTAGAAGACTTGTCCTTATCAGACATCCGACATGTGATTACAGCTGCAGTAAAAGGAACTTATCTCACTCTGGGATTGTTTTGATTGGTCAAAGAACAAGTCAGTCTATCACAAAGTGGTTCAAAGTAGTATCCTGTTCATGAAAGTCGGATGGATGTAGGAGCAATGTAGGATGAATGTAGGATGAATGTATAGATGTCGCAGAGCAAAGTAGGATGAAAGTTGTACTGCTGTCGTGTAGTATAGTGTGAACCCAGCCTCAAAATCTGGCCTGTTAGTGGGTCCTGAGAACAGGTGTTGAGAACCACTACTCTAGTGAAGTCTCACTACTTCAGTTAAACAGTTCAGAATTCAACTATGTGTGTTTATCCTCGTGAACAACATCTTCATCATTAAAGTCTAGGGTAGCTCTGCTAACACAGGAGAAGAAATAAAGGGACAAAGAGGTGGTACCCTACTGGATTTAGAATACCAATAGTTTGCATTGCATTTTTGTTTATTGTGTCTGATACACAGAAGCCATCACTTACTTGTATTACAGCCAGATTCAGTAGGATACTCATAGGTTGAAGTTGTGTACTCTTGGTTTATTTCCTATGTGTATTATGGGTCACACAAGAACTTTTAACTCCACTTTGCAGCAATCAGAACATTTGCATTTGACTTCTACACCAAGATGGTGTTGTAATCAATCCCTTACTGAGGAAATGTCATGCTGTGATATTTAATTAAAAAAATATTGTGTGAAAGCCCAAGATTGTTCTCACTCCAACCAACATTGTTAATATTATAGTATTCTGGGACAAACTAGCTGCTTTGACTTACTACTCAACCAATTAAAAACACAATCATATGACCTAATAGGTTTCATGTCATAGGTATTGGAACATACCAGCAAGTCATACTTGATTAATGCTAAGAACTGGACCCAGTACCTGAGATTTTACGTCTGTCTTTAGTGAAGCCTAGCTTCTAAATGACATGTATTATATGTGAGAAGCTTTCACAGCCAGTTTTCGCTTAAAGTGTATCTAGCAAAACCATTTTTTAAGCTTCAGATAGAGTGGGAAATTATTAGAACGCCTGTCAGGTTTTACTGCCATTAAAGGCTCAGTTAGAGAGATTCCTTCACTTCCTGATGTTAAAAAGCTTGTCCTCAGAACAGGAAGAGAGGGGTAATCAGCAACACTGACAGCAGTAGAAAAGCTTATTTTAAGTATGGGGATACTAGAGCCCTCACCACCTTTGATTGTTGTCTGTTTTCCTGTTGCCGGTTTTCCCTCACTTCTTGGTTAATTAAAAGGCTGTCACCAAAACAGATAGTGAGGAGCAATCCCTCAATTAGCTATAAAACCTGACAGGGGTTCGAACCCAGTAATAATTGTTACCTATAACAAATTGAGGTAAATTGAACAAATGTTATACATCTTAAAGTAAAGCCATATTAGGAGATAGATGGAGGTTGCCGTTACTGATTTTCTGAAAGTGGTAGTTGCTTGGTTGGCTTTGGCTTCTTTACTTTTCTGAAACACCACAGTACAGGAAGGTCAGAGTCATGTCACAATTCCTGATTTGAATTTTGACACCATGTCAGTGCCTCGGAAAGTACTGAATCCACTGACGTGAAAGCCAGGACAGTAGCATTCTCAAATAGAGAGGACAAAAATCACAACTTCCATAGTCTTGCAGCATAGGTTTTCTTTAACCAGCCCCGGACCATTTTGTTGCTAAAGGACCAGGCCCCTCTTTGCGATTCGGTGTCGCTTTAACTGACAATTGCATGGTCGTGATACGTGGCTCCCAAACAAAAACATCAATTTTTTCCCACAAATAGAGTTTTCTTTTGGTGGTATTTGATCACCTCTGCGTTTTTTTTTTTTTGCACTATAAACAAAAATAGAGCGACCATTTTGAAAAAAATAACTTTTTTCTATAATAAATCAGGCCAAAATATAGTTAGAAGTTTAAAGGGCCAATGGACCTGCAATATATTTCAAACATAGATAAATATATCCTAAATAACTAACGTGTCCACAATATAAGCTCTAAAATAACCCTCTTGTTCATTGACACGCCAAGAAGGTACACTTACTAGAAGATGTAGTATACTCTAGATATCCTCAGGATCTCAAATTGGATGTGGCCATCCATGCATATGCCCAGAAAATGCAGGGGATCATACTGTATAATATGTCCTAATACAAACACATAGCAAAAAGGTATCATTAATACAGCCAGAAGTAAGAAGTAAGTAATAGTGGAACTCTCTACTGTCATAATACACTTATCAGCAACTGCAGCCCGCTGGCTAATTGACAGAAGTTTTTCAGCTTGTTTTCCAAATCTGGGTACCTTCAGCAATAAACCCCTACTATTGTGTTGTTCCTGTTTGAACAAAACAAAATGTGAGATCCCCAGTACAGAGGAAATAGTCCCCCTGCATTGGCCCGTTCCAGTTTACAATACACTAACAATTCTGTGACAATTCTACTCAGGACAACTCACTCCTCAAAGTCTTGAATAGCTCCAACAGGTATGGCCCCATCCCTTCCTTATCCTGGAAGCAACCATGTAGGATTTTTTTGTGCCGAGTTACTAATATTATTGCTAACTTTAACACAGAGGCTGCAAGCTAGCTTCCGTGCCCTCACCTTCTGATCTGCCTGTAGATATTTTAGTTCTTTCCTTTGCAAGTTCTCTCTGAATTCAGATCTCACAAATCCTAAATGGATGACTTTCTTTCATCTGAATATCTGAATTATTTTCCAAGCCTATTTTCCAAGACATCAGCTTTTGATGATAAGGTATGCCTCATATTTAAAATCAAACAACCAGTAGGCTGTACCCACTGAGGATCTTGTGCTATTTTTCCCTAATACAACACTGATTGTACCTGTTGAAGAAATACAAAATTGCATTTTTTTAGAATTATACTTACCTAGGTGGATGTAGCATCGGTCCGATGCTGCATCTGTCCTCTGATGGCTCTAATACTGAGAACTGAGCAATTAAACACCGCTAATTGCTCAGTACTCACAGCTCCCTGAGCAGAGAGCTGGTGACTGTCAGTCACCAGCTCTCAGCTCTGCCCCATGGGCTGTGGAGGGGGCAGAAGAGGCCGGCTCAGGCTTTCAGCAGCTCGTTGAGAGGCTTAGTTGGGTGCCTGTAGGGGCATGTGGGTGGATCCTGACCATATGGTTGCGTTCTTTCCTGAGCCTTGACCGACTCTGTGACGTCAACTAACAGTGGGCTTTAGCCCATTGTCTGCTGAAAACAGGTCACAGGAGTACACTCTTGTGATCCACATGACAGCCAAGTACAGCCAAATACACTTGGCTATATTTCTCCTTCAGCATAGCATTGACAACCGTTTGCAATTCCTTGTTTTTGCTTGCAGACCCCTCGATGCAACTCCACTGTACAATAGAAGATATGCTGGTTTGTCATACTGAGGTGAATGCACTCCACCACTGTGGAATGCATTCAGGTTATGGCTAATGACCACATACAGTCCTAACTGTTCATTTATTTTGGAGCACCTTGATGCCTTTTCCCTCAGCTCTATATTACTGCGTAGACATTTTTGCTGTCCTTAACCTTCTTAGCTCCCAAATTAGTTTCCTGTCCCTTACTAGATGAAAAATATAAATTTACCACAGCAGAAAAAGCCTAAGTGCCTCCATACACAACCTGGCCATATAACCTCTGTATAGCTTAACCTTTGATTTACCAAAACTGTGTAATATGAGGACCAACAAAAGCTATCCAAACAATTTGTGTCCAATCAGGTAGACCCTTGCACTATACAGTTATTAATTACCACTTAGATGTTTAGACTCTAAAAAAAAACTATGGGCTTAAGGTCCATCAACCAGCTTTTTGAGATGCAAGATGGCCTTGTTTTTATTACGTTTTGTTATGTAGATCTGTTGGAGTTGTGTGTGCTGTGTTGCCCACTCCTAAGTTGGACTGCTTTTGGATGTCCCACAAATATCAGAATAACTAGTGAACCTGTGCCCCTTCATGCGTAATAAAGAAAATTGGATTTTTGTACTTACTATAAAACCCATTTCTTGAAGTTTGTTAAGGGACACGGGTCTCGTTCCTCTGTTTTTGTTATCTATTCTTAAGTAGTTCTTTGTTACAAAACTCTTAATAGGCAACAGCATAAATACATTTTAAATAAAAAATAAATAAAAAAACCTGACTAATCCTGTGTCCTATAATGAACTTAAAGAAACAGGCCCAGATTCAGATAGAATTAGATTATCGTAGAGTATCATAAATACACTACGCCGCCGTTTTTTTACCTGGCTCTACGTGGAATCCAGGTATATTTTGTCCAGTAAATGACGGCGGCGTAGTGTATTTCTCCCGTCGCAATCCATCTACGTGAGTAGGGGGCGTGAAGCATTTAAAATAGGCGCGTTCCCGCGGCGATCGAACTGCGCATGCTCTGTTCGCAAATTTCCCGCCTTTCTTTGCGCGAAATCACGTCGTTACGTCATTTTTTCTTGAGTAGCGTAGTTTACGGAGTTTCCTATTCCCGAACGGGTTACGTAAAAAAATAATAATTTAAATTCGACGCGGGAACGACGGCCATACTTAACATGGGCTATGCACCGTTAGACCAGCAAAAAGCTGGTCTAACAGTACGTATAAAAGAATAGACGAAAGCGATTGCGAAGACCGCTCGTATCTTCGTGGATCGCCGTAAAAACTCATTTGCATATCCCGACGCATGAAAACGACGTGAACTCCTCCCAGCGGCCGCAAAAATATCGCAGCGTAGATCCGAAGGCTTACGAAGACGTAAGCCTCTCGGATCGAAGCCCGAAGCCGCCGTATCATGGTTTGAGGATTCAAACTAGTGATACGGCGCGCAAAATTTGAAATTACTCCTGTCTAACACCAGTTAGACAGGCGGAATTGCTCTGTGAATCTGGGCCACAGATTTTATGGTAAGTACAAAAATCTTGTTTTTATGCTGAAGGAAGGAAGGGAAAGTTATAACCTTTTAAAAGAATAAACATTCTGTATGTCAATTCACGACAGGGAGTGCAGAAAACTTTTCACAATCCAGTGAGCAATTAAAACTCTAAAAACTGTTCCTTACCCATTTGCCCCCACCCTATCCCCCAGGTTAAAAAATACGTTCCCCCCTCCCAAATATCCATACTTATATAGCTCTTTGATCTGTCTCCTGGTCTCATAAAAACTATGGGGCTTTACTGTGCTTTCCATCAGAAGATGGCACAAAAGATGTATGATTTTTTAATCACATAATTCAATTTGATATTTATTTTTGTAATACTATAACACCCGGGAGAAGTCCTTCTTTTTTTAGAGGAAATTTTAGGGTTAAATAATCCTTTGCACCTTTTGTTTAGTTTACATTCTTCAAGTTTAACAAAGTATTATTTTTTTTGGCACACAGCTAAAGTTGTATTAAGGGAGAAACCTTATTACTCTGAGGTTAGGAATATAGAATTTATTAATTTGAATGCCTGGGCGAGGGAGCTTCATTGAGGTCCAGTGAGGGATCATTCAGAGAATAAATCTGTTTATATGAAAGATTTCTCAGATATGAGAAAAATATAGTAAGATGCTCTTTAGATTGGCTCAATCATCTAGGATTACAGCATCTATTGTATTTAACACACGAGAGACTCTCAATACAAAATATACATGAAATCTGATTGTATAGAGCAGTGGTTCTCAACCCAAGGGTTGGGACCACCACGGGGGTCAAATGATGATTTGCCAGGGGTCACTGAATCCTGTGCTTTTCCTGAACAAAGAGATAGTGGCACATCCTAAAATGTACCATAAAAGGTTTTAATATTGTATGAGTGGAAGGTACTCAGGGAGCGCTTAATGTCTGCAGGTTAGTGGCGCGAATTAATTGTCTTGCCTTGGGTGCTAACAACCCATGCTACGAAAATAATTTTGCTGTTAAGGGTCCCCACAACTCAGGAAATTTTATTAAGGGGTCACGGCACTAGGAAGGTTGAGAACCACTGGTATAGAGAAATTGTTTAACCACTTAAACACCGTTTAACACCGATATACGTCGGCAGAATGGCCCAGCTGGGCACAATCACGTACCTGTTCGTGACCCGCGGACCCTTATCACTGCCGGAGTCCCGTGATCGGTCACAGGAGCTGAAGAACGGGGAGGTGTGTGTAAACACACCTCCCCCGTTCTTCACAGTGGTGCTGTCACCTTTTTCCCCACAAATAGAGCTTTCTTTTGGTGGTATTTGATCGCCCGTGCGTTTTTTTTTTTTTTGTGCTATAAATAAAAAAAGAGCGACAATTTTGAAAAAAGACACAATATTTTTTGCTTTTTGCTATAATAAATATCCCATTAAAAAAAAAAAAAAACATCTTTTATCTCAGTTTAGGCAGATACGTATTCTTCTACATATTTTTGGTAAAAAAAAAAATCGCAATAACCGTATAGTGACTGGTTTGCGCAAAATCTATATTGCCTACAAAATAGGGGACATAATTATGATTTATTTTTTATTTATTTTTTACTAGGAATGGCGGCGGACACTTTTGACACATTTTTGGGACCATTTACATTTACATTTATACAGTGAACAATGCTATAAATATGCATTGATAACTGTATAAATGTAACTGGCAGGGAAGGGATTAACCACTAGGGGCGGGGAAGGGGTTAAATGTATATCCTAGGTGTGTTCTAACTGTAGGGGGAGGGGGGAGTGACTGGGGGAGGTGACCGATCGTGTCCCTATGTACAAGGGACACAATCAGTCTCCTCTCTCACACACAGAGCTCCACTTCCCAGCTCAATTGTCGGCAATCGCGTGTGCCCGGTGGCCATCGCGGCCGCCGGGCACACGCACGGGCTTCTCAGTGACGCGACGGGTGCGCGCCACCCGCGGTGCGTGCGTGACCCTAGCCGATTTAAATGACATGACGTCATATGACGTGCAGTCAGGAACAGAGAGTTACCCGCCCGCCGTCATTTGACGGTGGGCGGGTATCAAGTGGTTAAAAATAACAATGGTCCCAAAAATGTGTCAAAATTGTGTCTGACATAATGTCACAGTCATGAAAAAAGAATCGCTGATCGCCGCCATTAGTAATAAAAAAAAAAATATTAATAAAAATGCAATAAAACTATCCCCTATTTTGTAAACGCTATACATTTTGAGCAAACCAATCAATAAACGCTTATTGCGATTTTGTTTAGCAAAAATAGGTAAAAGAATACGCATCGGCCTAAACTGAGGAAAAAAAAAAGTTTTTTATACATTTTGGGGGGATATTTATTATAGCAAAAAGTAAAAAATATTGAATTTTTTTCAAAATTGTCGCTCTATTTTTGTTTATAGCGCAAAAAATAAAAACTGCAGAGGTGATCAAATACCACCAAAAGAAAGCTCTATTTGTGGGGAAAAAAAAGGACGCCAGTTTGGTTTGGGAGCCACGACCGTGCAATTGTCAGTTAAAGCGACGCAGTGCCGAATCGCAAAAAGGGGCCTGGTCCTTTACCTGCATATTGGTCCTGGTCTTAAGTGGTTAAAAACATCAGAACACCTGTCTACAACATCCTATGATTGGTTGTTTGAAAAATAGGCCTGTTTGGATCTTCAATTGAACTTTTGCTTCTGTCTCCACTGCAAACAGATCTTTAGGTGCCCTAATTATGCTTAAGGAAATTGAAGATATTATAAAGCCATTACAATGTTCAAGGCATCTGGCCAAGATGGGTACACATCTGAATTTTAAAATAATGTAAATGTAAAAGAGGTTGCTTTTTGTTTGACCTCAGTGCATAATTCCTTTTAATTTCTAATAAGAAACTTGTGTCAGCTAAAATTTGCCAAGTTCCTAAACCTGAAAAAGATCTTGCACTCTATCATCTCACTATCAAATCTCATTATTAAATTGTAATGATGAAATAATTACGTCTATGCTGGCAGGTCAAAAGAAGAAGTGACTAGAGGTCTTGAACACTAAGATCAAACAGGTTTTATTCCAGGTTATTGAAAAACATTAGCGAACTGGTGGCAGCAATGCTACATTTAATAAGCTCCTACATTTCAGTTGCTGAAAAGTTGTTTTTTAATAACATTTGTGAAATAGACAACTTGATCTATATTTTTTCAAATAACATACACAGAACTAATTTATAGCATTTTCTTCCATCATAATTAATGGGCGGCAATCAGAAATTATGTTTGTATTTACAATCATGTATGTATTTATGTATCTCTGCATTGATTTTAATCTGGTAATGGGTTCACTTTCTATCTTGCTTAGAAAGTCTTTCTATGGTTAACCTTTGGGGAAATAAAGAGTTATTTGTATGGTGTTGATTTACCAAAGTGCATGTCTGCCCAGATACTTGCACACCATCAACCTACTGGGTTCAGTTTGGCATATAAGACCAGCTTTGTAAAGTCTGACATTAAAGAAGTCCAGCCTGTGCTCATTCGGCTGTGCTTCTCCTATGGGTCACAGAAGTGCAATTTGTTTTTCACTCCTGTGACCTGTTTTTAGCAAAGAGCGGTCTGAATGGTCTCTGTGCAGACATCGCCAATATCAGTCAAGGCACTGTAGCATCACGACTCTGGAAGTCTTGATCTGCCAGGTGCCTGGACTGATGGCTGTCTCAGCCTCTCAGTGAGCTCTTGAGATGGTCGATCCCCCCCCCTCCACAGCTCAGCGATCTAGTGAGGGTGGAGGAGCAGAGCAGGAGAATTGGTAATTGACAGGCAGCAGCTCTCCACTCAGGGAGGTGAGAGAACCGAACCATCAGCGGAGTTTGGTGGCTCGGTTCTCAGTGAAGATGCATCAGGGGGACATGAGTATGAGTATGATTATGGGATAAAAAAAAAATCCCATACTACTCTTTTAAGTTTGACATTATCATATACTGAAATTCTAGATGTATTGTTTTTACTGCAATGGGGGAAAATGCTTAAACTTTAAAAGATGTTTCTTGTTTTTCATTTGAGAAGGCTTGTTTAGGGCTCTCAACGTGTACTGATATACTCTTCATTGATTCACGCTATACTTAACCAGTTGGCCGATTTTTATTTATTTTTTGTAGATTTGCAGCTCTCAACTTTGTGGGGGATACTCTATGATCTCTTTATAAAAGGGGTCTCTTACCACTTATGTTAATCTACCAACCATTAATACCATTAATGTGGCTATTGCAGGTAATCTTCCATCCCTGCTGACGAAATGCAAGATAACATGTAGCATAAAATGTACGTTAATGCAATGCTTCAGAATAGATAAGTGTGTCAGGCAGCGTACACACGATCAGTCCATCCGATGAGAACGGTCCGAAGGACCGCTTTCATAGGTTAACCAATGAAGCTGACTGATGGTTTGATGTGCCTACACACCATCGGTTAAAAAAACGATTGTATCTGAACGCAGTGATGTAAAACACAAAGACGTGCTGAAAAAAACCCTGTACACATGATCGGTTCATCCAATGAAACCAGTCTGATGGATTTTTTTATCAGATATCGGATGAAGCTGACTTTCATCAGTCTTGCCTACACACCATCAGTTAAAAAAATGATCATGTCAGAGCGCGGCGAGGTAAAACACAACGACCATGCTGAGAGTTCAATGCTTCCAAGCAAGTCCTCTTTTTTTTGACCGAAGGATAAATGACCGATGGGGCCCACACACGATCGGTTTGGACCAATGAAACGGACCTTCAGTCCGTTTTCATCGGTTTGGACCGTCCGTGTGTACACGGCCTAAGAGTCCTTGGAACTTGCATCTATTTAAAGGAAATGTTTACTAAGAAGATTGTAAAGGCTGTTACTGACAATTGTCTAAAAATACTAACTTGCTGACAGTCCTGCTGATCCAGTGTCTTCAAGACTTTCTGAGCCCCCAAAATAAAAATGCAGATCACTGCAGCTACTGCATGCATGTTTGGGGTCCAGTAGTTAAGAAATTCAAAGCAGTCAATAATTTTCATTGACAATAATAAGTCAATGATGATAGCCAACATATACAGTATTATTTTACAAGCCTATTTTCATTGTAAGAATGTTCTAGCTTGAATTTTACCAAAGGTCATGTACAACTCTCGTGTCTTTCTTTCCTACACTCCAGGTTTCATAAAAGCTATATGTTCCTCGTTCATTTTGTTAACTATGCAAACAATCCAGGAGTTCTTCCTTCTGAGTGATCACTTTGTGCATGGCATCAATAATTATGATATCCAGAGGATGATTTAGACAATTGCTTTACTTATGGATCATTTCAGATAAATGTGCAACCCTATACATGGAGAATTGCTCATATCTGCCAGTATATCTAATGATGTGTCTTTACTCTGTATTCCATATTCATCAAAACCAGTGCTGTTTTTCAGAATTGTAAACCTGACCGAATCCAGTAAACAATTGCAATTATTGAGCTTGTGATATATTGACAACATTAAACTTTTCAAGACTTCAACATATAAGTGATCTTTTTCAACTTGTTTCAAGCTTGAAACAGATGACGGCAAATGCATATTTATCCTATGTACAGAGCATTATCCAGTAATTTATTTGCTCGCTCTTACATACTTTACCCTGAATTGTATTTCTGTAATGCTACTGATTCTATGACAATTTTATTCATCTGAGAAAAAAATGTATGTACTCAAATACTTATTTGAGTTCTTGGTATATCAGAATAAAAGCCAGTATGATTATTTTTACTGCAAAGAGAAATTTGCAGCAATTTCCTCTGCAATTGAGTTGCTCATAATGTATTACATTTACAGCTGAATCCAAACTTTACCTCAGTGTAGTTTATTCTATTTTATTCACTCACAGAAATGATGGATGATTGCTCAACTAACTGTAATGGAAATGGAGAATGCATATCTGGGCACTGTCATTGCTTCCCAGGATTTTTAGGACCAGACTGCTCTAGAGGTATAGATCACTAATCCTTATATTACTTACATTTTCTCTCTGTTTGATACACTGCGAACTTGGATCGGAAGATGATAAGCATACACTCATACATATTTATCTATATTTGTTAAGCATTATACAATACAACAAGCCATTTTACTAAAAGAGTACAGAATGTTCCCTAAGAGTGCTCCATTTGTAAAGCAGTGACATGACCTTATCACAGTCATATCACTACTTTAAAAAAGAGAAAAGCATATGTTTGTAAAGCACAGCAAACTATATTACTAATGTGCATTATGAACTGCTTGCTTTGGCAATCTTTAGCAACCAGAGTGACATTCAAATTAATAGGAAAAAAAAAACAAGAGGAGAAAAGCTCAGTTAATTGACCGCCAAATGGTTATTTTTCCTGCAATCTCAAAATATTCTCTACAGCGTTAGGCTGAGAGCATGCTGTGGAACTTGGCAGGCTCCACACCACATTCTGTAGGTTATGAATGGTATTTAAAATGTATACCTAGATATGGAGTAAACATGCCTCAAGAAAGGGGAACTGCCCTGAAATGTGCTACCTTAACAGCTGCCACCCCAGTGACCTGTAAGTGGGAAGATTGGCCATACACCTCATGGCTGCAGGACACTGCTCTACAAACTGCTAGTGAGCAGGTCTATCAAAGCCATCCTGAGGATACATTACGTGACACAGACTAACCCCAGCTGCTGTTAGCAGTGGAAGGAGTCATCTGAACGTCATAAATCATTTTCCTTTGAGTGTTTTTTTTTTTTTTTACTCCATGACATATTAAAATGATCACGCTATCCTTGCACTTACAATTTGTGCTTGCCTTTTGGAACCGTTTTACCCTAATTATCCAATGGTGTGAAAGGACAGATCCTGTTTTATTCATTCCACTGTATATTAGTATTTAACTGCCTCCACTTCTGATCTATCTTAAAATTATGTCCTCCCAGGATTGGGCTGCACTCCAGCGCAATTTTCACTAATGGACAAAGCAGATGACAGATCAGTTTTCCCGGCCCACTGCCAATACCATGTGATCGCTGCGACCAACCAATACACAATGAATGGCTTTGATTTATGCCACACATTGTGTACTATTGTGTTGATCTCTGTGACTGGTTAACATGATCACATGTTACAGACAGGGCCAATCACAACCCATCTGCACCATGTGATTAGCTGTGTACCTTCATTAAGGCCCCTTTCACACTGGGGCGGGAGGCGCGGTGGCGGTATAGCGCCGCTAAAAATAGCGGCGCTATACCATCGGAATTGCCACAGGATTTGGCTGCTAGCGGTGCGGTATTAACCCCCGCTAGCGGCCGATAAAGGGTTAATACTGCCCAGAATGTGCCCCTGGAGAGGCGCATTGCGGACAGTATTACCGCGGTTTCCCATTGTTTTAAATGGGAAGGGGTTGTATACATACCGCTCCGCTCACCGCTCCAAAGATGCTGCTTGCAGGAGATTTTTTTGTCTCCTGCCAGTGCATTGCCTCAGTGTGAAAGTCCTCAGGCTTTCACATTGAGAAGGCTGGGCAGGAGTTTTTCAGGAGGTATTTAGGCACTATTTTTAGTGTGAAAGGGGCCTAAATGTAACCATATTGGTACACTTGGAGGCTCCTCTCTTCTTTTTGTATACTCAGTTGTGACATGACGCTACTCTTATATCAAGACATTGCTTGCATATCAAGGCAACATTTCAAACCAAGATTTTACTGTAATAGTATTCAGAACAAATGGTTTCTTAGAAATGTAAAATTCACTGTTGTAAGCAATAAGTGTGTAAGAATAAAAAAAAAATTCTGGTCACCTCCCCAGAGTAATGCAGTGTTACTATGGTAACACTGTTTTGCTCTGGTAACTGTATCAAGAAAAAAATAAAATTGTACTGGCAATTACCATTCAAAGTGTGACAACACTGAAATCTGAAAATTGTCCTGGACAAGAAGGGATGTAAAAGTGTCCGATATTGAAGTACCGGTAGTTAAAGCAAGCACAGCTTCACTTTATTTGCTAAGCTAAGTGGACATCCACCTTGCTAAGTGAACACCCAGGGCAAATTGTGTGTTTAAGGGAGCCTATAATAATATCAAATTTATTTTAGCTACATAAAAAGGATATCGGAGAACTGGAGAAAGTGCAGAGAAGGGCAACTAAACTGATAAGAGGCATGGAGGAGCTCAGCTATGAGGAAAGATTAGAAAAACTGAATTTATTCACTCTTGGGAAGAGGAGAATAAGGGGGGATATGATCAACATGTATAAATATATAAGAGGTCCATATAGTGAACTTGGTGTTGAGTTATTCACTTTAAGGTCAACACTGAGGACAATGGGGCACTCTTTACGTCTGAAGGAAAAGAGACTTCACCTCCAAATACGGAAAGGTTTCTTCACAGTAAGGCCTCGTACACACAAGGGGATATGTCCGCTGAAAACGGTCCGATGGACCGTTTCAGCAGACATCTCCGCTCGTGTGTATGGGCTAGCGGACAGATTTCTCCACCCGACAGATTTCAAAGCATGCTTTGAAATCTATCCGGTGGAATCTGTCCGCCCGACATGTCTGCTGGTTAGTACACTTACCAGCAGACATGTCGTCCCCCACCACCGCCGCGCCACCGCCGAATGGATTCGGCGCATGCGCGGAAGTGTTTAACTTCCTGGTGCGGTGACGTGGCGGTGACGTGGCGGCGTCACCGCCACGTCACCGCGCCGTCCGGCGGCGGGGAATTTGATCCGATGGTGTGTACACGCCATCGGATCAAACTCCCGATCGGACATATCCGATGTAAATGGTCCACGGACCGTTTTCATCGGATATGTCCGATCGTGTGTACGAGGCCTAAGAGCTGTGAAAATGTGGAACAGACTCCCTCCAGAGGTAGTTCTGGCCAGCTCAGTAGTGCTTTAAGAAGGGTCTGGATTCTTTCCTAAATCCACATAATATAACTGAGTACTAAGTTTTGTAAGTAAAGTTTATCCGGGGTAAATCCGATTGCCTCTCGGGGGATCAGGAAGGAATTTTTTCCCCTCCGATAGCAAATTGGATCATGCTCTGCTGGGGTTTTTTGCCTTCCTCTGGATCAACTGTGGGTATGGAGTTGGATGTATGGGATGTACTGTGTTTTATTGTGTTTGTTTATTTTTTTTATGGTTGAACTGGATGGACTTGTGTCTTTTTTCAACCTGACTAACTATGTAACTATGTAACTATGTAACTATATGTTAAGATTATCTTAAAATGAACCATTTTATTATTTGTTAGCTTGAGTTACGCCTTAACTTTTTTGTAAAGTCCATTGAAATGTTCTAGTGCATCTAACAATACCTCCTCCAAAGGTCAACAATGCTTCTGTCCACGGGTCACTTGATTACTCCCCTATACAGTGGTGTCACCCTAGGGCAGGAAGTGTGATACTGGTAGGATGGGCAAGTGAAAAAAAATGGGATTGATAAGCTGCAATATATTACATGTTTGTTTTTGGTTTAGTTACACTTTAAGTGTTACATACGCTGTAATCATAGTATTACAACAATATACAACAATATAATCAACAACAATAACCAAAATATTTAGAGTATCATTTGCCTTTTGTTTTAAAACACAACTAAAATAAGCATGTGATGACTTTTAGGGATCAATTTATTATACGCTGTAAGCCCTAGGGTGTCCCATATTTCACTTTTAAGATTCTGAAAGTCTCACAAAGGGACTCAGGAGATGGACATTTACAAAGAACACTGTAGTTTAGATTTTAAAATGTGCTTTACTATTGACTTCCTCTGATCACTTAGCATTTTCCATGAGCTCTTTCTCCCTGTAAGGATAATAACTCTGTGGTCTACCACAATTCATTTGGCACTGTATTTAAGAGGAATGAAGTAATTTTCACTGTAGATAGTGACAGCACAGGTTAATTCAGCTCATCCAAGCATCAATAGGTGATGATTTATTTGCTAATATAAAGAAGCCATTAAACTGAGACTAGAATTCTGTGGTAAAAATGAAAATATTTTTTCACTATTACTGTGTATATAACTACTATATCAGAGGTTAAAAGAGAACATCCAGTGTAGTAAGAAGAAAATCAGTTAGGTTAATTGCTCTTAAAATGTGCGCAGAATTTACAGCTTGATAATTACTTTAATTGTGAAGTGTTTTCTTAGGTAGCTGGCAGCTAACAGCTGCCAAAACCATGTGTTGTATTTACAGTGTGTGATCCCAATATCTAGATAGCCCAAATTAGAAGTCCAGGTAATAAAATTAGGCGTGCACTTTTGCTGATCTCGTTTGATAATATCTGACAAAGTTGTGTCCATTCCAAAAGATTATGTTTTTTCCAATGGGATTATAACCCCTAGGTTGCTTTAAAGTGTCTTCTTCTGTGGAAATGGTTACTAGGTAAACATGGAAAAGGTGAACCTCCCTAGCAGAGCCAAAGCCTAAAAATCTGAGAGACATGGTAACCCTTGCCTACTTGCTTTAGATACACTTTAAATACATGCTTTGTTAATTAAATATGTAAAGCAATTGTGCTTATAAAATGCCCAGTGTGAGAAATTTATGTAAGGCTTTGAAATTTAAAGACTAAAGCCTTCTACACACGGCAGAGGAACTTGTCGGAAAAGACACATTGTTTTCCTCGACGAGTTCCTTGTTAGGCTTGTTGAGAAACTTGACAAGCTATCTTTGCGTACACACAGTCAAGACCAAATCTCCTCGTTCTCAAACGCGGTGACTTCAACACATACAACAGCAGGGGAAGTTTGATTCCACTGGCACAACCCTTGGGGCTGCTTTTGCTAATCTCATGTTACTGCATGTTAGGTAAAAGTTTGGTAAGAGACATTTTCACTTTTCAGTCTGTTACAGCGTGACAAATGTGCTATTTCCATTACAAACGCTACTTTTATCGAAGGTGCGCGGGTTTCTAAGCATACACACCAACGTGTTTCTCGTCGAAAACCAGCCCGGCGAGAAACACGACGAGGAAATTGAGACTCCCGTCGAGGAAAAAGAGAACTTGCTCTCTTTTTTCCTCATCGAGTTCCTCAACAGTTTTCTCGATGAAAAGCATACACACGACCGGTTTCCTCGGCAAAAAAGCTCTTCCACCAAGTTTCTTGATGGATTCTGTCGAGTTTCTCGGTCGTGTGTACGAGGCCTAAATCCACTTTCTTGGGGAAAAACAATAGCATATAATTAAAAATAATATAGCATATACAATTGTGATTTAAGCCATATCATAATTGAATGGTATTAAAAACTAACCTTTTCAATCTGAAGCTTTGCAATTTTCTGTGCAATGCAATGCAATATGGCTACCTGGAGGTGTTCTTTAAACACAATGTGTACCAAACGCCTCGCAAAAACAATTTCCTGCTAGCGTGATTGGCTCACTGATTTTCCCAGAAGTCGGCACTAATATAGAGTCAGATTTCAAGCATCCCCTGCAACAAAAATGCAATTTTTGGTGTGATCCTCCCAATAGGAAATCATTCAAGGGATGAAAACACACTGGCACATACAAGCATAACGGAATTTCTTCAGAATAGCAAAAGGTGGGAATCTGCTGTAAAGTTTGTTAGAATCTTTGCAATTTTTCATATGAGCATCCTACTATAAATTCCTTACTAAATCAATTGTAATACTAAGTTACATTAGAGAGAAAGGAGTCACCACTCCAGGTGGGATCACTAAATGGTTACAGGTGGTGCAGGATACCGAGGGTGCTGGCGGTGCACTAAGCAAAATGAAGACAAAGAAAAATGGATAGCCGCACTCTAAAACCTGATGGGTGGCCTTTTATTCAATAGACAGCATGTACAAAAATAGGGTCACAGCAGTGGAAACAAGGAACAGCCGACGCGTTTCGCACTGGATCAGTGCTTATTCATGGCCATGAATAAGCACTGATCCAGTGCGAAACGCGTCGGCTGTTCCTTGTTTCCACTGCTGTGACCCTATTTTTGTACATGCTGTCTATTGAATAAAAGACCACCCATCAGGTTTTGAAGTGCGGCTATCCATTTTTCTTTGTCTTCACTAAGTTACATTACTTTAATACATTATTCTTCTATGCTTTGAGACTAAACATAGTAATATCTCCAAAAACACCTTGCAATGTACATAGATCACACAGAGGGGAATGTTTTTTTTTTTTTTTCTCAACAAAAGTGGATTTACTCTTTAAGTCTTTTATTGCAGCTGTTTTCATTATGATAACAGTTAGGACAACTACAGTACCTTGAAAAAGTATTCATACCCCTTGAAATTTTCCACCTTTTGTCATGTTACAACCAAAAACATAAGTGTATTTTATTGGGATTATATGTGATAGACCAACACAAAGTGGCACATAATTGTCAAATGGAAGGAAAATGAAAAATGGTTTTCAATTCTTTTTACAAGTAAATATTTGAAAAGTGTGGCGTGCATTTGTATTCAGCCCCCTTTACTCTGATACCCCTAACTACATTTTGTGGAACCATTTGCCTTCAATAGTCACCTAATTAGTAAACACCGTTCACCTCTGTGTAATTTACTCTCAGTATAAATACAGCTGTTCTGTGAACCCCTTCGAGGTTTCCTAGATAACCTTAGTGAACAAACAGCATCATGAAGGCCAAGGAACACACCGGACAGGTCAGGGATAAAGTTATGGAGAAGTTTAAAGCAGGGTTAGGTTATAAAAAAATATCCCAAGCTTTGAACATCTCACAGAGCACTGCTCAATCCATCATCCGAAAATGGAAAGAGTATTGCACAACTGCAAACCGATCAGGACATGGCCTTCCACCTAAATTGGCATGCTGGGCAAGGAGAGCATTAATCATAGAAGCAACCAAGAGGCCCATGGTAACTCTGGAGAATCTGTAGAGATCCACAGCCAAGAGGGGATAATCTGTTCACAGGACAACTATTATTCATGTACTCCATAGATCTGGCCTTTATGGAAGAGAGGCAAGAAAAAAGCCATTGTTGAAAGAAAGCAACGAGAAGTCCAGTTTGCAGGTTGTGAGAAGCCATGCGGGGTACACACAAACATGTGGAAGGAGGTGCTCTGTTCATATAAGACCAAAATTTATCTTTTTGGCCTAAATGCAAAGCGCTTTGTGTGGTGGAAAACAAACACTGCACATCACATTAAACACACCATCCCGGCAGTGAAACATGGTGGTGGCAGCATCATGTTTTAGGGATGGTTTTCTTTAACAGGGACAGGGAAGCTGGTCAGAGTTGATTGGAAAAAGAATGGATCCAAATACAGGGCAATCTTAGAGGAAAATCTGTTACAATCTGGAAAAGACTTGAGACTTGGGTGGAAGTTCACCTTCAAGCAGGACAAGGACCCTAAACATACAGCCAGAGCTATAATGGAATAGTTTAGGTCAAAGCATATTCATGTGTTAGAATAGCCCAAAGTCCAGACCTAAATACAATTGAGAATCTGTGGCAAGACTTGAAAATTGCTGTTCACAGAGGCTCTCCATCCAACCTGACAAAGCTTGAGCTATTTTACAAAGAAGAATGAGCACAACTTTCACTCTCTACTGTAGATGTGCAAATCTGGTAAAGACATACCCAACAATACTTGCAGCAGTAATAGCAGTGAAAAGTGGTTCTACAAAGTATTGACTTGGGGGGGGGGAGGCTGCATACAAATGCATGCAACACTTTTCAGATGTATGTAATAAAGTTTGAAACAATATATATACTTTTCCTTCCACTTCACAATTATGTGCCACTTTCTGTTGGTCTATCACATAAAATCCCAATAAAATGCATTTATGTTTTTGGTTGTAACTTTTGGAAAATTTCAAGGGGTATGAATACTTTTTTAAGCATCTCCATCTTAAGTGTCTCAATGTTAAGGCCGATGTGCCTGTTCCAAAAAGCCCCATAACTTTACAGGTCCAGAAATTCTGAATGTTACAAAGAAATAGTGACTTTGTTGAGAGTATGGCAGAGAATCTTCTTAATGTGTAGTTACTGTTGTCTGTCAGCTAGGACAGTCAAACAGATGTTGCCAGAAAGTGTGGCATTCAATCCACCATGATGTAATTGTCTGCCTTAGCTTTTAATAGAATATCTGGCTGCACACAAAAAAGCCTTAAATGAAAAGATACCTGAGAAAATCCATACAATTGCTTTTTCAGCCTTGTGTTTCTTTATTAATCTTTGCAGATTCGTGCCCTGTTTTATGCAGTGGCAATGGTGAATATGAAAAAGGTCACTGCATGTGCAGGACTGGGTGGAAAGGCGCGGAGTGTGATGTCCCAGAGGAGCAGTGTATTGACCCCACCTGTTCTGGTGGCCATGGCGCATGCATCATGGGGGTCTGTATTTGTGCCCTGGGATACAAAGGAGAAATATGTGAAGAAGGTTTGTTCTGGAATTGTATTTACATTTTCTTCTATATGTACAGGTAGTGCAAATGCAGCATTAAATCTGGACACTCCACTTCTTCTACAGATGCATGCACAATCTATTGTTCTCCCAAAATGATATCCCTCCAAAGAGACCTGCCGTTTTTTTTTTTTTTTTACCAGTGCATAAAAGTGTGTATAAAGTGCATAAAATAACCACACTCCACTGGACTCCTGATTGCTTTCAATCTAAAAAGCTTTATTGTTTATGGAGGATATCACTTCCCTGTCTGACTACAGACTTGAATTTAAAGAAAAATAGATGCAGTAATGTTCAGCTATTTTTTATACTCTACAATCTTTTGTTTTCTGAGAAAGCTAAAATTAAATTCCTGCTTACTGTGATTACCCCTAAACATTAGTCAGGACATTACTGGCAGGCTCAATTCACCTGAGTGATCATAGCAAGGAGATCCAATGAGATCAAAATCTAAAAAATCACATAAATTACAGCTAGTGGAGTGAGCCTGAAAGGGATACATTTATTCTGCATAGTAGGATACATTGTATATATTTATCTAAATTGTGTATATATATATATATATATATATATATATATATATATATACACACACAGTATCTCACAAAAGTGGGCACACACCTCACATTTTTGTCAATATTTTATTACATCTTTTCTTGTTACAACACTGAAGAAATTACACTTTGCTACAATGTAAAGTAGTGAGTGTACAGCTTGTATATCAGTGTAAATTTGCTGTCTCCTCAAAATAACTCAACACACAGCCATTAATGACTAAACCACTGGCAACAAAAGTGATTATATACTTCTAAATGCAAATGTCCAAATTTTCCAGCACTGATTTAACCCTCTTGGGCATAGAGATCACCAGAGCTTCACAGGTTTCCACTGGAATCCTCTAACACTTCTCCACTTCTCCACTAACACTTCTCCATGTTGACATTACAGAGCTAGTGGATGTTAGAGACCTTGCGCTCCTCCACCTTCCATTTGAGGACGCCCCACAGGTGCTCAATAGGGTTTAGGTCTGGAGACATGCTTGGCTAGTCCAACACCTTTACCCTCAGCTTCTTTAGCAAGGCAGTGGCCTTCTTGGAAGTGTGTTTGGATCGTTATTATGTTGGAATATTGCTCTGCGGCCCAGTCTCTGAAGGGAGGGGATCATGCTCTGCTTTAATATGTCATAGTAATAGTATATGTTGGTATTCATGGTTCCCTCAATAAACGTTAGCTCCCCAGTGCCCGCAGCACTCTTGCAGCCCCAAAACCATGACAACCCCGCCACCATGCTTAACTGTAGTCAAGACATACTTGTCTTTGTACTCCTCACCTGGTTTCTGCCACGCACGCTTGACACCATCTAAACAACATTTATCTTGGTCTCATCAGACCACAGATCATGGTTTAACCACTTAACCCCCGGACCATATTGCTGCCCAATGACCAGAGCACTTTTTGCGATTTGGCACTGTGTTGCTTTAACTGACAATTGCGCGGTCGTAAGACAAAAACAAAATTGGCGTCCTTTTTTTCCCACAAATAGAGCTTAATTTTTTATGGTATTTGATCATCTCTGCGGTTTTTTTTTGTTGCGCTATAAACAAAAATAGAGCGACTATTTTGAAAAAAAATCAATATTTTTTACTTTTTGCTATAATAAATATCCCCCGAAAATATATAAAAAAACATTTTTTTCCCCAGGTTAGGCCGATACGTATTCTTCTACATATTTTTCGTTAAAAAAAATTGCAATAATCGTTTATTGATTGGTTTGCGAAAAAGTTATAGCGTTTACAAAATAGGGGGTAGTTTTATGAAATTTTTATTAATATTTTTCTTTTTACTAGTAATGGCGGCGATCTGCGATTTTTTTCAGTACTGCGACATTATGGCGGACACTTCAGACACTTTTGATATATTTTTGGGACCATTGGCATTTTTATAGCAATCAGTGCTATAAAAATGCATTGGATTACTATAAAAATGCCATTGGCAGTGAAGGGGTTAACACTAGGGGGCAGGGAAGGGGTTAAGTATGTTCCTGGGTGTGTTCTAACTGTATGGGGGGTGGCCTCACTAGGGGAAATCACTGATCTTCTGTCATTCATTTCCCCCGCTGACAGGCCCGGGAGCTTTGTGTTTACACACATAGCTCCCGGTCCCCGCTCTGTAATAAGCGATCGCGTGTGCCCAACGGCGATCGTGCCCGCTGGGCACGCGCACCGGCCGCCGGCGGCGCACACACGCCCCCTAGTGGCCACTAAACTGCCGACGTAGAGCTACGGGCTCTCGCCCAGGAGAGCCGACCTGCCGCTGTAAAATGATGGCGGCAGGTCGGCAAGCAGTTAAGTAATCCATGTCCTTAGTCTGCTTGTCTTCAGAAAACTGGTTGCAGGCTTTCTTGTAAACCATCTTCAGAAGAGGATGACAGCCATGCATTTCAATTTTATGCAGTGTGCGGGCCCGTAAGTATCCGAGCACTGACAGGCTGACCCCCCGCCTCTTCAACCTCTGCAGCAATTCTGACAGCACTCATACCTGGATATGATGCTGAGTGTCATGTACCAGGTCTGTGACCTAAACTGTTTGGCTAGCAACAGAGGAAGATCAAACACATATAAGTGAAAATATAATGATTTATTTAGGTAAGTGAATAATATAAATACAACCACCTCCGATATGACACAGTGCAACATACCAACCAACAGACAAAGACCCAAAAATAACAAAAGACAGATATGTACAATAAATGGGAAATGCCAGAATCATAAACAATAGCCAGGCCAGGGTCATACACAGCAGGTCGGCAGATGGACAAAGGGATATTCCAGAAACATAAATGTTAGCCAGGCCAAGGTCATACACAGGGCGATCAGCAGATGGGGTAAGGAACACAGGACAGGTAGAGGATGGATGGTCAGGGCAGGGAGACAGGATCAGGCACTCAGGAAGCAGGTTTCAGGAACAGGTTCAGAGAATCAGGCATCAGGTACAGATCAGAGCACAAGGACGATACCAGGGCAAGGTATGTTTACACTTGCCGGGTATTTATAAGAATGCCTGTAACTGGCCTCAAGTCACACCTGAGCTCAAAAGGTGCTGTCTGCTCCACACTGCCAGGCTCCATCCACTGGTGGACGCCAGTACTGCGGCTCAAGGATGACATAACCAGCGGATGGAACCTTTCCTGACACTGAGCATGTGCACTCAACTTCTTTGGTCGACCATGGCGAGGCCTGTTCTGAGTGGGACCTGTCCTGTTAAACTGTTGTATGGTCTTGGCCACCATGCTGGAGCACAGTTTCCGGGTATTGGCAATCTTCTTATAGCCTAGGCCAGGAGTCTCCAAACTACGGCCCTCCAGGTGTTCAGGAACTACAATTCCCATCATGCCTAGTCATGTCTACGAATGTCAGAGTTTTACAATGCCTCATGGGAAGTGTAGTTCCACAGCAGCTGGAGGGCCGTAGTTTGGAGATCCCTGGCCTAGGCCATCTTTATGTAGAGCAACAATTCTTTTTTTTCAGATCCTTAGAGAGTGCTTTGCCATGATGTACCACGTTGAACTTCCAGTGACCAGTATGAGAGAGTGAGAGCAATAACACCAAATGTCACACCTGCTCCCCATTAACACCTTTGACCTTGTAACATGAGTCACATGACACTGGGGAGGGAAAATGGCTTATTGGGCCCAATTTGTACATTTTCACTTAGGGGTCTACTCACTTTTGTTGTTTAGATATTAATGGCTGTGTGTTAAGTTATTTTGAGGGGACAGCAAATGGACGCTGTTATACAAGCTGTACACTCACTAATTTACATTGTAGCAAAGTGTAATCTCTTCAGTGTTGTCACATGAAAAGATAAAAATAAAATATTTACAAAAATGTAAGGGCTGTATTCACTTTTGTGAGATTCTCTGTGTGTGTGTGTGTGTATCTTATATATATATATATATATTATAAAATATACACAGCCCTCACATTTATATATATATAATAGCTCATTAATTTAAAAAAAACAGTACTTGCTCCACTTTTTTGAGAATGTTGGTACATTAATGCAAGGCATTCAATTTTTTTCCAGGGTTTTATGACCTATTTTACACTTTAGACACTTCTTGTAGTATCAATTCACCAGATAAATAAAAGTCTATTTTTTACTTTGTATTATATCTGTCTATAGAATGCTTGTCTACCTTTGAACTCTTATATCAGTGTTTCATTTACACGGACATGGCAATCTTGAGCACAATGTTATAATAATAAATATAATAATAAATGCAGGTAAAAAAAAAATTCTCTAAAGTCTATCCTATTACAATGCCTAACAATATCGCATTAGTCAAAAAGATTGATTTTAGTATTAAAATGTTAAATTTAAAAGCAGTTAGTAATACTATTTAAACAAATGTTGTTTTTTGTATGGTATAGAGAATTGTCTGGACCCAACGTGTTCTGAGCATGGTGTATGTGTACAAGGAGAGTGCCACTGCTCTGCAGGCTGGGGAGGCGTGAACTGTGAGAATGCTTTGGCTTTGTGCCAGGAACAGTGTTCAGGTCATGGGACATTCCTGATGGACAGTGGTGTCTGCAGCTGTGAGCCACAGTGGACCGGAGCAGACTGTTCTACAGGTAAGCATGCTACTGACTATATTTATAATTTATTATCATTTACTAATATATTTTATAATGAAACCACCTATGTAGACCTAATACCAAGCCTCTGATTTATATATAGCTATATTTAGACATTGTGACATTTAAATTATTGCTTTAAAAACATGACTCTATATTGTTTATTTATACTGTAATATGCAGACCCAATGATTTGTTGCATCATCAAGCAGAAATGCAAAAAAAAGCCCTTTGAGGTAGTTGGTGTATTCCATTGAAATTGATATTTTCTGGATATGTCTAAATAGAGGGTTGCAGCAGGCAGGTCCAGAAATATGAAACATGTCCTACATGGTCACTGAATGTCCTCGATCTTTAATCTGTGATGAGGCCATAGGTATGCGCAGCCTATTGCATTGGCGTGTGCACCTCAAAGCACAGCTCAAACACACGTGCATATGTGTGTATATTATATACATAGATATATATCTATATCTATATAGATAGATAGATAGATAGATAGATAGATAGATAGATAGATAGATAGATAGATAGATAGATAGATAGATGGGGAGAGAGAGGGGGAGAGAGATGGGGGAGAAAGAGAGAAAGATGGCGAGAAGAAGGAGAGAGAGGCAAAGAAGAGGGAGAGAGAGAAAAAGAGGGAGAGAAGGGGGAGAGAGAGGGAGAGGGGGAAGAAACTGACACTCTGCTCAGCTTGCCGTTACCACTCTCGGAATTTACAGGCTGAACCAGTCCTGTCCTCCTGTCCTAAGGATGGGAGAAATCAGTCTGTTTTTTCAGTAACTGAGATGAAGGCTTGCCCCCCCCCCACAGTGCTCATGGAGTTCTTTCTGCAACTCGCTCTTCTCTGTGCCAATGAGGATGCAGGGGAAGGAGCAGATCAGCGAGCAGAGGGAGAGGGGAGGAATGCCCCGCAGAGCTGACTGGGGACGCTCTCCCTCTCAGGAGAGACTGGTACTCCAATTTTTTTTGGGGGGGGCACATGGTGGGGCACAGCATAATGTTGGGGGTCAGGGCCCCCTATGGCCCCCCTAGGGTCGCCATTGCCGTCGGCCACAAGCGTGGACTCTGGCATTACACCGCAGGTGCGTGCCCCCTAGAGCTATTAAAGCCGCCAATGTATTATGACAGTGATTCGCCCAGGGGAGCCAACCTGCTGCAGTATAACTGCGATGGCTGGTCCTTATGTGGTATGTGGTGGCTACGTGCCCATTTAGTGGATATTTTTTTCTGATGTTCTATATCTTTAAAGTGTATCAGACAGATTGGAAATTTCAGCTGGAAAGGGTCATAACCTACTCTCACCTTGCTCTCACTTCCTATCCACGTGAGAAGTGAGATAATCTGCTCAATGGGGACACACAGTTTCATCAGAAGCTGGCCTTTAATCATATTGCACTGCAGTTTAACAACCACAATTTCTTGTAGGCAATGACACAAGCAACATTTTGTAATTAATATGTGTAATACGCTGTAGTAAGCTGTGTAATTATCCCATATTATGATGCTCAGTTTTATAGCTGCTGATCTTCAGACAGAAGACCAAAGTACTGTAAAATCTTGGATTGCGAGCATAATTTGTTCCGGTAGCATGCGTGTAATCCAAAGCACTTGTATATCAAAGCAAATTGTCCCATAGGAAATAATGGAAACTCAAATGATTTGTTCCACAAACATTTATTTATAAGTCCTTCAGTTTAGGTTGTGTAACCATAAAATATCCATCCACAAATGGCAGCCTCCCTTAGGGGATCAAAAAATCCAGCAGGAGCTACAGTGTATAAAAGAGAAGAGAGGTGCCTCTAAATGTAGCAATATGGTTACATTTAATGAAGGTACAGCATTTAGCAACTCACATGGTTGATGATTACAAGAGACACATCTAAGTATGTAGAGATCCGGAGTAAAGTGATCCACATAGACAGTCCTCCTCCCCGCAGGCTTTTTACTGATGTTAATCTGCAATTGTGACCGGGAAGCCTACTCTGCGGTAGAGCAATCTGAAAGCGAGGCTTGAACCGCTCGTGAAAGGGACAACATCAATGGGGATGCAGAGGACGGTCTATTTGGACAGCTTTACCTTGGATCCCTGCATACTTAGATGTGCCTCTTTTAATCATCAACCATGTGAGTGTCTAAATGTTGTACCTTCATTAAATGTAACCATATTGTTACACTTAGAGGCACCTCTCTTCTATTTTATACTCAGCTGTGACATGACTCTACTCTTATATCAAGACTTCGCTTGTATATCAAGTAAAAATGTATAAAAAAATGTTGCTTGTCTTGCAAAACGCTCTCAAACCAAGGTTTTACTGTACAGAACAAGTTAGATAGGCACAAGTGTGGTTGGTAATCAAACTGGCGTGAAGGCAAACATCGTTCAGCTAGAACTGTAAGGCCTCGTACACACGACCAAGGAACTCGTCGGAAAAGACACATTGTTTTCCTCGACGAGTTCCTTGTTAGGCTTGTCGAGAAACTTGACAAGCTGTCTTTGCGCACACACTGTCAAGACCAAATCTCCTTGTTCTCAATTGCGGTGACTTCAATACATACAACAGCAGGGGAAGTTCGATTTCACTGGCACAACCCTTGGGGCTACTTTTGCTAATCTTATGTTACTGCATGTTAGGTAAAAGTTTGGTAAGAGACATTTGCACTTTTCAGTCGTTTACAGCGTGACAAATGTGCTATTCCCATTACAAACGCTACTTTTAGTGCGCGGGTTTCTAAGCATACACACCAATGTGTTTCTCATCGAAAACCAGCCTGACTAGGAACACGACGAGGAAATTGAGACTCCCGTCGAGGAAAAAGAGAACGTGCTCTCTTTTTTCCTCATCGAGTTCCTCAACAGTTTTCTCGATGAAAAGCATACACACGACCGGTTTCCTCAGCAAAAAAGCTCTTCCACCAAGTTTCTTGATGGATTCTGTTGAGGAAACCGGTCGTGTGTACGCGGCCTTACACATGCATAGGGCAGAGAAAGATATGGTGCAGGACAAGGAACACAGGAATCAAAAAGAGAAGACAGATTAATAACAACACAAATTGCAAACCAAAATGTGGCAACCTAATAAAGTTCATGTAAAGCCAACATTTTTTTCTTTTCATTTTAGTCTTTGTCCAGCTGGAGAGAGTTAATTTCACTTCTTATCCTGGAAACACAATAGGAAACAAGAGATATCTCCAAAGGGAACATAATTACCCTCTTATGCCACGTACACACGACCAATTTTTCCGGCGGAAAAACCATCCAACCATGAATTCCACTCAAGCTTGGTTTGCATACACACGGTCACACAAAAGTTCTCTGAACTTTCGACCGTCAAGAACACGGTGACGTACAACACTACGACGAGCTGAGAAAATGAAGTTCAATGCTTCCGAGAATGCGTCAAATTGTTTCCGAGCATGTGTTAGAATTTTGCCCATCGGAATTGCTACAGACAAACAGATTTTCCAATAGGAAATTTGAGAATCAGCTCTTAATCTTTTGTTAGTGGAAATTCCGACAGCAAAAGTCGGATGGAGCATACAAACGGTCGGAATTTCCGTTCAAAAGCTCACATCAGACTTTTACTGTCAGAATTTATTATCAAACAACAAAAGTGAAAAATACTAAATCAGTCTAAGCTTACCCAGTCCACAGTGAAAAAAGAAAAGAAAAAAAGAGTCCAACAACTCAGCTGGTGAAGCGTGAAATAAAAAAGGATGCTTCAGCAAAGTGCCTTCCTCACATAAACATACGCCTCTTACCAGAAGGACTGGATCTCAGATTATAGAGATCAAACTCACTCCTACAGGTTCCAGCCACCAGAGGTTCTTCACTCATCAGCTCCTTTAAAGTGTTTGTAAAGGCAGAAGTTTTTTTATCTTAATGCATTCTGTCCCCCCTGAATGGCTGAGACATTGTCTCCCACTGCTTTCAATCAAAGCCAGTTAGCTATTAAGGAGAGAAAGGGGATGGGGCCAAACCACGGCTCAATGTCTGAATTGACACACAGTGTGACAGCTGCTTGTTGTTGGGGCACCCGACAGGAGGGAGGGAACAGGGAAGAGGGACCCAAGAGGAGGAGGATCTGGGCTGCTCCATGCAAAACTACTGCACAGAGCAGGTAAGTATAACATGCTTGTTGTTTTCCTACAAAAAAAATAGACTTTACAATCACTAAAAAAAAGTGCAACGATACTTTTAAATAAATGTTTTTTATTGTACTGAACCATGAAGCCTCTTCCTTCTATTACCCTCCATGTGTGAGAGAATCTACAGCGGCATGCTTTATATGGATCCAGTGGACACACAAGATATATTGTAATAAGTGAACCAAACACAAAGGGAGCGTCCGTAAAGGAGCTGATGAGTGAAAAACCTTTGGTGGCTGGAACCTGTAGGAGCAAGTTTGATCTCTATAATCTGAGATCCAATCCTTCTGGTAAGAGGCGTGTGCTTATGTGGGGAATTCACTGTGCTGAAGCACTGTTTTGTGAATCACTCGTCACCAACTGAGCACAAATTGTTGGACTCTATTTTCTTTTCTTTTTTCACTATGGACTGGATAAGCTTAGATAGATTTTTACCTTCAATTTTAAACTTTTATTATTTGATTATTAATGTAATTTATTTATATATATATGTATATATATATTTTTATATATATATATATATATATATATATATATATATATATATATATATGAAAATTATGGTTTGGCACTTATATTTTATATATGTACAGTTAGGCCGTGTACACATCGTTCCACCCGTCGAGGTTCCCTGCCGGCCGTCGAAATCGGCGACCCGCCCGTCGGGAATGGCAACCAGCCATTCTTCCAGGCGGGCCGTCGAGCAAATAGAAAGCGTGCTCTCTATTTCTGCTCGACGGGCTTCCCGACGGGAAGCTCGCCGAGAGCGTACACACGGCCGAGGTCCTCGCTGGAATGCAGCTTCCAGCGAGGTTCTCGCTGGTTTCCAGCGAGAACCTCGGTCGTGTGTACACGGCCTGAGTCGTGTATTCAGACTTACATAAGTAGCAGCACCGTTCATATCACACATAATTTATTTTGTTACACATAGTTTGGGTAAGCGCAGAATATATATATATATTGTACCAAAACAAATAGGAAGATGAATTTTCCAAACAGGGACAGAAACAGCAAATAACTCTTTTGCTGTCACTGATATAAGGTATACCTCAGCAGCAACACAGGCTATTAAACACACTCCCGGCTGATATAGAAGTGTGTTTATATCTGTCAAGCTGACTTTCTATTGGAAGTGATTCAGGCAGCTGAAAAGTCACTTCCACACACCCCCATCTAACTACCCCTGCTATGTGAGGCACTCTGCTGTCACCCTTGTGTGCTTAAGACAGACATGTGGTCAGCAAATAGCATGGATGAAGATCAGCCATCCTGTCATTAGTCTCCCCTTCAGTGCATGGACCAAGAAGAGTCAAGCCTTTCATTACTTCTAGGTTATCTGCTCATCGAGTGAGAGTAATATCCACGAATGACCTTCATTCGTGGATAGCTCTAAACTGATAGCTTGCCATAGTGTTGCCTATGAACAATTTTGGGCACTGAAGTTTGTCACCATTTCACAGGCATGCACAGTTCAAAGACTTGACAAGTTCTGTTAACTTCAGGCAAACATTAATTGGCTAAAAGATTGTGTTTGTGTGTGCTAAATTTTACTTTAATGTATTTCTTATAAAAATTACATGGGGTCATAAATATGTCTGCTACTATCGTGTGACAAAAAAAAAAACTACCACCATTATATTTGCTAGGGTCTCTCTTTTTCAAAAAATATTTTTATTTTTAGGGGTTCTCCTCTGTTTCCAGGCTAAAAAGTTGAAATGGTGGCACTAGGTACTTAATTGCAGTGGCGCATGCGCAGGGGGAATCCACGGCAAAAGGACCGGCATCCGCCGGATCATCGCCGGATTTAAATTTCCCGCACGCACGCGCGGGAGTGACGTCATCGCCGCTCCAGCCAATCACAGCGCTGGAGTGGCGATACCCTGAAGACATGCCGGAGCAAGATGACATCTCGCTCGGCGTGGACCATGTAAGTGTTCTTTACCACGTTCCGAGGTAAGTATTTCATAATCAGCTAGTATGCGGTGCATACTAGCTGATTATGCCTTTTGCCTTGCAGGTTTGAAAAAAAAAAATGTGTATGCGGTTTACAACTGCTTTAAGTTATGGAGTTGATTTTCAATGGGATGCATTTAAAAAAAAATGGCACTGGCAGTGAAAGGGTTCAACTTCAAAAAGGGTTTAACCTTTCTACTACTTTAAAAAAAAAAAAAATTGTTACCATAGGCTTGTGCAGTCTGTTGCATTAGGGTGTGCACCCCAAAGCTCAAACACTCACACACACACATATATATATATTTATATATACAGTATATATATATATATATATATATATATATATACACACACACACTATATTGTTACACATGAACTTTAATGGCATCCCAGTCTTGGTCCGTTGGGTTCAATATTGAGTTGGCCCACCCTTTGCAGATATAACAGCTTCAACTCTTCAGGGAAGGCTGTCCAAAGGTTTGGGAGTGAGTCTGTTTGACCAGAAGCGCATTTGTCAGGCACTGATGTGGACAAGAAGGCCTGGCTCGCAATCTCCGCTCTAATTCATTTCAAAGGTGTTCCATCAGGTTGAGATCAGGAATATGTGCAGTAATAATGCCTGCCACCTTTCAGTGCCAATCAGTGCCCACCAGTGCCAACTATTACTGTCAATAAATGTCCATCAGTCCCATATATTAATGCCCACACTGAGCGACTCTTACAAGCCTCACTATCTGCTGAATGTGAAACTGTTTCACAGGCAGCCTGGGCAACACACTCCTTGGATGTAGACTTTCACAGCAGCCCAGCGGGCAGTGGGGGGGGGGGGGGCTGTTATAGTAGTGGGGTGCCAGCGGGGACGGCAGAGATGACAGCCAACCACACAGACACCTCTCCTCCTGGTATTTCACTACCCTCAGTGCCAAAGATGGAGGTCTCAGGATGCAGCCGTCACTCGGCTACACTAACAGGCTTAGGGTGATTAGGGTGTGTCCAGGCACACCCGTCACACCCAGTGTGCACACCTATGGCCATTACATATACTTTAAGGAGTGGAATAAATTATTTTGCACAGGCATAGCCCCAATGCACTGTGCATAATGTGTAATTATTTGATATAATACAGTTTTGAGCTGTGTCGCATTATGATAAATACAGCTATGCATGCAAAAATATATGATCAGGAAGCTTTCACTGCTGTGATCAATAATTTATGTAAGCACAGCATAAATTACATCCTTACATTAAAAATGTACACACCACACAATTCAGCCTATCCACCAGTATGCTGTCACATGATCTATATACAGTACGTTGCCTATTATGAGACACATACTGCTAATTTTAGGAATCCCAGGTCCCCAGGTAAAGACTATGAGCCAGATTCACAGCCATCGGTGCATCTTTATGCCGCTGTAGTGTATCTTCTTTATGCTACGCCGGCGCAACGTTGAGAGGTAAGTATGCAATTCACAAAGAAAATGCGCTCAACGTTGCGCCGGCGTAGCATGTATTCGTTGGCGTAAGCCGACGTAAGTCAAAGTAGGTGGAAGTGGGCTGGAAGTGGGTGTGATGCATGGTAATGAAGCATGACCCCATGCAAATGATGGGCTGAGCATCATCCAAGTACTTAAAACAAACGTCGCATGCATCGTAGCTTGGACGTATCCCTGTGCGCATGCGTACAA